>OX602123.1:2763080-3963080 GCA_951449985.1 Falcaria lacertinaria | reverse complement strand
GAGCAGACTAGTAATGGTATTTTGTATTCTATATTTCTAACATACACTTCAATTTTATCTATTTGTATAAATTTGTATAGATGTTTATATTTTACTTCTAAAAATAATCCTTCCTTTATTAAAACTTGCAATGGTTGATTTTGTAATCAATATACAATACGATTAATTTGAATAAATTAATCGTATTGTATACTGAATATAATATATTATCGTTTGGCTTTGAAAGTTTGTATTTGCAAGTAACTTATCTATTATTAATTCTTACGAGAATTTAATTTATGTTCCTATTATAAGCTGTACTATTAACAACTATGTTTTATTTAATCATTATGGTTACACAAACAAGAAGTAATAAATATTTCATGTGGTAATAAGCTGGATATCGATATCGATATGAAGAATCATCGACAGTTCACACCACTATGCCAGCTACGTTATCGATAAATGTTAGGAAGTCATTAGTGACAACAGTTGTCATTTTGTTCGTCATATTGGTCATACAAGCGGAAGGAATTTCATACATTTTTATTTTTACTGCTCAATGTATGGAAGTTCCGTCTCTTCTAGCGTAGCGGTTGTATTCTCTTGGGCCGTGGTCGTATGCCACTTTGCTAAAATTTATGATCGTTTACTTCGGTTACATAAAATTGTATAATTTATTATCACTCACAAAATATAATTATAACATTTATGTACTATAACGTTATAACTATTGCCTCATTATTCTTTTATTTTTAATTTGTCTATTTGTGTATTCTGTGATTGTGTTGTACTCCCTGTTTCTTGACTGGACGGAGTTTAGTGTGACACCTATTCTAGCGTAGTGGTTGTATTGTCTTGGGCTAGGCATTGTCTCAGAGTAGATAATAAACTACGTGAATTGTAATGCAACAAACATGAAAGTTTTAGAAATTTGAAAATTCTCTAATACTGGCATGAATAGTCCCTGAAGAGGATTGATTGCCATAGTTAAGAGAAGAAGTAGAAGAAAATTAATTGACATCTGGCAGCACGCACATGCCAATGTAACATGTCACACACACAATACGAATACCATTCAAATTTCAATTCAACGATTTTTCAATTTAAAACGTCGTAATTGTTTTCCTATTGGAGAAATAGTTTTCGTTATAGGCATTTTATTCCGATAAAATGATTAAAACACAACCGTGGTCCGGAGGCTCAGATGAAGAATACGAGACCCAACATTTTGGATTCGGTGCTCAACGCCTTAAAATAGCTGTACGGCAAATGGTCGAACAAAAAGTAACAACAGGAGTAAAGGATATGGAATCTTATTTACAAGTGTCGTTGGATTTGAACGAGACGGACAAGGCTACGTTATCACAATCTTGTGATAAATTAATACAGCTTTATTGTGAAAGAGCAGTGCGATCGTTGGACATAATTGACGAAGAAATTGAAAGGCTACTAAAAGTACCTCCTAATGTACTTCTGCCAGATGATGAAGTCCAAGAAAATCAAGTTTCAGACGAAGAATATGATAGACTGAAAGAAGAGGTCTCAACACTTAGGAAACGGGTAGAACGGGGAGCTCTGATGGAGGCATTATTGATTGCTGAAGAAGAGGAAATTTCCAAAGTTGAAAATGTATGTGAAACAGCGAATAAAGATATGCAAGTGTTAGATTTGCTACAGAAAAACATTGAGAATGGAGATAGTGTAAAAGCACTTGAAAATGAAACATTGTTCTTGTGTGCAAGCACTCCGTTCATGCAGAAAGTTGAAGATGACAGGTTTTTAGACTATTGAAATATTTGAAGACTGATATGATTTATTGGGGACATGTAATGCTGAGCATTAGATGTCTATACCCTTAACATAGTTTTTTTATTTGATGTTGAAGGGCAACTTCTTTTTTAACTTGATCTAGTTGACAATACCTGTGCTGCCCTGATTTAGTTGTTTAATTAGAATCATGAGCAGCAAATATTTTGGGCTTACTGAATTATACATGACTGGCAATAAATTTATTGTGTTCATTGCCTTCTCTGAGAATTTAAGTGGACAACTCTTGAGCAAAAAATGCAATAATATACATACCACTAACAGACTAGTAGCTTCAGTACCCCGAGCAAGAATAACTTGTGTCTATGTATTTGAAAACATAATCCTTGAAATGTCATAATTTTCATAAAAATGTTTAGTTCCACTTCTCACCACAGGGTTCATTTTCCATTACAAAAATAGTTGAAAATGATACAATTAAGTAGTGGAAAATTCTTGCTAGGGCTACTAAGCTTCAAAGTTGGGATGATTTAAGTTAAGTATAGGTTGCCTGGTGATCTAAATTGGACAACAATCTATATGACATGTAGCATACCATATTCTTTCATGATTGAAAACAAAATATGGTTGTTACATTTGGACTGGATATCCTGTCAGGTCAGCTTGACATAAAATATTGTGCGTTAAATGCATGCTAGTGTGTTTGTAGTGTGCATAATGGTTAATTTTGTTAAAGTAATTAGTATTAATATATTTTTATACTGTATTTTAAATAAATATATTAGATTTATGCACTCCTCCATGCAAACTATACCTGTGCCAAATTCATCAGTTGAATTTTTCGTAAAGCGCAGATGAATGTTTAGGCATTACATATTAATATTATTATAAACTAGCTTTGTCCCTGCTACTTTGCCCACATAGCAGTGTATAAACAGTGTATAATAGTAGTAGTATATAATATACAATGTGTTACAAAATACCCCTAAGAAATATAATTAATTATCAAAGCCAAATATTTTGTCAACCCTAGTAAGTTGTCATGTCAGGGAACCAGATTATTTAACAGCAAGGCCTGCATATCTATTTTACCTAATAATTGGTGCCAACACTGTTGTAAAAAATCACTTAACTAAACTAATTTGATAGTTCTAAACGTATTGCTATCCTTATTTGACCCCACACATGAGAAAGGGATCGCATGACTTTAAGAACTGTCAAATTAGTTCAGTATTTTTTTTTGTCATTCTGCAAATGAGGTGGAAATTCTGCATGGTTTACTCTTTAATTTTACTGAAATAGGGTTTGTACATCAGTGGTTTTTTTTTTTTTTTTTGGGTATGTTATAGGTACATTGTTACTACAGTTCTTAAATATTGTGAATGGACTCGTTACAAGGCCCCATTTAACCCCCTTTCGGATACACGGGTAGTTTTGTAACAGCCTATGAAAGGATTTTTCCATTAGTGAAAGGATTTTTCCTTTAGTCCAGTAGATTTGGATTTTATTAATTACAAATATAAATATCAATATTAGTATAGATAGATAGACTGGTGTTACCAGTCAACCATATTATGATGAAAATTTGCAATTTATGTTAAAAATGAAACATTGTTACTTTCAACACTTGTTTAGTTTTAATATAAAAACAGAATGTCTTACAGAAATGTATTCTATGACTGATCAGAGCATAACAATTACTTATTACATTAATTCTATTACATTACATAACACCCATTACATAGTACATATTTACTATTTTAAATATGACCCAAAAACTATACAAAAGTTGTTAAAATTTATTACATTAAATACCATTTAAAAAGATTTCCTTGGCACATTGAAATTTGAAACTAAAAGGTATACTTGATGTACATTATCTTAAGAGTATTATTTTATAAATTAAATGGAAATGCATATTATATATTTGAAATTGAACTGACTACTATAAGTACACATACATCATTATTTGGTTCACATTTATAACTTATGCTAGGGACATCTATAAACATAGCCCATAATATGAGTACAAATAAAATAATTCATTATTAATTAAATATTTTTAGTTTAGTACAAATAATTATAGAACAGTTTATTTAAATATAACAATTTTAAAGAATAATTCGACATTTACAGTTTAAAAACAATATTACAACATATATTATATTACCTAGCCTTAATCAACACTTTTTTGCACATTTTTTTTATGTACTAGGTTCATTACTACTAGGGAACAGAATGTTACACATAGTTAACTTGTATACATTTTGATAGAAAGTAAGAAGGTAGCATATATTATATGTTTGTAATGTATAAGTATTGGGCTATAACTGTATTTAAATTAATTTTAAATTACACATAAAGAATATCAGTTAACTATATAGTATATATATGTTTATGTATATATGTATATGTACTATATAAATATAATACAACTAGCGGCCCGCCCCGGTTTCGCACCCCGGTTTGTCTACCCGTGCGAATTTTTCCTGAATTTTCTTTGCTATAAACCTCACGGAGCCCGAGACCTTTCCAACGAATGCAAAACCGTGGAAATCGGTTCGTGCGTTCTGGAGTTATAGCGTCAGGAAGGAAAACCCGACTTATTTTTATATAGTAGATTAATGTCATACAATTCCCACATTACTTATCCAGTTTTTTTACACCACAAAAATGACAAACATCCTTAAAAGGTATAATATAGTACGCGTTAACGGTACCCACTACTGCCTATGTAGTAATATGGAGATGGGCGCGAAACAATATAACTACAGGCAGAATGAAACACTCCGATCCAGTAAAATTTGGTTGTAGTATAAAAATACTGTATGGAGTATAAATTTTTTATACCTCTGTTGGCAACCAAGCATACGGCCCACCTACATGATTGAAAGCGGTCACCGTAGCCTATGGACGCTTGCACTCGCGCGTAGCCGATCCTTAAAAAATCTCTTCACATCCTTCTTGAAGAACCCCATGCTGTACTCCTTTGGGAAAATCTGGGCGGGGGCCGGGGAGTTCATTCCACAAAAAAAAACAAATTCCCTTCACAGGGCTTGGATGGGTAACATGTTAATAATAACTAATGATTTCATTAGGTACCGACATACTACATACTTAATACCTAAATGGCACAACATCAATAACATTTATTTTAATCTTCATAAACAAAATACTCGCGTAATTTATCACAGATAGTAAATTAAATCAACGTAAAATATAAATGCCTACTAATAATGAGTTTTATGTACAACACTTTAGAATGTATGCTTTATTTCGAATCGTAATATTTACAATTTCCTATATTAGCTACAATCTAAAAATAATAGGTAGCTATACCTATATATACCAATTGATTTATAGTTAGGTACTACACAACATGATTTACACTTTTTTGAGTTCATTTAGTTTTGAGATGAACAAATTTACTGAGATTTTTTATGACCTACAAAATTAATATTTCCAATTTTATTCTTATTGTCTGCTAACAGAACACTCTGTGTTCAATATATCGCCTTTATACAGCTACATAGGTACATATTTCATAACCGTAAAATATATGATGATATTTTTTACGCTTCACATAAGGTAAATAATATGATACACGTACTACTACACATTCGTTTCATGGTTTGACTAGCTTTATCTATGGCGTGGATGTACAAAACATGCTGGTTGTTTGTCGTTCATCTTCACAAGAAAAACCGCTAAATAACTAAATACGCCTTACTATAAAGGATGCATTGCATACATTTTACAATAAATAGGTACTTGAAATAAGTGTTTATGAGTCAAAATATCGTCGAACACACGAAGTACCTAAATTCGAAGTGTGTAGTTAGAGTATTTTAAAATTATTTTGTTGGTAGGTATAATAATCATGATCGCGCCACCTGGTCCCAACCTAAGCAGCGCTTGTACTACGGGTACTAGACAACTGAAATATTATATGTTATACTTGTTTTGTAATAACATACATGAACTCAGAATGATCATGGCTTGGATTCAAACATAGGCTACGTTAGGTACTTTAATTTCATCCTATATAAACGGAGAGGTTCCACCATTTTCCTTTTGTTATGTTTTGACAGGAATTAGTGTGTATATATATGTAATAGTTTTGTCAGACGAAGGCGGGCGGGCGCATGTCAGGCGCGGTGCGCACGCGACGAGCGGCGGGCCCCGGCCAAGACCAGCCTTCGCTCAGCGCCACCAGTCACACCGGACCCGTCCACTCCGTGTTCTCCTAACACACACAAATATATACCTATAGGTTTGTTACAGTAGCTAGAATAGCTAATCAGTAGCCAGAGCAAGAATAATTGCGACTACGTATTCGCATCGCCTTGACTATTTTTGTATGGAAAAATGAACAGCGCTGCGGCTGCTGGTGAAAAGTGGAACTAAAAATTGGTATGATAATTTTGACATTTCGCGAGTTACGTTTTCGAATACGTTGTCGAAAAAGTTCGTGCTACCGGCACTGAAAAACGTTTTTATGTGTAGGTAACATTTTTCTTCTCGTTTTTCAGCAATCTGTGGGAGTGATTTCGTCGGAACTGTGTTACAGAAATTCATTTGACCAAAGCGCGCGCGGTGGTGTAGTTTGGCTATCAGATGGTCCACATCATATGCGACTACTATAAGGCACGTTTGTATTTTGCTACCAGTCGTAAAATACATGTTTTGGTTGTAGTACCTGTGTAATGGTAGAGTTGGGATGCATAGGGGACTGCGGCGCGGTGGTGAAGTACCCGCCAGGCCGCGGCCTCAAATGGCGGTTGTGAAGCTCCATCTGTACTATCTTCATAAACTCTATCTGAGCTGCTAATTTCTGTACCTCTTCCTGTCACACATGTTAATTAATTTTAATATGTGAGCATGTACCTATCTACAACATTAACGAAAATGACCTATAAAAATAAACTGGTCAAGTGGTCCGGAATTATTCGAGCACGCATACTTTAGCATTCCATAACCATTTCTTCAGTGCTGAAAAAGTGATATCAAATTAAAAAGTTAAAGAAAAACCATCACTTTTTTGGCAGAGAATATCAAAACTAGCCTACAGGTTTAGTCCTATGTAGTTGGTAGTCTAGCTAGGCCATTCCAAAAAATATATTATCCCTTATGACTAAAGGCAGTCTGAGCAACCCGCACATGAGACCAATTACCTACATCTCATAGGGCCTAGTATAGAATATGGTTTTTGAATATAAGGTATGTGCCACTGCTGAGCCACGTTTTCTTATGGCCCCGTGTCGTTACCTTGAGCTCCTCGTTCTCCTGGTAGAGGTCTGGCGGGTCGTCGGGCACGAGCCCGATGCCGTTCAGCGAGGACGAGGCGGGCAGACCGCGCGCCCGCGCTCGGCTGTCCCAAGTATCCCCTGTGCCGCGAACTACGCGAAGAACCTGACGAAATGAGGTAACATTTTTTTTATACCACTAAAGTGGCAAGCATACGGCCACGTGATGGCAAGTAGTCACCCGTCACCGTAGCTTATACCCGTTAGCCATACCAGGGGTCATCACTAACGAGTTGTGCAAGCAGTATCAGTATCAGTAGCAGCGTATCCTCGTGGAGCACTGGCAACCTTGCATACCGCAGAAACACAACACTACATCAAAGTAGTGTTATTTGACTGCGATCTTCAGTAAGATGGTACCTACATTTTTTTAAATGCAGGTAACGTTACTATTGCTTTCGCCGTCTGATCAATGTATGATTACTGAATGTAACAAGATTATAAACAAAATTTACGGACCCATTCGCCTGGTAGCATTTGCAGACGCGGACCTAACGACATCTAATTTTGTCAAAATCGAAAAGCAGTTTCGGCTCTGTAGCACTCTCTAGTGTGCTAAACAATACATAACATATGTATGTGCAATAATCATAACCCCCCTACTAGCGCAGACGGGTAAACGCACTCTTATGATTTGTGTTAGCAATAACATCAAGTATAAACACGATGCTTGCAAACAATTAATATTCTATAATAAGGATCTCACCTTAGGCAAAAACACTAAGAGGACTGTTGTTGAAGTGGAAAGCTGAGTTCTTATAAAACCAAGAAGATATTTTATGTCTGGTCCAGCCTGCGGCAGGATGAGTAAGCTGGAAAAAAAATATACTCAATCAAACTTAAACTTACGAAACATGGAAATAAGATATTAAACTCCATAAACTTACTGGAAAGCAATCATGAGAGAGTTCACGGTGAAAATATTGTAAATGGCAATGGATATTAGCCGAGCTTCATTGTATAAACTCTCGGCGTGACGTACGCGGTAGCAAACCCTGACTCCCCATAGTAGAAACAGTATTTCACCTAGAAAAAAAAACATTTTAAAATAGACTAGGTAGCACATGTACTGGTTAAAAAAATCCAGTAATCTATTATTGTAGTGTATCATTTTATTGTATGTTTAAGCATCATACAAATAGGTTCCTAAAATTTAAAAAAAAACGAGCGGAACGAGATACCTAAGAAAAGTATAAAACTATACTTTTCCAGCAGGCGCTTTGGTGGCAGCGTTGTGAAATCCTCGCGTCGCTATTGCTCTAATTCCTAACAGTGATTTGTAATCCTAACACAAGTGGCGTTGTTACCCTTTGTTAAATATATTAACTGTTTTCTATTTTCCTATGAATATCCCAGATATTTCCAAGATTACCCAGGTATTTATTTTGATGTAGTGTTTTGTTTCTGCGGTAAGTAAGGTTTAAGGTTGCCAGTGCTCTACGAGGATACGATGCTCTAGTAGTAATGCTGCTAGCACAGTGACTCCTCATCATCAATAGGGTTGGCAACTCGTTAGCTATATCCTTGGTATTGCTAGCGGCTATAGGCTACAGTGACTGCTTACCATCAGGTGAGCCGTATGCTTGTGTGCCACCTTAGTGGTATATAAAAAAGTAACATAGACCAAATAACGGTCGGTCTTGTTATCGCGTAAGCGTGAACTCAACAATGCAAAATATTTTGGAGAAGCCTGTTATTATTTTATTTTTAATCTATTAGTGTCAACGATATTTTATACCAGTAAGAATTGATTCAGATACCTATGGCTAAGCTGTGGTCCCACCAGTTGTAACTGCACTGTTTGAATTTGAGTCCTTTATTGTCTGTTATCTGCAAAAGGAAATCATATAACGTAAGGAATATGAAAAAAATATTGTTGTAAGTAATTGTTGTAGATTTTTTTATGAAAAGTTGAGCAGTGATCGTGAAACAAGCAGATTCTTTCATTATTGCTTTTATGAATATAATCAAGATCTTATTTGAAAACGAATTTTATTATATTTGACACACTGACCTAGTAATATTATTAGGTCAGTGATTTGACACAATGTTCATTGATTAAAGTTTGTGATGAAAGCAATATTATTATATTCAGTTCAGCCAAAACTTTTTTATGTGCCTTATTTAGACAAAGAAAGACTGGCAGCACTTGAAAGTGGTGCTGGAGGAGAACGGAGAGAATAAGTTGGACAGAAATGGTAACAACAAATTACGTTTTGAAGTGAGTAGAAGAAAAAATAAATAACAAAAAATTATAAGTACAACTGAAAATAGGAGGGGAAAATGATTGGCATTTGCTACGATATGACACATTTATACGAAATATCATAGAGGGAAAGATCGAAGGAAAGCGTGGTAGAGGAAGGCCAAGGCCAATAAGTAACCTGCAACAGATAAAGACGAAGGCTAACGTTATGTGATGTCGTACCAAGAGGTCAAAGAGATGGCTAGCGACTACGACTTGGCGATTGCTCCACCGACAAGAGCCTAGCTCTTAAATAAATGATGATGATGATAAGTTTTGGCTCTGAAAATATTGGATTAAGTTATAAGTACTCACAACTTCAGCATCTGGTGGGGACGACAAGGTCCACGTGCCGAGATACACCAGCATGATGATCACAATGGGAGCCATCCACTGAAGCAACTGCTTGTCGGTCAGTTTCAGCTTATGAGCGGACTTCACACGGTATGTTAGTGATACTCTAAAATAATATCGAACTATTTATTATTGCACAATAAAAAAAAGTGTTCGTGCGCGTGTGTTTCAAAAAGCTTTTCGAAAGCACAAATCTGACGCTTGTATAAATTTCATTTCTCATAAAATGTCTATACAGGGGGCCTATATATGGAAATAGATCTCCAAATACAGATAAAGAGAGAAAAAAAAAGTAATTGTAAGAGCCGGTACATCAAATGGCATTTTTCTCCACTCGTGGATTTCACCCAGTGCCTTACAGTTTAAACCAGCCTCAAAGCTTGAAATTTATTATGAACCTCCTATGGAGTATGGACCATTTATACATACCTCCATGTTTTCATCAATAGCGCTGTGTATGTGATGCAGAATCCCATGTGGCGAGTCCATTTTGTTGCGATGCATGAATATCTATCCAACACCGGGAATATGGCTGCCATCTAGAAATTATACAAAATGTGTATTGAGTGACTAATTATAATGTGGTAATAAATAAAATTAGTTACATAATTAAGTACACGGGAAAATTTATTTTAGTTTTTTTTAACCCTATAGATAAATGCCGATGTGATTACGGCCTGCCTGTTGGTAAGCGGTTACCGTAGCTCATGGACGCTTGCAACACGCAAACCTTTTTTCGGCCGGCCGAATGCCATCTTTGTAGTAGTGGTGTAGCCATAAAAGAAAATAGTAATATATTTATTACCTCCATATACATAATAGCACATCCAAGCAGGGTAATCGAGAGGAACACAGGACTCGCCACACGGAACACCTTCACTCTACGATGGTGACGCGTGTAGATGGTCAGACAGACAGTCATCACAGCACAACTCACTGATATCACCAGGAGAGATATCCTGTAAATGTTAAGTTATAGGTATCTAAACATCTAAGAGTTAGTATCCTCATCTCCTTAAGTCCTGACCTTATCAGTTATCCCAAACATTATTGGCTGCAGCACTAGATGTGACTGGCTACAAGATTTCTACACAAAGCGTGTGTCACATTTTATTTAATTAATTTTATACAGATTTACAAAACGTTACTCAAAATGTTCATAAGAATTATTATTAACTCCACTTTTCACCACCACAGCGCTGTTAACTTTCCCATACAAAAATAGTCGAAGGCGATTCGAATACGTAGTCGAAAGTTATTGTTGCAAAATCTATCTGTTTTATCAGCTGTCCTCAGTTAAAAGTTGGTTTTAAGCGGCTTGTATCTTAGAAGTTTCAATAGTTTACCGAAAGGGCCAGTTGTAAGTGGCTAAGCAGGGCTCTGGTCCACGGCAGGTGTCGCAGCCCGGCTGGCAATTAAGACATTCGTACGGCTCATTCCAGTTGTCTAAGCCGTTCTCATCGTATTCTTGGTACGCAACTAAAAACAACAGAAATACATTGATTAATACATTTTCTGTTATTTAGTTAATACAAACAGCAAACCTAAAACATTATATTGTTTTCTTTGTTCATAAGTTGAAATTTTTCGAAATGAAGATAAAATTGTAACACCAACAACCAAGTTTGTGTTTATTGCGGCGGCCTAAGGGAACATATTTTTTAAGTCGTCAAGTTGTCATTAACTTTCGTTGTCCTTGTCGAATAAAAGGACAAATTGAGAAATATAGTTTTACCTAGTCGCAAATAGCCTCTCTTACTTTCAATAGTTCGCTCACCTGTCTAGCCGTTCAATAAAAGCTTTCGTAAAGTCCCTATTATATAATTCACATTGTATAAGTACATGAGGTACGCAATTTATCACTAAATAAACTTTGAGAGCCGTATTTGTATTCGACTTGAGGTATTTGTTTTAGAAGTAAGACAATAAGTTTTACCTTCAACAAGGGACCCGTTAAATCCATCAGGATGATGTATTGAGTAAAACCCAGGGCGGCAGCGACACATGTATGACCCACGAGCCCAGCCAGCGTTGCGCACACCCATTTCTCTATTAGGTTTATATTCGCACTGTAATTTTAAATAAAAAAAAATTACCATAGCAATACAACCGACTTGGTGAAGAACTGCAAACAGCAAATACGGACGCCATATTTAAATATACTCTGGCTTGCTATAAATGATATAGTTACCATAATTATTAGTTTCCTTATTTTATAGGTTTTTTTGCAATATGCGAAGCAGCGTGCCAAACATACACACATACATAGGTATATGTTCGCGCACGTAACATTGGCACAAATTATTTCCCTACCCTCATATTCATTCATATTTTATTCATTCATTCACAAAGCCGGGGCGGGCAGCTAGCCTATGTTAATCAGAGATAGATAGAATTTTTGAAATAGGTCCAGCAGTTTCGGAGCCTACCTATAGACATTTATCAAATATTTTGTCTACCCGAGCGAAGCCGGGGCGGGAAGCTAGTATAATATATAGCCTATGTTACTCAGTGATGATGTAGCTTTCTAACGGTGAAAGAATTTTTGAAATCGGTCCAGTAGTTTCGGAGCCTATTCAATACATACAAAAATACAAATCTGTCCTCTTTATAATATTAGTATAGATAAAATACTTGTACAATTACAAGTAGTCTACGATCGACCCTCATCGCTCGCGGGCCTCAGAGTATTTCTGGTCGTCCATCCTTTTAACCAACTGAAGAAAACTGTACTAGAAGCTCCCACCGCACCGCGTAAATACACTTATTTTTTACCGCAAATATTGAATACCGCGTTGTGATACCTAAACCTGAAGAAGCGCTGCAAGACTGGACCTCCCTACTTGGACACAAGCAACAGGATCGGAGCCCGAGCTGAGGTGATCGTAGTTTGTCGAGTGTTGCACTCGTAGGAGACCAGGTTAGTTTCACATTTATTCTTTCCCACCAGCAATCCTACCCCGCAAATGAAGACGCTCTTGGGGATATCGTATAGCTGCCGCGTTAACAATATATATACTCAAAAAATGTGGGTAAATAATATAATTAAAGTTTTAATATAATAATAAGTAAAGTTTTGCACCGTCCAATTTAACATACAGAAACTCCTTTACGTATTTTGTTTTGTAAGTGAATTGACACACAGTATTTTGAGCTGCTAATTTTAAAATACTGTGTCAAATTGTTAGCTGCACGATAACAGTGGAGGTGCAAATAGCGAAACAGCGACGTATACCTACCTGAGTAAAGTTGATTACGTTACACGTATCGCGTAAATCGAGTTAGCAAGCTCTTCGTGAAACTCACTAGAAGGTAATCCTACTATGTAGTAGGTAATTCAAATTAGTAAATAATTAAAAACAAATTAATATTTTGTTCAGAATCAATAAACAGATTCTTGATCAACAGTTCGCGTGGATTAGCTAGATACTTATGCTATGCTACGCTAAAAAAATATATCTAAGGGCTAAAATAGTAAAATAAAAGTACATACATATGTAGTTTCATTGGGACATTTGTGCGTGCCGTGGAAGGAATATATTTGGTTGTCATTTTCGACCTCAGCACCCGCCTCGCACTGATTTATTTCCAAGCTAGATATGTCTATGTCGAGGGAGACCACACCTTTTAACCTGAAATTGTGAATGCACGCATCCTATTAAAGTATTTCTACGTATTATGCATAAGGAATTTGAACAGCGCCTTGCTTGGCTGCTAAGCCCTTGTGAGTAATTCCTTAGATAACTTTAAAATTAATTTTGTTTCCTAACATTACCTATAACAAGAGGAATGTAAAAAGAATTTTCGTCAGAGAATTGAAAATGCTGTATTTTACTATGGTAATTCTCCAAATAAATCATGTATCTTTCCTTCCTAATATTAGAGCAGATTATATGAACGATAAGAAAACTAAGTTTACCAATACATTATTTATTCTATGCTTACCCACGGATCAAAGAGACTGGAGCAGTGTAGGATAAGAGCCATCTCTTAGCTTCGCAGCTGTAGTAGGGATAGCTCCACCAGCCTTCCATGGTAGCGCCAGGGGGCGATGGCATGAACTTTGGCGAGCGTAGCGTCCCAATGTTGTGGGCTGATACGTACCTAAACATAAACACGTTTTAATTTATTTAACTGGATCACAATTAAATCCATTAACATTAATCAAATACAGTAAGAGGCATAAGAGGTATGTAAGTCAACAGTGAAATGGCGCTCTATATTCTGTTCCTTCGTCGTGAGGGACTAGGACTTTGAGTATAACACCTCTATACCTAAGTGCATATATAATATTTAAGCTATTGATTACTATTTACTTAAACTTATATATGTCTAGCGACCCGCGCCGGCTTCGCACGGTCATCGTCATCATAATTGAAATACCTACAAAACACAAATGAATTATACATAAAAACCTTGCTCTTGAATCACTATCTTTTAAAAAAAACTGCATCGAAATTCGTTGCGTTTTAAATATCTAAGCATACATAGGGACAGACAGACAGTGGGAATCGTGATACCACTAATCTAATGTATACCTTAAAATTTCTATCGAATTTAGTTTGTTTAATTATATTTTACATCCCGGTATCGGTATCGGTATCGCAGGCTGCGTTTGTGTGCGTGCGACATTATGACTTACGCTCGAAGGGCATTTTGTAGGTAGGTACGCTTTCCAGATTATTATTGTACATACAGTTTTGTTATAATATAGATGGTAGCATGTATGTATATTTCGTCAGCACTTACCATGGATACTCAGGATCCGGTGGTTTCTCAAGCTGTGGTGTTACAACAGGCACTGGGTCACCAGTACCGTATCTCTCCCATGCTACGGCTCCGTTGACCAGACCATCAGACCTCAGTGCTATAGCCCGGGCCCCCACAGCTCTCTCCGAAGTACTGGCCCCCATCACCAGCCCTTGTGACACTGCCTTCAGCACTTCTGGTTGCAATGGAGGATATTAGTTTATTTTCTTTACCAGTTAAAGAAAGTGACGGAATGAGTAGACTTGCTATGGATGGGTAATTTTATAGAAATTACTTGGAATAAGGGACTTAATATCTCTCGCACAGTTCTATAGCTTCTGGGTAGCACTACAAAGGAATTGGGCTGGCGCTGAATTTACCAGTAAGTACGTACGTACTCCTCATCTGCTGTCGTTTATTTCAGATTTGGACTTTGGCAGGAAACAGTATAAAGTCCGAAACACATAGTATAATAGCAGTAAATATAACCGTTTTATCAGGTAACTGTCTAAAAGGTACTCTGTACATTACCCTCATTTTTATTCTGATCGAGTACTAATTACCGCGGAGCATTTTAAAGAGAGGTAGGGCGAATCGAGATCTCCCGTTGGTTTTTCCATTAATATTGGAGCCATCCGACTGGGGACTGTACCTTCGCCTTACAGAAGAACGCAGTGAAATAACACGACTTTGATTTAGTGTTGTGTTTCTGCGGTAAGTAAGGTTGCCAGTGCTCCACGAGGGTACGCTGGGCAAGTTGTAATGCTGCTGGCACAGTGACTCCTCATCAACAGCAGGGTTGGCAACTCGTTAGTGATACCCCTGGTATTGCTAGCGGCTATAGGTTACGGTGACTGCTTTCCATCAGGTGTGCCGTGTGCTTGTGTGCTACCTTAGTTGTAAAAAAAAAGCTGCTGCAATGGATAATGCTCACGATAACTTACCAGCAGTCTCAAGTCCAAGTTGATGCAGTAAATTTGCAGCGAGGTCCGCTCTCGCTCTTGCCGAGTCCCATCGTGCCGCGTGCAGTGGCGCTCGTAGACGTCCGTACCGGTGCGTAACACACAAGGCGCCTGTTGCACCAGACGCTACCGCGTGAACGAGACGGAGCGAAGACTCTACTTCTTCCTACACAAAAATGTATTACAAATAAGACATAATAAGCGGTAATAGAACTAAATACGGATAAAGGAGAACTATTGGGAGTGTTTTTGCAGGATCGCTACGCTGCTAAGCTGCTATCATACGGATTCTTTGAGCGAGATTTATGTTCTAGAAGAAAGCAAGACTTCTTCCAAAATATGGTGTACATCTGAATCCCATTTTAAACCGTAAAGGCCGTATTTTATTTTTATGTTTGGTCTAAGCAAAGCCTGTACTTTGGATACCAGAAAACTGATAGAAAACAAGATTTTTTTGTGGTCCAACCTACTCTTAAAATATACCAAAAACCCTGACATGAAACAAACATATGTTTTCATGACATAAAGGTATGCCCTAGCGGGAATCGAAGCCGCGACTCTAGCTTAGCAGTCAGGTATACTAACCACAAGACCAGCGGTCTCGTCAGCGATGCTTGTTTCCTTAATTTCAGTAGGTATGCGTTGCAAGTGTAGTATCATCAACAGCCCTAAACATATTCGCAAATTCCCTGCGAAATTACCTTTGAAAGGTATGCGTGTAATTAATACATGGAAAACAGGAATACGAAAGTTCTCAGGCTGAGAGGCCATTTACGTCGGGATATACACCAAACTTCTGCAATTTAGTTGGTCTCAATATTTCCATTGAAATAAAATGTTTTAATTCAAATAAATTACGTACTTTGTGTTCGAAAAAATTATAGTATAATAGTTAAACTAAGTATGTGAATGTGACCTAGACTGATTGATACATAATTATTTTGAGCACATACCATACCAAAGATGTTACCCATTATTCAAGCTACGTATTATACACACATAACGAAATTAACGTTATGCGGTTTTGTTTGAACGTTGTAAGAAACATTGTGTCCGTAACATATGCAATTATACATCCTCCAATATGTAAAGCGATAAACAGTATATGTCACTGCAGTGACATATACTGTGACACCAGCTGGTCCCCTAATTAAACCAAGAGTCCACGGGTGTCATGTCATGGGTAGCAACATTGAATGCTCGTAATTTCGCCAACACAGGCTGTGGCTGAGAATGTGCCAAATGGAGGCATAATGTTATCTGGGGTGCATGCCGCCGCCGGACTAAATGTGGTTAATGGATATAATATGCATATCTATAGTACATATACATATATGCTGTAGTTTCTAGTTAATATTCAGATTTCAGATGTGATTACGATACAATTAAAAAAGATCTTTGCCCAACATTGGGACAATATAGGCTAGATAAAAACAAGATGTAGTCGACATATAATCCGTCACTTGGGGTGTGCTTTGAGTATTTTTCGCATAAGACATAAGAGATAGTTTAACCACGTACAGAAATAAGAGACTGCAAATAGTACAAAGTGATTGCCGTTTCGACATTTACAATTTATACCTTCCTAGGTAACACTACAATAACACTTAGGAAGCATAGAAACCGGTAAAGGTCAGAAATCTTCATTAGCCCTGCTCTGGATTTAACCGGAACATTATCTCGTACATTAATTTATTCATTCATTTATTTCCCTTAACAAATTAAAGTTATAGTTTAATTAATACGAAGACGAATTGTCAATGTATCATACCGTATGCTTGTCTTAGTTAATTCGCTCGATAAATGTTAGTGTATGTTCAAATTCGGAGTTACATTTGTCTCTAACGAGTTTCAAATGAGCATACCGTGAACGTTCGTTAATTATCTTCACTGAACATTGTTCAACATTTATAATTTAACTGGCTTTTGCTCTGCGTGGAATAAAAGGTTAATTTGATACATTTAGCTACCTTCAGCTGCTTCGGGGTAACGAGCTTCTAACATCTAAACCAGTAAAGTCTAAACATATATGCAAAATTTCGTATTTATAATTAAATAATAGTAGGATATTACATACATAAGCGAAGATAAATATGATTTACAGCTACTGAATCCCAATGCCATCGTCGTGGTCTCAGAGCTCCTGGAGAAGGCGCTGTGCTATATACAGTAGGGGGACCCATTGATCCCTATTTCACTAACAGAGAGATGCCTCTCAACACAAGGTTCTCGCTCGCTCATGATATCCCTAGATTTTAAGACTATGGACGTCTTATTATTACATATACATATTATACTAAGCGTTCGTTAAAAAAGAAACCAAATAATAGTTTCTACGGGCAAGAACACAACCACGTGATGTATCAAACTAAAACCCGGAAATAAAGTAGTCAGAACAGTATCAAAGTGTCCATTACTCCATTACTTTAGTTGGTGTAAATTTATGTTGTGTTAAGGTACTTCAGACAACTCTGAGCGAGATTGTGAGTGCTATCTCCGATCTTTGGAAAGCTATTTGATGACTTGTAGGTATATATAAACAATGTGAACCTACATCTCTTGGAGATAATTAATTTGTGTAAGTAAAATTAAAAATGCAATTGTAATTTTAATTCACCAATAGATTCAGAGCCTGATTATAATCTAGATTTGATGGAAAAAACACAAGGAATAATTTAATGTATTTTTTAATATCATAATGTCGTTACTTTTTGTAAAATTGTAACCTCCTTCAGTTTTCTTTGCATCGAAAAAAGTTTAAATCATTTCTTTCCATAAATTACACCGTTGTTAAACTCGAGCTTAAAAGTAGGATTATTTATTTTCCATGAAGAAGGTAATTACAACAAACAGCAAAAATAGAAAATAATTTATATAAGTGGGGCTTATATTTTTCCTCCTAATCCCTCGAGTATTCTCTGTCTTGGCTAGCTACACTAATATTATGAAGAGAAAAGATTTATATTTTTGTATTTTCGTTTGTGATGATTTAACTCAAAAAGCCTAGGACTGATTTTAAAAATTCTTTCATTAAAATTCAATATTTATTATCTCTGAGTAACATAGGCTTTATATTATATTGCTACGCGGGCGAAATCGCTGTGAAAAGGTTAGTAATTAAAATAAAATGTATGCAATATTCTTTTTACGATCTTCGTGGTCACGTGATTATGCTTAATGGCAAACGTTACAGCTAACCACGTGTGGTCACGTCACCTAGTGGAAAATGTAATGCTTTAAACACTGACGTAACGTAACGTCAGTGGCTCCAAACTAGTTACTTTATTCTCAGTTTATCATTATAATGAAAAACAAATATGTTCAGATAGATTAATAGTCTGTGGTCAAATGTGAGTCTGAAATAAATCCTACAATATTTATCTGACGAGGATTACAAAAGTAATCACCGTTTTCAAAACGACGTACGGCAACTCTTAGCTAAAGTGTGCCCTAGTACTGTGGTCTGAACTGGCACAAGATTAGTTATGCCGTCTCAAATTAATTCAAGAACACCAAACACGTATTAAGTAAAGTGTCTGCGGTTAAAGAAAAAGCCATCAAAAAGTTATATTGCATCAATTCAAAATGAGAGCTCTCCAATTAAAAGTTGTGAACAAACCGTGTACTTACAAGTTTCGTATTATTTTTGTAACAAGTTGGAGATCAGAGCTTTTTGTACCGGGTAGTCTTTCGAAACTAAGTTAAAGCCCATCAGATGCTAAAAATAAATTTTACAGTCAGTCGCAAATATACTGAGTTCACACTTATAAAGAGCGCACCGTAAACATATTCATGAACACACTCAACAAATCTAGTTTTCCTATAGGACAGTACCCCGGTTTTGACTAATGGAGATTTATTATAGTGGCCCCCCTTTTCAACCGTTAGGTATACAATTAGGCACACTAGTCCTGGCAAAAACAAAACAAAAAAATCCTACAGGACAATTGAATTTCAAATCTATAATATAAAAATGAATCGCAAAATGTGTTGGTAAGCGCATAACTCAACAACGCCTGGACCAATTTGGCCAAATCTTTTTTTAAAATGTTCGTTGAAGTTCAAGGATGGTTTTTACGGCGAGAAAAAATAGAATTATTGCTGGAAAAACCCTAAAAATAGCCCTTCTTTTTCCTATACAAATGATTTGTAACTAAAACGTAGTCAATTTGAGCTTTATTGCTATGGTATAAAGTTCATATTAAATTACAAGCACTCACTGTTGTCTAAGCAATGTAGGTGTGTTCCTAACGTCAAAGATCATATTTATCAAAACAATGTGCGTGTGTGCGTTGGAGCACAGAATACATAGTTGGAGGAGTTTAATGTCGCGTTCCGAAACTCGCTTTTCTTTTGTATTAGTTTCGGCACGCGAAATAAAATGCATCAGTTTCCACGTCATTACATCAGTCAAACAAAAATCGCGTTACCAACAGTGTTTTATTATTTTTAATATCCAAATTTTAAATAAATAAAACAATTCGTACGGTTTAAAAGGATTTGACTTCAAGTCATGTCAAATAAAAAAAAAAAAAAAAGTTGTCTGTTACCTAATCTTCTGAGTTTGCTTTTGTCAACTGATACACGAAACAAATTCGTATATCGTGTTTTGTACAGAGTGTTTAGTTAGTTAGTGTTTCTTTAGTTCGTGATTAGTGAAAAAATTATTTATATTTGATATGCCTCCTATAAGACGAAGCAATTTAGGTAGAAGAACCAGAAATGCTACAAACCAAGCTAATTACCGATCTAATCGTACTGCACAAGAACGTGACGACGGAAATGAACGTGAAAGAATTCGGATATCACAAACGCGTGAAGCGCGAGCGCGACATTCAACTAATAATCGCGCAAGTTTGAATCGAGCTGCTTTCAGTTACGATGTGTCAATTGACTACAGTAACTACCAATGTGTTGTTATTGGTTCTATGAACTCGGTTTGCTCACACTGTAAGGCATTAAAATACAAAAACGAAGCCAATGGATTATGTTGCGCAAATGGTAAAGTGAAATTGATACCATTGGATCCACCACCAGAACCATTGTACTCATTGGTTTCAGGAATAGGAACAGATTCTATACACTTTTTGACACATATCCAACAATATAACAATTGCTTTCAAATGACTTCATTTGGGGCAACAAATGTAGTTCGGGAAAATTTTATGCCAACTTTCAAGGTATGTATTATAGCAGTTACTCATAATTATTTTAGCGAACAAAATTTTTCTGTCACCAAAGTTAAAATGTGTCACTAATCTTCAATTTCTTAATCACTTATATATCACTTAGTCATCATATTATATGGTGATTCAGTTTCAGTGACACTTTTATTATATTTTATATTTGATAGATATTAGTTAAAACTAAATATATACTTTTTAAGATCAAATATTATTTAAGTTTGATCACTGACAATCCATTAATTTATACCACACCATAATATATTTTTTTTAATTACAGATACAAGGGCAAATATATCACAGAGCAGGTTCACTGTTACCAGTGTCAGATAGCGACAAAAAATTCCTGCAAATTTATTTTATGGGCAATTCACCACAAGAAATTGATCTGCGTTGTGCACATAACAATTTAGTAAAGAGGTCTATTGTAGAACAATTACAAACTTTATTTCATCAACACAATCAATTGATTATATTGTTTAAAACTGCCCTAGATCTGATGCCATCCGATAATCACAAAATTGTAATCAGAGCTGATAAAACACCTGCAGGTCAACATACAAGACGTTTTAATGCACCAACTATTGATGAAGTTGCTATCGTTGTAGTTGGAGAAAACTTGGAATCCCGTGATATTGTTTTACATCGTCGGAATGATCAATTACAACGTATAAAGGAAACACACCGCTCATATGATGCACTGCAATATCCCATTATATTTTGGCAAGGTGAAGATGGCTACGATTTCTCAATAAAAATGATAAATCCCATTACAGGTAACTAAAATATTAGTTTAGCTATGGCGATAATATCTCAGTCATTATATTATGTATTTTAATTTTATATTTGAATGTTATTAAAACAAAATCTATTTACAGGTTCTGAAACCAACAAAAAAGTCAGTTCAATGAACTATTATTCATACCGCCTAATGATTCGGGAGAATGAAGATAATCACATATTGAAATGTCGGCGATTATATCACAAATATGTTGTTGACATGTATGTTAAAATTGAAACGGAGAGATTAACATTCATCAGGTTGAATCAAACCAAACTCCGATCTGAAGAGTATATTCACCTTCGAGATGCGATTAATACTGATGGAAATGCACAGAATGTCGGTCGGATGACTATTCTTCCAGCAACATGCATCGGAAGCCCTCGGCATATGCACGAATATGCTCAAGATGCCATGTCGTATGTTCGTCATTATGGTACAGCAGATTTGTTCATCACATTTACATGCAATCCGCAATGGATAGAAATCAAGCAGGAGTTATTCCCTGGGCAATCACCCATTGATCGTCATGATATTACAGCCAGAGTCTTTAGACAAAAGTTGAAATCTTTAATGGATTTCATCGTAAAACATAATGTGTTTGGTGAGACACGCTGCTGGATGTATTCTGTGGAGTGGCAGAAACGAGGATTACCACATGCACACATTTTGATTTGGTTGGTTGAAAAGATAAGGCCAAATGAAGTTGATGCAGTGATATCAGCTGAAATCCCTAATGTACAAGTAGATCCTGGATTGCATGAGGTAGTTATCAAAAACATGATACATGGTCCCTGTGGAACTCTTAATCAAAATTCACCGTGTATGATGGATGGTAAATGTTCAAAACGATATCCACGGACATTAATATCGGAAACAAATACTGGTAATGACGGTTATCCATTGTATCGTCGCAGATCGACAGCAGACAATGGAAAATCAACAATTGTCAAATTAAATCAACAAGATATTGAAATAGATAATCGTTGGATTGTTCCATATTCACCCATTTTATCAAAGACATTCAAAGCACACATCAACGTTGAATCTTGCCATTCAGTGAAATCTATTAAATACATTTGCAAATATGTAACCAAAGGGAGTGATATGGCTGTGATTGGAATTGGTGCAGACAATTCCAATGATGAAGTTACCCAATACCAAATGGGCCGCTATGTCAGTAGTAATGAAGCAGTTTGGCGAATATTTTCTTTTCCTATTCATGAGAGACACCCTTCTGTTGTTCACTTAGCTGTGCATTTAGAAAATGGACAAAGAGTGTATTTTACAGCACAGAACGCAGTACAAAGAGCTGCTCAGCCACCATCTACTACATTAACCAGTTTTTTTGAGACATGCCAAAACGATGATTTCGCACAAACATTGCTATATTCTGAAATGCCAAAATATTATACCTGGAATCAATCCTCAAGGAGATTTATACGACGGAAACAAGGAAAACCAGTTCCAGGATATACAGATGTATATTCCACCGATGCGATTGGCCGGATTTATTCAGTACATCCAAGCAATGATGAATGTTTTTATTTAAGACTGCTATTAGTCAATGTACGTGGCCCAACATCATTCCAACAGTTACGAACTGTTGATGGTGAATTGTGTGGATCCTACAGAGAAGCCTGTCAACGTTTGCAATTGCTTGAAAATGACGCTCATTGGGATCAAACTCTCAATGATGCTGTAATATCATCACACGCTCATCAAATACGAACATTGTTTTCTATAATCATATCTACATGCTTCCCATCAAACCCAATTGATTTGTGGATCAAGTACAAAGATTATATGTGTGATGATATTTTGTATCAAATACGGAATAGAATGGGAAATCCAAATATACAAATCAGTGAAGAAATTTACAATGAAGCATTGATTTCAATTGAGGACATGTGCTTGATAATGTCAAACAAACTATTAATTCAATTAGGCCTGACCGCGCCCAATCGTCCAATGCATGACGCTTTTAACCAAGAGTTGCATCGAGAAAAACTGTATGATCTCAACGCTTTGAAAGAATTAATTCAAACAAATCTTCCACTGTTAAATGAACAACAGAAGTATGTATTTGAAACTCTTATGAAAGTAACAAATGATGAAACTGGAGGGATTTACTTCTTAGATGCACCTGGTGGTACAGGAAAAACTTTTTTGATTTCATTAATATTAGCAACAATTCGCTCACAAAATAAAATTGCACTTGCACTCGCTTCGTCGGGAATCGCAACAACTTTGCTTGAAGGTGGTCGAACAGCCCATTCAGCACTAAAATTGCCATTAAATATACAAAGCAATGAAACTCCAACCTGCAACGTTTCGAAGAAATCTGCAATGGCAAAGGTTTTGCAGCAATGTAAATTGATTGTTTGGGATGAATGCACGATGGCACATAAAAAATCTTTGGAGGCTTTAGACAGAACCTTAAAAGATCTACGGAGCAATAATAACCGATTTGGTGGTGCAATGATTTTGTTAGCAGGAGATTTTCGTCAAACATTGCCAGTGATTCCACGATCAACGCCAGCTGATGAACTCAATGCATGTCTAAAGTCCTCCAATTTGTGGAAACATGTCAAAGTACTTCATTTAAGCAAGAATATGCGTGTCGAGTTGCAAAATGACCAATCTGGAAACATATTCTCTAAACAACTCATTGACATTGGTAATGGCAAATTTCCTATAGACATGTTGACTGGCTGCATTAACTTTCCTCAAAGTTTTTGTCAGTTAACTCGATCAAAAGATGAACTTATTCAGAAGGTGTTTCCAGATGTTTCTCAAAATTACAGAAACCATGATTGGTTGAGCGAATGAGCTATACTGGCTGGAAAAAACATAGATGTAAATGAATTAAATTTCAAAATTCAAGAACAAATTACAGGCGAATTGAGGATATATAAATCAGTTGATTCGGCTACTAATCAATATGATGTAGTCAACTATCCACCGGAATTTTTAAACTCGCTGGATTTGCCAGGATTGCCACCTCACAATCTTCAATTAAAGGTTGGATCGGTGGTTATAATGTTGCGAAATATCAACCAACCGCGTCTTTGCAACGGTACACGGTTAGCGATAAAAAAATTACTAAACAATGTGATAGAAGCAACTATACTCAAAGGAAAGTATAAAGGAGAAGATGTTCTCATACCGCGCATCCCAATGATTCCGACTGATGTGCCATTTGAGTTTAAACGACTACAGTTTCCAGTGCGGCTTGCTTTTGCTATGACTATAAACAAGTCCCAGGGGCAATCATTAAGTGTTTGTGGTATTAATCTAGAAAACCCATGTTTCTCACATGGTCAATTGTATGTTGCCTGTTCCCGTGTTGGAAAACCATCAGATTTGTTTATCTATGCGCCAGTTCATCAAACAAAAAACATCGTATACCACAAAGCACTACAATGATAATAATAATGATTCACATGATTAACAATAAAGCGATTACTTACTTTTAAATCCTTATATATGTTTTATTTAATTATTTTTTATTCACAACGCACTATCACCAGGGTGACCGTTCTGTTCAGGAGAATTTTTTAAAATACGTAGGCACAAAAACTGCCACATTACAAATCTTTTTGACAAGACGAAGTCTTTGGGTTTTCCTTCTTGACGCTATAACTCCAGAACGCATGAACCGATTTCCACGGTTTTGCATTCGTTGGAAAGGTCTCGGGTTCCGTGAGGTTTATAGCAGAAAAGAAAATTCATGAAAAATTCAGGACAAACCAACATTTTAAGTAATCATCTGGTGGCGAAACGGAGTTCGCCGGGACAGCTAGTAATTGAATAAATATATAGTTTAATTATCGGCTCTGTCTGTAATGTAAAGTTTTAAATATATTTTATTATATTGTACAACATATAGAATGACATGGAATTTTATATATATTTTATATGTATATATAAAAGAAGGAACTGACTAGAGGTAAAATAGGGGATGAAAGTCCCCCATTTCTTAAGTGAAATCCATGAAAATAGGCGCGGGTAACAGCTTATAAGGTACATGTTGATTATTCACTATACCACGCGTGAGAAGCCGCGGGCAAAAGCTTGTAAGGTGTAAAAGCTTTATCTACAGCCGCTCCTACAAGATTTATGGTAAAATTATCACTTCCATCGTTTTAATCCTTCTTCCTGGGTACTAGATAGCCTTTATGTGCCATTTCCAACCCCTCTTCGGTCCTAAGTGCTATTTCATTGGCTATCATGTTGTTTGAACTATATCGTCTGTCCAATATACTTAGCCAGTGGCTCGCTTAACGACCATTCTTACGGCGTTAGTGTATAAAGGATAACTGGGTGAGTGAGTTAGTCCAATATGTTTGTTTAGCTGGAGTCATATTTGCTTCACACTTCGGTGAAATTATTTTGGGTAATTACTAGGTGTTTTAGAATGGGAAAGCAGCTCAAGTAATGATATTTGGTTGACACGTAGCTTTAATTTGCATTAGTGAGAGAAAACACTTTTTAACACATATCATTGGAAAAAAAACAACGTTGAATTGTAATCTATGGATGTATAATTTTTGAACTTGGACAGTTGACAAAGTTGCTAATAATTTATGTTTATTTGAAGTCAGATACGCAAGATCCATAATAAAAAAGGTTTCAACTCCATATTGTGGAGAGAGTTCTTCCTAGCGATTATTGATTGAACTCTTTGAAAGAACATTATTTTTCTATCGGAGCACTTACATTCAAACTTATTCAGTAACTCAAGGCGGAATAAATATTCAGCGGAACATGGTACGCAAAAGTATAAAGTTTATTTCTTTGCAAGGAGCGCTAATGCTCTATAACCCCTAGTTCATAAGAAATTCAGGTCGGCTGAGAGATCGTTTGTACGAGGACTTAAGAATTTGAGTTTCTTTTCGAGATTTAATGGTTCTTGTATTTAACTGCATGCGGCATACGCAATTTGAATTTCTCATTTCCGGAATGATTTAGTCGAGTCGTGACGTAGTCTGCGTAGTTTAATATTTGGAAGAGTGATCGTACATATTTGCCCTTCGTAAATCGAAAGCCGACGGTGTTTTTGTTATTTAAACATTTCAAGGAATCATTTCGGAACTGCAAAAAACCTAAGGCATTCTGAAAACTTCTTTACCCTGGATACTTTAGCGATTATTTCCCTGTGCCGTTTCCCTACCGTCCCACTACAAACGCAAATGGAGCGTCGGCTCATAATATGTCAATAACATTCATGTCTTTACATTTATATAGTAACCAAAGATTTTGATTTAGCGTTTGTTTATAATAAATATATGTAGTTCTTTTCAATCGCATTAAGGCATTTATTTTCTATCTTAAAAAATTAGAATTTGATGTATAAATTAATGCATGATCTGTGCCGTACAATATTTTATTACTATCCGATTGGTATGTTTTTTTTTTTAATTCCTCTACAGTGTAATCGGTTGAAGCGATTATACGCTTGGCTTGGGGGTTGGGACGGGAGATATCGATTTCCAGCATATAAAATCTTTCCTATATTTAGTATTGGCCACCTATTTAATACATCGCCTAGAATAGAAATGCGCTTGAAGAACAGCGGTCGGCTTGCCAAGTGGTAGACTGGCCGGCTGACGGTAGGTAATGCAAGAGGTTGGCAAGGTGGGTACCAACCTGTGAAGTGCCAAATATTCTAATAACAATTAGTAGTGTGTACAAGTATTACTGTTTTCAAAGCATTGTAGCAAGTATTATATATGGGCGAAGGTGACCAGAACTGCAGTGCCATACGGGAACTGTATCTTTTGCACGGGTGGGTGTGATACTGATCATCAGGAGAACGCCTTACTCGCCTAGTCATTTAGTTGCTTAATAAAGGTCTGCAAAATCACAATCTTAACATTCCGAAGTATGTTGTGAAGCATGCGATTATTTGCCATTTATAAATTATGGATATATATCTTAATCTAGTTTCAGGAATTGAATAAATTTACCACATGTTTGGTTCGACCTTTAAAACTGTGTTCACGTAATATGGCTCCAATGAAGCATTGACGATCGACGTAGCTATAAATGTTCAAACTTCAAAGATAACCCCTCCGTCATACGTGTCTATATTTATTTGCATGATTATGGTTCACTGATTAAAAAAACTTGCTACTTACGTGGTCATTAGCGCGAGCATGAATAATTTGCGACAACGTTTTCGTATCGCCTTCGATTATTATTGTATTGAAAAATGAACAACGCTGCGGCGGTGAAAAGTGGAACTAAAAATTTTTATGTCAATATTGACAGTACGTAAGCTGTTTGTAAAGGGTTCATTATTTTGATGCAATCTAATTTTGCAGAATAATAAAAGCCACTTGTTGTTTATAGCTTTACTATTCAATTTTGTTATGACTCGAATGCAGAGTTTATTCGAAATTGAATCATGCATTCTGTGAATTTCTGAAGGTGTTTTCCATCGACAAAGTAACCTGTATCTATGTATATTGCGATGTGAACATATATGTGAGGAAAGACTTACCTACGATGCAAATTCATAATGTAAATATAAGTGGAAGGAGTAGCCGCGTAAGACTAAAGTCTTATTTCCTAGACGAAATAAACACATTACTCAGTGACGGAAACGTAATTTACTCGGAACTGGCGGGCACGTGTGAAGTGAAATATTAATGTAGAAGAAGCAAAGGAGTTGTGCCAATGAAGACTTAAATGACAGCAGTATGGATGTAGGTAGGTATTCTCTTCATTCCCTGGGACTCAACGCATGATGATATTTATAAACCTTGCAATACACTTTATAACGATTTCCTTTAAACAATTTCGTTCAAGAATACGCTACCCATAGATTGCTAAAGCATCGCAACGGCAAAATCGTCTTGATAAACCACTGTTGTAATTGCTGCCACGCCAAGTTCTGCCACAATAGGTAACATATCGTATGCTACTGAAACGCAAATAATTTCGTGATCGCATTCAAACTGAACGCATCGATTGCATCGTACACCGCCTTCTAGTTAGGCTTGTACCTCACCGCTTTATCCCGCACCGCGTAAACAGGCTATGTATAAAGCATGTTACCCGATATGTGGTGGCGTTGGCTGCACTTGCAGGCCGCAGCGACAGCAGCGCGATGGGCAGCAGCAGCGCACTGGACATGCGCCGCGGCCCCCCCATCGCTGCGCACCATTCGCGCGGGCGTGCCTGTAATCAGAACATGCTTTAATAAAAGGCCCTCACAAATTTAAAAAAACGTTGACCATGTTCTCTATGTTAATTGTTATCTGATGCACGAAAGGATCTCTTTCAGCCCATCAAGTCGGATCTAGTCATGGAATTGTCTTCTTAAATTTATAACAAAGATTTTAAGTACCATCATTTATCATCGTGCTGACCTTGATTCGGACTACTGTTTAGTTCTCTCTCATCTTCCACAAAGACGCTACTTACCAGATTTTAGACGAAGTCATTGACATTTCGTCATCTGCTCCTTCGTTTATCTGTAGTACATATTTTTTCATATAGATAGCATAAAATGTCGTTATCACGTTATACCCTATCGCTTCTATTGAATTTAGTTTCTACATCTACATCATTAGTTCTTTGGTAAAATTATGGACGATCCATATGATACGACTTCAAGTATCCTTATACTTAGTATATTATCTACTCTGAGCTTATACTAAACATTTGCTAAGAAAGTTATACTGATAACTCCGTGAAGTATGCATAGTTAAGGTAAATAAAATTAAAGTTAAGGTAAAAAAAAAAAAAAAAAAAATAGCTTCGAAACTGTCATTTCATAAAACAAGAGTATTGTCATATTTGTAAACAATAGACTCGCTCATCCTCATTTTCATACGTCATCTCGTTATTATGTTGCCTTGAATAAAGGGAACATTGCTACAGAACTTCAGAGATCCACTGATTGTGCTTATCGATGAAGGAAAATATGACAAGAAAATCTTTTTGATTTTGATTTTCTTGTCAAAAACTTAGTGAAAAAATCGCACAAATAATCCATCAAACGAGTCTATTATCGTTTCGATGTCTATTTAGAACAAGTTTCTTCTGAAATTATAGGTTTTGAAAAAGATTTTTTTAAATTTAATTGTGTACGAACAAGCGTCCCGTCTTCTTCTGTATATGGGCATTGGGCGATTATTATGGTCCTGAAGGATGATCCTTACGCTCTTCACCGCGTCTCAAAGGGCCTCCCAAACGAATTACATGGAAATTGGTTCAGAGCGGTCCAGCTTCAGAATACTAAATAGTTTGTTAAGCCGTGACAAATAGCTTTTCTAAAGAATACGCAGAACAGAACCTAAATACGTGGCACACTAAATATAATTTACTTATATAGAAAAAAAGGCGTCAAATTAAATATCTGTCTGTGATATGTATATTTTTGTTCTACTTTACAAAAAATATTACACGCAAAGTTATGTCACCATGTTCATCAAATTTGGTATTTATGATAGTGGAATTAAAGAAGGTATTTTGACACAGGTAAAAGCAATAGTATAGTACTATTGCTTTTATGTGATGAGTAGTAACGGGAAAGGGAAGTCGAAATCTCATTATCTTAGATTGAGAAGAGAGATCCTTTGATTACGTCCTTTGCCTTCAAAGTTTTGCTGACGCGATGTGTTTTGACGTGTTATTTCAAACACCCACGTGAACCTACGCAGTAGACATTTTGCGACAATGTTTTGTTTCTCCTCCCTCGTCCCTTGATGTGCAAATGGTTTGTGTCACAGACAAACTTTAGTTTCTTCATTGAAAACAGCTTCCATTCAATAAACATTAATTTACTTCACAGAGTTCATCGTATAGGAAAGGCAATGTCTTAGAGATGTTTTTTTCTGAAACTATTGTGTATTTTTTTCGTCGGTACAAGGACGGTACAAAAGTAGCCAATGCATTAGATGGTACTTTGTAATTTTTGAAGTAAAATAATGCGATTCTACATCAACAGTATTCACTTCGTACGCTGTAACGCTGAAATGGCGGTAGATAAGCGTGTTTCCAGGTCAGCAGCGCACTAGGAGCCTCGGGCATTTCCTGAAACTTTCATAATGACAGTCTCGTGGTGAATCAATGTTAAAACCAGACTTGCATTCGAGTCTCTTGTTTACCACCTTTCAAGCTTGAGTAACATTAGAGAGCGTTATTGCTTCTAGAGCAGAGAAATTGGTAAAAGAGCAAAAACAATTTTACTTTGTGCATTATACTTAAGTATATATGTATACTAGCTTTTACCCGCGGTTTTGCCCGCGTGGTTAGAATGATAGCTATATCTAGAGAAAGATAAAGATATAGATATGTCCTTCTCCAGGTTATAATCTATCTAATTGCCAAATTTCATATCGATCCGTTCTGCCGTTTTGTCATGAAAAGGTAGCAAACAAACAAACAGAGTTACAAACTCATTTATATTATAGATATCGGTATATATTGGCACTTATGGCACTAATTCTCATCTATGCAACACTATGCTTCACGTGATTTTCTGTTGATATTGGTGTGAGCTTCCTTCGGTAAAACTATTTAAATTAAACTCAAATTGACTAATTAATGAAGGCACTATTTAGTATTCAAGTATATCCTCCTAATATTTCAACATCTTAACATGTTATAAAACAAAGACGCACCCCAGTCGTTTGTATGCTTAGATCTTTAAACTACGCAATGGATTTTACTGGGGTTTCACAAATGTATTAGGTTTGTAGTATATTATATACTCTGAGGTTTGAATGTATTATCTATGTCACTAGTGAGTGATTCCTGAGTAAGGTTATTATCTATAAAATTCAAATAGGTTTTGTGTTAGCCCGTGCGAAGCCCAGACGAGTCGCTAGTAAGTAATATTCGTTCCGTTTTGGCAAATAACAAAAATCAATTCCTTGTGTCCTAGTGAAATACGATGAAAAGTTACAAACTCCTTGATTTTTTTTTTATAAATTTCATAACTTAACAACGGTCGAGAGTCCTTTTGTTCTCTAGCTAGAAGGTCAATAATGAAAGGCTGCGTCAGTGTCTTCTCCAGGGAGGCAGTTGTGAGTAGGGTAATATTATCTTTTCAAATTTACCTGTCTGACAACAGTGAACGCATAACATTTTACGCAAGCGCCAGGAATCTAATGTCCTACACTGCGTTGGTAGACGTTTACATTTTCCATAAGTAGGGTTTTTAGTAAGTTTTTGGCAAAGGTAGCGCAACAGTGCTAATTCAATTTAAACTTGAAGAAGAGCTGAATGACAAATGTTACTTTATGTTTTCTGTAAGTATGCGATCCTATATAGATAATCTTTATCCTATTATTATGATATTTTAGTGAGTTACTTTGATCGCCGCGGTAAGGGCTCCCGGCAATAACTTTACGGAGGCGGGCACAGTTATTAAAGATAATTTTTGTACCGCAACGGTTTTTTACCATAAAAGGTTTTACAGATTGGGATAAAAAGGAGGCGTTAAGTCCTGAGCCAAAAGCCTAAGCGTCGTTTGTAATTTAAAAACCGCCATTTCAAACAATGTAAACGACCAAATTACCGTGCAGGATCAAATTTCCAAAGTTATAGTAAACAAAACCTTATTAAACCAATTAGTTGATGGCAGACAGAACTTGGACATTGTTATGGTACACTTCCATTATGATCGAGTTTCTTAATGATCACTTTGATTGATTAAGCCGCCTTGTGCAGGGACGGTTTAGAATTATTTGAAGACCATTTACTAAATTAACTGTCGCTTCTTAAACGCTGTTTTGTAACGGGTGTAATGAACCATTCCTTGGAGTATTCAAAATGTATTTACTAATATTCTCATCAATATAATTTGTCTTTATTAAAAACTAGCGGCCCGCCCCGGCTTCGCATGGGTAGATATTTATATCAAATATTTTGTCTACCCGTGCAAAGCCGGGGCAAAAATGTTGGTTTGTCCTGAATTTTTCCTGAATTTTCTTTGCTATAAACCTCACGGAGCCCGAGACCTTTCCAACGAATGCAAAACCGTGGAAATCGGTTCGTGCGTTCTGCAGTTATAGCGTCAGGAAGGAAAACCCGACTTATTTTTATATAGTAGATAAAGTGTAATAAATCACGGAACATGTTTTGGTTTTTGAGGACCTCTGATTCTGAGAGACTTAAAAGCTAATTAAGCTCATAATCACGAAGGACGGTAAGGTCAAGGGTAGTAATTAAACTATTCTTCTACAAGGCGAAAACATCAGAAACGATGATAATTCTCATCGATACTTTGATGGGCTCTGTCACTATAATTCGTGACGTATACTTTTCAAATATTTTTGAAATTACCAACATTTGCAGAAATATGAACAATTCGAGTCGGTTGGCTTTTCGGTTTTCGAGTAGACGGTAAATAATTTTTGGTTCATTTAAACGGGTTTATTTAGTTTTGAGTCTCCGAAATCATGGCGGTTGCAATAACGAAGGGATAATGTGCTCTGTGGGTGCAATGCTGCCGAAATAAATACCGTGTTGTATGTGGTAAGGGGTCTATAATAGTGTAAGTAGTGACCGCGTGAATCTTAAAAAGTATATTACACAATAATATGCAAGGCTAGACATTAATCAAAATGTATGGACCGATCAAACGCGAGATTACACTGAAATCGTCCGAAACCGTATAACTTCGCTGAAAATTCGCTTTATCAGTACAATGAGAGCGCCTAATTACTCCATTTTGTTGTTAATACTGCAAATGGTTGTGATTCCCGCGTACTGAGGTGGCGTGCGGGCATAGTTCCAGGAAACTTCCCGGAGTGGCAGACTGGTCTAGATATATCCAACATTCTCTGCCACTATCTAAATGCATAGCATTTGCAATAGGCGCGGAGTTGGAAAACTTTTGTGATTTATGAAGTTAAGGCTTCATTACTTTATCAAAACAATGCTGGAGTAGGTACCACTATCGTCAACATATCGGTGATAGAAATAACACGCTGGAATTTTATTGGATATTTACAGCAAGGTAATTTTACTGGAAGTAATTATTTACGTTTTAAGTGTACACATCTTCGTTGTCGTGAAATTGCGATTTAAAGCTAAAATATTTACTTGCTACCGTTTTATTTTCCTTATTTGGACTTTGACAGGCCGTATCGAGGACGTATCCAGCTAAACGAATTTATTATGTACATAGGCATGCTTTCAAATCATGAAGAAGCTCTGTGAAAATAAATTTTGTCGGGGCGTAAATATGATCAGGGAATACGTAACTGTACTCTAGTGTATTTTTCCTATAACCTTTTCAAACACGGTTGCGACATGAAACCCCGACACTGGTTTATAAGAGCGTCAATCACAGTGTCATGAAGAGTGATGAGATGTGACATGACACATTATATTATTTTGCTTCGAAAAACATCACATTTTTTCTCTTAGCTCTGGAGCGAACATGGTTAGGCATAACGTAATGTTTTAAATTAAAATAAAGAGATGTAACCCAAGAAAACAACCACTGGATGTAACAATTAACTGTCTTCGAAATATGAAAACACAGTTGGCTTTTTGGCCATATTCCTTTTAAATTTATTTTCAGCCAGTTGCTAAATAATTTAATTTTACAGAACAAAAACATTGGAAAGAACTCTTTTTACAGTATCCTTAAATAAGACGATCTAACATGTTTTTTTTGTACCGGAGAGCAGGTTACTTTTTTTTTATTATAATCAAACATTGAGCGGCTTAGCAGCATGCCATGTTGTCGTTTTTGAGTTTTTGAGTCGCGGTTTCAGCTTCATTATACTAATCGATCCGTTTCCGTAAGCTTTCGAACTCCAAACTCGATACAGCAAGGGAAGAACAGCTGAGAAGTACTTTTATTAATTCTCAGTAAAATGTATTCTCTTTTTATTTCAAGTACGAGTTAAATAGTTTATTTTGGAAGTGCAATGTTCAGTACTTATTGCGCACGTACATACTTATAAAGCCTATTCAGAAAAGGTAACGGCTAGTAATTTATTATCTGGTTACTTTCAGTAGTTTTGTCGCTCGAAAAATACTTAATGCTGACAAATAGTATTGAAATACGTGTTCATTCTCCTGAACATGTAGGTATATACACATGGGTTTTAATATATATTTCAATTAGTAAACGTTAAATATATTATATCTAAGAAGATAATAATGTGTTTCTCGCACACTGTATTATTCTATACTAGCATTTGCCTGCCTACACGCGTGGTAAAGTGAATAAGTCAAAATCCTATTTTAAGCCCTTAGGGGAGGTATTTCCAAAAATCCCGAAATATGATTTTTTTATACCACTAAGGTGGCACACAAGCATACAGCCCACCTGATGGTAAGCAGTCACCGTAGCCTATAGCCGTTAGCAATACCATGGATATCACTAACGAGTTGCCCAACCATGTTGTTGATGAGGACTCACTGTGCTTGCAGCATTACTACTAGCCCAGCGTATCCTCGTAAATACCTCTTTTCATGCGTTTAATTACAAAAATTACGGAATTTCACACACTCTTTCATCCCCTATTTTACCCCCTTAGGGTGGTATTTTCAAAATCCTTTCTTAGTGTTAGTTAATTTCAAATCTCAGCCGCTTAGGCTGTGCGTCAGTCAGTTCTTCGTTTATAAATATATATATATATATACAGATACAGAATACACACAATAGCTATTCACATATCATTAAGCCCCGAGTCTCGTTCTGGTCGGTAGAGATTTAGAGAATATACGGCATTTCTCTTTTGACTTCCTCAATGTACTTCTGTACTTCACATTGTTTAATAAATGAAGGGCGAATATACTAAGCATAAATCCTTGCATGCGTCATTCGCAAGCTACCAACCTGGGTTGAGTTTCCTCTTTTTAAAACCATGAAAAAAACTAGTGCAAAGTATAAGGGCCCATCGCGTATATATGGCTTCATACAAAATTACAATTTTCTATGGTTTCTGTGAACATCGGATCCAATTTTCCTCTAATGTTACGTAGCTTTAAAACAGAAAAACTCTCAAAGTAACCAAAATAATTGGATTCATTATTCTTGTTTGCACGTCCTTTGAACATGAAAATATCTAATTACACGCTTTTCATGATTTTTTAGGAAGTAAATTTAAAATAGGGCGCATAAGTGGAATTTAATGGAATATTGGATGTTTTATTTGTTTTTAGGATACTAAAATATGATTTAATTAAAAACCTTTGGCAACAATTTAATTTAGACAATTGAATTGCATAGCTAGGATTGATAAATGCATGCAGCATGTCAAGAATGATGTGAAGATATTTTTACAGGGTCGGAGATTCGCGAGAGCTGGATATTCCAGTACGGCTTTGATATTGTGAAGAGATATCCAAAGCATTCATAGGCTTACCGCTAGGTGGAGCGTATGCGTGTTTGCCATCTTAGTCTTCGTATATATAAAGACGACTAGCAAGTTTTCCCATCTGCAACGATGACAACTATGGTCGGTAGAAGCGTACCTAGTGTCGGACATCTTTTGAATTCCTTAATTTGAAATATTGATATACAAAATAACCGGGCTACGAAATAAATTACTAACACCAAGCAATTAGTGTCTCAACAGTGAATTACAAGAACAAAAGCTTCATATTAACTACTTAGATGGATTCACGAGCAGTTATATAGTTTCTCGCTCAACTGTAAGACCAGTGTTACCTAAACATAGTCGGTACCTATAATTAACTTTCTCCTGAGAAGGGTTTTATGGCGAGTTAACGGCCATGTTGACAGGCCTTAAACTATATTGGCGACGATTTACGAGACATTGAAATCGTAAGGTTCTTGTCTACTTGGTTTTAACTGATTAATTTACACCTGTGCCAACAAACGTTGCCCTACAAACCAACATATCAAAGTCGGTAGGTAGGTATTATTACATAGACTAGTCATGAAATTTGGATGGATTGAAATTATCAGCAAGGATTTGATTGTTTGTTTGTATTGAATAGGCTGCGAAACTTCTGGACCGATGTGGAATATTCTTTTACCGTTAAAAGCCCACATTATCCTTGATGAACATAGGCTACTTTTTACCGCGGGAAAATGCTTCATTCCTAGGGGAAAACGGGTAATCGTATACTATTGCTACGCGGGCGATGTCGCGGAGAAAAATCTGGTGTATTATAATCATATGCGACGAATGAAGATCTCAATGACGGAAAACGTAGGAAAATACCAAGAGAAGATGGTATTACATATTGTTACATATTTTATTGTCTGTGGAAAATGAAAATACGCATGGTAGTTTTGCGGCTTAGGAGCTTTTCATATTCAGTGATAATGCTAGGTAGACCGTCTGAGATGAACCCAAAGTTTCCTACTTCCCATTAGAAATGATCATGTCATAATATGGTGATTTAAGCAACCTCCCAAAGTATAAAAGTGGCTATACTACCGGATACGGTTACGTTATATCTCAGAGTACATGTTAAATTGTCATCTTGAGTTGTCGTGAGAATCATATATTCTCTTCCTCGGTATAAGATACCTTAAAGGTATCTCATTTCTATTCCGTTTACACATCCCGAACTTAGCTGTCTGGCGTCTTGAGATTAGACATGTTGTGCTCATTATAAATTAGTTATTTTTTAGATTAACCTGGTAAGTATTTAGTTATATTTTATTGCTTGTAGTTTTATAGAAAACGGGACTATGAAAGTATCCATCGATATTATTATGATGATAAATTTGGCGATAACTTGGTGTCCTGTTCCATTATACTCGGCGAACACATTTTACTTGGGTATGCCATCATTTTCCCTTTTTAGGGTTTCGTAGCCACATGTTAAAATTGCACCATAAAAATTACGTCCCGTACTTCTCTTAGAACCTACTCTGCGTGATATGCGCTTCGAAGGTTGTAAAAAATCTCCCCCCTCAACTTTGCAAGTGGGCAACTATGAAAAAGAAAGTTGCTGTGTATTTTATGAGATATGGGATATTTTCGGCTACACACTATTTTAAGGTTAGCAACCGCAGACATTTGGTACGTTGTGTTTCACAGTGTAAAGAACTTATTGTTTCTCATACAGACGAAAACGAATGATTTGACAGACCAATTATTTCGATATTTTGCATAAATACAGAACAGTAATACAATTGTCTTGACTGATGCTTACATAACCTTTGGTGCGTTCTTACGACTCTCACTTGGTTCTTAATTATACGCATAATGCACCACGTGAAGAAAAGTAGGCAATACCACATTACTCATGGATTCATACACATTTTCCTCTAATAAATACTTGAGTTCTTATTAAAATGGACGTTTTACAAGGAAGGTTGTTGTGAAGGGCGCTCAATGAGTAAGGTGCGAAATAATACCAGCGGGTCATTAATATGCAGCGAGCGCTGTAACATCACGCCATGAATACTAGATGATAGCTATCTTTTAATCTGATTATATCATATCCGCAAATTTGCACAATGTTTGTTATTTAAATAGTAACCATCAAGTCATCATGGAGTTAAACGTTCGAGTCGTTAAATTAGTATATAAATAGGCAAAGACAAGATACATACATACATATATGTACATATGTATTTTTCCTTCAGTTTGTAAATAGTTCTTTTTGACATGTTCATCGATCAATTAATAATAAAAAAAAACTACAATGACGTCAGAATGTTCGCAACCGTCAAAGGGAATTAAATCCACGTGTATAGCTAGTTATGCTCGGACATTATCACAAAACGCCATCTGATTCCAAACTATGCAAAGCTTGTTCTATGGGACCAGGATAACTGATGGAATACTTAATATCAGTATATTATCATCATACTGTGTAATGGTATTGCACAGTGAGCCCTGAGAATAAGGTCCTTGCAATGAAATTCTTCTTCTTCTTATTCGTTCTCTCAGATTAGACAGGCCGCGTGGATGATAGACATGGTAGGGTTTCATCATTGGACTCCTTCACTAGTATGGCAGACAACGATTGAGCCCCATTTTTGTCAGTTAGAAGCTTAATGTGCATTGTGTGATGGTTGATGGAGTCGAGGATTGGATGAAGTCTATCCAGCGAATAGGTGATCGTATTGGTCTCCTGACTTCCTCCTGACCCAAGACCATCAATCCCTCCATGGACTACTCTTTCTGGTGGCAATGAAATGACAATTGCCTTATAATTGTGCGCAATGTCATTCTAATCACCGTCTCAGTTTATTCAATTGATATACATTTATTATTAGTCACGAGTAGTCACGACGTCATTTAATAAACTGGGAGAAGAGATCTTAGCATAATCAAGGTTTACGTACGTTGTATTTTCAATTAAATATTTTTCACAGTATCTAGAGATACGCCAAGAGTAAGTAATTTGGTACTGGGGTCGATCTTCAAGTGTTGATCGATCATTAACCAACCTTGGCTAGTATGTATATTGCATTCATGATAGGACGCGTTACTAGGACAAGTAGTCTGTGTTATACTTATACCACAGAAGACAAGAGTATTTTTTTTATACGTCACATATTTACTCTTGCTAATCTGGGAGTGATTTCGTGAAGAGACGGAAACGCATTACAAGAAGCCGGGGAACAGTGATGCCAATTTAGGGACTTTGTCGCTAGAAGTGCCGACTTTGGTTTGTCTAAGCAACAAAAATAGAGGTGGAGTTGTCAGATGTTACACATCATACGCGAATATATTGTACGGCTCACTCATCTTTTTCATTTTATCAGTATAACTAGAAGAAAGAAAGAAAGAAAGAAAGAAAGAACGAAAGAAAGAAAGAAGTTAGAACATCTATTTATAACAACACAACACATGGATATAAGAAAGGAAGACAAGTCTAGAAGAAGAATATCGTGTCGTTATGAAACGGTCCCAACTCAGCATGTTTTTTTTTTATACCACTAAGGTGGCACACAAGCATACGGACCACCTGATGGTAGGCAGTCACCGTAGCCTATAGCCGCTAGCAATACCAGGGGTATCACTACGGGGTGCCAACTATGTTGCTGATGAGGACTCACTGTGCTAGCAGCAATACAACTAGCCCAGCGTATCCTCGTGGAGCACTGGCAACCTTACTTACCGCAGAAACACAACACTACGTCAAGTAGTGTTATTTCACAGCGGTCTTCTGTAAGGCGGAGGTACAGTCCCCAGTCGGGCGGCTCCAATTTAAATGGGATAACGGGAAATCCTAAATCGCCCTACCTCTCTTAAGATGTAACGTAAGATGTTACGATGGATGGTAGTCTTGTGACGGACAACCAGCGCTGATCTTCCGTTGGGACCGGCCCGTATTGCCAACTTGTATTGCCAAGTAAGAAACCTCTTCACGACAAGCCGAGCTCATTCATATTTACATGAATGATTTGTGAGCACGATACATAAATGATTGCTATCCACGAGTCAATTACGTACATTTGACTTTTTTTTTATACCACTAAGGTGGCAAACAAGCATACGGCCCACCTGATGGTAAGCTGTTACCGTAGCCTATGGACGCTTGCAACACCAGGGGTATCCGCCGACCCTATTACTACGACTAACTTAAACTTTGCGACTTAGTGTTAAATACTAAACTGTAATTACTTGTGTTGAGGAGTGGGTACTTGCATTTACTGTTATAAATATTGCAAATTCCAGTTCTGTTTATTTCAGTCCCTTAGGGGTTGATCTGCACGTATAAATATAAGTATTCAGGGAAATAAAGTTAAATTTCAGTGCTCCGGGATAACAGTAAATGGATAAGAGTGAATTGGAATAACCTTATTTCCTCGAGGCAAGTTGTATACAATGTTCAACAATAAAATATATATATACAAGAGTTTTCGAAACTGTGCTGCGGAAAATGTTAAACCAGTCTGTGTTTAATTTTTCTAAATGTGTGATATGCATGTATATTTCACGCTTCGGACACAACCTTTTTTGTGAAGAACATTTTTGTTTAAGGTAGCTTTAAAACGTGTACACAATTCTGTCAGGCGTATATACGTGTAAAAATGAACTAGCATGTAGAATATAAAAAAAATACTAAGAAAGAAGACACAGAGTCTACAAAGGCGGCGAATAAGTTTGAAGCCCCCGATAAGCGGATACCGTACAGATAGGAAGACATTGCATCTGAATCGATGAATACAACTATTACCGTTGTTGCTACAACGTGATAATGCTCCCAGTCTCCTTGACACGCTCCTGCGGCATACTGGGTATTTGGGTCAAACCTTTTATACCTGTGCCTAGACAATCTGTACCTAATAGTACCTACCCTTATCTGATCTACTTTTAAAGGTAATATAAATTACAACAGAATAAATCAGGATGTTTCTGTATTGTACGCTTCTGCCCATGTGGATTCTATGTTAAGCCATGCAAGAGACTTTACAGATGGTAAGATATGTAGTGTATATCTCCCCCTGTGTATTGTATTATATTAGTCTATCTTCCCCGGTTATAAATAAGTCCATTAATCCTGGATGTGACGATATTACGATAAAATCCATTTAGATTTATTCTAAGTGCTTTATTTATCAGGTTAATCTCGATTATCTATAAATTCTAGTATCACTATTTCGTTATTCATATGATGTTCAATAGCAGTGTCAGCTCGGTTTAATGATTGCCAGAGATCAGGGCCGCTTTTGAAAGGCAAACGTTTTGCCAAAGCCATTTCCTTTCTTGGTTGTTTTTCCAAGCCAGGAAGCGCGTGCCAAATTGTGATTTCGTTATGCTCTGAAATTTTGCAGTTCAGTCGCACTCAGTTTAATTTTCTGCCAAGCTGGATTGTCAAGTGAGGTAGCTATTTGAATAGTCTTATTTACTGACGGTAAATAATAATGCTTTACGTTTAAATGTTTCACATTATGTTTCCCGAAAACGTGTAGGTTTTTTTACTCCATTTTTTCTGTACAACATTTTAAAACAATATAATAATGTTTTACTCACCTCGGTTGCTCAAATCATGCCTGGATCTGAAACAAACAAGCTTAATTTTACACCATTTTAGCATCGACTATATTTGAACAAAATGAAAAATATATTTACCTCCGCGGTATTTGCGTATACACAATAAGTTATATGGTAACAGAAGAACGAAATCGCGTTTTTTTTACATTCAAGATATTGCAATTTGCATAATGACAGCCACGGAAATACAAAAGGGTAAAACGTATCTAAACTGATATCTATAAAAAAAAGTTGTAAGCATTAAACCTATTTAAAGCTTTCTTTATAGACTATCTAAATCTAAACGTGTCATTACCAAGTAACAATACTCTGCCGATGGCGTCGTAGAGGGGCAATAAAAGAATCCTGATCGTTAATACGGAATGGCGGCATAAATATAACGAGCTTTTGATGAAGAGTAGAATGGGCCAGTGTTTCAATCAATTTAAATGGACCTCTTGAAAGTTGTAAGCTATGGTCTTTGTGTAGCTGTTTTCCGACCGATACGGGATAAAGCGTAAGTGAAAATAGTTGCGGGTCGACCTCAAAGTTTGCAAAATATAAATATTGCTACATTACAGGGTTATTTAAGTAGGCTGTGAAGAGACTTTTGCCAAGTAGGCAACGTGCGTGTGATAGGTACTCCTGGCCTAGGATGAATAATTGCGACAACGTTTTCGTATTGCCTTCGACTATTTTTGTATTGAAAAATGAACAGCGCTGCGGCGGTGAAAAGCGGAACTAACAATTAGTATGGCAATTGTGACATTTCGCGAGTTACGTTTTCTTTTACGTAGTCGACAATTTTCCTGCTACCGCAATGGTCGTAAGGCTACGGTAACTGCTTACTATCAGTTGGCCTGTATAGGTTTGACAGTCAAATTCCTGGTTTAAGAAAACAGTTGTCTTAGCTCGTAGCATTGAATTTGAAGCATTAGTGTGAACTGTGTTCACACAATTTTTTATTAAATATTTCCCATTCTTATGTATAAAAATTGGTTCTAATTATTTTGTAAGGTAGGTAGGTAGGTATAGAGTTTTAAAAACTGTCAAAAATATAGCTACGACTACATTAACCTTCAAGTTAAGAGGTCCAAGTAATGCAAATTAAAGCATTTTATAAAGTATAAAAGTTCATAAAAATAAATTTAGTTGAGTATTCTACTAACAAATGGCAAGCACGAACTGAAAACAACTGGAGTAACATCTGTTTAATAAGTTCTACTGCAATTCGTTTACGACGGCAAATGTCTCTCCAACCCTTTTACGCTTATTCAGATTGAAGTACCTACACCTACCCGTGTTTTATGTAAATTCAACGATAATTATGTACGTAGAGAATATATAAATTGTTTTTTCGAGATAGTTACTTCGGATCTCTACGGACACACTGACAAACTGTGAGAAGTGTATATATATATATGTCATAGCAAGCATTATGAGAACATGTTCGGTTCATTACGTGATAACCCGTGGGTATTTTTTTTTAACTATGAAATTCTAAATGCGGATTAGTTAAATGCAAAAGTACATGTGTTAGTTAGTAGTGCTAGCACAACAGAAGATTAATCTAGCAACGCAGTTTCTGGAATCTTTGTCACGAATATCACACCTCTACCTCTACGAGAAACTTTTCAGCTAAGCTTTAAGGAATGACACATAAATGAAGCCTTCGAGTTAGAGTCCAACCCTCCAAATAGCCTGAGAAAATATTTTAACACGCGATTGGTTCCCCTTGCATTCTTAGCATTGTTGGGGAAGTGCCTGTCTTTTTTTTATTAATTACTTGTCAGCGATTGACCACGATCTCATCTGATGGTAAGTGAAGATGTGGTCGAAGGTAAAGCTCGCTTGTCCGTTAGGAGCCTATTCACTAGTCTTAAAGAGTCCCAGGTTGTAGGATTCAAGGGATTTCGAAAGGATTCAGGGAGCACTGACGAGGGGAGAGAGAGAGAGAAAATTATTTCGTGCCATAAATTTCAGATGTCTTCTTCCTATCCCACATTTATTTGAATGAAGTGCATAAGGAGTTGTTAGTTAGCACGTCAGAAATTTCAAGTTCATCGTATTAAGTTTCAAGCAGCGATAGTATGTTCGAGTCAAATGGTAGTGTGGAAAAAGTTTAACTACTGGGTCATCTTCAAAAAAAATATGGACATGTTTATTTTTACGATAAACAATTTATTAGGGTTCGATCCCCACTTGAGACAAACGTTTGTTTGAACATATTTGTTTGCTATGTCTGTCTAATAATAATTTGTTTATTGACCTATTTGCGTTTATTGCTCTCTGGCAAGGGTGGTCCGTACATGGCTATGCTAATATTTAGTATATTATGTTGTGCCTAGTTAAGGGACTATGGCAATGTCTTAGGACTCAGTTGTGTGCGATATCATGAATTCATGTTTATTACATTGCTAAGCTTCACTTTTTTACTATAATTATGATCTTGCGTATCTTGACGGTCGTTTTTTTTAAATCTATGTATTTTATAGAATTCATTTGCAGGTCGCATATAAAATTAAAGTAATCAAATCGCATAACTTAGGAATCTACTTTTGACCGGCATTGTAAGTAAGTGGATGTAAGTAATAGTCTTGTCCTTAAATTCAGTGAATATTGCCTAATGGATCGGCCGTGGTGTATATTTCAGCCACTTGTTCGGCAGCAAGGAATGACATAAAATAAACGACATGACAATATATAAATAAAGTGGCAAGCACTACGCATATGATAATGTTCAATTCAAGTACATGTCGTACTCTTGATTACGTATAGAAGGTAATAGGTATGCGTAATGTACAAAGCGAGGGCGACACAACGGCTTATGAACATGGACCCGAACAAAGGAATCTCGTAGGGATGTACCCCATAGGTATCCCATAGGTACTCCATAGCTCTTGACAACTTCTCTACGCATGCACATACGAGAATAAAGTCTTCTACTCACACGCAAGTTTGGTTATTTTCACTTGGAAATTACTTTGAAATGGTTGGGAAGAGATGTTCACTCACTTTAGTGTAAGCAAGATTGCCTTTTTCAGTTTACGTAGTGAAGTAGTGTATTTGCATAATAATGGATTTGATTTACATTATCCAGAGCCTAGCGTTTTTTCTAGTAAGGACCTAGTAAACACGGATTATGTATACGTTGATAGAAATAGGTATTTGATTTTGATGTTTTTGCGATTTCACGTATGATATCTATACTTTTCGTACTTCTTTTTTTGGCTTAGCAATTTATATCGCCGTACCTTTAAAAAAAAGATCTTACTATAGTGGCAAACAGCCGAGCTTGTTTGCCACCTTAGTGGTATAAAAAAATATTTTGAAATCATGTTTTATATGGTATACGTATTTTCACGTACAATAAATCCTATGATACCGATCAAGTTAATTAACCTTAAAACATTGGTTAATATAGATAACATTCTAGTTAAGCCCACATTGTAACGCATTTAGATAAATAAATTGACTCTAGAAGAAATAAAGTAGGTAGCTAGTTGTAGACTTAAATATAAAACTTTTAAATAGCTTCACATCAAGATTGGATTAGCAAAAACCAAGTTCTATAATGAAAGTTGGCGGAGCATGTTCCAAATTTTAATTGTGAGCCCACATCAAAATTTCTGAAGTTTAATTGAAGTCAGCATTAACGTACGTTAAAATATCATTATGTGGCTGTGTTTCTACTTCAATATAAGGTTTGAAGTCCAAAAGGGTGGGCACTCTGACGTATTAAATTAAATCTATTATAAATCTAGAAAAGACATTGTACTTAAAATATTCTCTGTATTGGATTTCCTACTCTAGTCTTTGATGTATCTAGTTGGAAGTGACAAAGTTTACAGGTTAGAAATAGCGCAATTAATTAGATCAAAATCTATCCAAACATCTATGATAAAATGCACATGCATAAACTATGATTATCCTTCCTCTAAGCTGTTATTTAAAGACGTATATTTACAATATTACATATCATATCATATCATCACGCCTATTTACTCTGCCTACGAAACCCTTTCGGTATTGCTAGGGTAGGCAGAGTAAATAGACCGTCATGTCACTATTACAATGCAAAATTAATTCAATCTAATGAACATTGCATATCTTTAGTCTAGATATAGATGATATTGATTACAATATCTCACCTTGAATCGATGATAAAATTGTGTTTTATAAACATGTGTTGTACGTATGAGATTCATTTATACTTGGCTCGTCAGAGTGGACACAGAAGTTTTGCAACAACCATGAGTCTTAACGATAAAGTGGCCTTAGTAACCGGAGCAAGTTCGGGTATAGGAGCTGCTATCGCCATTAAGTTCGCTGAAGAAGGAGCTAAAGTAGCCATAGTTGGCAGAAATCAAAATAAACTAAAAACCACCGCTGGTATCATTGAGAAGACGGGATCTAAGCCGTTAGTCATTGTCGCTGATGTAACTAAGGACAACGATATGAAAAGAATAGTTACTGATACTGTGAATCATTTTGGAAGAATAAACGTGCTAGTTAATAATGCCGGAGCAGGTGGGACTTCTAGCATTGGCGCTGAAAATGCAATTCAGGTATTCGATAAAACCATGGCCACAAATCTTCGGTCTGCAGTTTATATTACAAATCTTGCCACGAAACATTTGATTGAAAGCAAAGGCAATATAATTAATATTTCGAGTATAGCAGCTTTAGGCGTGTTATCTAAACAAAGTTTCTCATATTGTGTCTCGAAAGCAGGATTGGATCATTTTACACGTTGTGCAGCTTTTGAACTTGCGGATAAAGGCGTGCGCGTAAATGGTATTAACCCAGGCCCTGTGAAAACAGATATTATTTCGAATACCGGTGTGAGCGATGCCCACCAAGCCGCAATATGGGATTTAATGAAGAAAGCGACTCTGCTCGACAGAATTTCTGATGCTGAAGAAATTGCTAATCTTGCTTTATTCTTAGCGAGTGATAAAGCGCAAAGTATTACTGGAACATCATATGTATCTGATAATGGTGCACTCTTAAAAGGATTTACGCAGTATAATAATATAATATAAACTGAGATACTTGCAATAAAAGTCTGTTCTTAAATGTTTTAAATATGTGTTCATTACTTGCTTATCTCCCCCCCTACCCCCCCCCCCCCCCAAAGGATCCTAAATAGTTATCCATGTTCAATTTCATATATTAACATTTTGTTATATGTGCTTTTTATTGTTGTGGAAGAACAACATTATAATATACATATTTTCATTTGTAGGTCGCAACATGCAATTACTGGTAATCCTTATATATACCTATGGCTCATCTAGCATTAGATACAATAGAAATAGCAGGATTAATGGAATACAGTGTCATTGTATACACTACAATTTAACAACAAATCTACGCACACACGTGTCACATCCATAGTCCAACACCACTTGTAGAAACACACATGTCTACTAGAAAGAATTTTTTTTTTTTTTTTTTGTTGACGAGGGGGAAACCTTCAAAAGGTACCCGCCTGCTTAAGGGGAGCAGACGGGGAATGTGAGATTTTGACTCACTAAAACCCCCCCGGTGGACATCCTCCGTGCTATAGGAGGGCTCCGGGATCTCCAGTGGAACGCACCGGTGCCCTCCTGCACTTTGCCTGAGCACGTCCCGGGGGCAGCCATGTCGCCGCATCTGGGACCCTCGCGTGCTCTTGACAGCACTTGCCACGTCGTGCTGCCACCAGCCCCGGGCCCGTTTAAAGGGGCAGTCAGAGCCCCCACTCTGGCTGCCCACGGGCCCGTCGGCCCCCTTTTAGTCGCCTTTTACGACAGGCAGGGGATACCATAGCCAAATTCTTAGCGACCCTGGCTTATTGGGTCAACGGTCTGGGGCGTCTGTTGCCACCGCCCCGTCGTCGCCGTCTCCGAGAGGGATCGGCTCTCTCCCGATCCCGCTCGGCGGCCTCCTTCTGGGACATGACAGTCTCACAGAAGGAGACCACGGCCTTCCATGCCTCCTCCTCTGCCAGCATAGCCGCTACTACGCGTGGCAGGGAGAGGTCCTGCCCGATCCTGGCGACCAGGATCCGCCGTTCCGAGCTCCACGCCGGACACTCCCCGAGCGTGTGCTGTGCGGAATCCCGGTCTAATATCTGGAAGGAAAGTGGCAATGCCCCTGAATTTTAATTGTAAGCGCTCGTCAACATTTCTTAACTTTTAATTAAAACGGTCGGCATGAAAACATTTCATTCCACGTTAAAATATCATGGTTGTTATCTATCTAATTATCATTCTTTACTCTAATAATACCTTTACAGATATTATCATATACATAATTATATAAATTGATAACAGGTTATTGTAGATGTATTTAAACAGAGGACAAGTGAAATATAAAATTATAAGGTATGAAGCGTTGCCTGCTATTCTGGCGACGCAAGATCCAATTCCACACACCGGTCTGTACCAATGAGTTTTTATAACTTAAGTGCAGTGACTAGTCACACCAAGAGCTTCAAGGTGAAGGAAAACATCGTGAGGAAACCTGAATACGTATCAGAAGAAATTCAAGGACGTATGTAGTGCCTAAGAAACCGCGACGGACTCACCATCTGTCACGTTGGCACCAAATTATCTACGGTGGGAAGTGGGCACTGTAGCACCTCTGCCTACCTCACCCTTGTGGAAAAATATATGAATAAAATTACAAGGGCAATACATATACACAAAGCTTTCTGCCAGTATACAAGGTTCTAAAGGCAGAACTAAGGAATTCGGTAACGGACTCATTACCCAAGAGGAAATACGACTTCTCAATAAACATCCCACAGTCGTAGAATGGTGGTTAGTGGTTACCCGAACATTTTAAAAGCAGGCGTTACTATCTTAGTGGAAGTGCTTACGACTATTTCTCTTACTTACTGGGAGAGCATATTTTTTTCTTAAGATTAGCATTATATGCAATATAATATTAGTTTATGTAAGCCATCAAAAATGGCAAAAAATTCACTGGTTCTTTTGTTTGCATGGAGCCCTAATATTTTTTCCAAAATCTGTCTGTATGTAACAAACAGATTTTTATATACAAAATGAGATTTGTACGTAATAGGTATATTATCTACTCTGATGTTATACGTTACAACAGATATACTTTCAAATACATTAATTCCGAAAAAGCTGTTATTTTGACATTACAAACAGACACTTCAATTTTATATATTTGTTAATTCACCAAGCGGATAATTTTACATTTGACTTTCTTTAAAAATCTTGTTTTTTTCATATAATGATTGTCCGTAGTTTTATTACGACTGGATCTGTATTTTCCAGTTACAAACTGTACTGTCGAGTCATTTGCGCGGGCTTAATTACGTTCTCGAAGATTGATTACATACATCAATTTTCAACCGTAACATGATATAATCATGGCAAACAAATGTTAGTTTATGGCAAATTAGATTTTTCGTAAAAATTGGAGCCGCCCTGCTGGTCTGTACCTCCTCCGTACATACGATCGCAATCAAATAATACAACTTATGATGTAGTGTTGTCTAAGTAAAGCTGCTATAATTAACGTTTCAGTGCTCTGTTGGCAGTAAGGATATGCTGCTAGAACAATGAGCCCTCTAAGCAACAATAGGGTGGCAACGCTATAGTTATACCCCTGCCATTGCAAGCCTATACAGGCTACAGTGACCGCTTAGTTCGCTTACTATCAGGCGAACCATACGCAGGCTTGCCAACTAGTATATAAAAAGTGATCTTATAATGGTTCCTTTTTCCGTTTGAGGTACGGAACCCTAAAAAAAGGATCGGCACACGACATAAAACTTTGTCTGAGGAGGCTTATCATCCGATAAATAATTATGATTATTTATTTTAGGCAAAGTCGTAGACTATCTGGTTGTCTCACGGACATCTTGAATGACAGTAACTTTGATAGACGTCTAGCAAGTGTTTCCAATTTAAGTAAATCGTGTCAATCGAAATTTCGTCAGAATTACCGCCCGTGGCGTTCATGAAAATATATATAAACAAACAAACAAACCCATTAATTTTCAGAGTTCAATTTACAGAAATCGCACATAACATATGTGACAGATTAACAACTATTGTTTTAAGTTTTGAATTTTTTTAATGCTTTAAGTTGTACGTAGTATATTATCTACTCTGAGCTATAAGCAACGAGCTGCTAGCTACATTTTGATTGTGTAGTGAACTGAGCAACAACAATTTATCTAATGGCATTTCAAGATAGAATTGGCATTTTTAAATCGAATTTTCTTGCGTACCCTGGAAAACACGGCTGGGATTAACTAAAGGTATACTTTTATAGCGTTCTCGGAGGCGAATGCTAATTTAATTCTATTGCTTTCAAGTTTTTTGTGTTAATCAATAAAGAGGAATTTGAACGAGTTAGGAATAAAAAATTTCCATAAGCTTTTCGTAGTTAAATATGGTAGCTAAAGTATAAGCACTTTTTTTAGGTTTAATTATAACCCAGTCATTTTCTACCTCAATAAAAGCACAATTTACAGATGAAAATTTTGAACCGGCGTTTCATATATAATGTAGGTAAGTACTTACTAAGTAAGAATTTGAAACTCAACCCCAAAAGTAATAGGGTTGGAAATTTGTACGCGCGGTTGAAATCGCTGGGTGCCGTATAAATAAAATATTTAATTTTCGTTTCAAACCGTATTTACCTCTATTTAATTCCTACAAGTCATTTTAAAAATTCTCGGTATATTATATTTTAAAGAAGATACCAATATATTTCTAAGCTAGTGGATAACAAAGAAGCTTTCAAGACATTTGATTCAAGATAGGAGCCGGCTGCTTCGGCGCCTCTTCAAATATTACCACAAGGTAAAATGCACTGCACAAAATAGAAATTTGATACCTACGTAGTCCTATGTATACAGTGTGCTTCAGGAGCCCCCAATCTTTTTGGGGTAACATAGTATCAGTATAACGTGCCAGCATTTTGGTTATATTTAATTGGGAGCTCATACATAAACGATTGCTCTGCGTTCGAACTCCCAATAAAGTTTTTGATTAGTGAACAAATCACATAGCTGAATAAATTTACTATGTAATATCAACCAGTAGCAGTATACCTGCTCTAGTAAAGTTCAAACAGTTTTAAAACAGGTATTGTAATCCAAAACCACGGATCGAAATTGGATTCTACGAGTATGTATTTGACGTTATAAATTGGATTGGAACCCAATCCATCCCTACAACTGTTTCCGACGGGTCTTTGTTATTAGTAAACTAGGGAGATCTAATAGCTAAAATTAATTCGTACACGGGTGCCATTTTGTTCATGCAAGCTGTAAATGTAGATACAATTTGTAAATATAATAAGAATTATACTTTTTTTTTTTTTTTATGTAATAAATTTGAGTAAAGTTTGAAAGAAAAGAATTAAACTTGTATATTATTTACTCTGTGTTTATACGATAATGATAGTAGCTTTAAACATGTGGGTGCTAAATTATGGGTGTTACGGTAGTCTTATGACGACCTATGGATATTGCAAAAAAATACTAGACATATATAGTCAAACATTGATTAAATACACGTAGAGAGTATTGTAAATGATGATATTTAGATTAGGATTTCATGCAGATAACTCGTGAAGATATATAAAAAATTACAGTTAAATGCAGACATTTCTTTATACAACGAAAGCAAGCAAGCTAGGTTGCTTGTTGTATGCGGTATTCTTTTAAAAAAACAGTTTTAAAGCATCCAGTTATGTTTTCATTACTAGCTGTTCAATAATAAAATACTTGAGTTAATTGAATCTCTAAATGAATTGATGAGCCAGGCCGTCAGCCGGCGGTACAACTAATGAAGTGAATTTCACGGAATTTTGGGATTGTATTATCGCACACAATTAACTCACCCAAGTCAAGGGTATGGTAACGTTCTTAGAAAGATGAGTTAATTTATAATTGTATCGGTATCTCAGCAAAGAAATTCGGAATTTTGTTTTGAAAACTTCATTTAACTTCGATTAACAATATTCTTGTTTAAAAGAAATACCTAAGCTAGGTATATATCCTTTCTTTTAAATTTTAATAACAAATTATGTATGATTAAGTGACGAACAGGTATTTAAAACTTATATTAGCTATATTTCTGAAACGAATAAATAAACTTTATTCAATAAATTCAAAATTTATAATAATATATCAATTAAAGGAATAATATAATCAAAATGATACACGTCCGGTAGTCTCAATATTCTATGTGTATCTAAAATGACCATGTTTTCCCGTAAACTTAACTGGAACGAACAGGGTATGCGGACAAACTTTCCTTATAACTCTGTAACAGCCTTGGAATATACTTACATTGCTTACCAAACAGCTTGAGCAGGGAGATTACAAGATGCGACCAAATCCTTCTTTTAAATTGACTTTGATGAAAATAAAACATGGACGGACTCCCCTGTCACGTTGGCAACAAATTATCTTCGGTGAAAAGTGGGTGTAGTAACACCTCGGCCTACTCCTTCGGGGACCCTTGTGGGAAGGCGTAAAGATAGATAAACATGGATAAAGTGGTCTACGATAGCAAATGGCTAAGAAGAATGGTCATTTCGAAACATACTTAGGTATCTGCAAATGCGTTATCGAAGATTACGATAACGAGTGAAGTAATGTTTCACGATTCGATTGGTCTAAGTTAGTGGATGAGTCATTGACGATCGGTATCCGAGGAAGATATGTGACTTGAACTTATTAATTAAACTTGACATAAAGAACACTTGAAGATTATCTCAGATACATCGATGCTTATTTCATGTATTATTTTGAAAATAAAAACAAAATTCAACTACGAAACCATTGAATATCTTCTTATCAGTGCAGAGTACGATACTTATAAGTAAATTCAAAATGTTGACACATATACACATTAACTCCTTAAAAAGAAAAAAAAACTAACCTAATATAAACTATTAAAATAAATAAAACACTTGTCCCAAATCGCTGTCACGCGGGAGGGTGCCAAGAAGGCTGGCAGCATTGCCCGCTGTATGGCAACTACGAAACTCTATAATACATTACGGTTAATACGAGTATGCTATGCTATTCCATGTTTGTTAAAAATAATATAGTTATACTTATGTACATTGCAAAATGTGTCCGGCAAATTGAATGTATAAAAATCAAACCAACTTATCATAAGGTATAAGGTATTACACAATCATTATTATCAATTAAAGATAATTTATTTTCTCTATCATAAGTCGATAATGATTACAGTACTGTAGTGACTATGCTGGTATAGTATACGAGTATACTCGTAGATTAAGATGTTTAGTGAAAAAAATTACACGGTCTGTTTTTATACTACGAACTCTTTGGTACGGTGCGGTCAAGTTTGCAATACCACCCCTGGTATTGCAAACTTGACCAATCACCACCGTATTGATAATAGAATTTTTGGAGAAAACAGTCTTCTAGCAGCATATATTATGGTATCCTTAATGCCAACATATTATGTGTCCTCGATGAACTCTAGAATCTTAAACACCATAGACACAACAATACATCAGAGTAGTACTATTTGGCTACGATCTTCTGTAAGGTGGGGTACTGTTCCCAGTTTTGATTCCATTGAACGGCTGTATTTTAATCCGATCACGTTTCTACCTCCTAAACTCAAGGAGTGATGTATAAAGTACCAAGTATCAGCCAGGATTTGGGCCCGGACACCCGAATAGCAGGCGGTCATTTAAATTCAATCACACGGTCTACACGCCCTCAAATGTAACACGGCTGTGATAACTCATTTAATAGTTAGCTTTGTTAATATTCGGTATGCCCCTTTCCCCTCTTGCTTTTAGTTCAGTGGGCTCAGTAACCCATTTGTAATTGAACCCATTTCACATTTCATGAATGTAAGGTCTGTGGAGTGTATACAAAGGATAGTAATGTCTGGTTACTGCACATATGTACAGCTTTGTACATCTTTGTTACGCTATTATGTTATGAAGTCCGGTGTTCCATTATAGTTGACAGGTCTCTCGTTTGATATTGCCCTAGTTTCAACACACATCTTGAGAGGTTTCGTAGATTTTAACGTTATATATACTTGTATTCAAGAATCACCAGGATAATCCTGTTCCTATTTAAATACCAAGAATTATATATTTTACAAAATACATTCCAAATGTATGTTAAGTTTTGACAGCGTGTAATGTGGGTAAAGCGAATTGAACGTTAAAACAAAGTAGTTTTGTTTATAATAGTTTGGGTTGTACATAAATTGGAAGCCTTGATGTGAATAAATAATAATGCTATCATGAAAAGAGCATCAATGTTTTTTTTCACTGTCAAATATACCTAAACAACATTTACAAATTGCACTACATCGCGATTGAAAACTGTAATTTGTTAAAGCACGGCCAAGGCTTCAGAAGGATGTTTCAATCACAGTTCAATTTGTACCACTTAGAGCGCAATAAAGTCAGAAAATTAAAGTTCTTTGTACATTTTACTGGTGGCGATTTCATTTAGGTACCTAACTGAGAGACTAATAATTACAATCAGTTTTAATTGACATCACTTGTTCAATCTCCCAAAATTACTTCTTGAAAATATATATTGTCATATGTAGTTTTCTACTGGTATGCCTATTTATTGCTTTTTCACCACCTCAACAAAGTCACTTTTCCATTATATTCAGGTACAATCGTGGACTTCACGGGACATCATCAACTGTGTACCTTTTCCTCTAGGTACAATAAAATAGTAGTTACCCTAATAACTGTGCAAAATCAAAGCAGTTTTGTTAACTTCTTTTTGCATAGGGTGTACCAGCATATTATTAACCCTGAGATAGGGTTACCAAACGGAATTCAAATCTTTGACAATATTAAGTCATTGAACCTTGAAAAATTCAAAATTTGATTTCGAATTTCGGCGCAGGATATTTTCCGAATTTGTAAATACTATTGTTATGTCTATCTGTTTATTGGCCTCGATAGAGGGAATCGATGTGAGGGGCTAATATATCCTAATTCATGTGTGTGAATGGGGATTGTTTTTTTTTAGTTTTGGTTTGACAGTTTTATTTCCTCTGCATGACCTTCCAATTTCCAATTTATAACGTTTAATTTTAGCACTAAGGGTAGGCATGTAGACTTAGGACCTACTAAAATTATAAGACACTAATGAAATTGCAGGTCTGTTACTAAGCTGTATAATCCATCCAACGGATCTTACCAGTTGCCTCTAATGAATATTTGGTTTGAATTGTTCATTTGCTACTCACTGTAACTTAACATGAAATAGCGTGGATAATCTATACCGTTACCAAGAATTGTTCAAACTCTATTATGGTAATAAGTTCAATCTTATTAACACACAGAAAGAACCTTTAGGATACCTGGAATCTGACAAAGAAAACTTTGCTAAGACTATGTGGACTATATAGACGCCGTTACAAAACAAACATTATGATAAGTGTGATCTCTCAGCTGTCATCTACGGTGGTTGTGAAATAAGTAAATACTAAAGTTCTTGCAACTGGTATGGTAGCAAGAACATTTATCTTGTAGGACAACTGGTTGTGAAAATTACGTACCATGTTGTCGGAAGACGATAAATTCATATACTTATATAAACATATTATCTGGATAATGAAGTCAATGGATATTAAAATTCAGCCAACTTTGCTTCACCTGAAGAGATGATTAAATTTTAATGGTACGAAGTTAGAGGCGGGTATCCGGTATAATAGTAACTCTGACTTGTATGTAAGGTTATTCTCTCGAACAACAACAATTTCTGCCGCTTTTAACTTATTTAAGTCAAAATTTAGGAGGTAAATATTTCTTGTACATTTCTAAGAAGTTAAAGGAAATCCATTATTTCTAACGTGCCTTTTGTGTTTCCCAATAATAATAACCCGGATGGGGTAGAATGAGACTAATTTATCTCATAAAACTTCAGCTACATATTTATCTGTACTAAAATCCATTATTTTACTGTCTGTTCAGCATCGGAACCTATATGAATACGGAATTTATTTAGAAAATTGCGATATTCTGGCGGGATATGGGATCTACTTTGTGGCGGTTATTTATGAATTCCTCGTGAATTAACCGTAGGTGAGACGCCCAGTATACAAACTGACCAAATCGATGGTTCTTGAAACAATCCTTGACTGTATAGTCTGTACCTCGTCACTGAAATTATAAATAAGGAATAAAGAACATCCCGTCGGACAAACAATAAACTCGACCCTAATATTTTTAATGATGCTCGGCCCGGATTTCAGAATTTATTCAACCGACCGCTGTGATTGTGGTTTTGCTCGTTATTGGACCGTTTTAGTCCTCATGGGTATTGTAGCTTGTATTTTCACCAAGCTTAGATGTTCGTTCAAGCGATAATTATTTAATTAGTGGCTCGGTTAGGCCTTGTACCTATGAAACATTGTTCAAAGCAGCGTATACCTTTCTCAAACTCGACTTAAATACGCGATCCGCCTGACGTTCAATTCTATTACCACTACTAAATCGAATTTTGATTTTTACAGGCGTAACAATAAGAAGGATTTCGCATCACATAATCTCCGCTGACAGAGATGAATGACATAATATCTTGGGGCTCTATTAGGGTAACTGTAGATATACCTATAGTATACTTTGGTATATTTATAAGTGCCTGCTTTTGTGGATGTTCAATCGCCTTTCATCTCCACTGTGTATAGATTTCAGGCAAAGGAATCCTGGATACAATTATTTTTCTATCGGTGCGTCTCATCTCCCAAAGACGCAAGATGTCAATAATGTCAATGAGCACGTTTGAGTATAATAATCAAAGATGAGCACTCTAATGACAGAATTTGGATAAGGAATATTTGTTTTGTAAATACGACCTTAGAATTGTCTCAGAAATGAATTTGTTGTCTTTTGTGTAACGTGATTTTTTAATCAAACTAAGTCATTTAAAACACTTGTTGCAGAAAATACATATATGTTGTAAAGGGAGGACCCGTGGTGTCTTTCTGCGAAGTTGTTAAAGTGTTTGTAGCAGGAGACTCGGCATTACGTCAAACAACACCCATCATTTCAAGTTAATGATTCTGGTCATTCCACTAATTGCACTTAGTTAATGGTACCTGGGTCAACAAAATAGTATTAGAAAATCTCTTTTTTCATGTGGCCGAGCACAGATTTTCATTGAACGTCGGGTAGATATGTAAACCATACTTGTTGTTGGTTGCATAAGGATTATTTTCCTATGACACTTGCATGAATGAATATGTATATTACATGTGAAAAATACACTTACACAAAGAAAAATGTTCATCATACAATTTTCTTCCCAGAACTGCGACAAGCTGCGATCATCGGTGTAGAAGAATGAGCTACTGCGAAATGACGCAAACGATCCTTCGATAAAAAAATGAGCATTTATTGATCAAAGAAACGACCAAATTGATGAATAATTTGAAAGAGAGGATATACAAATTTCAATGTACCTATAGATCTGCACCTCGTTACCTTTTGCAGTTTCAGTAACTGCCTGCTGTACGTACTGTGAATTAAGTGAAACGAATATTGAATCGAATGTCCAATTCGGTGACCAACATTTTGTTAAAGCGGGTCAAAGGTCAACGTTAGTCATTATTGAGCTCATTTAAATGACGAATTACCTACGGATGTTCGATACAACATAGTTAACGCTGGGGAGTTTTTTTTTTACTTTTTGTTTAGACCTCTTAAACCACGTTCTGACAACGTAACACGTGCTCTGTGTAGGAATTACAAGCTGTATTAATATTTTGTATTAAGTGATCTTTACTTGTTTAGTTGTAGGTATTACACCTATATCAATTCAGATATCATCGTTGGCACTAGAGGCGAATGTTTACTAGAATCGATTGTTTGAGGAATATTATTAATGAATCGAAATCACAGTTTAATTATTCCACTAAGGTGACAAGTATATAGCCCACCTGATAATAAGTGGCTACCGTAGTCTATGGACGCTTACAATAACACGCGTGCTTTGCCACCTACCTAAAGCTCTTCTTGGGAACCTGATAACTCATTCCATAATCTGAACGTGCGTAAAGGAGACTCATTTGAAAACATAGTACAAGACGGTCACGGTTTTAGTCATCAAAAATCTCATATTCTTTTAGGGTTTGAAAATAAAATATAAAAATTGCACCCTAGGTTTTCTACGCTATAAGGATGATTTTAGCAAATAACTAAACGACGGGTAGAACTGAATGAATATCAAGGACGAAATTATATGTAAATGTAAATTGGATGACCTTAATAAAGTCCCATGTATTATTATAACGCTTAGTTAGTAATCATGTCAGTGCTTTATTTCAAGAGTCGATTTGATCACCTATGAGCCAACCAAGTACCATACCTTATTTAATGGTAGATAGATACTAGAATATGCAATGCGTAGTTAATAAAAACTCGAATGTATTGTTTGCATCATTGGTATATAAATTACATTTGATAAGTACGTATGTGACTGGAATGAGTGGCATTGCATAAGATGCTTATTTCGTGAAATGACAACGCTTATGACGGACAAAACGGCGATAAATATAAAGAATTTACCTTCGGGCTGATAATTTCGGGAACAAGTTCATTTATAGAACACGGTTTTGAATACACTTGTGTGTGTCTGTATGTTACCTTACACGACTACATTAGCAATTTCGATAAACATTTTCAAGGAATTTTCTATTCATAACAGCAGAAGGCGTGGGATAATCTTCATCCCTCGGGGATATACTGTACCATACGATACGATATATATTTATGACTATGCACACACACGTAACGACTCAGCATCGGGAATGTGAACAAGTGATTCATACATTCAATCTGGTAAATTGATTCGAACTTGGCCTGCAGTTTATAAAGAATACTATGTATTGCATTATTGCATATGATGGTATAGTTAATACTGGTACTATGAATTGCATTTATAAAACTAAAGTGGCAAAAAGCATACGTCCCGCCTGATGGTAAGCGGTTATCGCAGCCTATGGACACTTCCATACCAGGGGTATCACTCGCGCGCTGCCGACCCTATACATATACATAGGACATACATAAAATAGGACAGCGATCTTTGCCATGATGTCCAGTGCCAACTACCAGCATCTCACCTCGGGAAGCGACACAAATTGACATAAAATTGGTCTCAATCTGAGAAAGCCAAGAAAGTTTCGTTCCGTATACAAAACGTAAGAACCCGTTTGGTATTGAGCGTTGCTTGCCATTCTAGCGTAGCGACGCAAGTTCAAATTACACTGGTCTGCCTATACCATTGAGTTTTACTAAAAAAAACCTAATTGCAGTGATTAGATCAGTCACACCACACGCTTATCGGTGAAGGAAAACATCGTGTGGAATCCTACATATTCTGAGGAGAAATTCAAGGAGGTACGTAGTGCCTAAGAGACTGCGACGGACTCACCATCTCTGTACGTTGGCTTTCACTCAATTATTTTCGCTGAAAAATTGGTAATACTTCTTCGGGGACCCTTGTGGGAAGGCGTGAAGAAATATAATATTATTATTATTATATTCGATCCGCACTCGATCAGATTGTGGAATGAGCTCCCGGCCGCGCCGTAGTTTCCCAAGGGAAGTACTACATGGGAATCATCACGAATATGTGAAGAGAGTTACGTAGGGACGGAGACGCGCGAATTATTCTCCTGGTGACATCAGGCTGGTGTTGCTAGTGTTCATAAGATTCAATAACAGCTTACCCTCAGTAGAGCCGCTTACTTGTTGGCCAACATTGCTTTATAAGAAGACTAGCTGACCCGGCAAACGTTGCTTTGACATGTAAATTATTTGTATTTCATTTTTGTCCAAAACAGAATTTATATTTTTTGGGGTGGACGACCTTTTACACTTAATTAATGTTTAGAAAATTTTGTACGTCCTATTCGCAGACCTACTGAATATACAAAAAAAAACATTAAAATCGTTTAAGCTTTTTCGAAGGACTTTTGTTACAAACACTGCGACATGAGAATTTTAAATATTAGATTCGATCAGATTATAATATAAAGTACTAGACCTCCTAGTTACGTGAGCGATATAAAGCCAAAGCAATGGTATTCAAAAGGTTACATAAAATACTTTAAAGTTATAACATTGCCTAATTTGTGAATCTCTCGACGACAAGATTCTTCGAAAAGAATTTGTTTGATAAATTATATTTATGCCCCGACTCTCGAGCCTCCGCTGAGGTAATAAATGATTGTGCCACATAATTTTCTGATCTCAAGTTCTCTCAAACTCCCCATCTGAAGTGTAGGGAGTTTATAATGTAGTAAGAATGAATTCCAATTTCACTTGACTCGTCTACTTATTACAATATCCACACGCAGGGACTGGCAACAAATAGATTCATTGTATGTTTATGGTTGGTAAGTGGTTACCGTTGGCGACTTAAAGGTATGGGTCTGTGTACTGCTAAGACAGTGTTTCTTCAAGAACACCTTAATGACCGCATAAATAAAACGATTAACAAAGTTGTACTCTGTATGATAGGTACCCACTAGTCACTACCCATGTCCATGATCATGGTAGAGCGAGATTGTCTATCGGCGCCCTTTAGTCGATTCTCTAATAACTATTAAACGCCTGTTTCTTAATGAAACAAGTAATTAAATTGACATTTCGGCGGCCCTTGAATAGAACGACCGCTCCTCTCGCTCTATTGGGCCAGCGCTGATGATATAATACCTTTCATTAGGAATGTAGGAGTCTCCGATAATGAACGGGATGCCCTCGTTTCTGTAGGCATATTAGAAGGTATAAAGTATTATATTACTAGGATAATAATAATAATAATAACCATGCATTCCGGGGATGATACTCGCCACGTGTATCCCTTACCTAATATTAAAATTCTCGAACGGGCCTCTACGTGTTGGATATACATATATCCCCACGCAAGCCAAGATAAAGGACCGGGCCTTACAAGTCAGTGAATTTAAGAGAAACATAATAATAACAAACATTAATATTCAAAAACATCCTTCATCGTAATCGTCTTATATTAGTATTCTATTTATTATTAACACCTAGTTGTAAGTACGTATATTATCTACTCTGAGGTACCTAACTATGTATATATATATATATAAGGAAAATAATTATTTACTAATAATAAATGTCCATTCCGCACCGATAGATTATTCACGAGTTAGACTCTAGACTAGACTTCGGTGGGGATGCAACTAACGTGCAAGACAAAGTAGGAAATCATATCTCTATCTAATCGAGAAATGGTATTTATGAATGAATTGCTGAAGTTCATCGTTCCGTGTGGCACTAATATACATTTCTGTGGTATCGTAATAAAAACGTAGTAAATTGGAAAGCGATAATCCATACGTATATTATAAATGCGAAATTAACTCTGTTTGTTTGTTACCTTGACAGCACCAAGCGGCTGAACGGAACGTAATAAAATTTTACAAGGAGGTAGATTATATACTTGGGAAGGACATAGGCTAATTTGGTCTTTAATGTTTAGATCTTTATTATTTCTCTTAAGATTATAAATCACTTACGAGGAATACATAATAATTTATAAGGTAGTTATAAATTTGTTCGATTCGAGCATAGCACAGATCACAAGGAGAAAAATACAGAAGTGGGTAGACTAACAACAGATAAACAAACAATTCACAAGTCGATATTAAGGTGCGTTCACACCATACAAAAAAAAAATATCTGTGAACTAAATAAACATTTTCAAATTAATTTTCAAAGACAACACATGCAGACGAAGCTGTGGGTAACAGTTAGGTATAGTAATATTATAATTGATTAAAGACAAAGTACATCATAGTGTTAGTACTTACATAAAATAATAGGTTCCTTTGTAGGGTACGATTTAAAAAAATATGCGCAACTATATTTGCCTTAACTAGGCATCCAATATTATTCCTTCTAGGCAGCCACTTATTTTATATTGGACATCAAATAAGTATCAGATTTTGTGATAAACATAAATTAGTCATGAAATTGTCTTAAATGCTATAAATATTATCTTTGTATTCCTACTAATATAGCTTCTTTACTTTTTAATATAATTGGCAGCATTTAGGAAGTAAGTAGGCACCAACTTACTTATTTGTTTTTAGAATTTGAGCATTATCACACACATTTTGAACATTTTAAAAGAAATTAAATTAAATTTGAAAGGAGGCTCCATATATTGAAATGCTAACTTGTAGAGTTACTGAATATACTATGTATTATTGTGTATAATTTTTAAGATAATCAATTACATTTAATTTGTATGTAATACAGTAGATAAGCGTGTATTTTTCCAAGGGGTAGTTAGATAACGTGTCGAGCTTCCTCCCTTCGACCTCCTGTTGAGGTCGTAACCTTTAACACACCACTCACTAACGTCCTTCATCAAAACAAATCAAACACCAATCAATATAGATACGTTTGTATGAAACTAAACAGGTACTTACACTATATCCAACGTTATTGTTCTCGGCACGGAATTTTAAACTCTTTTTCCACTGTTTAAAGTCACGTTTAATTAAAATAAAATATCACATAATATGTTATTCAAGTCTAGATAGGTATGTACCAAGCAACGTAATCACGACCAGAATTGGTTACTTAACCATTCCACATGAAGATATTTTACCGGTAAAAATGACGTGACAATATGAAATTCCCTCCGCGGCTTTCAGAGGACTGAGGGCTGAAGCCTACGGGAAAATATCAAGCCTCGACCGGGATTTGGATGAAAATAATACGGAGAATAGAAGCAAACGACTTATCTTACTCACTCGGCAAATTGAGTAAGCAATGAGTCAGAGTGGGTCCACCGTATTACGCTCGATGAGTATGCGAAGCTACGGGTCGGGACGACTTTTCCCGAAGCTGGTCGGGACGAGACGATGGGACGGTCACCGCCAAAAGCTCAATGAAAGTGATAATTTAGTATAAAATGGTCATTTTCCACTTTTAAAATGTTGTAGGTCTGTCTTTCTCGCCGTCTGCTTTCGAGGATTCATTGGAAAATTGAATTTAAAGAATTTTGTGTCCACTTTGCAATTGGGATGTTTACATATTACAGAGTTAAACGATGCTTAGAAATATATTATAAATTAACCGACTATAATTTGTTTTATCGATTCTAATGAATAACTCATATCTTGTTACAAATAGGTATTCGTATTATTTTCTTAATTCTAATATTCAAGTATCTATTCGAATAGCTAGATAGGTACAGCCTAGTAACCAAGTAATTACTCAGGCATACGTTTGGATTGGCAATCAAACGGCAGGCAATGCTGATTCCGCATTGCATAATGAATCATGAGCGTCGTCAGTCAAGGTACAGTCGTTAACTAAATTGCATACTATAACATAACATCATACTGTATACACCCTCCTTATTTATTATCCCACTTTTAGATATTTTTGAGAATTATGTTTATATATGTAGTTTGTGCCTGAAGGTACTGAAAAACGAGAATGAACTCAAACTCAAACTCAAAATGATCTTTATTTGACTAGACTTTACAGAGAAGCACTTTCAAATCGTCAGAATGTACCACCGGATTCGGAGGGTCGTTTTTTGCTGAGAAGAAGCCGGCAAGAAATTCAGCAATTGCTCTTAGAAAACCTCCGAATAGGTTTTTTTACTACTGTAATGTGTAGTACGAAATACACAAGTAGGTAGTACACAAGTAAGTACACAAGTAGTTTATTTATTGAGATTAGCAATCCATTCAACGCAGGAGTACTGCCAGTCTTGTCGGCACTTGTGATATTATCATAAAATGTATACGGGAAGCCAATGATGTAATATGTATAAAACCTTTTTACTTATGTGTATATCATTGTGAGAAGGAAAAACTCTATACCCCTTTATACGATAATTGCACAGACGGACTAGTATTAAATGTGGCACAGCCCACAGGTAAAGTTTATATTATGGAGGAGGAGCACGGAAAGCTGTTATTGAACATAATATGCATTAGAAATACATAAAATTAATATAAGAAACTGTTACGCACACTACCACGCATTTAACACAAGTCTTACTGAATGTCGTTAGACACAAAGTTGTTGCTAGTTTGTTTACATATTTCGAATTTTATTGTGGCGGTTGAATTTCGATCACTGGCGACGCTAGTACATAGAGATTTGGGTTACCTACTATTTAGTCTGTTTTTGTAAATAAATTAAGTTATTCAAATAAATAAAGCAAGTTACTATATGGAAGCAAAATAAATATCTTAAGCTTTCTTGTAAAAAAATAATTATAAATAGGTAGGTTAGTTTAGTAAGATAGCTGCTATGATTCTGTGACGCGTATCTCACGTGTCAGAAGAGAGATGACGAAGAGTGCTGAGTCCCAAATTATATTTTTATGTTCATACAATATTGTTAACACAGCACAATCTGGACCCAACTTAAACAATGCTTATACTACGGGTACCCCTATGGGTAGGTACAAGACAGATGACAATTAACTACTCATAGAATTCATAAATACAGTTTAAATTACGTCATGGTTACTTAGAACCAATTGATGAATCACCTGTATGGTATTCTTCATGGTATTATGTGTCTGTATGTCTTATGGTATTATTCTGTAATTAGGAACTTGTTATTTCCAGACTTGAGCAGTATATCGAACCCGCTTAGAAAAGATACCACCGTTTGGTGTCGATTCTATTTTAAAAAAGCTTCGGGATTCGCCGTCACGTTATCTGTATAAGCTGACTGACTGACATGTCAACGAACAGCCTAAACTTCTGGGGTTAGAGACTTGACATTTTGACAATAGGTACCTTTTTATGTCGTAGGCATCCACTAAGGAAGGGTTTTGTGAAATATCACTTCTAAGGGGGTAAAATAGGGGATGAAAGTTTGTTTGAAAATCTGTATTTTTTAAGTAACGCATGAGAATAGGTAGCCGCGGGCAAAAGCTATCTTTTATATTTAGGTACATGTTGACTTATTCACTTTACCACGCGTGCGAGTTCGCGGGACAAAATTTGTTTAAGGATAAAGATAAATTAAAAACAAATGCCTACCTATATTAATAAGATAATCCTTTGTAACTATCATGACCACATAAGTACAATAGAAATCACTTTTGGGAAACAGTTTAGCAACGATATTTACACCCAGTTTCTGAAAGGCTGATCAACGCAAAAATTTAATAATCGCCTGTTAAATCACTTGTCAAATGTCAATTGGGTTGCTAGAACCATGATTAATTACTTAATTTGATCATCTTGTCTGTTGACATAGCTATTCTATTTGACTCGAGAATCGTATGTCAACCACCATTTTGGGTTTCTGAAACGGATATTATACCGTGATCATAGATTATACGTATGTCAAAATCTTTGTCAAGTTATCTCCGTAAAACGCGCCGTGATCAACGAGCAAGCTTTAAGCTTACGGTTGGGAACATTATTCCGAGATAACTATCAATCTACCGTCTCTTTATTTTCCTACGTCTTCACTATTAGCAGCATTAGAAAGACGGAAATTTACAAAATTATTTTGATTCGGTGGTGCCAAATAGCTACATAATCTTACCGCGCATTGGAAACATTTGTCACTATGTTTTTGTCTCGTGGATCGCTACGACAAGGGAATAAACTGGAAGGGATGGATACTTGAATTTGTAAACAGGAACCAAACGTACGACGCCGACGACGGGCTGTCCGACCGGCCGTCGTCGCGTTATAAATTGCATTTGCAGCGAGGGCCTGCGAGGACGGTAACGGAGAATCGTTACTCAATTGTCTCTATGGATTTGAATCGTGTGCCTGCCCCAACAATGTTTGAGATCACTGACATTAGGTCAGTGTTTGGGATTAATCTACGGGGAGACCTTTGTTCAACAGTGGCCATCTATCGGCTGATGATAATAATGACGATGAATGGGAAAAAGTCTGGACCTCTGGGGCGAGTACAGTTTCTTTATAGCACCACAGATAGCACGTCTATCTGCTGTTAATATATGATTTATATCATATATTATGACCATTAGAATGCTATCCCTCTCATAAGAGAGGGATAACATAGCATTCTATCTGTGTGCTTTGGACCAACCAGGCCTCCAAACCTTCATAAAGCCTACCTAAATGTCAGGTAATGGAAAATGCTTACCTTAGGGACCACCGGCCCTAACGCGGCCTTTCAGGCGTCCTGAAACATTTGTAACGGCAGGGACATTACTCACGTTGCCGACGTTACTAAAATAGAAAACGAATTTGTAGTTTGCGAGCGTGCATACATATTTTTACGACATTTAATACTGATAAGTTGACATTCCTAAATCAAATTAATATTACGCATAGCATTGAATACCTATCCAGTTATCATCGACGTACAACTTGAGAATCACCTTATAGATGTCTGGCAACGGGACATAAAATTGACAACAATAACATTGAATGAGGTAAAAAGAACCTATAGTCATTCAGTCACACACGAAATGGCCATCATCTTGGTCACATACCACAGTCGACGCAATTTCGGAGTTCCATATCCGTTCAGAACCTCAGCCCGACATTCGAAAATATTCCATCTCATGATATGGAAGCGGTTACCTAAATTTGGTTAATTCGTTTTCCTCCTATTTTACATCCCTGTTCATCCCCATTAAGTTCATACACTTTTGGTATCCCATCTGTGTGAGGTGCCAAATGCTTTTTCATCCTATCCTCTATTGACCGTCGTTTTTTTATATATCTAAGGTGGCACACAAGTATATGGCCCACCTGATGGTAAGCAGTCACCCTAGCCTATAGCCGCTAGCAATAACGGGGGTATCACTAACGAGTTGCCAGCCCTTTTGTTGATGAGGACTCACTTTTCTAGCAGAGCATTACTACTAGCGCAGCGTATCCTCGTGAAAGTGTCTATAATCACTATTGTTAAACCTTTGTTGCATTTATCAATTAAATATGTGCTTTAATACGATCCATAGAAGTTACTTCTTATAAGTCGAAAATGTTAGTCCTACCAATTACCTTGATATGATGTATTGATTGCTTTTCTAAGTTTGAGCCTCGTCTTGGGATTAGGATAAGTACTGGGACATAATATCTGTCACCTTGTTACAGTTAGTTTGATTGAGTCCTTGTAGGAAGGGCCGTATTAAATGAGATTACTCACTCGATCCCACGGGAGTTATGTTATAAGACGAGATAAAATTGGCACCCAACAAAGTACTTAAATTACCTACATTATACAGAATGGCATAAACCTATACTTCTTCCCTGGAGACTATTAGACCTTGAGTCTATGGTTTAAGTGATTAGCTATTATTGCCATGACCAATAATTGTGTGATGAATGAATCCAATGTAATTGCACGAGCTTGCTTAGTAACTGCACTAAAGAGTAGGCCACGAGCTTCGAGCAAAGTGATATGCATTTCATAGTTGAACGTTGCAATAAATTATTATAAAACATAAAAATAAAGTTTTACCTGTGCTAAGTATATGTTATTACCATAAAAAAGATACAGTAAGCAAATTTCGTATCACACAAATTAATATATTTTTATCGGGAAATTATAGGATTTACGAAATCATTTCATAAAAAAAAAACAATTATTAAAAAGTATAATATGTATTCCCATTTGGTCAAAAACACAATCTGCCACTATTACAATAAAATTGTAAAAATATTGTAAACCTAATTATATATTACTGTTCATTGTTAAATGTGTTAACTCACACACACGAAGAGCTGGCTAATTATCATGAACATTATAATTGGACTTATTACATTCTGTTTAGAGATAATTAAACTTCACGATATATACATACATTAAGATTCTAAGAATATTCTTAAATATTGGACGGCATACACACAGTTTAAAATAACGGCTTTACACATGGACGGATAAGTAACTAAGGCACATCTTTTTATAGTGAATCGACGCTTGCGATGCAGGCAGAGAGTACTGACTCTCTGCCTGCATCGCAAGTATATATTTAAAGAAGAGATAAAAAGATTCAGCTTATTTATGTATTAATATAATAAAATCTACAAAATAATCTAAGACTTAAAACTATTAAATATTGTAAGTAATAAAGAACTGTTGGCTATCTCAACACCCTATATATTAAAATCTTAATATTATAAATGCGAATATTTGAATATTTATTACTCAATCACGCATAAACATCGGAAAGGATTTGAACAAAAGTTGAGAAATTGATAATAATGCAGAACTTTTGATCCCGGTAAACAAATGTTGCTCACGGGATAAACGGAATAATGATTTATAACTCGGGAAGGTGAATATCACGCATGTTTTGGAGGGTACCACCCAACTTTCCACAGACGTCATAATGTGAATGTTACGAATTTGGACCTGGTTTTACTGGATTGTTCTTCATATAGAGTGTGATCACAATGGACGCCGAAGACATCACACTTTTACTAACCAATTCTTCACAGAATATATATACATATTCACTCTGCAATAAAAAATAAAGCAACCTTAAATAAACGAAGTTTCTGGATACACAAGATCTTGGTTCTTAAGATACCCCAAAAATCTGTATTGGCCAATAATTGTAATATATTATTCTGTGTATAAGTGTTGATATCTTTTGATGAATAAACATCTGACGCATTGCCAACTGACCTCAAACTATGTATAGCAGCATGTACTATGGGTAACAGAGACTGATATAATACATAGAGAACAATAAATAACAAGCACAAATGATTGTACGAGCTATTTACATAGTTACTATTAATTTCAAGTAATATAATATATATAGTATAAATTACCTCAATAACAATTACAATCAAATCCTGGTAGGAGGCACTTTAATATATTCTTATAAAATAATGGTTATAATTGGGCACTACATGTATTTTTATGTAATTTCTTAATGAATTTCATTAAATACTTAATATGTACCTTATGAGAAGATATTTAGTCATTTCAGATTAACAAATTAATTAAAATCCTATATTACGAAATTGACACTTTTAAAGGCCAAGAATCAATTTAAAGTATAATTGAGGTACTTTAGTTTCCAAATATGTTTCCTTCAATGAAAATTGCCTAACATGCTAACTTCTTATAATTAACGATTAAGTCTTAAAATATTAGAAACACCGGTAGATAATGACAAGATATATGCCCACTTGAGTAGCGTTCGAAAAGCTATGACATAATTAGTCACAACCAGTGCCGACGTAAGGGGGGGCGTGATGGGGCGACGGCCCGGGGCGCCAAATTTGGGGGGCGCCGAGGGGAAAGTAAAAAAACTAAAATATATAGAAAATAGGAGTTTCAAAACCTTCTACGTCCATGTCGTTGGCACGGGGTAACGCTCAAGGAAAGATGAAGTTATTAATAAACGTTCGCATTTGTTCATTAAAAAAATTACACTCGATACCTATTGATTTCCTTATGTGGGCGCAACAATATTCTTGCCCAGGGCGTCAGTGACCCTAACGCCGATACTGGTAACAACTTATAAAAACGCTGCCAAACATACTAAGAAAATTCAAGTGAGAGTAACCCAGCATTTCATAACCAGCTAGTCATTTTTAACAAATTTAGATAAGTTTGTAATAGTACAACATCAATCCAAAACAGCCTACAACAAGACTCAAAGATGCTATGAGTAAATTAGAAGCGTTACATTCATCTGAGGAGCAATAACACTCTTCCCAATATACACCATTATCATAAACACCCCAGTTACAAACACCAGTCACGCCATTCTCAGCCACCGATGCACAGCGACGGATTACCTGCCTCCATCTGCCATCCCCTGGAAACAAAACAAGGTTATGAACTTTATAACATTTAGGAACTACCAAAGTTGCATGGTACGACACTATTGGTGCATTGCCATCATAAAAGCTGCCTAAATACATAATGAGTGTGTGATATGTCCATTAATATTAGTATGACATAAATACATATGTATCTTTTCTCAAACCAGTAGATCTAGATATAAATGTACCAGAAATTATTTTATACAGAACTCATAAATAATAACACACTGCTTATGTCAACAAGGTCATTTAATAACAATAGCTGTCTTATAATACAATAAACAATTATTTTATATATAATAATAATTTTAAAACAGTGGTTTGTTATCATATTTGTTAAGGGAATGGGTATTATTATAATAATAGTAACAAAACAAGTGATAAATATCACAATCACTGCCTTATGAGTTATGACACACAGTCATGAAGTGCCCTTTGTTTAGTTTTATTAGGTAGGTACTTTAAGCATGTATGTTCACACCAAGCCCATGTGTAGTTAAATTTATTTATTTTGTATTAAGCAACCAAAACTGATATATGGGACATTTCTTTTAACTTTTTTTAATAATCAAACTGTGGAGACATAATCCCCACCAATGGCAAGAGATAGCAATGGGCTTCATATCCATAGGATCTAAAGATGACCGATGCTAAATATTATATCCTAGCACATTACATAAATAAGTACATGCATACATGTTATCACACCAAGTCCCTCTCGGGTAGGTTTGCAGGAAGAATAGGGCACCCTTTCAGTCTCGACTCACACACCTCTTTTTCTTCTTTTACATTCATCAATCTCTTCATACATACCTGCCAGTTCCGAGTACTCTATATCTTTCCTTATTCCTTAGTAAATATTATTATAGTAATAGTAGAAGAGTAACCAAGATAGTCACATAGACTAACTTAGTAGAAGATGGGGTCGACCCCACTGGGAGTACCATCCCCCATGCCAAAAAGCCTCTACCTCATCTGCTTATAGTTAATATGACTGATTGCAAGATAAAAATAATTTAAAAAAAAATAGTAATGTTGTAATGTTGTTGGCCACTTCCATATAATAATAATGCTTGGACATTATCACACAGCAGCGCTATCTGGCCGCAAACTAAGCTAAACTACTACTTATATACTTTTTTTTACAACACATTCTTCTAATACATACCAAACACCCAGAAGCAAGACAAACAATATTTGTCACATCAATGATTGCCCCAGGGGGAATCAAACTCACTGCCTCTAGTGTAGCAGTCAGGTATACTAACCAATAGACGTCAAAACATCGTACTACAAAGGTGCTGCCAAACTTTTCAATTGAGAGGAATCTAAGTTAGAGGCGGCAATTCTGAGGGTCAGAGAATGATCTCTTAATGGTTCCAGGCAACTATTGCAGGAGAGGAAACAATGGTGCATCTGGGAAGATATCAATAGATGCAATGATATCAATAGATTCTAGCTCAGAAAATAACATGATTGTATAAGATGACGGCATTAATCTTAAAAGTATATAAATGAAATCTTATGTGAAATACGTGGTTTTGTATTTGGTGGTGGAATTGTATTTTTTCAAACCAAAATAGTTTAAATCAGGTCATTTAAAATCAGCAAATCATGTATTTTTATTTGCAATGAATAAACTCATAACTACTGAACCGATATTAATCACCAATAGAATGCTATATTAACACCGAGTATACATTAGACTATTTAATTATATTGCTACGCGTGCAGTGCAAAGCGACAGGGTTAAAGCTAGTCTACAATAAAGAAAACAGAACCCAATTCTACAGGCTAGATATTTTTAATTAATTAATGGCAACGGATACTCACATATGAAGCCTTTGGGGCCTTGTTGTGTTAATTTCATACAAAATGAACCGGGCATGTGAGACTCATCACTGCCACATTCCACCGCTATGTGGCTTTCTTTGTCGAATCGCTTATACGCCCCGCAAGTATCTTCATATTTATTACTTTGTGAAGATGCACATTGATAGCATCGTATGCATAAAACTGAAAATAAGTTAGGAAAAAGTTTGAGCTATAGTAAACAAACTTTACGATAAACTTGTTAAAATAAATAAACAATTTACCTGCAGGTACGATACTCAAAAGTAATATTATTGAAGTGTGGACAAACATAATGTAAAGTTATTTACGATTAAACTGAACTTCTTGGTTAATTAATTTATTGTGTACTGAATAAAGTTGAACAAAAACGAACACACCCATTTATTGAGTCTCTCTGTCTGGTGGTTGGTTGAATTGAAAAGATTTGATTTTTGAAAGGTCTCTCTCGTTGAATTAAACAGAGTACATAACTACTACCACAGACAGAGTACATATTACCACTACGTTGAAATTAATACGACCAGCAAGTTCAGCTTCTTTGTTCTTTATGGTTTTACCGCTCTTATTCTTCCTCTTCTTATCTATGGCAATCAATCCTTTTCGCTCAGCTCGTGACGATGCAATTTGGTCGAAGTGTTCGAGAGGTAAATAAACAATTAATATCGCTTAAAATACTCGTTTTCATTTAATTTACGAATGAAATGGCTACTGCGTAGCTGCCAGTGCTACAACTCTCACCGAGTACATAACCTCTACGTACAATTTCGTCAATGTCGCATTGGTAAAGCATTGATAGAATGATGATGTCGGATTATATTGTGATTATAATTGTACACTTTGATAAACTTGAAACTTCTGTAACCCTCAACACTGGCAAAATAGTTCATGAAGAGGATTGATTGCCATAGTTAGAAAGAAGAAGAAGCCATAGTTATATAGAAGAAGAAGTAACAAACTAACAAAGTTAACAAGTATATACTAAATCCCCTGTACTCAACCCCATACGAATCTTTAATTTTTAAGCCAAATATTATTCTAGACTTTGGTATAACAAAAGACTCTGTTAACCCCAGAGAAATATTTTATGAAAATATAGCCTTAAAATTTAGAGGATGGCATATGATTTTTACAGATGCATCCAAGCTCTCTCCTAGCAGCAATGTTGGGGCAGCTGTGTGGATCCCATCCTCCAAGATATGCCTAAGTTTTAAAATCCCCTCCTACTCTTCTGTATATACTGGTGAAGCTCTTGCTCTCTCGGAAGCCATTCTCTTTGTCAAGTCACACAACCTTCAAAATTCAATTATTTTCTCTGACGCAAAAAGCTGTCTTCTATCTATCCTCTCTAATCCCTTTCGATCCTCTTCTAGATTCCCATTACTATTCCAAATCAAACAACTCCTTTATGAATGTCACAATCTCGGTATCAATATTGTACTTTCTTGGATCCCAGGTCATTGTGGAATTCCTGGAAACGAAACTGCCGATTCCTGTGCCAAATCTGCCTCCCAGATTGGCTCACTGGAGCATTTTAAAATATACTCTCACGATCTTTGCCTTCTTGCTAAAGCCCATCAACAAGAGTCCTGGTCAAGGTCTTGGGAAATTTCGAAAAAACAGAAAGGCAAACACTATGCAGACATACAACCAGATATTCCACGTTCCCCATGGTTCTACAAATTTCCCAAGGCCAATAAATTTACTACCTCCACTATATGTAGGCTTAGATTAGGACATTCGTGCACCCCTGTTCATTTGGCAAAACTTAGGATCAGGGATCACTCAGTGTGCGAGTGTGGTCTGGGTGAAGGAAACGTGGACCACATATTCTTCGACTGCCCCAAATTACATTACTCACTGTATGATATGCTCCCCTCCGATATCCCCCGTCCTACCTCCGTAAAATGCCTACTTTCCCTTACATTTTCCCCAGTAGTTAATTTTATTTTATGTAAATTTATATGTAATAATAATATTCGATTGTAATTGTTCATTTATTATCAGTAGGTATGTAAATATTAGTTTTTTTTATTATTATTTATGAACCTAACCACTATTCTATCCTTCTACCATTCTACTAACACTGATTTAGTTGTGTTGTCCATATTGTCCAGGTCGAATCATCTGGGTCCTTAAACGAGCAGGATCTCCCTCTGCTACACCGGCCATATTATTAGTCATTAACTACCATCTCCAGAGTTTATGATACTAGCACGAGACGGACATTGGCAGAATTGTGACAATCAGCCGCAAAAGCCATAAACTAAGGAAAAAAAAAAAAAAAAAAAAGAATCCAAACTTCTCAAACCGTGTTTTATAATTTATATACAGTTAAATTACGTAAATAGAGAATACATAGTAAAATCATGAACTTTAAGCACGCAATATCTATTTATGTTTTTATGGTCTTTGTACCGTATGGTGAGTATTGTTTTTATTCAACGGATTTCGGTCACGCCCAAACAATTTTTATCAGTGTTGGTTTATTTTCAGTTTTAAGCATTAAGTGTTGGAATTGCCGGTCGAACAATGACCCTAAGTGTGCGGACCCCTTCGATAACAGCACGGTGCCCATTACAGACTGTAAACAAGCCAAGGGACTGTCGCATTTGCCAGGAGTTAGCCCTACCATGTGCCGGAAAATAAGACAGAAAGGTTGGTTTTTTTAAGTTTTCTTTTACACTAATAATATAAAAAACAAGTGGTTACCACCAGGTTATCACTAACACATTGCCCACGTTTGCCAGGAATCTCAGATAGGAGTCATTTCTTGTGTTATTGGTTACAGTGTTATCTATGCACTTAACCTCTTCAAGTACCCACAAAATATAAACTCTCATTAACAAAATTAAGAACATACTCTAAACAAAATACTTTTCATATCATTACAGTTAATGGTGAATGGCGTTACTTCAGAGACTGTGCATATCTCGGAGAAGTTGGTATCCAGGGTGATGAGAGATTCTGCCTCATGAGGACCGGTACTTATAACATATTCATTGAGTACTGCACTTGCAATAGCAAGGATGGATGCAATTCTTCAACTACATACAGTCCCCTGCCTCTATTGATGACGTTACTGGTAGCCGTGCCAACTGTTATCATTAAATTTATGTTGTAATACTGTTAAAGATTGTTCAGTTGCCTAGCATAAAGAGATGTGCACAAAAATACACACACCAATTCAAATCTCACAATACTTAATAGTATTCTTGTCTTGTATATTATTTTGTGTTCAATAAGTAGTAAGTAGTGTTTAACTACAAAACACACTTTATACATTTAGTTTTGCTGTACTATAGTTATACATGATTTAAAAGGTTGTGAAGAGGATTATGCACAATTGCAATGCGTGAGTGATACCACCTGATGTTGCTAGCATCCAAAGGCTTTGGTAACCACTTACCTTCAGGAAGGCCATATGCTTGATTGCAACCTTAGTGGTAATAAAATAACAACTTGATGGATTACAAGCTGAAGCAATCATTTTGCTTCTCAAATGTAAAGCAGTCATACCCCTATTGTTTCTGGTGTAAAAGAATGGCATACCAGTGGAAAGTAATTTTTGGCTAGGTGCCATGTCAACTGCAACAATATTTAAATATGTAATTCTTCGTAGCTAACTGGAATCTCTTAAGTATAATATTTTTTTCTGCTTAGCCTATTAAGCAGACTTAGTAACAATGCTTAATAAATTATAGTAAAGTTCATAATTGGCAGCTGTAATATGAAAAACTATCTTAAGAATAACTGTAATATGAAAACTATCACAACCTTTTTCAGTATGAGATACCCATAATGGTTCAAAAAGAGACAGACAAGGCTGCTTACAACTTTGTATTCGTGGAATTAATTTTGTTTACAATTTCGTGAGTCTCATGAGTGGTGTCACAATTTCAAGGGGGTATATATTTGTTGCACAAAACCATGTCTATTTCTCCAAAATAAAAAAATTGGCCTTAGTTACGCCTTGTAACATCAGCCATCTGAAAGCATAAGCCAGTGATAGTCACGTTCAAATTGGTCCCACCTTTATGGTGATTACCCGGAACAAACAAAAAAACAGACATAAAAAAACATTGATTTTTGTTTGTGTCATGCTTACTTTCATATGCATTTAGTAAAAAGCTGTTACTTTGACATTACAAACAGACACTATATTTCTTTTTCGATTTCTGTATTTAACGGTCCATTTGAAAATCTTTCACCATCTTAGATTGGGGGAAACTAAACAAATGACATGTTTTATTTGGATTTAACTATGTGCATTAATAGCATTTTGATACTAATAAAAATATTGATTAATTAAACTGCTGTTGTGAACTAGCAGGTGTCCCTAGTTTGAGAAACCATGGACCTAATCTCAAGCTATAATGGTGAGTTTTATTCACTGTACCTCATTTGCAGATTAGATACCTAGTCTAAAATTTTCTCAATATACTCATATACTTGATGAGCATATAATATGATGCTGGAGTCTGGAGTGCAAGAATATTTTCATAATTATAATATGTATGTCGTGAATATTGTTGGAATCATAGAAAAAAAGATTGTACTATTGTATTGCATTTACAATGAAATGTATTTGTATATTTACTATTAGCTAATAAGACTGAAATGTAAGCCGTCCATTCAATAAGTACTTTTATACTGTACAAAATAAATAATAATTTCCTATAAATCAATGTTTTTGTTCGATTTAATACGCAAACTATGATTGTAGGCTAGATTTCAGGGAACAAATTATGGAAAATAATAACATAAATAAAATTGAAAAACTAAGCTATTTAAAAAAAAAAATGCGATAATAACGAATCGAATCGATTGACACCGTATTAATTAAAATCGGATGAATAGCTTAGGCGCGAACATACGTAAATACAAACATACGTACACTGCGAAACTCATAACCCTTTCTTTGGCATTGCCGTAGTCGGGCAAAATAAAGTATTTGTAATGTTACAAGGTGTTTTTAGTGCGATGTTCAAAAGAACTACTTCGGGTACTACGATACTACTTCGGGTACGGGGAACTACTGTGTTCACGTACGCTGCAAGACTGGTATCGTTACGACATTAAAAGTCAATTACTGGTATCTTATCGAAGCAGTTTTACTACCAAAATAAGAAGAAAATAAGGTAAACAACATTTTGTGTGATAAACTTTATTAAAAAATTCAACATCAGCGCCGTTTTACACCCTTGCAAAAATGAGTGGTAGATTATAATTTAAATTTGAGATTCTAATATAGTCGTTGTGTGATAATTATTATTTCATAAATGCATATATTTTTGTAGCTCAAAATAAAACAAGTTAAGGCACGTAAAGAACGCATCGTGTGCAGTTAATATCTAAGCTAAATCTATTACATAAAGTTAATTAAGATCAATGTTATAATTATTATTATTGGCTTATGTTAACGTCTTACACATATTAAATCAAACAAACAGATTGGTAAACTTAAACATATTTACAGACGAAATGGATTGTTAGCCAGAAAGTAAAGCTAATAAGACTTACGCAAATTAATTTTGATAATTATATTTCTAAATAGAAAGTAAGTAAATAGCAATATGCAAGTTTGTAGTCACATAAATAAATAAATAGGTATCTGTATGTATTTGAAGCACGAGATTATAAATAATATTTATAGTAGTTATTGTGGTCGAGAATCAGGTATGGAAAGAAAAGATAAACCGTAGCAATTCATAGAACTAGGTAGCGAAAACGTGGCGGATATAATGAAGCTCGAATTTTTAACAGTAAAACATTTACAACCTTTTTGAATAACAACTTATTAAGAGTACTTGGTTAACTTTGTTTATTGCGGTGGGAGCTGGAAAAATGTGGTCCCACTGTGAATTATGTAGGTACCTACTTTTAAATTAAATTCACTTGAAAAGAACAAGGGCAAGAGGTGCGGCCAAAAGTGCCAGAGTTTTGCCGATAGATGTCGCGCTGTTGCATCCATCGTAGTCGCATGTCTCGCAGAAGTTGGTCACTTCGTTCGGGCCGTTTGAGGAGGCTGGGCAGGTGGACGAGAAGTCGTCTTGGCGCTTCCAGGTGCAGCCGCGGGAGACCACTAGTAAACCATTTACTGTAATAGAAATAAGTTTGTTATTTGACATATGCACTTTGGTTATGGAAGGTAAGTCCCGGTTTTAAGGATTATGGAAGGCTTCAGAGGCCGCGTAAGGGAACTAGAGGTACCCTACAAATGTTTGGATATCCTACTTATATTATAAATGCGAAAGTTTGTGAGTATGAATGGATGGATGGATGGATGTTTGTTACTCTTACACGCAAAAACTGCTCAACGGATTTGGATGAAATTTGGAACACAGATAATTTATAACCTGGATTAACACATAGGATACTTTCTATCCCGGGAACATTTTAGGTTCCTCTGAGATTCTAAGCTCAACGCGGACGTAGTCGGCAGAAGCTAGTACAATATAAAATGTAGTAGCTACGTAATGTAGTAGGTACCTAAGTAAATAAGTTTACACTAAAGTAGATTCGGTTAGCTATCTAAGAAAATAATACATACTTTTGGCTCGAGCCCGTGTGAATTCTATTACTCGAAGTAATAAAAGGACAAAACTAACAGAAGCTTGCGTATGTACAAAAACGCTAAGTTTGAAATTAGTTTTTAAATTTGATGAACATTAAGTACCTCCGTACCGGCGATTTTTATCTTACATGAATTATGGCAAGGATATGATAATTAACACGATACCAGTTTGGGCGTGTCCACAATACACAGAATACTCATATTTTTCCTATACTAATGGACGACTAACTCTAAAGCTATAATATCAACATAGTATAACACAAAGTCGCTCCCCGCTGTCTGTCTGTCGCTATGTATGTTTAGATCATTAAAACTAATTTTAAATAGATAGAGTGATTTAAGAGGAAGATTTTTATTTATAATTCATTGTGTTTAGTGGGTAATTAACTTGTATGGCTAACGCTGGCCGTGCGAAGCCGGGGCGGGTCGCTCGCTATACAGAAATAAAATATGTCAATAAATTTTGTCGATAAAGTATTATTACTTACCTATACATATATTCTGACTCAGAATACCAACTGACAGAGACCGATATGACTTAAAAAATATCAATAATTGTTTTATAACGGACGTCTAAGCGCATAAAAATATGGCGTTGCATATTCTAGCGTGAATACATACCTATGACTAATACTGTTCCCTTCTCAATACCACACTTCTGTGACTTTACACCCACTACCCTAGAGCTATGGATTGTACGTAGTATATTATCTACTCTGAGCTATGGACTTGCGAAATAGTACAATTCTACTTTTGTCCTCACTAATTAGCACCAATTAACGTGAACAATAGAATAGGAAGGATAAACATCTTGGACGAGCGGGATAATTTATGAACTTGACATTGAAATATCTAAACGTTTTCATAAGTAGATATGACATGACACGTCTTATAGCACTTGTTTCCTTTATCTTCATTGTGCTGTGTGTGAAAATTATGATTTACTTGTTAAAATTATCTTATACGCAGATATTTTGGTGAGCGAAAAACATGACCACGTATTTCTTACGACACGCAAGAAATATGGAACAGGTTTCTCAATAAAAAATAATTGGTAGTGATGACAACCATTATAAAATGCCAATATAGCGTATTTATCTATCTCAACGGCATACATATTTATTTTTATTATTTAATGTATTAAATGTATTAAGTATCTATGTCGAAACCTCGACCTTTTTGGAGAGCGTTGCACTTGTTCTTTCGCAATTCAAATCACGGCGCTCTAACGGTTACGACTGCTTGCTACCTACCAAATACTGGTATCTGGGTATAGAGGGCCTTCGAAAAATTACGCAGGATTTGTTACGTATGTTATAGGTTTATGTTGAGAACAAAGGACTGTTAAGATTCTAGAATAGAGTCAACGACCCATAACATTCTAATAATAATTAATATTATTTAAAATAAAATATGTTATCTACGAAATACTTAACAAACACATAATTTGGTACCTGCTAATGTTTTAAAAACATTGTCATATTTATAGGTATATAATATTTGACTATAAATTATTGCGTAAGCGAACATATACAGGTAAGTAGATCTTCAAAGTGAAAGTACAAAAAAAAACCGTTTCAGAGGTTCAGTTCTTATTTTGTACCGGGTAGGTATGTAGGTACATTTGTAGATTGCTAGAGAAAAACAAAACTGTTTTAGCATTCGGTGAGTAATGCAAAAAATTCACATTGGTAAATTTGATGACATGGCTTTATGAACTATACCGTTTCTTTTAATTATTCAATACCCAGTAACGTATTTTTAAGCGACGTTCAGAAATATGGTCGACTACGCGTGAGCGATAGCCCTGGTCCCGCCTTACTCTTAGGACATATGAACAAAACTTACTGTATTTCTTCTGCTTCTTGCAAGCAGATTTGGAAGATGTCAGATATGGGTACGTGGCGCCTGTGTTCGCGTCACAGTTCTCCAATTTGAGGAGGTATGCATTCTCAGCCCTCCCAGGAAGGAAGGGGTCATTGCACAGCGGGTTTGTGTCCGACGCGCAGGCCCAGCATCTTGTAGATTCACCTGCAATAAAAAAAGATTTTGGTTTCAACACTGTGAAGTTCTGCCTACTTTTTCAAGGACCCTTCTTGAAGGTATATTATTGATTGAATGGTATATTATGATTATTCTTGTGCAGTTTGAAAAATAAAATGTTTCCTAAAAAGTTGATCCTTTCATAATACGATGCAAACTATTAATAATAATAATTAATAATTCATTTATTTCTTCAGATAACGAAGATCCATTGCACCGGCTTATTTTCTAGGAAAGTTAGCCATGCAAATGCCATTTAAACTGATAAAGTAACACCCTCATATATGAATATTTGTAGTAATATTAGTAATGTACATAGTTGTCTCTAAAATATGTTTTGTCTATGCCCTTCTGACTTACCCAATACAATGAGGCATCCTTAAACTGCCTTAATGAGCTACTTGTCTCAATTACCTACATACCACGTTCAAATGAAGGGATCATTATTATAATTACTAGGAGGACGAGGCACGTGTAGTTTATTATCTACTATCTTAACATGAGTCAGCCAGCAAGATTTCCGCTGATTATTCTCGAATCCTTCCTGTTATCAATCATTTATTAAGGACTTATTATGATACGGACGCTTAAAATTCTTGTAATGCTCCAAGTCAGTATGATTGTAAGTAAACAGGAAAACTAGATTGATACGGTATATTTTCTCATTGTTGTACTTGATTACAGTCACATGAATGATTGATAAAAAGCTTACGAGAACTACCAATAGGTATATAGATAGTGCTGGGGTCTGTGAACTGCATTGAGTCAGAAGTGAAAATAAATTTCTAGTTGAAAAAAGAAAAAAAAACGCATTTCAAAATCTTATACAAATGCAGGTCAGGAGATTAGAATTAAGTGATGCCATTATTGTATTGTCTACTGTTCTTAATACGTGTGCAACTTTTCAGTCTAGAAGTCGGTAGAAATGACGTTGAAAGATTCCGTTACATTGATGGCTAGATACATACAGGTGAAGTTAATGAAACCGTGTTACTATTATAATAAAGCTATGCTCCCAAAAATGTCAGTGACCAAAATTAATCAGAAGAATCCCAATATTATTCCTTGTTTATACAAGATAGCATAAATATAATTAAAACGAATAAGTAAATCGAATGTAAATAAAACCTTATTAAGTATTTAGTCTTCAAAGGCTTTAAAAAAAAAAAAAACTTTTTTTGTGACATTGTAACCGGCCTGTCTTTTGCTGGTCATGTGATTATGTACTCTGTGCTGGTCAGTGTATCGCATCTATTTGCAATTAAATGTTTTTGGGTTTCTTTATAATTGCTACAGTAATGACGTGTCTGAGAGTTTTTTTTCCGAACCGGTGGGAATTTAGACCTTCTTATGTGCCTTATGCGGGGCTAAATTGAATATGTAAATATTTTTGGATTTTGAATTGTTTTAGTACTGAAAGGTCTTAAAAAGGTTTTTTATGGGACATAGGTATAAGAAACATAAATCTTAAAATGAGCGACCCGAAACCATAACTGTTTGTTTGATTATTTTACTACATACATATAATTAATAAATAGTTCTGGTTTATTGCACTCAGTCCCATGATTCAATACATTTCAGATATTGTGCATTGATGGACGCCTTAGATTAAATCTTTGTAAGAATGTTGATATTCTTTTTGAGAACTTTAAACTTAATGTTATTATTGATTGTGATAAACGTTTATACCTCTTCATATAAAGCGTGTTCTTTAAATGACAATTTACCGATTCAATCTTCCGTTTAAAATATTCATAATAAAAATATACTTTATTCTTTCAAGGCTCTTTTCGGTTGATGCTCACTGGATTATATTTTTTCTCATTTTGTTATGGTATGCTGACCACTGACAAAAGCACGAGGTTTTTTCCCTAGTAAATACTTGACCTTGTTTAATATACTTACCTATGCTTATTTACTACGTGCCCACGCGCACGCTATCTCATAATAGAATACTAAACTAAAATAAACGCTATGAGACGTGAACGCGAATATTGATGTTTTCCTACCACAAAGCTAAAGAACCGGTTTATATTAAATATTATATACATAGTTAAAATAACGCTTTAATTATTTTTTTTAAGGATCTCCAGCATGATATACCTACTTTTGGCTTTTCATAAAGGTACATTTCGAATCAGACTGAATAACGAAATGCTGCCACAATAATAGACAAACACGGCATGCGTTATAATAAAATAATAATAAATTGTTATTTATGTTAACTATGATTATACGTTTTCTTTATTATAAAAACAAATCAATATCAAACTGAAAACATAGTCATTTTCAAAAATAAATTATGATTATAATATAATATTATATTATACTATAATATAATATTATAAAGAGGAAAGATTTGTATTTTTGTATGTAACGAATAAACTCAAAAAGTACTGGACCGATTTTAATAATTCTTTTTTCATTAGAAAGCTACATATTCACTTAGTAACATAGGTTATATATTATACTAGCTGTCCGCCCCGGCTTCGCTCGGGTAGACAAAATATTTGATAAATGTTTATAGGCTCCGAAACTACTGGACCGATTTCAAAAATTCTTTCACCGTTAGAAAGCTACACTATCACTGATTAACATAGACTAGCTGCCCGCCGCGGCTTTGCACGGGTAGACAAAATATTTGATATAAATGTCTACCCGTGCGAAGCCGGGGCGGGCCGCTAGTTTAGAATAAATTGACTAATTTATAAGTATACTAGGCCACCTGCGTTTGGTTAGTGTATTAGCACGCGTAATAATCGATAATTGAATATTGACAAGCAACATGAGTATACTTATGTTGTCTGTGGTTCGTTCGACACGTGATAAAGTGAATCACAGCATAACATGTTTTATATGTATACTATAATGTGGAATAAGTTGTCTTAATAAAGTATTTAAAGTTCCCGTACTGCAACTGTGAATGTATCTGAGTGAGTAGCACCTAATTTACCTCTAGGAGATACCTAATTGAAAATATATCCCAAATGAATACGTAGCCACAAGTTCCGTATCAAGAATACGACGCTACGTTACATCACAATTGATAATTACAGAATTAGGTTAGCTAATGCCGGATTCATCATTTTCATTTATTATTTACTTATCAATTATTAGGTTTTCACTCTTTTACTACAACAGCATAAGTCATTGTTAGCACTACGAGCAGTGATTCATATAATTGGATACCTACAATAATATCTACGTCTACCATACTATATAATATACTACGCTGGTTGTCCATCATAGGCCATCTAGCACATGAGTGGGGACCGTCTCATAACGATCCTAATCACTATGTTCTTCTTCTACACCTGTCTTCCTCTCGTAGTGTTGTTATGAATAAATGTTTTTTCTTTCTTTCATATATCATAGTATCTATCTGACTATCGGCAAGGTAATTTCTGAGCTGCGCATTAGAACTAGAAACTATTTGTCTAATATCTAGACTTTAGAATTACTGTACCTATCTTGGACGAATGTAAAGTCTTTAAAGAGTAGTTAGGGAACATATTGGAGCTGGCGGACTGCGGAATGTACCTACCTATTACAGACCCTACTTTGATGAAGTGTTGTGTTCCTGCGGTGAGTGAGATTCCCGGAGCTCTTCAACGTTACGGGTAAGCGAGATCATAAAATATGCTACAGGCACAGTTAGTCTTGACAGTGGGTAATTGGCTAGTTATACTCCTGGTGTTGCAATTGTCGTTGCAAGGCCGCCGTTTTACGGTGACCACTTATCATTAGGCGATTTGCTATTATACATGGTTTTTGTATGCTTTGCTACACGTATGATAAAAATATTATGAAATAGCCAGTCTGTTTAAATAAAGAGTAGATGCCATATTATTTAAAAACATAACCTGTCACTCATGATGTCACTCCCACAATTAATAAGTACCTATCTAAAGACACCTCCAATGAGTCATATGTTTAAATGTATCAAGTAGTTTCGTCATCCAAAATAAATACTTGATAAACATAACCCTCCTTCGGACACTGTCGGGTGATAAATAAAGCTTTTGATGTATTTGTAATCTTTCTTTGCGTGTGCTTCATTCGTTGAGTTGGTATTTTCGAATAATTGAAATCTGCTACGTCGATATGTTTTACTTTTCAAGGTCGATATTGCTTGGAAAAATCGTTGGAAGGTAATATGACATCGGAGGTAATCGGTTAAAATGAAATTTAGAAGGTTTTGTGACAGTACAGAATAAGGCTATCGCAGAATAAGCTGTAGGTATATCTTACCTACATCTCAATGCAACAGATACATATATTTATTGATTTGTTTATTTTCATCAATATCGGGCCTTTTTTTTTGTACTTATTGCTATTTCTCTTAATTTACAGGTTTGCTTGTTTGCCATCAGATTAAACAGTCGCCAGCAGTACCATTCATCAGACATTCAGTTTCTTTTTTTTTTTTCCAATAAAGTGGCAAACAAGCATACGGCCCACCTGATGGTAAGCGGTTACCGTCGCCTATGGACGCTTGCAACATCAGGGGTATCACTCGCGCGTTGCCGACCCTTCAAAAATCTCTTCACACCCTTCTTGAAGAACCCCATGCTGTACTCCTTTGGGAAAATTCAGTTGTGAATTCAGAAGCCTTAGCAAGAACACCTTACTTCTTGACAACAACAGACTATCTTGTGTATGGGAAAATGAAGACCGATGCGCCCGCGAAATGTTGAACTAAAAATTAATATTATATTTTTTACATTTTGAGAGTTATATTTACGAATACGTAGTCGAAAATTGTTCTTGCTACCAGTACTGTCCAAAGCTGATACTTGACCAAGTAGTAGATTAAACAGGAGTTCTATAGCTAAACAACTTTTATAATCGTTACTAGAGTGAATTAAATGGTGCATGTAAGGACGCCACTCCTGCCCATTATCATTTAATATGACAGATTTACAGAGGTCGTGCCTTAGTGTGTGAAATTAGGTAACCAGGCCACCAGGCCAGGTCATGATGAGAAAACATGTAATGTATTTCCACAAATGCGTGTCGTGCGATTTTATATTTGTCCGATCGAGAGATAATCAGTGTTATTGATACAGTTCATTGAAGACTCAATAAGAATATTGCCTTGAAATTCTTCCTTGTTGTGACCTTCTAGTCGTCATGCCTCGAATAGGTGCGTATTTGTGCTAGTTTACTTTGTAAATACAACTTTATTTTTGTTAGGATAAGTTATAGTTTTAATAGAAACGTATCAATCATTCAAGAACATGATAAATACAATTGATGAACAAATATCGTGATTCGTGGTTTACAATTTTCTTCAAGTGTTCAATATTTAAAATCTTTGAACTTTCTTCTATAGATGTAGTTTCAAGAAAATATCAAACTGTTAGAAATTTTAAAGTAGTCTGTTAGGTAACCTCTGGATCAATGTGAATAGTCATCATCGTCATTTATCATAAACATTGTTGAGGTGGGTACTAGATCTCAAGTATTCAATTATATACAAAGCTACTGCCATGCTATCTAACCTTCGTCATCTAATGAATAGCGTGATACAGAATGGAAAATGAAAACAAAACAATGGACAGTATAATCTGCAGAGTGACACGCATGTACGCTATAATGTGTTTACTTACTTATTTGTAAACGTTTCTAGGTAATCTGACAGAGAAGGTAAGAATAAAATCTGAGAGAATGATATGGAAAGTATCATCAGCAAAATATTCTTAGATAAATATTAGATTCAGACAAGTGTTCAAGCTCAAGTTGAGTATCGTTTGGTCTCATTTCAGTGGATTATTATATGAGGATAGAATAAATGCCTCCCCGCTCATATTTCGTTTTCAGTCAAGAATGGTGATTGAGCGTTGTTTTATAATAGCTACCTTAGATTGCTTGTTATAAAAAAAATGTTTGATTTATCATATCTGTTGGATCTTTTGCAATATCGTGCCGCTTAACTAAAATATCTTAACAAAGATATTTAAACTGGTATCCATATCCTTGTATAAACGTTTTGTAACGTGTATCTCGCCAATTTGGGACACGAAAAAGTTCGACCGATATAGACCTTGCAATCATAACTTATCCATATAAAATATAAATACAATGGTGCCAATTCTGTTGTTCAAAATTACTAAACTTAACTAATTTGACAGGTCTAATAAATATTGCTATCCTTATTCAACCCCGCACATGAGAAAGGGATAGCAAGACTCTTAGGCCTGTCAAATTAGTTAACTTTAGTAATTTTGAACAACAGAATCGACACCAAAGTCTTATTAACAAGTATTTAGTGATTGCTCTCATTGAATTAGGCTATGACATAGCGTTACTAATTCAAATGTGTGTGTTAAATATTACGTCATCGTCGTCGAGATCCTCGCTAGAATACAACTTTCGCGATATTTTCCGACAATATCGTGTGGCCTCAATGTGACGATGGTAAACATTTGTTTACCACACACGAGCTGCCTTCATTATAAGCTTTATTGCTTTGCCTTAAGACTCATCGTTAAAAGTACGAAATAGGGCGTGATGTCAGTTTTCATTGGCATCCAAACAGATAGTAACGTTCGCCGTAGCGTAGTATCTACCAACCTATAATGTATTTTTGGTGCTTCCTTTATTTTAGCCAGAAATACAAATTTTGTAACTACACAGAGAGCAATATTTCCATTAGCTATTGCTAATTATATCACCGTGACGTAACGTAATCATGTGTTTTCTTCGATGACATAATGACCGGTCCAGTCCAACCGGTAATATCTTAGAAGGCATATTTTTAAACAGTTCCACGATCAAATTTTGAAAGAGCTCATCTATGGTTAGGTAAAGAATACCTACTCAGAATCGGTGGGTATGTGTAAGACCTTAATGAATGAAGACCAAACAAAAGAGGTGTGAACGATTGAAATATCACACTGTACTCTGCCTGCCTCAAAACAGAAGGCATGATAGTAATGATCACTTGTAAGTCGCTGACCGTATTTAGAGAGGAGACGTTGTGCTTATAACATTACAGAGTCATAGTACAAGTAATATAGGTCTCCCTACAGCGAGCTCAGCAACTCCTTGAAGAGTTCTGAAAACTTTGTCGTCACTATACTAGACTAATGATATTTGGGCGTAGGTGAAATGTCCACAATTTATATTTAGGGAGTTTTTATTTTGAGCGAAGTGTGTGTGTGATTAGGTCTGGTAAGAAAATACCTTGTTAAGATTTTTATACCATTATGATGGCAAACAAGCATATGGCCTGATTCATAGTAAACGCTTATGTACGCTTGCAACAACTCGCGCCAGATTTTAAGTCCTATTTTTTTATTGAGACGCTGATAACTTTATTAAACCTTTATTATTATACCCTGTATTGTACTTGAATGAGTACGCCTATCAGTTCATAATGAGCGTGCAATATATTTGTATATTTTCTTTTAGACAGGTGCGTATATCGTTTGCGGATCCATTAATCACACGTTCACCCAATCAATGTACCACAAAGGTACAATGGGTAGACACCTTATGGTACCGATGTTTGGCAAACAAGTGGGTCTACGAGGGCTTAAAAAATACTTAAATATTTGTTTGCAAAAATATCGTGTCATGGTCAGGGAAAACAACCTTTGGTTCACTGATTAGTGTAGTAATGGTTAAATAAAAAAATAAGGTCATATTTGCAGAATTAGTAGATATAATTTACGCACGAACACTACTTCTAGGTTCGATGTATCTTGGGTGTTCCAAACACGTATAGAAGATACAGAACATATAGTATGTATAAACAGATCAAACCCGATATGGCTAGTTACCCGTATTTACACGAAGGGACTGCTGTAACCTTTGCATCCCAGTTTTGCAATATCGGTTACCTGGGTTAAATTAGTTGTTAATATACATTTTGCTTCTGGCAGACATTTAACGATTGCCACAGATTAGCACCTGGGATGGGACCGGGCATTCCGAGGCACGTGCCTAACATAATTATCTGATAACCTGTGTTACTTGTTGGATCAGTGAAACTGATTGTGAGTTCATATGTCAGTCTCTGAATTTAAAGAACTAGTAAACACATCGGGTTATCTGGTGCCGACCCAACATTGTTGATGATGACGGTCAAGGTCAGTGGCGTATTTACAAATTTTCAAGGTATAGTTTTTGCCGCCCTTGCCTCAACAATTGTCTTACCATACATTATTTTTACAATGCAACAATTTCGTTGAAATTGCACGTAAATTCACAAAATAATTCATTATATTCGAATAAAAATCGAAAAATTATATACAAACCATCCAGTTCGTAGCCTCCAACCAGTAGTAAGACTGGCATGTATGGGGTGTTAGTGGTAAATTGTGACAAATATGCCCCTCTGGGCATATTTGTCACAATTTCGCTCATTTCAATCATAAAAAGTGTGGGCAAAGGGCGCAGAGGCGAGAGGCCAATTACTGGTTGAGGGGCGGCGCACTAACTGTTTTACTCTAGAATATGGAAGTTTGCTACTCTCGGAATGTGCCATGACAAGTGAGAGAGAAAAGTCATTGACAAAATTTGTTGTAGACTTCTATCTGTAAGATATCAGAAAACCGTCATAGGAAAATATTTATGATTTAAATGAGGTAAAAAAAAAATCGTTCCCCAAGTTTGCCGCTCCCAAAATCTGTCGCCCTAGACTCGAGCCTACTTAGTCTGCTGGTAAATCCGCCACTGGCCAAGGTCTAGAGTCATGACTACAATGTTTTTTAACCAAAAACCAGTCACGAGGTTTTAACGTTTGAATACACACATAACCAATCATCATTTTGTCTGTAAGTAAATGCTTGAGTAATTAACACGAAGGCTATTACATGATATCTCCGGAAAAATATACAATATTTATAAGATGCACTGCTTCATAGCAGCATGAATTTATAAGAAAACGATAACTGAGGCCTATAAAGTTACCTGTTTAAATTGTGTTAACATGGCCCGTTTCTTAATGAATTTTATCGTTTGGTACTCAATCAGCTAATTTGATTCGTCATAGGATATTAGATATGGTAAAAGTTGTTGTTGAGCAGGATTTTTTCTTTTCTCTTTTTATTGGCAGATGATGTTGCCTAATAAGATTCTTCACTACATTGTTTAGTAATTTACTGTGTAGTTTTGGCATAGTAAAATTATTTATATTTATTATTTAAAATATCAAATTATTTTGTGTTCTCCTTTCGCCGAATCAATATCGATCCTGCATGTAATTTAGGGTAGGCGCTAATTATTGTTCTCTTCAATACCATTCTATAGGCTGTCGTCACTTCCTTTCTAGGCGTGCCATCTTTTGCTTAATCTATCTTTTTTATATTTGCCTCTTCCTTGTACTTACCAGATTATATCAAAAACTCTTTTTGCAACATTATCGTCATCCTACAGGCATCATCGGTAAGACATAGGCTATAATCCCGAAAAGAAATTCAACGGTGAACTTTATAAAGGGAGCTTTAACATTAATTAAGACGACCCATCGCCGGATCTATTTGGCCCCTTCCTGTCTGTCCCACGTCACTGATCGCTGACAGTGTTGACATTTTGTAGTTATATATAGATGCGTTTAAACTGCGTGCTTGCTTCGTGGGATCCATCAAACTTGGTAGCAACTACTAAATTTTTAGCACGCTTACGCCAGGTGCGTCAGATAATTAGGATTCTGTTTTTAATAAACTTACAACCGAAATTAATCATAATTTAGAAAATTAGCTGGCTGACGTAAGTAAACAAAAGTTTTGTAACAAACTCTTGGTTTCTCTAAAAGAAATATTCTATATTCTAAGATACAGATAATTCTTAGATACAAATATACGTTCGAATTGAGAAACCTCCTTTTTTTGAAGTCGCATAAAAAGGTACATAAATAAAGTTTATTTTTAACATATTTATACGTTTGAAAGCCCACGTATGTTTTGTAGGGATTGATAGAAAAATAGGCCTCGATTTTATTTCTCACGATATTATCTTGTTACGAATATTGGATGACTAATGCATGGCCTGTGCTCCGTTGACCGTATGAAAGGTCAGGGTTCAGTAAATGAGACCAAACCCAATTGTGCGCGCCTGTACTCGCAATAGGATTACATATAATAATTAATGTACTGTTGCAACAAAAAGTACTATCAGTCGTGCGCGTGACTGTATCTATTGCGTTCGCCATGGCCTCGAAGGGCTTTTAAAGGTGTATGCAGGTACTTAATACACCATACCTGTTACTTGTGGAATCGTTGATTTTATTGTACGGAAATTCGGTTAGACCATTTAAAACATGAATGCTTTATCGTTTTGTTGTGGTCTTGTCGCTGCAATTTATCTGCAAATAGATCAACGAAATGGGGAAATGGGTGACCTAAAATGTGGGTAAAAGAGTTCGTCATTCCCTTTGTAGTGATGTCATAGTTGACTGTGTAGCACATACTCATATCGTACAAGACAGCCTTGCTAGCACGCATGCTGGTCCTGGGAATGCTAATTTCCGAAAAGATGGTTGTTTAAGTAACTAACACCTTGAAAAGTGCTATATTAGGGCCCAAAAGGATTTTTATTAACATTTATAATATAGTACCTTTTTTCCCGCGATTTCGCCCGCGTAGCAAGAGAGTATATTATAATCTATGGTACTCAGTAATATAGCTTTCTATCGCAAATATTTGAAATCGGTCCAGTAGTTTTACTTTTTGTCGTTATATACAAACATAAAAATCTTTCCTCTTTATAATATCTGTGTAGATGTAGATTCATAGCTTTTGAATTATTGAAATATGTAGGTAATTACTATACATATCGCAAATAACTATATTTATATATCAATGCTCATTCTAATCCCCTATAACGTTTCATGGATATAAATTAATTTCGTTCAATACCAATTCTCATAGGCACCGACCGAACGATATTGTTAAAAAAATAGGAGGAGAAAAATAGGAATAGTTATTCAACTTCGATAATGCCCATTGTGTCCATAGTGGCTGTTAACACAAATCAATGGTGTGATTTGCCACCATTCATGTTACAATAGACTGGTCAATGCTTCTGGAGGGGTCACGGCTTTTTATGGTATCCTATTTAGAATTATGCGGGCTTAACGAATATAAATTCAATAGGTAGATAGCTAATGTTCTCGAATATAATTGGCCGTATTTATACGTCAATTTATTATGCCCAATAAATCTGCAGGAAAATAAGGCGAATAAGGATAGTAAGCCGTTTTTCTACCATTCCATATATTTTTCCTCGATAGTCACTCTTCTAGCGGGAGGGTACATATTTTATGACCGGCACGGACAATAAACACATTTGTATTTTCGCACAACTTGTATTTTTACTTATCTGCGAATATTGTTAATAATTTTGCCACTAGTGGACTGCACTCAACTCGCATTTAAGGATAATAATATTCTAAAATCTCAACAATGTAATTTATTAGATTTGGTATAAGTTTTCTAAAGATTATATCTTTGAGGATACGCGGGTATAGAAGGGCCTCCGTTCGAAAATTTATTTAGTACTGTTTCTCGCTCACACTAGTATTCCACTACGAGTATTTACCTTGTCCCCATTTGCACCTATTGAAATAATTCGACTAATTAGAATAATAAATGACGATGCTCGATAGAGTATTCTTTATTCGGTGAAGTCGTCAGATAAATTGTAAGTAACTAACTTTTTTAAATAAGGCGAATATTTTAAGACGCACACTACCGTGCCTAACTATACATTTAATTCAGAAAGTTTTATCAGCAAACCTCAGTTTACGACTGCCTACGAGATTTTATGGCACGTTGGTTTTAAAATTAACTACATTATATCTTATATATCCCAGTTATTATTTAAACAGCATCCGAAGCGAATCGAGAGAGTGAAAATTTTTAAGACTCAATGTTTTCATAAAACATTTTATATTGCTTGTCGATTTTGTATTTGTAAGTTTTACGTCACTTGTTTACTACGACCTTTGCTTGTACTGACGTCCTCTACCGACCTCATTTTTTTTTATATCCCCGCCAGACATGATGGCTAACGAGCTCAGGCGCATATTATCATTGGTTACAATGAAGGGATTTTTTATAGATTTTATTTAATGGACTTAACAAAACAAATTAGAAACGAATCAGTGCTATTTAACATTCTGGGCTGATATTGTTTAATTATTATTTCTTAACCATGACTGGTAAATACCTATACTATAAAATAATTATGAGGACTTGTCCGTTATTTAAAATGCATTACCTATTTTCCACTCACGAAGGGGACTTCATAATGTAGATTGAGTGTCGTCACACAAATCAGCCTCATATTACAAGAACAATTTACCAATTCCGTATGAATAACCCGCACAATTACAGTATCACAGTGCTTCGCAAATTGGTGAGGAGTAAACTAACAACTGGGCAAATATACACCTACATATGTTAAAATACACGTTGCTTCATACTTGAAAACAAATAAATTACACAAACAATGTTTCAAGTAAAAGAAAATAGTCGGCTATAAAATTCTAGCTCAGATAAGCCTTTTATTAGTTGAGCTCCTTCTACCAGCCCCGCTATGTATATTGAATGCATTTGTGGTAATATATTCTCAAGAATATAACTGTGTCTAGGTCTTATTTAAAGAACAACACATAAATATCATAATTCGAGTTTCTGCATCTGCACTCTTTCTCGGTAAAAATGATTCTCCAAACTCCAAACCCAAGGTTAGATTCAGACGATTTGAACTTCATTTAGTAAAAAAAATATAACTTTGAATATGAAAAGCATTCACTGATTTAACTCTTCATTTCTACTCGTCATATTTTCTTCAGTTTTCCTTTTCACATGTAAATCATTTCGATTTGGTCTGAAGCCTAAGGTCGGTTAACCAATTGTCATTGGGTAAACAACCTCAAAACACAGAATAATAGTATTCACTAAGATATGCGTCACACTTACCATCAGTTCAGTAACCTTAGCCAGGACAACTTTTGACTACGTATACGTATCGCTTTCGAATATTTTTGAATGGGAAAAGGTGTTTTTTTTTACATTTTTTGCGTTACGTTTTCGATATGTAGACGAAAGTTGTTCTTGCTAAAACTGCAAGTGAACGACTGTTTCTTATCTCTATATCACGTAAAAAGCTCGTGATGAGCATTTTATACAATAATTTTAACAAGCTATGATAATGGAATTATGATCCATAATAATAAAAAATTACATTAAAGTAATTAATTAGATTATACCCATCCCGACCTTATTAACGGGTAACATTTTTATTATAGTGAATGCCCATTTAATTATTGTAATATAGTGTGTACTTATTAGGATTAACTGACTGAAACTAAGTGTGATAATTACTTTTTTATAGTGTAACTAGCGGCCCGCCCCGGCTTCGCACGGGTAGACTTTTATATCAAATATTTTGTCTACCCGAGCAAAGCCGGGGCGGGAAGCTAGTATAATATATAGCCTATGTTACTCAGTGATAATGTAGCTTTCTAACGGTGAAAGAATTTTTGAAATCGGTCTAAAAAATAAATTAAAAAATTTAGGGGTCGACTACCCCTAACATTTAGGGGGATGAAAAATAGATGTTGGCCGATTCTCATAGATACCGGATAAGCACAAAAAATTTCATCAAAATCGGTCAAGCCGTTTCCGAGGAGTATGGCAACGAAAACTGTGACACGAGAATTTTATATATTAGAAGATTGGGTTGAACGCTTCTACAAATTAATTAAGTTCACTGTGTTGCGGTACTTACGGTGTACCTACACCCAGAGGAAACATTAGTGGTTGATATAATAGTTTTTATAGTACGGAAACTGACTCATATTATTAGTATTTAAAAACTAATAGAAGAATGACACGACACCATGTCTATGCAATTACCTAAAACCATTCGTCTCGCGTTCGTTCTGTTTCAAATATCGAACGAGTCACGTTTGACTCGTTCGATATTTGAAACAGAGACATATTATTATAGAAATCGGTGCCGAATTCAAATGCAGTTTTTTGGTGATACCAAATGGTAAAAGAAATTGAAAATTAGTTTACGCGTACTATTAAAAAATATCCATATATTGTGCTTAATCTGTTTAAGATTATTTAATCTGGCATTTAAGTTTGTATATTATATTGTTAAGTCGTTAGTTATAAAACAAGATATATTATGGCAGTGAGTAAACAAATGTGTTCTTGATAAAAACTTTTTTAAATTCCTATTTAAAAAAAAAACCAATATGCTGATATTTGAAATGAAAAGACATTGGAACCGAGGCTTCTCTTTTAGAAATCGACTTAAATATATTCTTGTCAACTGTCAACAACCTAAACACCAACGAATTCCTGTATGCAGAGTGTGTAAGCTTTGCGAAACGGTTTCGGAAGTTAAAACAACTTACGCAAGGATATACATATGTATTAGTCGGTAAGAGCCACGTTATGCCACTAGTCCACACATAGTATGTTGTGTTATGGCACCCGTGCACACATAAACAGCGATTAAAAGCGCGACCGCTTTCACTTTCAATCGTGTGACACACTTTTTAGCCCTTTTCCGTTAGGCGTGTTGTAAAGGGACTTTCTATTTGTATTCACAGACCACAGCACGTGTCGTGCCATCAGACACGAAATTATGGTCGAATATTGAACCGCCAGTCAATGATGCCACATCAATTTTGAGATTCGAACAGTTACGTGGGCCTTCAACTTTGAATGCTTTTCATTACTCGGCCGTTTTTTTTATACCACTAAGGTGGCACATAAGCATACGACCCACCTGATGGTAAGCAGACTAAGCAGTCACCGTAGCCTATAGCCGCTAGCAATAACTCACAAACGAGTGGCCAACCCTGTTGTTGATTAGGACTCACTGAGCTAGCAGCATTACTACTAACTAGCGCAGTGTATCCTCCTGGAGCACTGGCAACATTACTTACCGCAGAAACATAACACTACATTAAAGTAGTGTTATTTGACTGCGGTCTTCTGTAAGGTGGAGATACAGTCCCCAGTCGGGAGGCTCCAATTTTAATGGGAATACCCACGGGAAATCCCAATTCGCCCTAACTCTCTTTTTAAAACGTAAGTTATAAAATATATTAGAGCCAAAACAATTAAGATAGACGATCTTTTTATCAAACCAGTGTGTTTGTGCACCGTTAGAAACATTCCGCAAATGTGTTATGTAACATTCGTGAACGTTGTATGTAAACAACACAGTTTGTAGAAAGCTATCTGTTTGTTGATCCGATAAACTTATCTAATAGATTACTATACGTTCACGGTATTTTAGACCGAGGTATCTTGCTTTAGCGAGTTTAGCGCACATCGATCCTAGGAGGTTTCAATGCTATCCTATCTTTCAAGTTAAATAAACAAATAACTAGTTGCAACAAATTCTTGGTGTTAGTGAATCCATCCCACACTCTAGAAGATTCTTATTATTTTACTGGACAAAAGTAGCTTATGTCCTTCCCCCGGATATAAATAGATATATTATTTTTCCTTGTCAAACTTTATTACAATCCGTTCAGCCGTTTACTTCCTTAAAAGGTAGCTATCAAAATAACAAATAGAGAAGAAAGAGACGCTTACAAAGAATAATATGTGGCGAAATTTACATAAATTTATTTACATCGCGCCAAGTCCTTTTCGAGGTAGACAGGGTATGGAGCGCCATTTCACACTATACAGGTTAAAAATATAGCTTATACCTACAAGGTCTCGTAGTCAGAAAGAGAGTAATACGTGTTTTAACGGCCACATATGTAGTATATGTTTCAAGCAACCATAATATGGAGGGTAGGATCTTTACCCTGTACCACAGAGTAGATAATATAAGTACTGCGTACAACCTGTATCAAAGTTTTACAATACTGTGACTTACCGCCCTGTAATAAACAAACTCTTTATAAGCTGACATGACCGCAGGGAAGAGCTTGTATTCCTATGGTTTCGGATATCCGAAGTTAAAGCCCCTAAGTTACCGTCTTACGAGCGCCTAACTTGCTTGCTCCTTTGTTTGTTTGTGTCCTATTTCAATACTGCTACGTAACACTACTGGTCACTAGCGCCTTCGCGCCCCATCATCATTATCCTGCCCTTATCCCATATTATTTGGGGTCTGGTCACTAGCGTCTTCGCGCCCCAGACTGGGGATATTCACGTGCGCGTTCATTAGTGGCAATCAAAGGGCAGATAACTTAAACATGACAGTTGATCTAACTATACAGTTGGAACGGCATTTCTTAATTTCACATTGGTGAACTTGACGACTTGATTATTATTTTTATCAGTTCTATTTTGTAAGCACCTTAGGATTCAATACTGATATGCGGGATTAACTGTATTAGCATAAGTCAGCTATCGGTAGATATGTCACTCAAAATTTTTTTTTACATATAAAAGTATTTATTTTTATAATTGCAGCCCATGCATTTCAATTCAATGCCCTTGATAAACTGTCAAAGCCAGGAATTTAGAAATTCCGATGTCAGCTATAACATACCTAGAAATGTTGTTTTTTAATTATTTATTAACGATTAATATATTTGTATAAATATCGCCGTAAAAATAATAATCACTGAACGCTGATTTGCATTTTTTTATTGTTTGTTGACTATTATAAAAATACTACAATAACATACTTCTAAATCCAGTACATATAAAAGTGTACATTTTTTAGCGCAGAACCTCCTTGGTATTGGCTCAGATCAAATAAAAAAGGTAACTGCAAAACGTAGTTTTTTCAGCGTCACTTGGTTGTTCTCAAAGTTCTCTTCTACCTTTTTTATTTGATCTCGGGTGATTCGTGTCAAGTGATTGCAGAAGCAGACCTCAAGCTAATAAAACAAAAACGGGTTTTTTTATATATTATCGTGTAATGTTTAGAGATATATCGATAAAGCCGGCTATTTAGCAATCGGGACAATTTATTTACAAAATGATCATTGTACGCTGTTCTGCGATAAAATATTATACGAGTAGGTACCTACATCGAAGTTTAGTTAGGATCATTATGGACGTACTTACATTATGATGATTGATTTATTTGCTTTACCTTAAACATATTTCGCAATGTAAGGGCATTCGCCAAAGATAAACACAAATGACCTAAAAAAACATGACCACCTAGATAATACAAAAACACAAAGCTTATGTCACAGAGTACATAACCACTACGGCTTATGTATCAACCCACGCGTTTTGCAAAACTGATCAATCACAAAATAAAAATAACGTTCCATTATTGAAGGCTCAGATCAAATAAAAATTGATCTGAGTTTGAAGGTTAAATTGGAATAAGCAAGGCTCGACTCACCTTCATGGATAAACAAGGCGAGAAGGAAAACCGGTACAAGGAGCGATATAGTCGACATTTCTTTGCACAATTCGTGTTCCACAAAGTAAAAATTTCTAACACTGGCGCGACTACGTGCGTTCGGACTCGGTGAGTGAATGAGGAGGGAATGGCGACATGCCTTTGTGAAACTGTGAGCAAGCAACTGCGAAGCGGCGGTCTGAACGCGGCGTTTGGATCGCCAAACAAGATCTCAGTATAGGATCGGCAACGCGCGAGTGATACCTGGCTTCGAGTCTGCTATTTTATTTATTACAAAAATATTGTTTCAAACGTCTGTAGTCTGAGCTATTCTTGCCGTGGAAATTTTATGAGGATTTAATGTATAGAAGCGTTAATTCACAAGCGTTACGATCTCTACTTTACCGTATTTTTTAGTTGCCTTTTCAAAAAAAAACTTTCGACTAGGTATGCGTATCGCTTTCGAATACTTTTCTATGGGCAAATGAAACGCTGTGCCGGCGAAAAGTCGAACTATACATTTCTATGAAATTTTAGTTTTTTTGTATACGTAGTCGAAATTTGTTCATGCTACCAGTACCTAGTACCCACTACAGTTGTATTCTCTGCAGCAGTAAACCAGTTAACCCGTCGTGCGTGGGAGCTGCCACACACTTTTTCCCGCAAGTTACAGTACAGCATAGGGTTCTTCAAGAAGGATGTAAAAAGTTTTTTGCAGGACTGTCATTGATACTTAGTATTTATGTACTATGTAAGCCCATGAATATTCAATAACAGATGACCTCAAAAATCCCTTTGACTTAAACCTTATATTCATTGAAGTACTGCCTAACTTATTCATTCCTCATCGAAGTTACTAGCTGGTTATAATAACGAAATGTTATGATTGCCTTCAAATGTTATTTCAACGTACGTTTCGACCGCTGCGTTTCAAACGCAACTTTGTCGGCAATTATAAAACTATTAGAAGGCGCGGCGTTTGGCACGGCTATAGTACGTATTGCGTACTACGCCATATCTACTTACTACGCATGGCCAAAGATTACGAGATTAAGGTGGTAGATACTTCACGGGGATATTCTAACCAAAATACCTAAATACTTTGTACTACACTTAAGAGTTAACTCTCAAAACATTTTTTTTATATCACAAACGTATGTTACCCAATTGTACGGCCAGCCAGATGGTAAGCGGATACGGTAGTCTATGGCTTATAGACATTTATTAGTTATTTCCTATTGCTGATTGTTTTTAAAGTACTTACGTCGTAATAATTATGTTTGGTAGAACTGTTAAAATGAGTGTAAAGAAAATTGACCAAAAATATTTATTCGATAGTGTTTTTTTTTTCCTTTATCTTATAAATAAAAAAAAGAAATATTAAATTATTGATGTTACCAGTATAACACGCAGGTGTAGATTATTATTTTGCTAAATCCAAAGCTGACAAAGTACAGTGTCATTCGTTTAAAAATTTATGTACAGTCTTATCTGAGCTCTAACGGGTTAATCTTTGACGATGTTGACTCAAGATTTGATTGCACAGCAAGACTTATTAAAAAGCTATATTTCTGTTACAACATACCCACAATAACATTTTTTATACATCTGCTGCATGTAACTTGCGTCAACAGATCTATAATACAAGTTTATTGAAAATGTTTGTGCTCGCTCACCTAAGTACATAGGCTACTGACGGCTAGGGTAACTACTTACCTGTGATTTTATGCTATCTTAACAATATATATGTATCCATGTTCTAGTTTGACTTGTAAACGTGTAGTTAACAGATAAAAAATGACAAATCATGAAACCTCTGGAAGACCGTTCGAGCTCCACTAATGAGCGCGCACGTGGATATTGCAAGTCTGGGCTACGGAAACGCTAGACTGTAATAAGATAAAAAACTTGAAATTAACCACTAAACAGGTAGATTCCTCTTGATTGTAGGCACCTGCTGAGTATGTTTGAAATTCAAAACAAGAATTTCGAACTAGGTTCAGAAGTCTGTATGCGCCTGTATGCGCGGGTACACAACACTGCTAGTATCAAAAACATTCTTATAAAAATAAGCTAGGAATACTCGGATGAGATCACTTCTCGTTTCAACTCTGTATTTAGGTTAAAGTTATGTAAATTTCATTATACTGAGAAATATTAATAAGAATCTATAAAAAAGCGCCTAGATACTAGGACATAGCAAGTAAGTACATACATAAGGGCGAAATCTTTAAACTTACCCGAAAAGTCAGGTCCGCAGTGGGACTAATGCACAATAACATAAATCCTTTAAAAACAAATTTAAAGCAGAAATAAGTAGGTATTAATAGAAACACGTGGAATTCTTATTCTTAAAATTCTGATAACGGGCTTATGAAACCATACACTCGTTTTTATTTAACCCTTTGTAAACAACGTTTCTATTTATTAAATTGTAAAGTGAAATAAAATTGTTCGTACATTATCTTAGTAATTCAATTAAAAAAATTAGGTTCAAATTATATTTGTATGGAAATTCTTAAATGCCAATAATCACTTTGAGTGTTGTCCATGCTTCATCAGGCTCTCATAGCGGTGTCGGAAGTTTTTTTTGATGAATCTAGAATTGTTCAAATATCACTAAATGTTAGAACTTATAAGGGTTTGTTTGTAACGCTGGGACCATTAATAATTCTTTAAGAAGTGGGTGTTGGTTGACTTTTGATCTCACATATCTCGTCTCCATCACTTCGGATCAATCCTTTCAAGCAACGATTTTCTAATTTCATACTACATGATCATAAGTCTTCCTAGTTAAACGGAGAACAAAATGTTGATTCCGCTATAAATTGTATGTATTCTTAGTTTTAGAATGACAGTCATCCGTAGCTTCCATGTTCCGAATTACAACGAAAATTCCTTGTCCCAATTATTTACCAGAATAGACTGCAGTCATTAACAGAAATAGACTCAACATTTTCTACTTTTTGGCGGCTTCACACTTGCTTTAATAATTTGATCACGTCTTTACGTTTCTTTGATTGTTCATAAAAAGATCTAAACAATTTAATTAATGTTTTAATTGGAAGAGGAACGGAAGCTGTTTACAGTCTAGCAAAAAGAGTAGAAAATAACAGGGGCGCCACTATGCTGTTCGTATGGCAACTCACCGCAGCTCGTATAGAGCATCAACCGTCTTGATTGGTTTGTTTACTTACAGTAAAATGCCGTCATAACTTAGATTCAATTTTGTGAAGGTTGCCAATGGCCAAAAATTTAGTTCCGTTTCTAGGTGGTAATTTAGACTTTCATAAATGCCATCCAGGGCCTAAACTGAATAAATGATTTATGATTTTGAGACATTTTGGCCTACTATAGGATGGTCATACAATATAATAATATTTAAACCATAAGTTATGAAAACACTTTATTTTTCATCACGCAGTAAACACTAAATGGGACCTGGGAGCAGTAGTTTCTTTAATTAATCAGCTTAGCGCATATGTTACGGCTAAATGCCGAAGTGTGGCTACACCTAGTTTTAGCAGGTTGGAGCTAGGTAGCCCAGCTACATACCGGCTTGTATGGACAAGAAAAAACATCTAACCTATCACGTCCATGACGGACGACCAATAGGCTGTGACCGTGTGACACCTAGGCTAAAATAGTTGTAACCGCGCTTCGTCTTTGAGCCGTACATCATATAGATACACCATTGACAAATTCAGTGAGGCGATGGTTGTTGTAAGTTACGCCATTGCATATTTCGCAAGAACTGGTGTCAGAACCAGTACGAAAAATGCCATAACCATGTCGGGAAGCGTGCGAGGCACGCTATTCGAGTTGCACTTGTCTCCCGTGCACTCGTTGCAATTTAACAGATCCACTAAATCTTGGCCCGCATGAGCATTCTTAATTTCAGAGCACGAGCCTCTATCCGACGCACAGCCGCGGATGTACCATGGTTTCTTCATATCTGTAAAATTGATACACACCAATGATTAGGAAGTTGAAAATCTAATTGTATTAACGTAAACTACTTTTATTTTGATATATACGTATAACATGCATATTATTATGTTGTCGAATATCAGAATCTCGTTGCAGCTATCTTATGCTTGCATTGCACACCTACTTTATTATTTTTAGTTCCAAGTATTCTATTATTATGTTTATTCACATACTTAGCGGATACACAGGATACACATTAAAAAATTATAACACCCCTCGTTTTTCGTCGGAGGTTCAAAAAAAGAAAATAACACTTTCGAGCTTCATGCAGGACTACTTCCGAGTGACCCTAAGCAGGTTTGATTAAACCTGATCATGTTACAGTGACATATGACGATCAATTCGCCACTACGCACCCTCATTGGTCAAATCGAATAGCGCGCGTTTTCCCGGCTTCCCGTAACACACATCCGTCCCTTTTCAGGAAATCACGGCCATAGATTACTTCCTCCCGCGCACAATTTTATTAAACTGTGGAATGAACTCCCCGCCGTGGTTTTCCCAAAGGAGGGTGTGAAGAGATTTCTGAAGGGTCGGCAAAGCGCGAGTGATACCCCTGGTGTTGCAAGCGTCCATAGGCTGCGGTAGCCTGGGCCGTGTGCTAGTTTGACACCTGTCTGGTATAAAAAAAGAGTAGTAAAGCGAGAGGAAAGATTTTACGCATCAATAAAACTTACACTTATACTTCTCCGAGTAAACGACACATTTGTTCTGTTTGGTAGTGTGAGAGGTGTAGGGGCATAGTTTGACGGTCGTATTGGGTTGTACTATAGGGCAATCGCTGCACGTGTAGCACTCAAGCTGAGCGACTTGTTGGGACTGTGGCCTGGGGTACGGAGCTGGTCGTCTGCCCGATGCTAAGGCGGGTGATGGGTAGCCTTGTCGTCTTACGATGAGTTCGCTTTCATCCACTTCATCATCCACATAATCTGTCGAGGTTCATTAGTGAGGGCTGTCGTCAATTGTTTAAAAATAATTTATAAAAAGGCCAAATGAGACCCGAGAAGAATATAAACAAATTTCAGACAATTTTGGTGATTATGACGATGGTATAGGAGATATTCTAGAATGCATTTGTGTTGTTAACCCGGCTGACTAATAATGAAAAAATACAAGCTCACATTTGCATTTATTTATTGAAATTGAGCGATTAATTACGACTCTTATTATGAAGAAATTAAGTATATTCTACATTACTCACCTTGGGTCCGAGCTAAAGTCCTGACATCGATGGCAACAGCATAAAGGATTAATGATATGCAAATTAATTTCAACATTTTACATTACAAGCGGTATTTTTAGTATTTTACATTACAAGTAAGCAAGCACAATTTTATCAGGCTCTTGTTTATATAGGCTTGGCTATCACTGTACCGCCACATGCCTCATGCGCCAGTGACCCTAAAGGCACGCATTTGTATACCTTCAAGCATACCATTGGATGGATTTAAATCAAGGCATATTATAGTACTGTTAATGATTCCTAATAGAACTTATTTCTACAAAACACCTCGGACTGAACTTCAAAGAAACATTGAAACAGGTTTTCGGATGCCAAGAAAATCCGCGCTGTGTTCTGAAATCAATTGCGTTTAATTGTAATAAACCATTTATAAGCCACTTATCATGCCATATCCGGCCAAAGTAGGTAATTGTTTATCACAGTAATAGAAATTATAACACGCGAATTTATAAATAATTTTATTGATTTGTAGGCATGATTAGATCCGCATCATACGATCGTAATAAACCAATTAAGTAATATTTTTACCCAACTACGGCGAAGCAAAAAGGGTCACAGTTTAATGGGTATTTAGGAACCACATAATAACCGCGTAATATGATCACTTACGACAGACGAGAGAGAATTCGAAACGCTTTTTGAATTCTCCATAAAAATAATGTATTATATAATTTTCACTTTGTACAGAAAACAAGAAAGGTCTTACTTTTCCGATGTCCGTTATCCTAAACTACTAAAAATACGAAAAATCATTTTTGGTCTGTTATATTATTATGAAAGTAGAATCAGTGCCGGTACTAACTCGCGAAATGTGAAAATTGTCATAATTTTTTTTTTATTTCCATTTTTTACCGCCGCGGCACTGTTCATTTTTCAATACAAAAATAGTCGAAGGCGATACGAAAACGTCGCAATTTATTCATGGGACCCCAAAAGAGACATGTCGTGAATTCTTTCTCAATAGTGTATACTTTGATATTTGTCTAAGATGCTCACAATTTTTTCATGTATAAACATCTATTTACGTGTGAAGAACCACGAGTAGATAATATTTTATCATTCCCGTGTATTTCGGCATAACGAAGATCAAAGAGTGATAACAATTTGTGATATTAAAGCGGACTTATATGACGATAAAATCTGTCAATGAATATAGGCATATTAAGGTGTAGATACACCTAACTTATCTGTCTAATGTCCAATTTAGCACATACCAACAATTCGTCGAAACCATGTTAATTTGTTTGCTAACAGTACTCTTTAACATGAGGTGAGTTTTCATAAGCTAGGACTGTGGAGAGCTTAGAAATATTTTACCTTGTGGTAATTTTACAGTGTGGTCAGTTAACAATAAAAAACCGAGTGCAATATGTTAAATGAGTTACTAAAAAAAAGTAAAGTATCTATCGTGAAATTATGGCTCTAGTTTTTAGTATAATTGAAGAAATACAATTACTTATCGTTAGTTTGTCATAACAGACATGTTCAGACAAAAAACCTGCTCTTAATGGTTTTTAAATGACATACAATTAATGGATAGATCAGTCTGTAATAGAATGCGTATTCTTGATTACAATTTGTTTTTACAATGGCATACAGTTATTAAAATATGTATTTAACAAATTTTCACAATACTAGAAAGTAAAACTTAAGTCAAGTAATAAATAATACACAAGACTAAATGCCGTAATACAATTGTATTTCCTACTAAAGAGCGGTCAAATATATAGGCATATGAATCAACGTCGATTCCATGGTCTTTGTGTATATAAAGCAAGTAAACTAAACTGTACAACTATATAACGTCTAGGGTGGATCGTACCATACCATGGCGTCTTACAGGAGATGACATTTGATGTTTACATACACCTATGAATTAGGTAACTAATAACATCACAGATCACATAATTTATATAGCTAGGCTGTCTCTCCGACAACCTATTCGCTGTGGCAAACGGATAAGAAAATCCGTGTTCTGTGAATAGTATTACCAAATTGTTTTCGCTATGTATATGGTGTTGCAGAAGTCAAATAATACTAGACCAGATTCTTACAGATGTCAATCTTTCTTTCCTGTAAAATATCAGCGTCTGTGTGTATATTTTTTCATATTCAGACAGATTATTATAGAAAAGGCACTGCTGAGACGATTTCAAAGTTTTTTCGATTTTGGTCTATAAATGACCGCTTATTGTGTACCCCTAGTTAGAAGACTCAAAATAACTAGAAGTCACGATTTCAACTTTACTGTGACTCTTGCATAACTCCGCATATCAATCAATCGATATGCGCAGTAGCAAATGCGCCATGAAAATATTTGAAAAAAAAAGGAACAACAAACCAATAAATACTTCATAGATCTGAGTTATAAATAAATTCAGAAGACTAGAACTTAAATCATTTCACGTTCAAATAATACTGAATGTTAATTTAAGAAATGAAGAAGTGAACATATGACAAGTATTGTGATTGCCGCCACAGATTTTCCTACGGAATTGCATAGATCTCCGTCGCACACTATACAATCTGTAATCGTTCCGTCGAAGGGTTCATCAGCTCTGATGGCCTCTTGACAGCTCCTCTGTGGTTCTTCGGTTGCATATCCGCATCCACGTACGACGTTGGTCTCGCCGTTGTCTGGAAAAAAAAGTAAATCAAAGCAATTGCTATCATATCTTGAAACAATCCTTGGCCTCAAGCCGTCTTTCCAAGTGATCAATAAAATAAATTAACTGGACGGCGACATGTATTTAAATACTACATTGTTGTTCCCAAAATGCACCACAAAATATTTTTTACTTTTTTGGGATTTACACGTAGTTTTAACCATGCCGGGTTTAATTATCTATTTCCAAGTGAATGTTCCGTAAAAATCAATTCTTGTGTTTCCAACGACTCAAACCAGGAGACCCTTACATTTTATTTTAATCTCATGGAAATGTCCTTGCGAACTTTGCAAACATTAAGGGCGGTTCCCAACTACACCAGTTGCATACCACTAGTCTAATCGTGCTAATAGGGCAGAAGAATTATTTGTAAACATGATAAGCTTACTTGCGTCTCTAGATTGAACTGTTGTCATTTTCATAAATAAGTGAATGATGTTAAAATAGAATTGTTATTTAGATGTTACATGACTCCAGTAAGGCGAAGTTATCAAGTCAGCTGTTAATTTAAATTTTCTCACCATCATCTTAGCCTTACTTATTGTTAGCACTCTCTTCGATTTACATTGAGGATTTAAAATACTTTACTATAATCATCGTTGTTGATACACACGATAATCATAATATTGTGTACATCTTTAACATAGCCACAATTGACTATATTTGATGATCATCAACAATTTATCTTTGTTTGCAAGGCGATTCTTTATTTTAGATAAAACCGATAAAACACCTCAAAGATGGTGGCCGTGTGTTACGAAGCGTTGCCTGCTATTCTAGCTACGCAAGTTCGATTCACATCGGACTGTACCAATTTTTGTTTCTGATGGTAAGCAGTCAACGTAGCCTATAGATGCTAGCAATACCAGGGGTAACACTAACGGGTTGCCAACCCTGTTGTTGTTGAGGACCCACTGTGCTACCAATATATCTGTAAGTCCTTCTTGGCGTCCAATATTGATTTATAATACTAGTATAACAAGATGTCTATAAAACTAGATACACACTAATGTATAATTACCTTCATAAAAAGCAACTATGCATCGAGGGGCATATTCCACATCATGATCTCGTTCAATAGCATCGTCAGTAGCTTCTTTCAGTGTTCGTAGGAAATTCATGCGGGGTGGATAATACTGTCCATCAGCGAACTATAAATAAATGAACATATACATTTTATTCTAATTCATAAAAAGCAGCAGAAAATATTAGATCAAAAATATGTGTCCGTTCTCTCATAAAAGGCCTGTAGTTTGCTTGTAAGTCCGTTGATTTTGAGTACGTAAAGTGTAAGAAAACAAACGAATATCAATAACCATTTTTTTTATCCCACTAATTTGGCACACAAGCATACGGCCCACCTGATGGTAAGCAGTCACCGTAGCCTATAGCCGCTAGAAATACCAGGGGTATCAATAACGGGTTGCCAACCATGTTGTTGATGATGTCTCACTGTGCTAGCAGCATTACTCCTAGAACAGGGTATCCTCGTGGAGCACTGGAAACCTTACTTACCGCAGAAACACAACACTACATCAAGTAGTGTTATTTCACTGCGGTCTTCCGCAAGGTGGAGGTACAGTCCCCAGTCGGGCGGCTCCAAATTAAATGGAAAAACCCATGGGAAATCCCAAATCGCACTAACTCTGTTGGAATACCTACTTCATTATAAGTGTTTGGTTCAGGTTCAGGTGCGTATGTAGTGGGTACAGCCTCCGGCACGTTGGTAGTTGTTACTGTCACAGGCTCGTTTGTAGTTGGTAGTGTATCGGGCATATTTGTAGTTGGTACAGTCACGGGTACATTTGTGGAGGGTACAGTCTCGGGCACATTTATGGTTGGTACACTCCCAGGTACATTTGTGGTGGGTACGGTCTCAGGCTCATTAGTAGTTGGAACAGTCCCAGGTACATTTGTGGTGGGTACAGTCTGAGGCACATTTGTAGTTGGTACAGTCCCAGGTACATTAGTAGTTGGTATAGTTTGGGGCACATTTGTAGTTGGGACAGTCTCGGGCGCATTTGTAGTTGGGACAGTCTCAGGCACAATTGTAGTTGGTACAGTTTGGGGCACATTTATAGTTGGTACAGTCTCAGGCATATTTGTAGTTGGTACAGTTTCGGGCACATTTGTAGTTGGGACAGTCTCAGGCACATTTGAAGTTGGTACAGTCCCAGGTACATTTGTGGTGGGTACGGTCTCAGGCACATTAGTAGTTGGAACAGTCCCAGGTACATTTGTGGTGGGTACAGTCTGAGGCACATTTGTAGTTGGTACAGTCCCAGGTACATTAGTAGTTGGTATAGTTTGGGGCTCATTTGTAGTTGGGACAGTCTCGGGCACATTTGTAGTTGGGTCAGTCTCAGGCACAATTGTAGTTGGTACAGTTTGGGGCACATTTATAGTTGGTACAGTCTCAGGCATATTTGTAGTTGGTACAGTTTCGGGCACATTTGTAGTTGGGACAGTCTCAGGCACAATTGTAGTTGGTACAGTTTGGGGCACATTTATAGTTGGTACAGTCTCAGGCACATTAGTAGTTGGGACAGTCTCGGGCACATTTGTAGTTGGTACAGTTTCGGGCGCATTTGTGGTGGGAGCCGTATCTGGTGCATTTGTAGTTGGTACGGTCTCTGGTACGTTAGTAGTCGGGATGATCTCTGGTACAGTAGTAGTTGGCACAGTTTGGGGCACATTTATAGTTGGGACAGTCTCGGGCACATTTGTAGTTGGGACAGTCTCGGGCACATTTGTGGTGGGAACCGTATCTGGTGCATTTGTTGTTGCTACAGTCTCTGGCACATTTGTAGTTGGTACCGTTTCGGGCACATTTGTTGTTGTTACTGTCTCTGGTACATTTGTAGTCGGTATCGTCTCGGGCACATTAGTAGTGTGGACGGTCTCAGGCACGTTTGTAGTTGGTACTGTTTCGGGCAGATTTGTAGTTGGCACTGTTTCAGGCTCATTTGTAGTTGGTACAGTCTCAGGCTCATTTGTAGTTGGTATCGTTTCGGGCTCATTTGTAGTGGGGATTGTCTCAGGCACGTTTGTAGTTGGTACCGTTTCGGGCACATTTGTAGTCGCTACCGTTTCAGGCACATTCGTGGTGGGTACGGTCACTGGTTCATTTGTAGTTGGTATCGTTTCAGGCTCATTTGTAGTGGAGACGGTCTCAGGCTCATTTGTAGTTGGTACCGTTTCGGGCACGTATGTAGTAGGTACCGTTTCAGGCACGTTTGTAGTTGGTACAGTCTCAGGTACGTTAGTAGTCGAGATGGTCTCTGGTACAGTATTAGTTGGCACAGTTTGGGGCAAATTTGTAGTTGGGACAGTCTCGGGCGCATTTGTGGTGGGTACCGTATCTGGTCCATTTGTAGTTGCTACAGTCTCTGGCACATTTGTAGTTGGTACCGTTTCGGGCACATTTGTTGTTGTTACTGTCTCTGGAACATTTGTAGTTGGAATCGTATCAGGCTCATTTGTAGTGGGGACGGTCTCAGGTACGTTTGTAGTTGGTATTGTTTCAGGCATATTAGTGGTGGGTACGGTCTCAGGTACATTTGTAGTCGGTATCGTCTCGGGCACATTAGTAGTGGGGACGGTCTCAGGCACGTTTGTAGTTGGTACTGTGTCGGGCTGATTTGTAGTTGGCACTGTTTCGGGCTCATTTGTAGTTGGTACAGTCTCAGGCTCATTTGTAGTTGGTATCGTTTCGGGCACATTTGTAGTCGCTACCGTTTCAGGCACATTCGTGGTGGGTACGGTCACTGGTTCATTTGTAGTTGGTATCGTTTCAGGCTCATTTGTAGTGGAGACGGTCTCAGGCTCATTTGTTGTTGGTATCGTCTCGGGCTCATTTGTAGTGGGGACGGTCTCAGGCACATTTGTAGTTGGTACCGTTTCAGGCTCATTTGTAGTTGGTACAGTCTCAGGTAAATATGTGGTCGGTTCAGTCTCAGGTACAAATGTTGTTGGTACCGTCTCGGGCATAATTGTAGTTGAAATAGTTTCAGGCGGCTCGGTTTCAGTGGTTGGCGGTGTAGTCGTAGGAACTCTTGGACTACATGTTTCTATGTGATTGGAGTTCACTTCCTTGCATCCGCGGCAAACGTAGCATTGTAATGAATTTGCTGTGGAAAAATAACTTGGATCAACATATTGTCAATGAGGCAAATTCTCGAAAAACATGTGTACTAGATCTATTTCTGAACTTTTCTAGTTTATATCAAGAAGATATTCGCACACATATGTATTTACTAATATTTCGTAACGGGCATTATGTGCCCACGATTATTTCTCATAGCATTACTTACGTTCGACTTATAGTGGTCTTCCCCTTATCGTACCAATCAATACCTCTCATAAGTGAAAAATAAAGAAAATCAATATCAGTGAACATACAGTGTCTATATTTTTTTAAGAAAATAAATATTGATTGAAAACTAGCTTACCGATACGTCTCCAAAGTATTTTGGAGTAGTTACATAAGCCTAACACTAACCTACATACTTACCCAAATTCAGTCTTAACATCAATATATGCGTATCGCTTATATTTTATTACATAAAGATTCTGTTAATTAAGTTAATTTCATAAAAAGAACACAAATACTGATAATAAATTGCGCTTTTTTACCTGAAGGGAAGTAAACGCATTTCCAATTGAAAAAATTGCCTACCGACATCTATTTAATATTCGCTCCTTATCAACCCGATTGTTATGGTTCGATTAAGCCGGGTTGGAGGCCCGTTGGGTGCCTTCGAAGCTTTTTCATTCTGGTCCAACACTGGCTTTCGTAAAGCAACTATGTCCAAACTTTTAGAAGTAAGAAACTAAACGACTACTTTAATTAATTATATATTTATGTGTTTATGTTCTGTTATACATATCTATATTTTTTGTGAAATATTCATGTCGCGTAGGTAATTTAAATGTGAATTTTTTTTTTTGGCACGAGCAATTGATGAGTTTCATGCGGGACTCTTTTCAGCAAAAACGAGCCTCCGAAACCAGTGGTAGATTCAGTAGATTTCCAAGTATTTATTTGTAAAGTTAAGTCGAATAAATATGATTTTGAGCTAGAGTTTGAATGCATGCAGGAGCTATAGCTCATACGCGTACGCACCTACTCAGGCAACATAAAAATGACCAAAATATAATTTATTCATAACTCCGCATTGAATTAACTATAAAACACGTTAAATCTGCTTATTAGGGTCATAATATAAGAAAGAATACGTTAAACTTAATATTGTAATATTTAGATACAACAAAATATTCCGATGAGGAAATTAATCATTCTTAGTTGCGTGTGCTTTCAACCCGTGCCAAGACTAGGATTTAATTCTTACACCACTAGAATACAGGTCGCCTGACAACAGTACGCTTATTTTATACCACTAAGGTGGCAAACAAACATACAGCCCGCCTGATGGTAAGCGGTTACCGTAGCCTATGAACGCTTGCAACACCACGTATCACTCGCACGTTGATCCTTCAGAAATGTCTTCACACCCTTCTTGAAGAACCCCATGCTGTACTCCTTTGGGTACCCACGGTGGGGAGCTCATTCCACAGTTTGATTGTGATGCTACGGCTGCTCATGAAAATTCCACTCTCATCACTTAGTAAATAAAAAAAAACTCACTTTCTGTATAAAATAATATGCTAAGTACGATGAACGTCCACGCAATATGTTTGTCACTGATCATGATTTCGATGTTTTTAGTTAATTGAAAATAAAATTTTCGTCAACCCGGCCGTGGCTACACGCCGCTGATCGAAATGCCGAACTAACATTTTGACAGTAATTTTATATGGAAATATTATCAGTGATAGAAAGAGATAATAGGCGCGTGCATATCTCTTTGTGATACCTACTGGAAGTAAAATTAACCCTTCAACACACGAGATGATTTCTTCGAACATGCAATGGTAAAGACTTTAGATGTAGAATCCAGATTTTCAACAAGAAGAGTGTGAGGCTATGTGTATTAGTGGCAAACGATCGTACGGACAGTTCGATAGTTAGCGGTTAGATTTCAATTCAATTAAAATCTGTAAATGTTGAGACCAGACAAAAACACGCTAAAAATATGAATGGGTTATTTTTACGATAGTGGCGTATGCTATCAAAAGTGATTACTTTATATACTTGCTATGAGGTACCATTACTATTACTATTTACAGGTACTAAAATATTAAGAAAGCGAAATTTTTTTTAATCGTGCTACACGATCTGGATTTTTCCAAGGGGATTCCCTAAGTCGTGTTTCACATTTTAGTGTTAAGTGTGTGTTGTCACCGTATCTTACTACGACAAACTCTTATAACCATTAAGTTTTTATCATTACAATGAACGCTACAGATATACTGAATACCTAGATTATACGTATAGGTAAGATTACCAAAATTGTTCAAACCATTATCATTCAATCACGTTACATTTGCATACTATGATAACATACATAATCAAAGAAAAAATACAGTTGGGAAAAAACCATAAGCGGTAAAATCATCGCTTTAAAATTGAATAAGATAATAATATTTAATAACATATGTAATGTTTATTAAATTAAATTAAATTTAACCACATCCGTGATTTAAGGGTAATTCGCCTGGCTTTTTGAGATTTTGGGTTCTACCCAATTGAAGATTTGTGTTTAGAAATTAATGAATGGACCCATCTATGTTGTGATGTAAAATATGCAATGGAAAGTGGCTGTTGATTGATCACTTTCGGTGATCGAAAGAAAGAAATAATATTTATATAAGAAGGGAAGAAAAGTGTAGGATAAGACTATATATATTGTAGTTATGAAACGATCCCAACTGAGCATAAGCTGGTAGGCATGTGACGGACAACCAGCGATGATCATCGGCTTGGACCGGCCCGTGACGTCACTCGTGTCAGAAAAAAGGGAAGATATTAAATAATTGTACTTCATTTCTGAGCATCGAATCTGTATCTTAGAGCGTAGTATAAAGCCAGTATAATATTAAAATTAAATATATTATATAACTTTAAATTAACCAACGTATATTATGGGGCTGTGATTTAACGATCGTAATCAATAATTAATGATCGGTAGCCAGGCTAAAGATAAAACTGCTATCGTACGTAGGTACGTAACGTGATAAAGTTCAAACATGATAGATCATATCAGGATATCATTGACAAAATCTAATTCCCTGAAAATCGATTTCAAAGCAAATAGTTTGATGTTGGCTGCTTACTGGTATTGAATTAAGGACTCGTGTTTCAATAATAATGCGATTAATATCACCTCTTATCAAAATGTGATTGACGTTCTACATCCTTTAATACAATTAATTAGTATATTTATAGTCAATTTATATCAGGTATGTTTATAGCTACGCAGGGATCGCAAAGTGGTAGGCAGAGGTGTGATATCAGTTAGCACCAAGTTATAATATTTAAGATTTACTTGTGACCGTTGCCGAGTCTAGCGTCGTCCTAGGGGTATAACCCAATAGGATAATATATTCTATTCTATTCAGCCGTTGCTGTGCCATTGCTCGGCAAAGGCTCTCCACTATTTCCAATTGTCTCGGTTCTGTGCTTCGCTTGCGCAATCCGAATTGAAACCGTTCAAATCTTCTCGTCGTCTGCGTTTTGGTCTACCACTATGGTGGCGTCTGATAGGTGGGGACCATAATATGGTGGCATTAGCCCAGAAGTTGTCTGGAATCCGGCAAACGGCAGTATTTATAATACTAAAAATGCCGCAAGCATACTCAGGCACATAAAGGTAACCTTCTGTTATTATTTATCTGTAAGTTTATATAGAATATCTTATAAATAAGTCAGCGTTATTTGCCTTTCTTGAAAGTCTTGTGAAACTCATGTCCACTTTCCATTTAAATACAATACATCTTATGTTTGACTAATGTAAGTGTTTAGCAAGTGATAACACGGCCACACACTTCACTCTGGGTAATTACCGACTATTGCAATAAAATTTATATAATTGCTTCAATAAGATACTTCATCTGAACCTACCAACACATAGATATATGCAGCTGTAATAAGTGCTTTGTTTCTGCGGCGAGTAAGTTTTTCAGAGCTCCTCGAGGGTATTGCAAGCGTCCATAGGCTACGGTTATATTATTATCACTTATCCTTGTTTTTCCTAAAAAGTCCTATATGTGAATCCATCTTATATGCTACCTCAATTCCGAATTTCATACAAATCCATTCAGCCGTTGAGGCGAGAAGACGGTACAAATACAAACAAAGTTACGCATTTTTAATATTAGTGTAATAGTGTGATTCACGTTTTTTCGGTTTGTTTGTTAAGTAGCAAACATACTTCTCTCGGCTTATGTCATTTCTTTACGACTGAGGTACAAGTACATCAAGGTATTGAATACTTCAAATGCCTTCAGAAATCATAAGCATACGGCCCACCTGATCGTCCGACGGCCGTCCGAGGCATGATCGGCGAAGGTTGCCGTAGCCTTTGGTTGGACAGCCTTGATCGGCGACGCTTGCAATTAAAGCCGTGGTGGCCTTGTGGTTGAAACAACGGCCTGTCATCTGATGAGCCCAGGTTTAAGCCCGGGCCTGAACTAATGAGCTAAGCTAAAGTACAGTGATTAATCACACCATGGGTAGCACTCGCGCGTTGCCGACCCTGCAAAAATCTCTTCATACCCTTTCTGAAGAACCCCATGCTTATAAACTTGCGATTTTTTTTTGTAGTTTTTGTATGTTGGTGGTATAGAAAAATTCATTCAGTTCAGTCGGAGCAGCTGTTAAGGCTTCTTTCATTTCGAAGTCAGCATGCTTTCTAAACGCAGGGATCTAAACGATTTACAGTTTTATTCAAGGTACTAGCTTCTGCCCGCGACTACGTCCGCGTTGAGTTTAGAATCTCAGAGGAACCTAATTTTTTTCCCGGATAAAAAGTGTCCTATGTGTTTATCCAGGTTATAAATTATGTGTGTCTTACAAATTTCATCCAAATCCATTGAGTAGGTTTTGCGTAAAGAGTAACAGACATCCATACTCACAAACTTTCGCATTTATAATATTAGTAGGATTTAGACATAAAATTGATTGCGTTCAGCTGTTTTCGATTGAAGTACCCAGTAGATACCCGCGTCACAAAGTTAAGCTTCTTCAACCGCCATTACTAGTATTCACTTCCTTTCTGGCCATGGTATCTATCACAGAGTCCATCCATCTTTTCCTAGGTCTACCTGGACCCCTTACATGCACATTCATACATAAAACCTTACTTACCACGTTATCTTCATTCCTCCGCATAAGCCTTATTTTATTACCCACTAGCTTTGCGTATTACCCACGACTTCCCCCGCATGGTTCTACTGTCCTTCGGGAACCATATAATTTTCCTATATGTGTCTATACTATAAGTATCCTATATGTTAAGCTTATAACCTACCTCCATTGCAAAATTCATGCAAATCCATTCAGCAATCGAGGCGTGAAGAGGGTACAAACACATACACTTACACACAAACGCGTGTAAATGCAAGATTTCGGGAATATAACGCGTAATAAGTACAATTTTGATATAAAACTTTATTGGAACCAATGGTACTTAAATACTACAGGGTATGTAGGATACGTTCTGTTTCTGTGTGAAATTAAAAACAGAAATAAAAACATACAAACATATTTGCATCTAAAATTTTGATGATATGTAAAAATACAATGTATTGTTACTAAATTTTAATTTGAATTAACAGGAAAGTAATTGATATAAGTATTGGTACAGATACTTTTATAGTAACAGCACCGTTGCATTTGTCTGTATCACACACGCTACACTGTGTTGCGTTTATGGCTTCTGTAACATCATCGCATATAGTTGTATTCTCTGATTTAACAGCACAGGTTCTAATGATAACATCCGTATTATTCACTGAAACAAAAACCGTACTTAGTTTATAGGTACAATGGCTGGTATACCTGAGGGATAAGTTCCACGCGTAGATATGTAGAACACAATCTATACAAATTAATAAAATTGAAGTATCTGTTAATAATGTCGTTTAACTTCATGTACATCCATAACTTATTACAAAAAAAGTGTGTACATTTTTTGACAGTCAGTTTGTTTCGGGTAGTCTCCGAAACGTCTGAACCGATTTAAACAGGACTTTCACTGGCAGATAGCTGATGATGCAAGGATAACTGGTTTTATTTAAGAAAAATATTAGGTATCCGTGCAAAAAAAAATTACCTATACAAAATTAAACCCAGGTGTAGGGAACAAGTCGCGGGCATAGCCAGTAATTATATCTTAAAAGAAAGCCATTGTAAAATTTATGTGTTATACATTTTCATAGGATTTTTTATAAACGGACTTCCATAAAACTAAATGGTGAACTTTTTCTTACCTTTAGTGGTCGCTTTTAAACAAAAGTATGATACATCAGAAGTAGCTCGGACCTTAATTCCTAAAATACTATTCGCGGTGCAATCACAGTTTTCCTCCTGTGAAATGAATAAAAATGATTTATCACAAAATAATAGACACAATAAGTTTATAAGCTCACGAATTATTCTATACTATAAAGTTGGCAAGTTAGGATACGGTCAGCCTGATGGTAGGCGGTTATCAACTAATTTTTTAGCTTATAACTTATACTTTAGGCTATAAATTGAAAATCATTTACATATGATACTGAGATACTAACATTTTCACAAACGCAATCGTTGGGTTCATTTCTTACTCTCGATGCCGCTGAACCTACTACGGACGATGAACTTGAACTTTCAGTTGAACTGGAGCCAGCGGCAGTAGACCCGGTATTAGCAGTTGAAGCTGTGCTGGCAGTTGTCCCAATATTAGCAGTGGAGGCCGTGCTGGCTGTAGGTTCAGTATTAGCAGAAGACCCCGTGCTAGCAGTAGACCCAGTGCTATTAGTTGAGCCTGGGCTGGCAGTAGATACAGTGCTGTCAGTTGATCCGATAGTGACAGTAGATTCCGTACTTGCAGTGGAACTACTACTGACCGTTGATCCAGTGCTAGCAGTTGAAGTACTAGTGATTGCGCCACATGTCGTTAAGTATGTGTCATTGACACCATTGCAGTTATAGCACTCATAGCATTGTAAACTATTAGCTGGAAAATATTTAAAATAAATTTAAGGTGTATTTAATTCAAGGAACCACCCTGGAATTGAGAAAAAATCATGTTATTGAGTTTAGATAGAACAATAATTGTTATTGAGTTTAGATGTTTTGATTTAGCGACTTGGGATTATTATTTTCATTACTTAAGTAAATTTAAATGAGTTATACATTAAAAATGCTAAAAACTTACATTTTAAGAAAATGTGACACAAACAAAGAGCAATAATATAAATTGAATTACTAAAATACGCCATTATTGTTGTCGTGCGAAGTGTTTTCCTGTGGCACTGTTACTGACCATATCAATATCATAAGTGATTTGATTTGTTTTATATGGGTACGGAAAAGTTTTGTATAGAGCGTGTATCTATACAATCTCATCAACTGCATCGTTATTGCGATGATTTTAAGGAACATACATAAATTGTCTTGTTCTCACTGCAAGGTCTACCTTCTTTACAATGGTGAGCAGGACAGTGTCTATCACTAGGGCCAGCACCACTGCTGCTCAGCAGTTGAGGTATTCAACCTCAAACGCCGGAAGCTTGTCTTGGTCCAGGGCATATATTTGATGCATTTGCGGCTGAAACTAGGTCCTTGGGGTTAGGATGCTCATCAGATTTTGAAGGATGCCTCACGTCGGCTGATTGGGGCCTCTCCTAACAGGCGTGCTGGAACATTTATATCGCTCAGAGATAGCATAAGCTATCAAACGTGGCCAATTCTGCCAGCATTCTCGGCACGCTCATGCTGGACATGCTGGACTATGTCAGATATTTTATATATAAGTAGGTAATTTAAATTCAGTTTTTCGTATATATATTCAGATTTCCTTCACAACCTTCTCTGAAAATTTGTCGGTGTTAATAATCTCTAAAGATTTTAATGTCTAGGTCTTAAAGATTTTAGAGACTCATTGGTGCATACCAGAGCCCGTATTCGGTATGAACATTTCAATAAACATGACGTCATTTTGGCGTAGCAGCATCATAAAAAAGGGCGGTGTTGGCACTGATCTTGTTGGTTACTTAATGTCATATTTGTTCCGCTGTTAATCAAAAAAAATATCATAGTGATTGAAAAATCATACAAAATACGGCAGGGAGTTTGGGACGCATGCATTCCACTTTTCAGTAGGTTGTAGTTCTCAAAAACATAAAATACAGTTTCTTCAACACTTACGATAAACACAAAATGAAGAGTGGGAGATATTTTGAGAATTGGCCTAGCGTTTATTTTCCTTATATTGCCGCTATGAAAACTATTTATGCTTGTTTGCTGTTCCAATGTATAGAATTTTGATTCCATACTAAACTACAGTAGTACTTTAAGGGTGTATCTTGTAAGAGATTGACATCGTTATATTTAATAGTGCATGGCCGATTCAAAATGTAATCATTCTTCTTCTTATAGTTAATTTACAATGTTAAAATTTGAAAAAAAAACTCTTTTGCTTCCAATGTTTTAAACCTCGCACGCTGTACTTACCTTCATGTGTATTTTGTTATCAAAGGATATATTGCAAACCTCTCGATAGATAAACTTGATGTAAATTGCAATGCACACCTCTTCACAGATAAGCTATAGGTACCTAATGAGAAAAGCGGAATACATCTAATCATTCGTTCGGCTGGCTCGGCCCGGCCGTCTTCTGTGCAGGCAGCGCGGGTTTGATACCCGGTTGTTCTGTTATTGGTTGTAATCAATATGTATAGATTAATCCTTGTACGTATAGTCTGGTACCCGCAGTACAGTTTATGCTTCGGAGGAGGAAATGGCTTTCCATAAAAAAACTATACGTACTTGGCACTCTACCCGTAGTAACCCGTAGTTTTAAAAAAGCCGTGGTGGCCTTGTGGTTTAAGCAACGGCCTGTCATCTGATGGGCCCATGTTCGAATCCCGGCCTGTACCAATGAGTTTTTCTAAGCTTAAGTACAGTAAATAATCACACCATGAGCTTTTAAAAAGAGAGGTAGGGCGATTTGGGATTTCCCGTGGGTTATCCCATTTAAATTGGAGCCGCCCGACTGGGGACTGTACCTCCACCTTACAGAAGACCGCAGTGAAATAACACTACTTGATGTAGTGTTGTGTTTCTGCGGTAAGTAAGGTTGCCAGTGCTCCACGAGGATACGCTGGGCTAGTAGTATTGCTGCTAGCACAGTGAGTCCTCATGAACGACATGGTTGGCACCGTGTTAGTGATATATCTGGTATTGCTAGCGGCTATAGGCTACGGTGATTGCTTACCATCAGGTGGGCCGTATACTTGTGTGCCACCTTAGTGGTATAAAAAAAAAAGTACTACTGTAGAGGGTGACTTGACTAGTATGTAATCAAAGCTACAAATAACACTGCTCTTATGTAGTGTTGTGTTTCTACGGTGAGCAAGGCTAGTCTAAAATATAAGGTTCAATTGAAACAATATATTTTAATAAATTTTATTACAAATACATCTTAAACGGACGGTGTTACATAATAAATACATACAACATAAATGTTTATTCATCAACAATTTCAACAGATCAATGTCATTTCAAAAAGTACAATAGCTCTAAATAGCACATATATATAACGATAATGTATAACATTAATACAATTTCGAATGTTACATCATTATATATAATTATATTTTATTGAACGGGTTAGCAGATTTTTTGTACATTCAACCTATCAGGTACTTTATATATTTATTCATATTATTTTAAGCTTATTTAGAGAGTGTTACCGTTATTAACATAAGCATTGCTTATATAGTAAGATGTAGTTTAAATATCCAGATAATTTAGCTGTTCTGTAACCCGTTATTTACATTAGATCTTTTACTCGCATATCACGTCCTTATTAATATAATGCTAGTCCTTAACATATATTTTATTGTAAAAGCAATTGAACAAAGCAAAGTAACAACAAGGCCATTTTCATAAGCTTCTAAGTCGTCAGTAACATATCGGTTTACAAGGAGTTTCATCTCGATCGCAGACGAGTAACATGTATAATATTGACTGTCACGGTCAGTTGCAGCAGGCGTGGCGCTCTCGCTTTATGTAAACTGAACTGAACGACGTAGTTGTTAACTAGCTTTGTTGACAGTTAATTATATTATTGCTTGCAGTAGAGATACGTAATGATGAGAGCAAGTGTGGCGAGAGGAAGGGAGACGGACATAGTTCCAGCTCCGTTGCAGCCGTCCTTGTCGCACACGCTGCAGTGCTTGATGATCTTTCCTACCTCAGTACCAGCGGTCTTGGAGATGTTGTCGAGTAGGCGGCACGTTGTGTTCATGTCACCAGGGTTGACATCCAGGCATGTGCGCACGACGGTGCCAGTCTCTAGAAAATATCGTGGGACAACTTTTAATATAATATAATATGATATTTGATAGTGATCATCATTAAACATAAAGGCTTCTGTCGGTTGAGAAAGCCAAGCCGTTTTTGGGGTCATCTTCCCTTTATTAGACTTTTAAACAGGAAGAATCGTCCGGTTTTCATTTGGAATATAAGAAGAATTCTATAAACCCAATAACTTATTAAAACGGAGCACGTATTTACGGTCTTAATTACGTAGTTTAGAGCTCTTGTTGTTGAGTTGAGATATAATAAGAATAAATAATATACATGTATTCTTGACTTCCCATAAGGGTCTGGTCTGGTTCCCTAAGGTTTTACAACAGTCACTTTTCACCGAAGAGAATCAGGTGCCAACGGACAGATGGCGTGTCCGTCGCCGTCTCTTAGGACTACCTCAGAGTAGATAATATACTGGCACTACCTCAGAGTAGACAATAATATACTACGTACAAGCACTACATACGAAATTCTTCCCAGAAGTATGCAGGTTTCCTCACGATGTTTTCCTTCACCGTAAAGCTCGTGGTGTGACTAATCGCTGCACTTTTCAAAAAACTAATTGTTACAGACCGAGGGGTTTCAAAATTAAGTTGTTAACGTTTCATAGAACACGGCCAACACGGGTTTTTATGGTGAATATATAATTTGCAGTATATGATGGCAAGTCACATTATATGAGTGAGGGTGAAGGAATTTGGGGAGAGTAAAATGTGGGCACAGGTTCTCAAAAAAATCTCATTTGTATGAGAGGATATGTAGAATGAGAGACATTTATATTAATATTATAAATGTGAAAGTAACTTTGGCTGACCGGATCGTAATGAAATTTAGCAATGCGATACATTATAACCTGGGAAAAGACATAAGCTATCTGTATCTAGAAACATGCGGGCGTAGAAGAAGAAAAGCTAGTAAAAGTATAAAATACTGACGTGTAGTGATCTTGTGGCAGTAGCGAGGGGCACCCACAACGCTTTGGAACACTTCTGTAGGCAGAAGTCCACGCAGATTCGCCAGATTGTAGTTTACTGCATCTTGGCTCATGCAGTCCTAGAAACAGAAACAAACTAGATTAACAATCAAGTAAGCGAGGCTGATTAGATTATTTTTATGAAAATTAATTTAAAACACTTATTTGCCTTCCCGACCCTTGAAGCTGTAGGCCTAAAACACTGGTTTTACTGAAGATAAACCGTAGCCCTAATCGGACACTATTATGGAATAAGCATTTTTACTATGTGGAGAGTTTCTTTGGTGCCATAGTAATAAACGTTCAGACGGAAAAGCTCTAACAGAATATACAAAAAAACTGCGTTGGCCGGCACTTTCAGATTTGGACCAAATCTCTATTAAACATGGACCTTTATTTCAGAGAAAATTTATTGTCATCATTTCAAGGCAACGAAAAATCCTGTAATGTATTCATTCCAGAGCTTTCTGCTGATGTGTTTTAGTGGTATATTTAGGAAGTGTAGCTAATAAACATAATTATGCTTCGTTACTTACCATCAAATGCTTCTGTCCCCTGAAGGGATCGCCACATGCCGGGTCTTGCTGAGAGTTGCACTGGAAGCATTTTAAACAGGATCCTGTAATAAAAAAACATTTTTTTGTCAGAAATATGGAATGTAGGTACACATCACTACAAACTAGGGCAGCTACCTATTCCTCATTGTGTGACATTAAGACTATGTGTATCATAAATAAGCTCTTATAAATATGGCGTAATATCTCGTTCCTGATATCACCGGTAATGCTAGCGGCTATAGGCTACGGTGACTGCTTCGTTCACTTGTTATAGTGATTCCTCTCAACATAAGGTCGGCAACGCGCTAACATCCATATATTACCTACGGTTACCTATTGTTTGCCTATTGCTTACCTTCCGGTGGGACACATACTTGCTTTCCACCTCTAAAAGAAAAAAAACCTACAGAATTACTTAAGATATCGTTTAATGATTAATTCGGTCAGATACCGGAATGTTCCGGATGGTATTTACAGCTGACGGCATATAGGCATATAAATAGACGTGCTATTTAACAAAGAACACGTAACGCTTATTTTAAGCACGGTCAGTATCAGAATTATAATTAAGTTTTAATGTTAAATCTATTCCCGACATTCATTAGATCAGTGACAATATGCGAGTTAGCTCGTTCGAGGGTAACAGGACGATAATTTATGAATTCAAACGTCAAGTAGTGTGAGTCATTGGTTATCGTTCACAATTAATAAGTTACGTAATCCCATTCAATGAGATAATTTATATTCTTAAATTCTGCCAACGTGTGCAATACATCGTGTAGTCACTTGTAATTTAGGTCAGCAGACGGTCTCTTTCTAACTAATTGAGTGAAAGTGTGGGCGTATGTAGAAGACAAAGAACTCGACGCCTTTTTTAAGTGCAAAATTGCGATAGTGACGTACCCTAAGATTTAGAAGAATATAAGCAACGTTTACTAAGACAGTGCTTTAAATTAACTTTTATTGCAAGTTCGTATAACCGTTTTAAATCAGCAGATACACTGCAAAAATTTTGCTTTCTAATTCCTAATTCTTTAAATAAATGACAAAGGACATCATCTATATTTCATAGAGATTTGGTCCATATTTGAAAGTCCCGACCAACGCATTTTTTTGTATATTCTGTTAGAGCTTTTGCGTTTGAGCATTTATTACTATGGCACCAACGTTTGACAGTACAGGCCATTTCATTTGTTTTGGTTATTTTTAATTCCTATTTTCAACAAAAAAATAGAATTCGCGTTGTAGTTTTTTTAATTATAATATTACTAAATATACCTACATAGCATAGACATAATATTATGTCTATGCTATATAGAGATAAAAAAAAGTTCTCAGCAGTTAGACAATCTATTTAACTTCATTGTTCAGTTGTATAGAGTTCAACATCAAGAAAATGCAATAAGTCGCATGCGACTTGTCGCAATATTCTGCATGACCATTTAACTCGACAAGTGACGCGTTACATCAATTTGGTCTCGCCCGGTTGACATCCAGAGGTCAAATGTTTGACCCACGAAGTCGCTTGCCAATCTTGACAGTTTAAAGTCATCTTGACGCCTTTCCTTACCATGCGCAAGAAAAGTTATGTCTGTTTTATGTTTTGAGAAAGATTTAATACAGTCTTCGTAGGTTCACTTGGTTGATTTTCCACAACTCGATATATTCAATACAAATACAGCGATTTTCAGAAAATGTCTCAAAAAATCTTTTGTTCGATTCGGTTCACTAACTGGATGCAAATTGTTTATTTTTCTCAATTGTTTATATTTGGGTTTGTTTTATAGCAAACTCTTTATCCCTATGCACTTTTAAGACTTTTACTTTCTACTTATTTAAGTATAAAACATATATTAATTATTTATATTAATGTTAGTTATATATAGCTAGTTATATAGGTAATTTTACAAATAAAAAAAACAATAGTCCTTCCCTGATTGAAATATATTTAAGGTCTGCGCAAAACGTATCTTTCTTATCTATGATTCGAATGCTAAGAAACAAATGAACCTTTGCATATGGCAGTATTGGATTTTAAAAAATACGAGTTTTAAGATTTCTGTGTGCCGTAAAAGTGCCACAAACAAACTTTTATACATCTCATAAACTCGCGGAGAAAACTTCAGTGAATAGTGAACAAATTCTTACTCCGCATTTAAGGATGCTGTATCCAGCGAACAAACAAGGGTATTAAGATGAGGAAGACATTTATTGCTATGTTTTTGTGGTTCACGAACTGGAGTGGGTAAAATTATTGGAATAGGAAAGAAAATCTATGTCATAAAGTTTCGATATATACTTTAAATATGTATAGTTTGTCTATTACTTAGTTGTTGTAGGTTTATAAATATTAATGTATATTTCCCCTTCCCCTCTATACTGTCTGAAATCAGTCACTATGACGTCATTTTTAAAATTAATTCTGACATTAGTAACCCAAAACCGCCAGTTTTATGTTGCTGCAACGTTAAAATGACGTCATGATGATAGACATTTTCATACAGAATACGGGCTCTGGTCTATAGCCTGTATCATCCGTCGAAATGTTTTCCGTGACTTTCTACAACGATCAATTTAATGCTGCCAAGATAAAATAACATAATCAAAATAATTTATCCAAATAGGGAAAAACAGAATAGTTAAGTATCATTTTCTCTTATTTTTATAAAGTAGCTATTTGTGTAGCAATCGTTCAATAAAAAAAGTCTCAAAGAAGCAAATATTTTAGACTCATATAATTATTTTAAAACACTAGCATCCATAGTTCAGACCAACGTGTTTAGCTTAGGCGAAGGATTTTCACAATGGCTTGTGAAACCAGCAAACATTTTCCGTCCTCAGACGTCGCACTTATGTGGAGCGACCTTTGCTTGGTTAACGTACATGTACCATGTACCAATGATGATATCATAGCCGCCATTTATATATTAAGGCCATGAACACATGTTTCACCTCCATACAAAGCAGGTTTGTTATAGCGATATATTCCAATCATATACTGTCTGATTTCTTTGTACCTACTTGGTACTTTGTTATATAATTGTTTTCGAATCGCGGCAGTAGCAATGGAACAATTTAATAATGTATGTAACAGTTATTTTATTTTTAATACTTTTAATACTGCGCAATACAATACAATACCAGGGGTATCACTAACCTACCCTGATGTTGAGATGTGGACTCACTGTGCTAGCAGCATTACTACTAGCCCAGCGTATCCTCGTGGAGCACTGGCAATCTAACTTACCGCAGAAACACAACACTTCAGCAAGTAGTGTTATTTCACGGCAGTCTGCTGTAAGGTGGGGATACAGTCCCCAGACGGGCGGCTCCAATTTAAATGGTAAAACCCACGGGAAATAACAAATCGCCCAACCTCTCTTTTAAAAAGCTCATGATGTGATTAATCACTGTACTTAAGCTTAGAAAAACTCATTGGTACAGGCCGGGGTTTGAACCTGCACCCATTAGATGACAGGCCGTAGATTCAATCACAAGGCAACCGCCGCTTAAAATCCTTGTTCCTTCTTTAAAAAAATATTATTAATGTAAAAAATTCCAATGTATGGCAGAGGTCTCTCTTCTCTCCATCAAAAACTCTGTATTGCCTGCTAAAGCAGGTCTGGTCTATATACCAGCCATACATAATATAAAGAAATGGTTTCATTTACTGAATTCTACTAATCATGTGTTCACATTACGGCAGAGTTGTTTCTAAATTTACAACAAAATAAAGACAACTCTCCAGCTGAATAATAGACCAACTAATGCGTATATCAAGTAGCTAAGTAAAAGCTCTAGATAAAGTTTAAAGTAATGGTGGTAATTTTCTCCCCTCATTGGGCTTGGCAAAGCGCCAAATGTTAGCACATTACAGTTATGTCTTAGATGTTTGACATGATTTAGAAGACTAACTTTGTATGAAATATAGCTCCGTATCACAGATTATAATAGAAAATGTACCGTGTTTATACAGATCGTTTTGTTTTTTTTATATTTCAAGCCCAAATGGTGAAAAGAACATTGGTTTAGTTCGGGCCTTAAATTTATGTTTTTATAAACATTTAATATTCATAAGGGATTTTAAAATCGAAGCCAGAAGAATTAGATATTGTAAATTAAATGGGTCTTGTAGATTATTTTAAAATAAAATAAAATAAAAATGGCAGCCAAACGCAAAAAAAAAATCGTAAAATAACAAGGTTGTACAGTCAAAAGATTAAATGAGGTATATTATATGTACATAGTCGTTAAGTAAAAAAATATATCTAAATAACTATAAAAGTGTTTTATAGTTTCTTGCTTGTTTTGCAAATAAGTGTTTACATATTAGCAATATCTAATCTATCTCTGAGACATTCGTATTATTAAAAAAGGTTTCAGTTTTTTTATATTTAATGACAGGATGTTTTACAAATTTAAGGTTCCATACGTCATACGCAGCAGGGGGTTGTGGAGGGAGCAAGGAGAGGCCTTTGCTCATCGATGAGATTTAGCGGGCTTAATAATAATAATAAGTCAGTAATTTTGTTTTATCTAAAACTTCATAGGTGAACATACGTGAGCAAATCCAGTTAACAATATAAGAATAATTGAAATGCTCCTTGAAATCTTATCTTGTGTAGAGGTTCTACCATAACGTCACGATTCTTTCACTGAAGCTGTCAAGGCATTCAGAAGCCCCGGCTAGCCCTCAGCACTTTTCAGTACAAAGCTGAATCATTCTGACATCTAATTATTACTTGCCAATTTATACAAACAAATTTGAAAATCGATGGCAATTAATTTTAATCTAAAACACATAGTTTTTTCTCATGTGACATGATTAATATTTCATGTATACTTTTTAGAGTATAGAGTAGAGGAGATCAAATTGATCTGAGAAAACAAGCTAAGAAATAAAATTGCAAAGTTGTAATATTTGTAGCAAAACGTTTCGAAATATTTTCTGGTACGATTGGTCTTACATTGTATGGTTCTGTTACCAATATTTCCATTGTAAGTAACAGTCCTCTCAGAATAAAATAACGTGACCATTAGAATGTTTACATTGTGATACGCTGTAGTAAATTGTCTATCTGAGTCAGCTAGCAGTTAGTCACAGGTACATTAGTTTGTTTGTTTTAGGATCTTGTCATTCTGATTAAATCGATTCTAATGACAGAAAATTATTAAAGGAGAATAACATACCTACAAATAATGCAATTCCGAACTTAATAACAAAAGTAGAATTTTAGAATAATAATATTTAGCTAGCGAGTTCAGAAATTTAGACATATTAGTATACACTTGACTTGAGCAAATACAAATAAATAAAATTGTAGTTTTTATTTGAAATTTTAGAACAATATCTTTCAAGCGAACCCAGTAAGCTCATTATTAAATATATATAATTCTCGTGCCGCAGTGTTTGTCTGTTAAACTCCGATTCTTCTGAAATTTTTGTACATATTCGATAGGTCTGACAATCGGTGGTTAAATATTTTTAACTTTTTACAGTACTGACTGTCCGGGCAGCTAGTATACTAACTAATATTTTGTATAATTGTATGCATCAAATCACATCGATAAGCTTAACGAATGAAGGGCTAGTTAGATGGAACAAACAGTTCACGGGTTTTGCTTTGAGAATTAGATTTCCTTCAGAGCAAACAGACTATAATAAAAACATAAATGCTACGTGGCAATAGGAAATAATGGTACCGACACGCATTTTCCTTATTTCTGTAACCTTCAATGATGTCATCCCTGTGCGTTCTTATATGAATCAAGAATTAATACTTTAAGATTGTCGCAATATTAAGAAGTAGTAAGTAAAATTTAATGTTGCAATATTTTTTTGTTGCTCACTTGTACCAACTACATATTAGTATCAGTGCTTGCTTTGTACAATACCTTTGCTTAGCCTATGTATAAAATATCTGCACGAATAGCCATAGACTATGTTTCTCATTAAGTGAATTATCGTTATTCTTTTGAGTAAATAAATAATCTTACACGCTAAGAAAATAGTAAGTAATAAAATTCCCTAACAGTGAAATAAAGTTGGTCCAACTTGTCTCAAGTACTTTAAAACTATACAAACAAAGAATCAGCCTTGAACACACTGCTCGAACTTAAACATTGCCACACCTTGAAAAATTTCCCTCGAGGTGTTGACCGTATTTAAAAAGCTTTTAGCAACTTCGCTACTTCATCTTTTAGATTAAAGTTAATAGCTATTACACCACCATCGATCAAAGTATATACAGACTAATTTATAACATCAAAATTATCAATGTTTGAATAAAATTAGTAAATGAAATTTTTATTTGTGATGTCCACATAGCGACAAATGAGATCGAGATGTCAAAATAAAGGGCCGCAAAATTGTTACGATGCAGAATAGTATTTTTTTATTGAAAATAAACCGTGATGAGTTTATTTTATTAAGAGACGATGATGTCAATACAGTAGGTAGTGCCGGAGAACTTTACGAGCATTAGTGATAAACGAAGCATCAAGGACGGTGTGAACGAATAATAATAGATAATTATTGTGACTGATATTATCCCCACTATTTCACCCATTGTTTTCAAGTATGGGCGGGTAATAAGCAAGGTCCATTAATGTTTTAAATACTTAAGTTCTTTCGTTTGTTTTTCCAACAAGGTTTATAGCAACAAATAAAAAACATATTCGAAAAACAGGAAACCAACATGTTGTAAAAGGTGAAAGATTGTTACGGATGCCACAGGTCGTAAAGAAATTAATTACGTGAGCAAGACATCATAATATCATCGAATCTAAACAGCAGTCAGTTTAACTCTTGTATTGTACAGTGCATTTTCGATACAAACTCAATGATAATAAGTCTTAATTCATTCACGTACCTACCAGACCGTACGAAATCTGTGTACTAGACAATACCACGACAAGAAACCAGTCCAAGGATGACAGTAGCTGAACGTCTACAAGACATCCATAATATACCTAGACAAAGATTCTGGACCGACTCCAGATTTCATCCCATTCAACTGTAATATAAACACGGTTTTAGGACAAATTTGACCTCATAAAACTATTTGTGTGTTCGTTTTAGATACGTTTTCCATATTAGAGAAGGCCGTTACATTGACTCAGTGTCATTGTCAACAAAATCGGAATTATTTTTATTTCCTCCTATGTAGTGTGACATCACGATTTTGTGTTACGACAGGCACAATCAATAGTGACATACCGGTACATTTAAAACAACCTTAATTTAATCTTAACAAATAACATGGTGGACAAAGACGTTTCTCGCCGTTTGTACGCTTAGATCTTAAAAACTACGCAATAGATTTTAAGGCGGTTTTCATTAAAAGACGGAGTGAGTCCTAAAGATGATTTTATGTATATTTCATTTAGGTGTAGTGTACACCCGAGCGAAGCCGGGGCGGGTCTAGTTTTATAATAATAATGTTTAAGCCCTAGTGCAGGCTAGTTAACAAGGTTAATTTTCTTTAGTTAAATAATCCTCTCAGTAGAAAGCAAAGCTTTATAATCATATTTTATGTATCAAATTGATAGTAAATCTATGTCGTACTTAGCATGATATATTAGTAACGTTCGCGGACACTGGCGTGATACGAATTACATTATACAAGTGCTCCAGCTTGGTTCGAATGAATGTCTTGTTAACAGGTACCTAACAAACTGGATAAATATCACAACGTACAGAAACATACTTCAAGTAGCTCGAAGTGACGTAATTTTTAGATTTAGGTTATTCCTAGCGCTAGTACTGATTAGCTTGCCGATCGTAATGTTTACGACTACCCACAGTAGGTACGTGTTTGCAATGGGCAAGTTTTATCACCGGTACTTATAACAACCTTAGTTCCACATACTCAATATATACTTGCACTCCCTTTAATCTATCTCTGTGTGAAGTGAATGTATAGATGGGTACATAAACGCCGCGTTATGATAACGAAATCTTGATGGCTATTAAAATAATGACTAACTAAGTACAACTGCGCGCAAAAGTCTTAAATATTAATTTTTATTAAGTACTTACCGAGTTCGACAACTGCCAAAAGCACGGCGACGGTGGCGACAAATGCACTGCGAGCCATTTCGAAGGTAGGTTAAACACGATTTTACCAAACGAGTGAGCTGGTGCTACGGATGAGCGATACTGAGTTACTGAGGCCAACGGAGTACGCCACGCCTGCCTGCCCGCCAGTGCGACGCCGGCCAACGCATTTACACGAAACGAAGGGTGAGCACATTTGATGACACGATGCCGGACAAACAAATTAGGTTTCCTTGGGGTTGAGTCCCTCATTCCATTTGAATATTATAGCGTCACGTTATCAATATCAGGTATTGTGCGTGGAACGAACATGTTTACTACATTAAATGAGCTTCTCATTGTAGGTACAACTGTGGAATGAAGTCGATTTATTTTAATTAGTCTAAGCAACCGAGCTTACTCTAACCTAGGTAAATACAATAACAAGCAATTAAATTATTATTTTGTTTTAAGGACACTAGCGGTGTGGACAGGTTTGGCATTTTGTCTCTAGCACCGCGGCTACGATTTCTACAAATATAAAAAGAGTATGCACAAATGTTTATTTAAGCCTGAGGAACCACATGATTAAAAAAAACTATAAGAATTGAAAGTTGAGAAACCATAGTTGATGCTTTTGTTCATTATTATTTCCGATAATATGGCTCTCAATATAACAACTATAGCTAAGAAGCTAAGGAGCTTAGATGGAGAAGATTTACGAACACACGCATACTGTAATATTTTTTTTATAATACCACTAAGGTGGCTTGATGGTAAGCCGTTAGCGTAGCTTATAGACGCTTACAACACCAGGGGTATGACTCGCGCGTTGCCGACCCTATATTATAAATAAATCACATACGAGATGTATAAATGTATAAATATTCAAGCAAGCAGTTAGCTTTGGGGAAAAATACTTGTAGCAGTAAGTTTACTATAGTCAGCTGGCGAGTACACAATCAAGACAAAGTTATATCTTATCTATCAGTGGTTCTTGCGTACGTAGTAATTAATCTATCCATTGCTGCAAGTCCTCTTCTCTCGCGTTAGCCCTGTGGTAGAAATCTATTGTTTTTATATCACACTAGGTAACGATTTTAATTTAACGATTGACTAGGAAAAAAATTGTGTTCAAGCTGCATTTGCGGTATATTTTTAAAAAGAAAGTAAAGTAAAGCGTAGAACTTGTGCTCAGGAATCTTTTTACATATATATCATGGTGCTCTTGCGTGTTATATTTGACGCACCAAATGAATCACAATAACCTCATAGATTTGTTGTTTTCCTATTATATTGCTCATAAAAATTACACGCTGCTGTCAATTCCTGTTTACTTCCATCTATTTTCCTGGTAATTTACAACTACAACGATAAGCTTAACTTAAAACCAAACGTCAGAAAATACTTGTGTCACGACTTAAATTGTGCAAAGTAATGATTTTGTATGTAAAATAGTTTTTTTTTCATTTTTTTCTTTTCGTAAGAACCTTCGCCCGACAATAACTAACACGAAAAAAAGAATTAGCGAAATCGGTCCAGCCGTACAAGCGTGATACCGTGACCAATGAAAATAGGGATTCATTTTTATATATAGTGAGAAATACAAATAAAAAAGAATTAGCGAAATCGGTCCAGCCGTTCAAGCGTGATACCATGACCAAGGTAAATAGGGATTCATTTTTATATATTAGGTCCTTACATATGAAATTGGCGTTTTTCGTACTGGCCACTTTAATCACGAATTTCTCCTCTTTGGTAAGGAATTCCAAATTCAAATTTGTACAGCTATAGACTCATGTATTTGTGCTGCGATGATCGTCATTCATTTGTTTTTTTTCTTCTGTTTTTTTCTGTTTGCGTCACTCATTTTACAAAATGGAAAACCTTAAATATCGCATTATTTACGAGTACGAGTTCCGCCGTGGCACTAGTGCTGCGGAAACAACTCGAAGGGTGAATGATGTGTATGGCGGTCGTGTTGCAAAAGAAAACACAGTTCGTTTTTGGTTCCAACGTTTTCGTTCTGGAAATTTCGACCTGCAGAACAAGCCCCGTGGACGGCCTGAGACTCAAGTTGATAATGAAGAGTTGAAGGCTATTGTGGAAGCGGATCCATCGCAAACCACGTCCGAGTTAGCTGCAGGCTGCAATGTTAGTGATAAAACTGTTTTAATTCACTTGAAGCAAATTGGGAAGATTAAAAAGCTTGAAAGGTGGGTACCTCACGAATTGACTGAAACAAACCGGCAAACGCGCGTCGACTGCTGCGTTACATTACTAAACCGGCACAATAATGAAGGTATTTTAAACCGAATCATTACCTGTGATGAAAAAATGGGTTCTTTACGATAATCGGAAGCGCTCAGCGCAATGGTTAGATCCTGGCCAGCCAGCCAAATCCTGCCCCAAGCTAAAATTAACCCCAAAAAAGTTACTTGTAAGCGTTTGGTGGACTAGTGCCGGTATTGTTCATTACAGTTTTTTCAAATCTGGCCAGACTATTACGGCTAATGTCTATTGTCAGGAATTGCAAACCATGATGGAAAAGCTAGCGGCTAAACAACCTAGGCTGGTCAATCGCTCCACGCCACTGCTGCTTCACGACAACGCTAGACCACACACTGCGCTACAGACGGCTACTAAATTAGAAGAGCTTCAATTGGAAAGTCTAAGACATCCTCCGTACTCCCCGGACCTTGCTCCAACAGATTACCATTTTTTTCGAAATTTGGATAACTTCTTGCAAGGGAAAAAATTCAACTCCGATGGGGCAGTCCAAATCGCCTTCAAAGATTTTATTGATTCCCGTCCGACTGGTTTTTTTAGTAAAGGGATCAATTAACTACCTATGAGATGGCAAAAGTGCATAGAAAATAATGGTTCATACTTTGATTAATTAAATATATTATATTAAAAAATATTAGACTTTTTGTTCCTCCCATACAAAACGCCAATTTCATATGTAAGGACCTAATATATAGATATAAAATAATATAATTATGAACATTCGTCTAACCTCATCATTTATTGAAATGGATGGCTAGGTAAAGTCAACAATGATGTTCCTTATATTGTTAAGTGGGTTTTCTAAAATCGTCAGTCTCTCCTGTAAATAACTATTTATTTCCTGCTAGAAAAGTCCCGGGCGTTTCCTAGCTTCGGTAACTTGTGGCCACTGTACTGTCCGACTTGTGAGTAGTTGTGAGTTTTTTATTTTGTTTTTGAGCAGGATTCCTTTACTACTTACGTATATTCAAGGTTATAAGACTTGCCCGTACCTAATTTTAAAATGTAAACAAACTAAAAGTAGTTATACCAACCTATAAAATTATATAATAGTTCTTTTTTAATTTAATAGCAGCCGATATGTCTAAGCTTTCGTCTTAGGCAGTGGGTTTGAGGTCTAAAAATAAAACAAGAATGGTTAGGACCACGCGAAAACCTATGTGGTATTTTCTATTTTGAATATTTGTTTATTTCGTAAAGAGGTAAAACTGATTGTTAATTATATATGGAGATGGGGTAAGCCTAGGAACTACTGAACCTAATTTAAAAATCTTATTCTAAGGTAAACTAACCCTCAGTGATAAAGCTATATTTTATCTTAAGGCTAAGTATATCCTATTTCAACACGGGATAAGTCACAGAAAAACACCGTACCGATCATGTATCGAAGAAACTATTATTTTGTAGGAATTGAGAGCCCCTTTTTAGTGTTAAGCATTGCTTCTACCCGCACTGCACTGAGAATTCAATCTCATCTACTTAGCTGTAAAAAGGCAAACCAGTATTTTAAGTTTGTAATCTAAATTTAATAAAGCATCTATTTCATTCTTAATCAGTGCAATTATCGCTAAAGAAATCATCATGAAATGATTAAAATTTTAAATAAAAGATAGATTTATCTAGCCGAAGGGCCTCCTACACTATGGTTGCCACCATACACTTATAGGCTCGGCGCAAAGGGGCCACCGAACAGCCACCGGTGGCTATCGCGCGCTACCCCCACATTTGTAATAGTGTCAGAAGCGTGCGACAGCCAACGGTGTTCGTAAGCCACTACATACTATAACCAGCATCTTCTACGCAGTCTTACGATGGACTCCGACATGGAAAGTTTTCTCGTGCTATAGTCAATATGCAGACGACGAAGACAACGCCGCCGCCGCCTATATTGGGTACATCCAATTTGGCAATTTTAACTGGTCCTAGTGCGACTGTGGCGGGTGTCGGCGTCTTGTGTAGCCCGTAGCGACCACAAGTGGCGAGTCGCGGACACTGCTGTAGCTAGTGGCCGCCATCGGCTACACTTGTGCGGCGCGTCTATACAAAATTTATGAAAAAGTGGGTTAAGTCGCTGTCGCTGGCCACCAGTGGCTGTGGTGGATGGCCCGTTTGCGCCGAGCCATTATATCATTGGTTGCCACACGCTTGCCTATGCGGTCTCCAGTCAAGAAGTCAATAACTCGTTTCTCGTTTCCACAAGTAGTTACCAACTCTTCATGACGTGATTTCTTTAACATATATATTTAAAACATCACCATCCTACGAGTATAAATGAGAACAAACCCAGGAAATATAAAGGCCTTCTATTGTATACAATAGCGTAGATCCCTCAATAGGTCACACACACCGTGCATGACGCATGGTTGTGACACATGTATGATGGTATAATGAGCTATTGTATGGGATTGTATTGCAACGTAATATTATATCAAGCTACTTTTTTAATGACTTACTAAATATCTGATTTGATTTTTAAAGGTCAGCGAATGACCACGATCTCACCTGATGTTAAGTGAAGATGTGGTCAAAGGTGAAGCTCGCATACCCGATAGTAGCATATAAGATTTGGGTAGTTTTGTCAGTCTGCTCTAATATTATAAAGAGGAAAGATTTGTATTTTTGTATGTAACGAATAAACTCAAAAAGTACTGGACCGATTTCAAAAATTCTTTCACCGTTAGAAAGCTAAATTATCAATGAGTAACATAGGCTATATATTATACTAGCTGCCCACCCCGGCTCCGGATGGGTGGACACAATATTTGATAAATGTCTATGCTCCGAAACTAATGTCTACCCGTGCGAAGCCGGGCGGGCCGCTAGTCTCTAATATAGAAATAAGCCGTAAGCCCTCAGAGAATGTTACATATTTACCATTACTAGCTGCCCGCCCCGGCTTCGCTCGTGTGCACAATTTTTTTTTGCATTTATGGGGATGAAAAATAGATGTTGTCCGATTCTCAGACCTACCCGATAAGCACAAAAAATTTCATCAAAATCGGTCAAGCCGTTTCGGAGGAGTATGGCAACGAAAACTGTGACACGAGAATTTTATATATTAGATAAGTAACCTAAAGTTATTCATGGCTGACTGTTATTCGTTTTTCGACTAGCTCCAGACAACGTGACGTCATTTGCCCCACTAAAGCGAGCTTCGAACCCTGACCCTTTAAAGCACCCCTCCAATATAAATAACATAATGATTAATTTGGCAGTTACCTGTAGTTAATACTGAGTCAAACGCGATAAGGTTAAAAATGGAGGAAAAAAGCTTTGCTCAAAAGAAGTTCCTAACGTTATTTTCCAACCTGTTAATAGATTACTTAGAAGATAACATTTTTTATCGACCTTGTTAAGCCAGGCATATTAAAAAGTAAAAGTTATAATAAAAGTGAATTTCAACGGTTTTTTACATTATTTTTTTTCGTAAGTTTTAGTGGCTTGATAGAAAATACACAATGATCAAACCAATTGTATTCGATTCAGTGGAGTATTTGGCTAAATTAACGTTGTACATAAATAAATAGATTATTACCGAGAAACTCTTATTTTTTAAGTCGGGTAAACACTTTGGACAAAGGAGTTAAAAATGAACTGTGAATGTTAACAGTGAAATGGTTAGGATGTCGAACACAATGAGATGAACAACAGAACCTCTCAGGAACAGTACACCAACGAAAACATAATTCTGCAGGGTTATAATACTGACATGACAAACAAGCTTTAAGCCGTAGACTAAGCAACTTATAGACGAACTAGCTTTTGCTCGCGGCTTGGCACGCGTGGTAAAGTGATAAGTCAACATGTACCTATATCAAATTTTTTTTTCTACCTATTTTAATGGATTTAACTTAAAAAAATACGGATTTTCATACAAACTTTCATCCCCTATTTTACCCCTTTAGGGGTGGAATTTCCAATAATCCTCAAAAACGTATTTGTTTTTTGTTAACTGAACGGTCAAATACCAATTTTCATGTGTTAATCTTAAAAAAAGACGGATTTTCATAAAAAACTTTCATCCCCTATTTTACCCCCTTAGGGGTGAAATTTCCAAAAATCCTGAAATACGTACTTATTTATTTTTGACTGAAAGGTCAAATACAAATTTTCATGCGTTTAACTTCAAAAACGACGAATTTGCATACAAAATTTTCATCCCCTATTTAGGTAGAATTAATCAAAATCCTTTCTTAGCGGATGCCTACCTCATAACATCTACCTGCATGCCAAATTTCAGCCCGGTCCGTCCAGTGGTTTGGGCTGTGCGTTGATAGATCACTATGTCAGTCAGAAAATAATGGAGATAAAAAAATGCTGAGACACAAGTGACTTCTCCCGCTTAGCACAACCAATAATAGGTTAAGTTACAAAAAATACAAAGGTAAGGGACAAAAAACAGTATTTAAAAATTGTATATACATATAGCCTATCTTTATGTGTGGGTAAAGCATAATATGATATTGCCTTATTGCCTCTACGATTCAAGCCTTAAGTACTCAGGCTGGTTTCTTACTCTTGATGTTACGTAGTAGGTTATGCGTAATTGTTGAACTACAGTAACAAAACTTCTATTATTCTGACACAATGGACTGATTATATCACGAGCTTAACAATGATTATGTGAATTTGTCACCTTGTTATATTATGGTTAGGAAGAATGATTAATGTTATTCTGGTTTATATTATTATTACTTAAAATAATTTAATTTAATTAATTAATCTCCTTTCCTCACGATATTTTACTTCACCGTTAAGCTCGTGGTGTGACAAACAATTTCATTGGTACAAATAAATCCTAGAATAGCGAAGCAATTGCTAATTTTCTATGCATAGGAGCAATTTTCCGAAAAGTCAATCATCAATAGTCAAAACAGACACGAACTTCACTGTACCTGTTCCAGTTGAATTATGTAACAATTTTATTTGCGGTCCAAAAATACGTCACTCATAAATTACGAAAGCAACGCGACAGCAAAAACAGCGTGGGATTTTTGATGTGAGAAGAAAAAAAATGTTTTAAAGGGGAATACATTTGTAATCGTTATAAAAAGTATTATATGTTGGATTTCCCGTAATACCTGATAAGTATACCCTGTGTACCACGACAAACTCGATCGCTAGAATAGGATACGTGGCGCCACAGGTCCCGGTCGACGTTCATTTATATCCCTCCCCAACTGTGACCTTATTTCAAGCTAGAAAAGTTACACAGTGATCTTTGATCGTGTAAATAGAACTAAACTACAAATGTGTATTTTCATTTGGTCGCATAACGAGCGTAAGTTGGTGATTTAAGACGTAGAAAGAGTCCCGGGTATAATGTATAATAAGCATATAGGTTTTGACTAGCAATATAGCGTTTCTGTTAAGTATTATGATTGGCAGTTTAGACTGCCGTTAAAGTTGTGAGGAAATTAAAAAAAGCTTCTATATTCAGTTATAATGCCTGTGAACCAACTTCAAACAGTTCTGATTAGCTTATATTTATTTATTTTATTTTACTATAATTTTCACGTGATTCAATCCCGACCCTAACCGATTTTTATAAAAAAAATAGCGTACAGAATAGGGTTTTTTAAAACACGGCCTATTCACTTTTAAAACTCGCTTAGGAATGTACAACAGCATTGATAAGATAACAATTTATCCTCTAATAGATTTAAACAAACCTATTTTAACGATATCCAAGCATTCTAGTCGAGACAATATCCATTAAGCTAAGTATTTTTATTGAAGGGCGCTTGGCAACGTGCGAGTGATAACCCTGTCAGTACATTATCTACTCTAATACCGAGCCCCTGTTGTAGTCCATAGGGATGCATAGGGTAAGGGTAACCGCGTACAATCAGGCGGGCCATATCCTCGTTTGCCACCTCAATGTTATAAGAAAACCTATTTTGTTCTTTTGAACTTTGAAGTTTTTCAGTTAATTATAATAGTAACACCCTCATCTCTCGTCTTAAAGAAATAAAATCCATTTCGTATTCTAAGTACTTCAAAGAGCCAATAATAGGTTATGTATAATGAAACTAAAGACGAATGCCAATCCAGAAGAATGTAATGTCTCATGCAACTAAGTGAGTGATATGCGTCGAAAAATACCATTGAGGACGGTTAGGACGATACGGAGTAGATAATACACTACGTTCAAGTATAACGGAAACTTGTTGCCTTATTCCGTAACAGTTATAAAACGGACACAAAGGTACTGTAAAAAATTACGTCAGTATCTTTGCACGGTAGAGGTATCTCCCTATTGAAAAATCCAGTCGCCAACAAAATACAAAACGCTGCGACTTGTAATGTATAGGTCGCGGCACGAAACTCTAGCGCTGACCGTTATTGCGCAGAAGTAAAAAATAAGGTGTCTTGGCGGGGTACAGGGGTGAAGGGCGAGCGTGCGTTGCGCCGATTGGCTCTCCAGTCGTACTCCGTCCCCCGTGCCGATACGACGCTCCGCGCACTTCCAGTGTACAGTCGCGTTCTGAATTGTTTTGTTGTCATCGTTAATTTTTGTTGTTGTTTTTTGTTAAGTTTGTTTTGTTGATTTGTTTGTTGTGTTTGTTAGTTTATTCACTGTTTGATTAAGTTTGAACAGTTTTTAAACAGTGAAAATGCCGAGGCCGAGAAGGAATACTGTTTTGAAAAGACAGGCACGGAAAATGGTGTTTGACGTGCATTGTTTTCTGAAAAGGGAATCGAATGATTTCATTAATTCCCTGAAACAAATTCAAAGTGAAATTGGCGAAGCTGCGAGTATTTTACTCGATTCTGACCGCAGCACTGTAGATATAAGTGAAATAAAACAAACTGCAGAAGTTATTCAGGCGGGAAATATAAAATTAAATAGTATAATTAGTGACTTACAGAAAATTCAGAAAAGGACAGCTGAATCTACAAAGACGTCCATAGCAACGGTAAGGAAAATCTCCACTGAAGCCAATAATTCCGACTTATTATCAGTATTTAGAACACCAGGCAAAAAACGCTCCAGATCAAAACCGGTCACAGATATTGATAACTTTGATCAAGGATTAATAAAGAGGTGCATACATAACTTTCATAGGACAAATAATGAACTTCCCACCGTCGGAAAGTTGAGAAAGAAGCTAGAGGAAGATATAAATTTCAAAGGCTCAGAACGAAGTCTTCGACGAATAATTAAGAGTTTAGGGTTTCGGTGGAAAAATACTGAAAACAATCGAAAAGTACTGATTGAAAGTTCAAATATACGTTTACTACGTATCGAATACTTACGCAAAATAAAACAATATCGCCAAGAGGGAAGGCCCATCGTATATACAGATGAATCTTACGTAGATTCATCGCACTCTGCTCCAAAAGCCTGGACCGATGGTACTACAAAAGGTCTCAAAAAACCTATCTCCAAAGGACAGCGGGTGGTCATTGTCCACGCAGGATCAGAGGCTGGGTTCATACCGAACGCACTGTTAACTTTTAAAGCTGGTGCGAAATCAGGCGACTACCACGACAATATGAACTACGACAACTACGAAAAATGGCTGAGGACACAGTTATTGCCGAACTTACCGCCTAATTCTGTCGTGGTAGTCGACAACGCATCATACCATAATAAACAATGGGACCTTGCACCCACTTCTAATTCCAAAAAAGCTGACATGCAGGGTTGGCTTACTGAAAAGGGCATACAATATGAGGAAACTCTACTAAAACCTCAACTATACAATTTAATACGGGCTAACAAAGATAGATTTAAAACATTTTCAATTGACAGGATACTAGCAGAGCAAGGACATCAAGTGCTAAGACTGCCACCATACCACCCAGATCTAAATCCAATCGAAATGGCATGGTCTGACATAAAGCAATATGTAGGCAGTAAAAATGTGAAGTGGAGTGTTGCTAAATGTATAGAACTAATTCAAGAAAAAGTTTTGCTGATGGGTGCTTGGGATTGGGGAAAGTTATGCCAAAAGGTAAAGGACATAGAAGAGCAATATGTCAAGAGTGACCATGTCGTGGATTTGGTTACAGAAGAATTCATCATTCGCGTTGATGGTGACAGTTCAGAGGATAGCCTTGGTGAGTCTGATGACGATGACGCTGTTAGTGCCGACGACCGAAGCAGCCCTGAGCCGGGGCCCTCAGTAAGCAAAAGGCCCTGTTGGGATACTATTGAAGGTGTAAGACCATTGTCTGATTCGGACTAGATATCGGAAAGGAGAATGCGGTGTCTGATGTCCACACCCTGCCGAACTCGCAGGTTTCTTCTATCCTGAGAAGAAACTTCAGTAGGTTCTTATGTAATTCGGACTTAATATAATTTTTTTTATTATTTGGTATTTAATATAAAAATTTACAAATCCGATAGTGTATTTATTTTTCTACTCCCCATAAACTTGTTAAAAATTATATTGTAGGTAACATGAAGTAATATTTGCGTGCGTGACAGTACCCATACGCAGTTAAGTTCCACATTTTGTTCACCGCTAGACTTACTATTTGACTTTACATTAAAACATTATTTTGCTGTTTTTAACTAAGCAATTAAATTACTAATTTGTATTGCGTGCGCGATGGTACCCATGCGCAGCTATCCCCTCCACGTTTCGCTCAGCGCTAGAGTTTCGTGCCGCGACCTGTAAGTATTTTATTTGAACAGGTACCTACTAACGCAGAATACCCAGTAGCCGTAGTTGAATAAAAAGCGGGACATGTAATATCTCTACTAGCGTCATCTATGCTACTACGACAAATACTCTAGTGTAGCAGGAGTCCTTTGTGCAACCACGATTAAACATTCTCTCAATGAATAATCGAAAATTACGTCCGTAAGTTAACAGGTGCAGTCGGTATATTTATTAGTTGAGACCGACAGATGGCGCTGGATGTATTTGTTTTATTTTAGGTCCTTCAACGGTTTTTAGCTCAAAATACTAAATCTAAATTAGAAAATATTGCTGTAAGCTTACAACGAAATATCAAACATTTAAGTGGGGTATTTTGATTTACCATCAATTACATATAGATAATTTAATAAAGCAGCAAAAATAATGACGTACCATTAATTTCGTTTCGTACTTACATCAGATCAGATGGATTAAGCTCTTTTTACTAATTAGAAGAATTCTATAAAAATAAATTTGCTATCACTATCTACCTAGCGTAGTGAAATATAATAGTAATACAACTTAATGGTCGATTTGGTATTCTGTGGTAATGTTCCTAATGTTCTTCTTTGGTCTATGGTCCAAGCTATACAGACACAAAACAACACGAACATTTAGAAAAACAAACCGTGTGACATTTCATCAGTCCAAATAGCCACAGCGGAAGTAGTGCTAACTGAGGTCATTGGAGGGTTTGGTTGATTGATCATTTCACTGGTTTCCTGCTCCGACAAGGCCGCCGGCTATTGTTGACGCGAAAGCCGAAAAACAATTAGCAGCGCTGTCCAATACCAATAAAAAAGTTACAGATGAGAACGGTAAAGGTTATTATTAGCCTAATATGTACAACATATGCAGGTGATGTTGGTAAGCTAGTCATATCTCTATCGGCCTAATTTTGTTATTTTTATTGTAAGCAAAGCAATTGACTTTTTTAGAAAGAGGGTTGGGTTCCATATTATTGCTTCCTTTCTTGTCGATTGCCGATTGCCTAGTAATAAAAGCTCTTCGAGCCGAAGATTGTTATCTGTTAAGAAAGCCGAAACAATATAATTCACATCGCCTGTTAAATATTGTTTTATGCTTTCGTATCATATTCATAACTAGACCACACTTCCAAAATAAAACAATCTGTATGACACTTTTAAAATTAAAAAGAAATTTGATAGTTTTGAAAGATGTGACATTGTGTCGTACATTTGGAAAGAAGGATTATGGCATTTCGAATTAACGCGTGGCGTTGATGTGTGCGTAATCGTTTATTTTATTAAAATTATGTATTTCTATTTCTAATGCATATTATTATCGTTCTGCACTCCTTCTCAATATAAAATTATGCGGTGCCCAATTTCATACTCCTCCGTCCGTGAAATTTATTGTATAACGCTGTCGAAAGTTTTTTCTCCAAGTATTCTTTATTATAATGATTCTAGTTTTGTATACAGATGATGCTAATACAACAAACAGAGATGAAAGATGTTACAGAGGCTCTCTCTTCTCTCAAAGAGTCTCTCTGCACAAAGGTTGGAGAAACATGAGATTAAAATAAATGTATTTGACATCTTTGACACAATGTAAAACCACTTTTTTTATGAAAGTGACTGTTGTTCTTCATTTCATGGTCTCTGTGACAGAATATTCTGCATTCAAAATTAGTATTTAAAAAAATACTCTTATTGGAGCTTACAATGAGGCCCAGCTGAAGTAGGGCACGTAAAATTTAAGTTCGTAATCTTGGTCCCAGTATCAATTTTGCGACGGAGCTTAAAAAAATGACACGATTATAAAAATAATTATACCAACAAGCTTTGATTACCTTTCTAAATAATTCACACCAAGAAGTAATATTCTCCCAGTGAACTAATTTGGCATAACTGGAATGTAATATCACGCACACAAGTTTAATCTACATTTTAAAATCATCTCTAAGATACGGAATGTTTAGTGTTCAGACCTTATGCCAACTTGTTACTTAAATGTAACTGATTCTTATATCATACACTAGTGACCCGCCCGGCTTCGCACGGCCAGCGTTAGCTATATAATTTAAAAACCTACAAAACACAAATAAATTATACATACCTAAGAAACTTCCTCTTGAATTACTCTATCTATAAAAAAACGATCTATTAAAAACCCGTTTAGTCGTTTTAAAGATCTAAGTATACATAGGGATAGACAGACACCGGGAAGTGACTTTGTTTTAAACTATGGCAAGCAATCTTACGGCTCGCCAAATGGGGTATACACTCTCGCCTTACGTCGACAGGGTCTAATTTTAAATGGGAAATGTGCCCTAACTCTTTTCAAGTTAATACTCCCGTAGCACAATCCAGGGTCGCTCATACAAATAACATCCAATGGAATGAGCAGCATCAACCATCTCAAAAAATATCTACATTTTGTAACTTGAATTCATCTATTTAAAAAAAACCTGTGTTTTGGGTAATGCAACTTAAATCAATAAGCGTTGAGGGAAGATAATTTAATTACTAAAAATATTCAGACCTTCTAAAATGAAACCACTTTTTAACTTAACTTATTTTACTTATGTATATTAATTAAATAATTTTTGTTCTCTTTTAATTCGTTTAAATATTTTTTTGTCAACAGTACTTTGCCAGTCACGCGCGGTCCGTTGACAGACAAAATATTTCATACCACGGTTCCTGATATCGTTCAGGTTTAGTAGACAAAGAAACCACAAACATGGTTCAGATTGGGAACTGCTCAAGGTGTTTATGTTGTTCTAGATTTTTTTACAGTACCTTTTTTTATACAACCTCTGTGCAAACTTATGCCTAAATATTTAACTTTATAGCGTCCGTGATTGGATTGAGTTTTTTTAATGAGACAGCTGCCACTTATTACATTATGGTAAGATATTTAATATCCCTTGTACTAGTTAGCACTAACTAAACTAGCAATGCTATTCCGAAAAAGGTAGGATCACTTCGAACGGCATCTCGCAATTCACCTCACAATTTACACTCATTTGACTCGTTATGTCGTTTGTGATTGCTTGGTTATTGTCCTCATTGTTAATTGACTAAATTTTGAGAATATGAGACTATGAACTATAATAATCAGTTTAGCGTGTTCGTGTACCAGACTGGCGATATGCACGTGCGTGCTTATTCAAACTTGAAATCATCTTTATTCGATTTACAAATAAGTACTTTCAAATCTGCTGAATCTACCGTAGTAATTATTATTATTAAAATATTAATAGTGGCATAAGCTTTTAGAATAGTATGGCTATTTTAGTTTTCCTAGTAAATTAGAATCATTTTTGGATTTTTTGTTTTAAGTACTTAGTTGGCATACAGAGAAATGTAATTGCCCATATAATATAATTATATAGGCAGGAAGTACATGTGGCTCACAGTACAAAGTTCACGGTTGTCACAGTAAAATCGGAATACGAATCAGTATTCTCAGTCGACCTTTTGAGACGTCGACATTTGGATCCAAACTGTAGAGATCAAATGAAGATTGCGTGTATTTCAGTTTCTAGTTAATTCGTTTACTATATCGTACTTAGAAACAAACAAACTAAATATACCTCTTGAAATTAGTATAGCTATATATGTAAGAACATGTGTGATCTGATGAGCCCAGACTGGTCATCTAAAGACGACTTGAGCCTTATTAGCCGACTAAAACGTAGCGAAAAGGAAGGGTTATGACTTTAGCAGTCTTTATATGTTTGTATTTACATGTGTTCCACCGTAGCGCCTAACCTATTCATCCGATGAATAATGTGTCACTCAATTCGTTATTATGGCCCGAGTAACATAGGTTACATTTTAATAGACTTCATCAACATCCGTACTTGGCTTACAGTATTTCAATTTTTTTTTTAAAAGATGATTCCTGTAATGAATATAACTGTAAATACTAAAAGTATTTAATAAAACAGAACTCAAGAAACTGTCTTCTTACTGATAAAGATTTGACCCACACCAGAATCACGCGGAAGGGTGCCAAGAATCCTGGCAGCAATGCCACGCTGGATAGCAATGCTGATTCTCTGAGATATGTTACACCTCGCCCGTCATGAGAGTTACACAGCTCATCTACGATTAGAAAGAACTAAAACTTGCAATAGTATTTGAATAGAACAGCTTGGTGAACCTGAAAGTTTTGCAGAGTTAGGTTTTAAGGTTTCGACAAGTAAAAAAAGCCGTGGTGGCCTTGTGGTTGAAGGAACAGGCCTGTGTTTCTGCGGTTAGTAAGGTTGCCAGTGCTCCACGAGGATACGCTGAGCTAGTAGTATTGCTGCTAGCACAGTGAGTCCTCATCAACAACATGGTTGGCACCCCGTTAGTGATACCCCTGGTATTGCTAGCGGCTATAGGCTACGGTGACTGCTTACCATCAGGTGGGCCGTATGCTTGTGTGCCACCTTAGTGGTATAAAAAAAAAAACAAAAGTAAACCACGACAAACGTAATATAGTTAGGTACGTTATACACTTGCAGAGAGAAATTTCAAAAGCGTTAAAAAACATTTAAATTTCCATTGAAAAAAGTACCTACAGTAATAGTACATAAGGTCGATGGAGGATTTTTTTATCCTTAAAGGTTTCAGAGGACGTAAATAACGACTGTTTATACTTTTATCACTTACAATTTATGCATCTACATGAATAAAGTGACCTGTGACAGCAAGTGGCGATAAAAAACTGTTGAGTAAGTGTATATTTTTATATATTACGTTGATATAAAAAAGCACCTTGGAAATTACAAATTATTATATAAAAACCAAAAGGGAAAAGGGATCAGTTGATATATGACGTAATATGATATATGACGTAATGACGACATGTTTACAATGATTAATAATAATGTTCGGACGTTATCACACTGCGCCATCTACTAAGGCCCCAAACTAAGGAAAGCTTGTATTATGGGAACCAGCAGCTGATAGAATACTTATATTCTTTTTTTTTGTAAATATATACTTATAATACATACCAAATACCCAGACGCAAGGCAAATACCAATATTTATCACATAAATGTTTACCCCGGCGGAAACCGAACCTGCGATCTCTAGCGCAGCAGTCAGGTATACCACTAGACCAACGGTCTCGTCAATTAAAGAAGTAATAGATTTCAGATTCTTATAATATGTATCTTCTAACCGAATAAATAGAACTGTGCCTTCTAGGACCAGAATTCTGCTTTTATCTTTTAAAAACATTATATCAATCAGACCTTACTTAATAGAATTTATGAATAAACATTGCTTAAAAATTTTGGATCACGTCTCAATAATATTGAATCACAGTATTTTACTATTATATATGGATCACAGGGATAACAATTGACCTGAAATAATGAATATCATGAAATATATGTGTGCGTCAATGCAACAGCCACCTTGGTACAGTACAATTCCACGAAGTTGTGAACTAAATGTAAAATGTCAAGGAGTGAAAGGACTTGGCTGTGTTTGTTGGTACGCGAAGAATGTCGGTGTCTAACTGCACACAATATAATATTGTTCTCTCTAGTTAATACGAGATTTTGACCGCGTCTTGCTCGCTTAGAAACACGCTGACGCAGCCTTAAAAAATGTAGCCTATGTTACTTTGGAATAACTTAGCTATAAAAGCTAAGTTATGCTAAGATAAGATATTTTGATGTGTAACATTTGCTTTCCATTCGCTTTCCTGCAATTTGTGGAAGTGATATCGTGAAAAGGGACGGAAGTGGGTTACAGGAAGAAGGAGAAGAAGGCCGGGGAAGCGCGCGCTATATGATTTGACCAATGAACGCGCGCGTTGATACAGCTGACAGACAGATGTCAGATATTACACATCATATGCGAATACTGTAAGGATCGCTTGTTTTTTTAATTCTCTGAAGTTGGCAAGCAAGCGTACGGCCCGCCTGTTGGGATGCGGTCACTGTAGTCTATAGATGTTTGCAACACCATGGGCGTCACTAAAGTGTTTCTTACGTTATTGCTACTGACAGGAATCACTGTGAAGCATGATTTACTGCCAGGACCTCGAGTCTGCTATTCAATTTATCTCAATTTCGTGCCATTATGACGCTATTATTAGTATAAGTAAAGTTTGGCAATTGCCGCAATAATAGCATCATAATGGCGTCATAATGGCACGAAAATGTGGTAAATTAAATAGCGGACTCGAGATCCAGTACATTGTATCCTGAAAGAGTTCTGGAAACCTTACTTACCAAAACTCAATACTTCATCAGATTAGTGCTATTTGACTACGACCTACTGTAAGGTACAGTCCTCGGACTAAGAAATAATTTTAAGGCGGCTGTAATCTAATAAATAGTTTTATGGGATGTCCAATTACACCCTTTCTCTCTTTAACTTAAAACTTACTCTGTGAAACTCAATTTTTGACATCAGATGTAGACCATAATGTTATTTGTGAATTAAAGCATGTAAAATATAGTAAACTAAATGTCATTTATAAATACGAACTTCCGCCAATTAATAAATTTATTTTTTCATTTGCTTGTTAGTGTATGTACATATTTATCAATGTAGGCATTACAGAGTCGTGATAGTGAAATGAGTCTATAGAAAAACGCAGGGGCGAGTTTTACAATCTATTTTTTCATACTCTTCATACATAAATGAATATTTACAGCGATATCGTTGATGAGCCGAACACAGACTATTTTAAGCAAATAACATGCACACCGCACCGCTGCTTATTAGCTTAATTATTAAGCCTATCTTGATAATTATTAGAAGAGGCTTAGTCTAAACAATTACAGGGCAAGACCATGCTACCAAGTATTAGGTACCAGTATTGTGATGGACCGGTTAAACAGCTTTTTACGCTATTTACTATCCGAGAAGTGGTCCTCGCAATTAATCCATTTAGCTGTCACGTTATCACGCATTGACAACTTCCAATAGCATATAATCAAATGCACTGCAAATTAACTGGGAATTTCTATTAGAGTAATTTTCAGTCCGCAGAACGGTGATTGCCAGGGAATGGATATTTTTATCCATAAATCCCCATTTATTGACGACGGAGTTCATTCAATCAATCCCAGGCGCATCACTAAAACTTACTTACCGCACAAAAATAATACTACATCAATGTAGTGTTATTTGCAGTCTACTGTAATGTGGAGGTACAGTCCCCAGTCGGGCGGCTCCAACATTAATGGGAAAACCCACGGGAGATCTCAATTCAAATTACCTCTCTTTTTAAGCTCGTTATGGCGTGATTAATCACTGTACTTAAGCTTAGGAAATCTCATTGGTTCAAACTCCGGCCTGTGAGTTTGAACCTGGGCTGGGCCCATGAAATGACGCGCTTCAACCACAAGGCCACCACGGCTGTGTTTGATTTATAATTCTAAATGAACTTGTTGGCATAAGTTAGGTACTTGGTAGTATACAAAATTGCTGAACAAAAGCAGAGATCAGCTCAAAATATGTTGGACTTTTAAAGAATTTAATGTAGGCACGGTAAGGATAATAGGAGATAACTAATGGATAAGAGACCAAAGCCCAAGCGTTCCGCCTTTTATGAATTACAAATGTAATCTAATATTTACATCATCACGTTGTTGAAACTATTTTGATCCGGTAGCAGATTAATTGTATCAGCTCGAGGCCTATATTCTTATCCTAGACGCTCCTAATAAAGCTCCAGTCACACCTCTATAATTATTTTAAAGTGACGGCGGACACTCTACGCTCTAGTTATAAATATGCGCGGCAAAGCTTATTGAGTTCAAATAAACCGTTCTTAGTCATGTTCTATGATATATGATAACACCCAGTTGCATTCTTACGACTCATAAAATTATCGTTTAGGCGTTGACAGCTGGGAGGGTACTTTCACTTATATTTAATCTCCCTGGGCTTATACCAAACACTGTTTGGGTCGGCACTTGTTCTATTCCAATGTGGCTAGTTACCGGATTATTACATAAGAAGGCGACTGGCATCTGACTTTCGCAACCCATTCCACAGGGAAAATCAGTTTGGGTTAATCCACTTGTCCGACTTTCTGCTTCTGACAGACCTCTGCTCTCAGAGCCAGCAGAATTTATCGTTCATGGTGGTAGGAGCATGGCAAAATATTGTGACGGGTTGCTTCCACTGTACGCACAGATCCTCAAATTCTAAGGTTGGTTTCCTTCGCGCTCGGACGCTTAGGTGTGTTCAATCAATAAATGAATTAATTGCGTCGAAATGCTGGCGGTGGCCGTTGGTAAAAATATATGAGGTAATAAATTCGGCTTATTATAATACTGTTGTATATTAAAACTACGACGTAAACGCTAGCTTGTATTAACGAAGAAGTAAAGCCCTTCTAAAAGCTAAGGTTTTTGTCAACACAGTTGGTAGGACTAAATTGAAATAAAAATATTGAATAAAGGTGTCACACAGTAGGTGACCGAAGTGAAACAACTTGTAATTGTTCCTTTATCATGATAACGTTGTGATTTATCATAATATTCAATTCACTGTATAACAAAACAATCGTGGGTCTCGACCGGAGGTTTGGACGTTAATTGTGACAGATAGATTATCTGTAGTTCAACCGATTTGATATTAATATTGTTGCTAGGCACGTTACTAAGCAGTACGATTATTTGGTTGAACTGGAAACTTTTTGTATACATACTGCAGTTTACCCCGGTTTTCTTTGAAAAATCTGTCACACCCTTTAGGGTTAAAAATTAAATCAATAATATTCGGACACTATAATAGCGGCATTTGACCCCAAACTAAACAAAGCTTGTAACTAATATTTGTGAAAACGTGCTTATAATAAAATACCAATCGTCAGACGTAAAGCGAAACACGAAAGCTAATAACTTTTTGTATTTTGCACTAAGTACTTCGCAGATAGAGGGTACTAGAATCGTATCAATACTAACAATATTCCTTGAGGCCTTATCACTGAAGGTACTAACCTCTAGCTAGGATCCGGCAGTGAAAACAACTCACGTTCGAACACATTAGTGTAATTAAATTCATAATGCGCTTACGAATTGTCAATTGAACCGTTAAAGGGCATTAAAGTAATGAGCAACAAACAATTAGCAGTAATTAAATAATAGCCAAAGTACAATTTGACTGCCGCATGCTGAGTACAACAAGGCTGGTAAAGGTCGTGTATTGTCGTTTATTTTATTACGTTATAATTGTTCAGGATACAGATAAGTAATAATATTTTTCATTTGACAACACCGTTGGTCTAGTGACTAGGAAACCTAATTGCTAAAATAGGGTTGTCTTGTGTCTAGTACTTATTTAAGAAAAGTAGAGTAGTCGCTTACGATGCGTAAGATCTGACAGCCAGCTGTACCACTTAGCACTTAGCTTATTGATCAAACCAAATAGCGCGCGCTTCCCCGGCTTTCTGTAAGACACTTCCGTCCCTTTTCACGATATCACTCCCACAGATTGCAGGAAAGTGACAGAAATGACACACATAAAAAAGGATGTTTTTATTTAACCGTCACCTCGACAGCTAGCAATACGCTTATAAGTAGTTTCCGCCTATAGACACCAGTAATAGATCACACCCTTGAAGAACCCCATACTTCCTAGGGTAAACTACCACCACCTTATTTGTTTATATATTTTATGAATTTTCTTCCTATATTTAAATTGTTTTTGAGTTTGATAACCTTAAATTATAATGAATTTAGAAAGCTTGTCTAGTTACAATAACATAATTATGTCTATTCATTCAATTTAATTTCCTGTACATGCTAATGAAATATGCGTTTCATTAAACAATGGCACTGCTAGTAAATGTCGATTAGCACTGTAAACACGTGTATTGTATTGTATGTAATGTATGAATTCCTTTATGTATGAACTTTTGGGCTCGCCATGTAGCCTAAAGTGTATGGTTTTTAAACCGACTTCGAAAAAGGAGTAGGGACTTGTATTATTATGTATATGTGTAACCGGATTACTCCGCCAGTTCTTAATAGATTTTGATGTTTTTTTTTTGGTTGGTAGGTCACACTTCAGAGATGGTATATTAAAATCGGTTCAATAGTTTTGAAATCAAAATAACCGAAAACATATGTGATCATGCGATTTTTGTATCTTTTTGTGTTTTGTTATATATAAGGTGGTTATAGACTCGTTTTCAATCTGGGAGTGAAATAAATCAAATAAAGTATATTTATTTCCAAAGGACCACAGCATAGGGCTCTTCAAAGTTGTAAAGAAATTTTTGCAGGCTCGGCAACACGAGAGTTATAGCTAAGAAAACTCACGATTAACTCACATTTAAAAAAAACGACATCAAAGTCGGTTCATCCGTTCGGGAGCTACGATGCCACAGACAGACACACAGCTACACATATTTATACACACGTTAACCTTATAACACCACTCTTTTGAAATTGCTTACGGTTTTACTTAATACCAAAGTTCTTAACATAGTCAGACTGTGCTGTGGTATGTCGGAATTCTCTAACAACTCATAAATCAAAGTACTAATAAATGTTAGAACTTTATAAGGTTTATTTTATTGCGTTATCCATTTGTTCATTCTTGGACACCTATCGTGTATCAGTCTCAAGTCTATTAAATATATTCATTGAGAGATATTGATACATTAATGTTTCCGCCTTGTAAAGGACGTTGTAATATTGTTGTATAAATTAATCCGATTCCGACTATCCGCGTGGAAGTTATAGATTTCAATTCACGACGGCACGCCCGCTCTTTTTCTTAACCGTTGATATATTACAAGTATGTGTTAAATTGCTTGTGTCATAACATACTCGTCATATCAATATGTGTAAGATAGTAAGTAGTAAGGTCTCTAAGGTATCCTATAAATGGAATTCTAGCAAAATTAAATAGTCGTAAAAAGTCCTATACTATCTCTGTAGATTTTTCTAAAGCCAGGGCATAGTTGTAATATTGTGGGTAAATCAGCCAGTTGAGAACTGTGAGTTGTAATATACACTCTGATTTTTTTTTTGTACATAGTTTTTAGTCTACTCAGGTATTGTTTAATTTTCTGCTATCCGTGCGGAAAAGAAACTGTGACGAATTTACGATTCTCAAAATTAATATTACGGAAATTGTGGCGAATTTACACATTCTTTTTTCCGTGACGAATTTACTTTGTGACGGATGTACAACAACCCTTATTTACCTTCCCCAATTACGCCTGACATTATCCCTCCTCTACCACCTACTTAGACTCCTATCTTTTATAATATTTGCCTATCTATTATTGAATGTTAAAGAGAACCGGCGAGCTTGTATGAAAAGATTGATGAATGAAAAAAGAAGCAAAAGAGGCGTGCAAGTCAACAGAGAAATGGCGCTCTATTCTCTGACTACCCCGGACGGGATTTGGCGTAATGATATGTATGTATATAGGTTTTTAATATTTATTTAAGTATGCTATTTTTTCATTCATATTTTTCAATTTAGTTAGATGTTTATTCTACAATGCAGCATGCTATACAATCTTTTACATTTGTAGTATTTGTAATTACTACCAAATTACTATTGAATGACTTACAGTTTAAAGGAAGGTGAACCAACTGTGGCACAGATCAATCAATTCAGATCACATCAAACTGCTTTTAGTGAGGTCTTCATTTCCGAAAGAACTTTATATCTATAAATTTTATATGGCATGTGGACTAATTAGTATCAGTTATATAATATACATATATCATGTCTACTTGTAAACACAGATTAAAACACAGGTTTGGTTGTATCACAAAGTACAGCAAAATAACATATTGTAATGACTGTCTTTTGATTGACAAAATTGTATCATAACATGCCATCAATCAATCAATCAATAACTTTTAGGATTGCTGTCTAGAATATTGTATTTATTATACAGAATATGTCTCAATTCAATGTGCCTCTTAGCATAGGCCTTCTATAATCTTCCATTATTTTCTATCTCTCTCTTCCTTCTCAAGTTGGAACCGGCTCTCCATCTTCTCTCTCTCACTCTTCTCCAGTTGGAACCTCTAGCTTGAGTAGACATGCTATACCATCACTACATGGCAAATATAGGCGAATGAAAGAAAATAGCCAGTAAAGTGTTGAAAATTGAAAGTCCGGCAGGCGGGCTGTGTGTTATGCCACGTATCGTCGACATTGAAATTAAAGATGGGACTATAATTATAAAAGCTAAAGGAGTACTTTTGTATAATTGCATTTAAACAGTTTATAAGTTCACAAGATCGTTACCTCTTCTAAAACAAATCTATTGGTAGGTAACCAGCAGAGTAAGTAACAATTTAAAGTACATAATAAATTCCAACAAGTACTGGCACTTGGCGAATGTTGCCACGCCCCGCCCTGACAATAAGGTGCTACCGACTGTTAAGGCGCAGTCATTGCGTAATGCTCAAATGCTCTAGTTATTTATAGAAGTCGTGCTACTTAATGATTGATAATAAGAAGAAAATCCATTGATACTTTTGATTATAAATCTATGACCAACTAGCGTGAGTACACGGCATCCACGAGGAGCCATAGAAAATTATTCATCGCAGGGACACTACATGTAGGGTCAGCAAAGCGCGATTGATACCCCTGGTGTTTGCAGCGTCCATAGGCTACAGTGACCGCTTACCATCAGCTGGGTCGTATGCTTGTTTGCCACCCTAGTGGTATAAAAATATATATAAATAATATTGCTGTGAACTTCGTATAGATAGAGTATATATCGATCTATTTGCAAACTGTGACGCGAGCGAAGTGATCACGCTAGAAGCAAAATCTTCATCCAGGCAGAAATATGCTTTGTTGACCATATGCCTCAAGCATAGCAGTTCCTCATATCATAAAGTCAGAACACAAAGATCCCCGGAGAGGCTCGTGTCCCAGTTGCAACTACGCACAGCCATTGACAGAAGTGAAGCAGCCTATTTTATTGACAGCACGTTCATCCATCGACCTAGGTTGCCAATCCATCGTCGTTGGCAATCGTAACAAATCAGTCCAACGCCTTAAGATCATTCCAAAGCCGTAGTCTTAAGACTTCTATTATCTTGTTTTATGTTATAAAAGTTCATGGTGTAGATGTAAATATTTTGTAACCCCATATCGGGTTATATTGAGGTTCAACTATGTTTGTGATAAAAGGCCGAGGAGAAGTTGACACCGATAGAAATGTGTAGGATATCATAATCGAAACATAAAAATCAATTAATCAATAACTCACTTTCATGCAATCGAATTTAAAGTTGACATTTGTAGGTATTCCGAATGCTTAATCATATATTTTTTTGTAAGAAAGATCCATTAGCATCAAAAACCCTTAATAGATTTCCAATCAAGATAAGAATGGACATTTCATTATAGCCAATGACTAAATATTTTAGAGGCATTGCCTTAAATACCGGTAATATAACAACCATGACATATTGCTGTCGCACAGTTTTATTGAGTTCTTATTATAAACCGATAGTAATTAACATAATTGGAGCCGGATACGAAGTAAAGCATGGATTCAGGATTATGAGCCATGGTTTGTTTATATATAGGTATCATTCTTTGATTTGCTCTTGAAGAATACATTATATAGATACGGATATATCTATACGGTTTGTGCTCCGAAGAAAAAGTCTCCGAATCAGGAGCTAAAACACTACAAAATATGAAAACATACAGTAAAATCGCGCGCTAGTCTCCGTTTGTCTGAACGTCGCGAGCCAATAAATCGGTGTGCAAGCAAAATTAAGCTGTGCAGTCACTGATCTATAATGTGTGCAGTAATGAAATAAGACTTATTAAGTTTTATCGGTTTTTTATAAAAACATTAAATCCACGGTTATTCAAGCGAACTCCAAATTTTTTTTCTGAATTTGTAGTTCGTGAGACCGATGTCCAAGAACAGAGGATTAATTGGTGTTTTCTATACAACTAAGATAGCAAACAAGCATACGACCCGCCTCATGGTAAGCGGTTACCGAAGCCTATGGACGCTTGCATCACCAGGGGTATCACTCGAGCGTTGCCGACCCTATGGTCAATATTTACTTAACTATTAACAATAGAAAAATGTATGAAAAGAGTTACAAAGCATTACACATGTAGGTATATTTGTCTTGCATTATTTGCGACATGCAGTTACTGCTGGGTGATATTAATCATTGTGGTACAAGCTAATTAACAAATACCTACGTACCCCTTCATAATGCTTAATGGTTAATTTATTTTAGACCTTAGTGCAGACTATCTAGTCTGATTATTCATTCTAAATTCTAAAACTGGGTGGGGATTTTTTTAAAAATCTAATCTTATTTTTTACATCGCCGTATTGTCATGTATGACAACACTAACAATAAGCATCATGGGGTAGGCAGAGAGTACCTATAGAGCGCCATTTTCACCCTCGATTTACACACCTCATAAGCTTCTTTTACATTCAGCAATCATCGTCATCAGTTTTATTTTCAATTTTCTTTGGATGAAGAAATAAAATTGTTATCTAAAACTTCCATGGTGGGTTCATTAAGTTTCAGAAACAATTCTCGTATTTAACATTGAAACCACCAATATATAATTCGTGATGCATACCCACAAAACCTACATCATTATTTATGATTTATGTTGAGCTTACGTCAACTACGCGAATGTGTAATTCCGATAATTTAACTATAAATCCGATATAATATGACTACTGATTGTTATCGAAAAAAATATGTCCGGTTCAATAGTCGGAACATGTGAGAAAAAAGCGAAACCCTATGGCATTGGAGGAAATAAGGATTTTCCATCAAGAACTGTCATGTTAATATGCCAATCAATCAAACCACAGCTTAGAAAACCACTACAAAATATTTGAACAACTACATTAACCCAAATAAATTTACATGGTAAAATATAAACTGTGACATTACAGTTTAAGAACTGCTAGCTACAGTTTGTACAACTGGAACTAAGCAAAACTTATTCAAGACTTAAGTATAGGCTGTGACTGCATAGTAGTGACTAGACTAGTCACTATGACATATTATGTTATGGCGTGACATCTTCAGACAATGGGTGATCTCAGTAAACAATACAGGTTGTAATTAGATAACAGTACGTTTACACCTGTGATATGAATCTTGACATCAGTGCCGGTAGCAGGAACATTGTCGACAACGTATTCGAAAACGTAACTCGCGGAATGTCAAAATTGTCATACTAATTTTTAGTTCCACTTTTCGCCGCCGCAGCGCTGTTTCCAATACAAAAATAGTCGAAGGCGATACGAAAACGTTGTCGACAATGTTCCTGCTACCGGCACAGGTATACATATTTAATGAATTATAAGAACGACTTGCTTGTTTTCTTATACAACTAAAGTGGCATTCAAGCATGTTTGATAGTAAGTGGTTAGCTTCGCGTAGGTCATTGGTGCTTTGCCGACCCTTTGTAGTTAAGTTTTGAGTTAAATAACATCGTCAGATATTATTGTGCTAGAAGTATTAATTAAGACGTAAGTAATAGGTGACGAACAAACAAGCAAACATACAGACATAATTGTATTCGTCTTATACATTAATATTAGGTATATTATCCAGACATTGGTCGTAACTTCGAAGTGAGAAAACTAAAATCTGTAAATTCGATTTACCCACAACGTCATTTTAAAATTAGTGCCTGATCGAAGTTGTGATGACTAATATAAGTTACATAAACACATCATTGGCTGTACATTGCTTTAATGACTCAACTCTCATCGAGCAATTGAATATTTACAATACGAGTCATACATTCTATCGAAAAGAAAATAGACAACATTAATTTTAGAGGTCAAATCTAGTGATTCATTCAATTCAACATTTTTACGAATATTTTATCCAGTTTACATGGAACTGTCACAGCGTTCAAGGTAACGTTGTAAGTGGTTGATCTATTTATCGATAAGGGTCAAGTTAGGCTGGTTACTACGTGCATCGGCGAGTCTGGGCAAACAATTAAATTTTATTTAGACGTGGTTTTTCCAGCGTGCGCACGTGCGTTAGCACGCTGCTACACTTCGCGGATGTAAGTGGCCACTACACTTAGGGTTGTGACATAAGATACTGACATAATTATGTACATACATACATAAATATCATCACACCAAGTCCCTTTTGAGTGTGACAGTGAGTATAGAGTGCTATTACACTCTTGACTTGCAAACCTCTTTTGAGACTTCTACATTCATAAACCTCCATACATGGTTATGTAAAGGAATTCACTTCCATTAAATACAAAGCACCTAAGAATGCCTGGAATCAAAATCAAATGGACTATTACGAACAATTCGTTAAAATAAAGTGTTTATTAATAAAAATAAAATGGTGACGATTCTGTTGTTCAAAATGACTAAACTTATCTAATTTGACAGGTCTAAAAAGTTTTGCTATCCCTTTCTCATGTGCGGGGTTGAATAAGGATGGCAATATTTTAAGACCTGTCAAATTAGTTAAGTTTAGCAATTTTGAACAACAGAATTGGCTACTATGTTACTAACAGTGGCTAAGACTTCCTTTTATGGCTACATCTGAGTGTCAACCCTAGATAAGAATAATACATTTCAGATTTCAACTATTCAAATGGCCTGTATTGGCGTGTCAAAACTGATTACACGGTGTTCTTAATTCTATCTCATTTATTTATTTATGTATTATGACTTACTACTACCATTACAGGACAACCCCAATGCGGCAGTGTGGATAAACTACTACATTACTACTGTCATTCTACGAAATTATTAAAAATATATAACAAAATAAGGATACGTTAAAATAGGAACAAAATACCAAAACATAAAGCATCAGCAAGAGTGCCTCAAGCGCCGGAAATATGCATGTCTTGGTCCAGGGCACATATTTTCTGCATTTGCGGTTGAAACTCTGGGTCCCTGGGGCCCGGATGCTCTTCAGCTTTTCAAGGAGGTCTCACGTCGTCTGGTTGAGTTGAGGCCGCCCGTGACAGGCGTGCTGGAACATATCTCGCTCAGAGAATCAGCATTGCTATCCAGCGTGGCAATGCGGCCAGCATTCTTGTCACGCTCCCGCATTATTCCGGTTTGGTTCAGATCTTTTATTTATCAGTAGGTAGGTTAAGAAATGTTTTTGTAAAAAGTTTAATCTGTTTTGTGTCAATAAATGTAAATATAATAAAACAATTAAAAATATTATAAATAAAAAAAGCATTAATAAATAGGTAACAATATATAGTATAGTTCCGTTTTTTTAATTTTTATTTTCGTAAGTACCTTCTCCTTACGATAACAAACACAAATAAAAAATAATTAGCGAAATCGGTCCGGCAGTTCGCGCGTGGGAAATGCACAAGGAAATGTACAATGCACCAAGGGAAATAGGGATTCATTTTTATATATAGAAGAGATTTATAACTGACGTGTAGTTATATGGTCAATATATGGTCAATATTTTTTGCGCTATGATGGCATTCAAAGGTCATTAGACTTCCCATAATTCATCTCTTTGACAAATTGTTTGATCATTTCATAATCTTTAATGGACGTCTGTTCCAAGTCTGTGCCGGATGACTCAACTTTTTTTTATATTTATTTCGTAGCTTGAGAGTTTTGACGATACCCAATCAGGCACATTATGTCATCTGTCGTATTAAATTCAATGAACGAAGTTTTTTATAATTTTAGACACTAATAAATTAAAATACGAAAATGGCAAGCAAGCATACAAATAAGCCGACACAGTAGCTTATATGTAGAGGCTTGCAATAGCTGGGGTATTACTTTCGCATTGCCAACCTTACTTTTGGGAGAACCTACCTACCACTGACGAAATAGGACGTAATAGGTCCGGTCAGTGACTGACCGGACCTATTCCTTACTGATGGAACGCAAGCTCGAAGACCTATGACAGTGAAAACCATACAACAGTAGCCTTAGAAAAAAACACTTTCAACTATGTATTTGTATCACTTTTGACTATTTTTATATGGGAAAATGAACGGCACTGCGATGGAGAAAAATGGAACTAAGTATTCGTACGAAAAAAATTTTTCATTTTGAGAGCTACATTTTCAAATGCGTAGTCGAAAGATGTCCTTGCTTCCAGTAAATAAGACAATACGACCCTACTGAGTACTATCCCGAGTTGGGTTGCTCCAATTACTTAGCGGGAAATACCTTTACTTCCTAACTCTCTTATACAGTCGCGGTGTAATCAATAAAAATCATTGTTCACCTCAATTGGCAGGATGTTACTCAGCAATGAACCAAATAACAATTTACCTAAAGGGAAAAGTAACACAACATCCAGGAGATAATAGAAAGATGATCCACGTTTGGTACGCATCTGATTTGTGCAGCTTTATTAGTAGTAGATCTCAAAGTAAACAAATATCAATTTGTTTACTTTGAGATCAACTAGCGGCCCGCCCCGGCTTCGCACGGGTAGACATTGATATCAAATATTTTGTCTACCCGTGCAAAGCCGGGGCGTGCAGCTAGCCTATGTTAGTCAGTGATAGTGTAGCTTTCTAATGGTGAAAGATTTTTTGAAATCGGTTCAGTAGTTTCGGAGCCTATAGACATTTATCAAATATTTTGTCTACCCGAGCGAAGCAGGGGCGGGCAGCTAGTATAATATATAGCATATGTTACTCAGTGATGATGTAGCTTTCTAATGAAAAAATAATTATTAAAATTGGTCTAGAACTTTTTGAGTTTATTCGTTACATACAAAAATACAAATCTTTCCTCTTTATAATATTAGTGTAGGTGTAGATAACAGAGAAGGGTCGTTGATGTCTTTTCTTTGTTCATTTGCAGTTGGAATTTAAGTCAACGTTTTAGCGTTAGATTATTTTATTCTATTATTAACTAGCTTTTTCCTCGCGATTCGCCCGCATAGCAACATAATATATAACCTATGTTACTCAGCGATAATATAGCATTCTGCAAGTGAAAGAATTTTTAAAATCGGTCCTGGAATTTTTAAGTTAAAGTATTCGTTACATACAAAATTACAAATCTTTGATATTTCAATATTAGTGTAGAAAACCAAGATACAGGGAAAGAAAGTTACCCTGATACAACCACGGTGGGAGGAAAAATGTGCCATCATCCGTGTTTGTTACTATTTTCAAGAATATCCCAAAGTTCTATAAAATACCTACCGGAACTCAGCATCATCGGAAGTTAAATAAGCACTGGTTTTTAAGCATCGATATACATACAGCCAGTCTGAGGTCTTAGCTGCCCGAGTAAGAGGTTTCTCTCAGTGTCCGCGTGGTTGTCTGCGCGAACGCACGTGCGTCTATCGCGCCAGTATCGCTAAAACATTCGAAAATTCACGCGTGTTCTACATTCCAAATTGAAACCGTGATTTACATCTGTGGACTGAGTATTAAAAAACTGCGTTTTTTTGGCAACTGACGAGGACATTAAAGGTAATGCTTATGGTACGTGATTATTGGATATAAATAGAGCTAGTCCTTAACACGAGTGTACATTAAGGTATATAATAAGTAGTAGTAAACAAAAAACATTTTTAGTAATGTTATGTTTACGTGTAGTAGGAAGACATAATATTAGTGATATTGTCCAAGGATTTTCTTAGCATTATTTTGTTTTCCGACGAATAGCCCTGGATAATCTAAGTAGGTACCTAGTAAATTTTAATACCTCCAAATGAGTCAGCTTACCTAATAATATTAACAGTTTCGATATTTGCTAAGTACCTCATTTATTTATAACTTATCGAGAGCTTAATTGGAACAGCCTTGAATCTGTCGCCAATATGTACCTAAGTTAGGTGGGTACGCAAACAGAACGTGTGCCTCGGATCCAATTGACCAATGACATAATGCTACTGAATACTGAATGTACTACTACGCGTAATAGGTAGTTTTTATTTGTTTTCTTTTTAATTTCACTAAGGTGGCACACAAGCATACAGCCCACCTGATGGTAAACAGTCACCGTAGCCCATAGCCGCTAGCAATACTAGGGATATCACTAACAAGTTGCCAACCCTGTTGTCGATGAGGAGTCACTATGCTAGCAGCATTACTACTAGCCCAGCGTATCCTCCTGGAGCACTGGCAACATTACTTACCGTAGATATACAACACTACATCAAAGTAGTGTTATTTCACTGCGGTCTTCTGTAAGGTGGAGGTACAGTCCCCAGTCGGGCGGCTCCAAGGAAACCCACTGGAGAACCCAATTCGCCCTACCTCTCTTTAAAAAACTTCGTTTGTTAGGAAGATAAATTAAGTTCTCAGAAAAATATGTCTTTGAAGTGTCACTGGTATATTGAATTGATTCAGGTTTTACTTTGCGGAAATTCATATTTATAGAATACAAAATATATTATAATTTGCTTTGTCCGCTTAATGAGTGTGATACGGTCGAACGGCCTGCGCCCAGGTGCTGAGCTCACAAACCACGGCTGAGCTCACCTGGGCGCAGGCCGTTCACCGTGTCACTGGTATTATGAATCTTACTATTCGAACGCATTATTATGTAAAAGTAATTTGAATTTTGGTTACTTCTTATTTAACATAACTTATGCAATAGATCTGAAATTAATAATCAGCATATACAATTTGTCATAAATTTTAAAAATATTTAGTAATTACACCATAGATAATTACACGTTTAACTCAAAAAGACCTTCTCTACAACCCTAGTAGATGCGTTAGGTAGGTAGGCTAGAGGGTATAAGTTTCCTCTTTATTATCAAAGCCTAATTAGACTAGAAATCGTCTGAACACAAACATTGAGCGCTCCTCGATCGCGTTCTACATAAATACGCTACCTATTTACAAACGTGACAACATAATATGAGCTAAAATAAAGTGGTGGGTAAGCTAAAGCAACCTTAGTATGGCATCTTAGATGAATCTCCAGAAAGAAAAAAAAATTAGGCAGGCTGTTTTTAAATTCTTCGTTTCTTCGTTAATTCGAATACAACAAATATATATACTACTATGGTGGCAAACAGGCATATGGTCCGCCTAATAATAAGCGGTTACCGTAGCCTATGGACGATTGCAACACCAGGGGTATATACCACTCGCGCGTTGCCGACCCTGCAGAAATATCTTCACCCTTCTGGACATGTTCTTCAATGGTGATCCATGCTGTACGTTTTTGAGAAAACAATACCAACCAAATTGTTGAAAAATGCACACTTTTAAGATGACAGACTTTGAAGTGATGGTAATTTACTATTAAAGTTTAGTAAACCGCTAGTGATGTGTTTCTCGAAATGTTTGGAAACAATTAATAGTATTCAAATGTAGCATTTAATTACGCAATACTCTTGGGTAATATTTCAGACGCTTCAAATTAATAATTTGTCTCTAAGATATAAGAGTCAATGCGAACGTGATGTTGCGAAAATTGATTGCCAGAATAGTAATTTAGACCAAAATAACATAATAATTTCAAAATTTCACTAGTAATGATGTTACTATATTTTTAATTTGATTTAAAAGCTGGTTTTGGTTTCATAGTCACTTCATACTCGTAGGAAGAGAATATAGCGATGTATTCCTGACATTTTTCATCAGATAGATATTCATAGTATGAAATGGAAAAACAGACATAAAGAGCGAAAGACAGTAGACTTGAAATATTATATACCTACTTCTATAATAGATTCTCATACGTAAATATCACAGCCACCTACACTCAGTTTAATCTCAGTGCCCAATCAAACAAGAAGCTTGCAAATATAAGGTAATGTAAGATTCTTGGCGTTAAATCACTACAGTAGTATAAAACAGTCTTCTCGCTGTCTGTCTGTCCCTATGTATGCTTAGATCTTTCAACCTACGCAACGTATTTCGATGCGGTATTTTTAAATAGTGGTCTACAAAACAGAAAAAATACAAATAGGTACTACTGAGATGACGGCAAACATTTTTTTACCTATAAGATGGCCAACACGTTGCGCTTGCGCTTATCGTACCCCATGGACGTTCTCAAAATGGGAATATCTATTGACCTTTTTCGTTGTTCGACCTTGTGTTGAGCTAGCAACATAGGTTGAACGGAGGCACCCATCCTGAATGAGTGTAGTGTACCAATGAGTTTTTCTAAGCTTGAGCACGGTGATTATTCACACCGTGAGCTTCAAACGAGAGGTACGGCGAATGAGATCTCCCGTGGGTTTTCCCATTAAAATTGGGGACTGTACCTCCACCTTACAGAAGACCACAGTCAAATAGCACTACCTTAATGTAGTGTTTCTGGGGTGAGTAAGGTCGCCCGTGGTTCACAAGGATACGCTGTAAGTCCTCATCAACAACAGGGTTGGCAACGCGTTACCCCTGGTATTACTAGCGGCTATAGGCTACGATGACTGCTTACCATCAGATGGGCCGCACGCTTTTGCGCCACTTTAGTGGTATATGAAAAAAAATGCTATCCCTAGGGCGCTTAGAAATCTCAGTTATCAAGGATCAATAAGCAAATAATGTAAAAGAAACAAAAGAGGTTTCCAAATCAAGGGTGAAGTGCTCTATATTCTCTGTCTACCCTTAAAATGACATGGCTTGGTAATTTTTATGTACACACTGGTGCCAATTCTGCTGTTCAAAATTACTAAACTTAACTAATTTGACAGGTCTAAAAATATTGCCATCCCTATTTAACCCCGCACATAAAAAAGGGATAGCAAGACTTTTAGACCTGTCAAATTAGTTAAGTTTAGTAATTTCGAACATCAGAATCGACACCAATATGTATCAAATATTTAGTAAAAAAAATATAAACCCAATTTATTATGGGTTGTTACCAGGCGAGCTAACATGATAAATACAATATTTTTTTTCAACTTCTTAGTAGTCTACAAGGATACGATTCCGATTATGTCTTAGCTCTGGGAATGCCTTAGTATTACTTCGATCGAAATCATAATCAATATACGAACAACTACTTTTAATGGCTAATATTTATTTTTTCTTTCGTAGAAAGACAATGTGTATATTATGTCCATATAATTTCTTGTAGAATATAGTTTTCTTTATACGTGTTGATGTCGCCGAAAAAAAATATGTATCTTTATAATGTGGAAATAATCTGTGAGGATAGCAATGATAATTAACGAAATATAAATACAGAACTATTAAAGTTATGGATGATAATTATAATTTATAATTCTATTTAGGAAATGCCTTGGGGCGGTTCTTAGAATTATTACGTACATATACTTTACTCTTGCAAATGATTGTGCAAATTTTGCCGAGCAATTGATTAAATGCCTATGTTCAGGGTTTTTTTTATAATAGTATATATGTATTACAGCTTTATCAATTAATAGTAGTTATATGTAACCTATTTTATACTAGGAATGTGTTTTTAAAATTTGCATAATTTACATGTGATAATGTTCAAACATTATTATTATTTATATCATCCCGATTTATTATCACGAAATGTGTGATTTTCAGATGGGAATTGATATTGTTTCACCCCATAGTACACTATGTATACTCCAATAGTGTTGCACATCGGCTAGTAACTAAAAGTTCCCTTCCTTAATTCGCGCAATGAGATGTCCCATAAAGTCCCATTCAAAATTAGAGTAGCCCGATTAGAACAATAGATCCAGCTTACAGAAGGTCGTAGCTAAATAACACTACTATAATATGTCTTACGTAATGTATCCCAAGCGCCCAGAGGATTCGCTATGCTGGAAGCAAGGAGACCCATTCGTCCCGTATGGTGCTAATACAGTAATTTCCCACATTATAATAAGGTTGGCATTGCGCTAGTGATACCCTTGCCCTGGCATTGAAAGAATCCATAGGCTACGGTGACCGGTTACCATCACGCAGGCCTTATGGACACATATTCGTCCCCTTTGTAATTAAACAATATTAGTATTAATTTGTGCCGGTAGCAGGAACATTGTCGACAACGTATTCGTAAACGTAACTCGCGAAATGTCAAAATTGTCATACTAATTTTTAGTTCCAATTTTCACCGCCGCAGCGCTGTTAATTTTCCAATACAAAAATAGTCGAAGGCGATACGAAAACGTTGTCGATAATGTTCCTGCTACTGGCACTGTACATTGCGTTAGACGGCACGTGCCAAACTAAGTAGGTAGCCTCAAAACAAAAAATATTTAGTTACGAACCTAATTTTCTCCAATCAGCTCTCAGCATTATATCCAAGCGAATTACATGCGTAAGTCCACATGTCATGCGGGTTTTTTCACCCTACCCGGAAATAGTCGTGTTATTCTTATCTACAACCTTAAATCGAAAGTCAGTCAGCAATTAAAACTTGTTTCAGTTGGTGAGTACAATATGTATACCTATATACCAGAGTACAGTAAACATACAAATTGTCAGTATATACTATTATTTAACTTTACCTTTATGTATTAACTATACCTTTTGGTATTGAGACTGAGAACTTCTTTCAAAGGTCGGTATGTTTAATAGATATTCCAGAAACTTAAGGAAAGGCCGACATAATATGTTTCGACTACTTATCTCAAAACTTAGGTATACTGACCACTAGGCCAACGGTGCAGGTAGATATTTATTTTAACTGTTTATTGGAACGTAACTGCAAAAGAACCCTGGATTTTGATTAAAGGTTAACTGCGCAAACGCCTACGCTACGGATTACATAAAGCTACAATAAATTTTCTGTGTGATGTGCAGTGCATTTTTTTAACTCATATAAATTGGCACATAATTTACCTATATAAGACAAAAGGTATTTATTATAATTATACTAGTTGTCCCGACAGACGTTGTCCTGTCATAATAGCTTTGAATTCACATGTCAAATATACCATAGAAAAAGGACCTTTAGTTTATTCTGAAATTAGAAATACTCCGGTGTTTTTTTAAGTTTAGTCTTTTCATAAGAAACATTTCTTGACAATAAAAAGAATTAGTGAAATCGGTCTAGCCGTACACGCGTGATGCCGTAGCCAAGGGAAATAGGGATTAATTATTGTATATATATAGATACGGTCCTTCTTGTACCAGCATTGTAACTTCACTCACGCTTACTTTCCGGGTGACCTTGTCAAGTCGTTGATCCGTCCGTACCGACCAGGTTTTCAAGTGAAATTCTATAATAATATAAAGGAAACGGTTCCAATTACACGCCACATTTAAATGTCAGCTTTATACGGGTACTGTTCCATACTAAAGTTAACTTTAACTGGCAATTGACAATGGGCTCTTGACGATTATCTGTGATTTTTATTTTTATTGTACTATCAGATGATATTACAACACTTATATGTGCTATTGCGCGATTATTTTTTCCTTTTATTGCCCGACCACACAGGAATCAAATAAATAAAGATATAATCCGAAGATAACTATTTATTGATACTTCTGCAGTGCCCAGCGGACAACTTCAAAATGTTCAATGTATTCACGGACACTTGATATGTACTCATTGTTAAGAGTATTTTACTGTACAAGTACTGACCGTTATGGAATTTATGGAGAATGTGTGCCCCTTGAAATTAATAATTGACGCTCACTTATCAACTTTTAACGGATTCTCTCAGCGCTTCTCCCGACATGATCTCGAACCTATGTTGATTATAGCATTAATATGATTGTAATAAAATTATTTTGAGCCATCTCCCCTAAAGATCTTTAACTGAAATATCGTTCGCTTCTCTATTTAGGCAATCGAGAATAATAGCGAAATAACCTCTTAATTTCAAGTTTAAATCACTTTCTAAAGGCTATTCTTTATTAATTTCGATTGCCTTATTTCGCGTTTGCTTGATTTAGGTTTGGAATAGAGTAATACGTGAATCTTTAAATTAGTTTAAATATATCTTAATATGATCCGTTTTATTTGATTGTAATCTAAGCTAACATACGTATAAAAATACAAGTACAGTTCCTGAATTAATATTATGCCTGAATATTAATTGGGTATCCTAAATCCTATATAATACGCGGATATGGATTGCAATTATAATATAATTATAATTAATAACATATTGATGCATATTCTAAAGATCATTACAATATTAATTAATAGAACTTACACTAGTTAGTTAGTAACCCTGAGATTTGCAGGCCTAGCACAGCCTATATGTAATGCTAATATACCGAGAACTATATGTAACTCGACATACTACGCACTTAATATTATAAAATCAATGATATTAATAATATATTTTTCATCTCATCATACACCTTTTTTGGTAAAGCAGAAGAATAAAGAAACGAAGGAACGAATAAATAAGCCAAGGAACACTGAATCAGCCTCCTACTTAAGGGAACGACTATACGTTTTAAAATGTTAATCTGTCAGGAGAAGAAATTTGAACACATACTCCCCGATATTTTCACACGTTTTTTATCAACAGCTAATTTGCAATTCAAATATCATTAAATTAATTAAAGAATGAACATTGAACATGTCATTGCCATGCTTGCTAACATATAAATATAAATTTATATGATACTTAGTATGTCAGCGAGATTAATATATAGAGCGCCACTTCACTCGTGTCTTACATACCTCTTTTGCTTGCATAATATTTCAAATGTTAACAATTTTCACCATTTAGTCGAAAAAAAACCAATGAACACCAGTAGAAGACTGGCACACTTCCACGTAACAGTTATTTGGGACATTTTTTTAACTTGTAAATAAGATTGTACATTATTTTATAGTTATTACTTTTTTTGTCTTGGTTTTTATTATTACTTTTATCCACGTTTTTGTATGATAGTAAATATTACATAACACACGACTACACTAATAAATTAGGTGTGTCAACTAAATGTATGCCTCTCGGAAAGCGAAAAGTTCGTTATCGCATCCCGTACCATGCTAAAATTTGAACGTAGATTTTTTATGGATTTACTATTAAAAACCAGTTATACTCGTAGTTGCACGCACATTGTATCAAAAGTGGATCAAAACCATCCATTAATGCTGCAATAAGGTACTTTATAATGTGATTGACAGTTAAGGGTCAAATGCGGACTTAACAACATTCTTTCATTAGCATTTTATCAACTGGAGTAGTACATCGCTAACATTTTTTTTTAATGAATTTGTTATTGATGAAAATCATGAGTTCCATCACAGGTTCTTTCCATTTCTTATTTGGTATATTCATCAATCTTACATAAGGCACTAAAATGATGTGCCTAGTTAGTTTAAGGCTTTTTGTAGTTATATGTAAATTCTTGGAGGCAAGCTACTAACACGCACACTGATGTAACATAACTTTTCAAAGTTATTTTTATTTGTTAATACATATATATGTTATATAGGCTCACAATATCCAAATGTATTTACGTGGGTAGAGTTCTGATGGACATCGTTTGTAAGGTTACTTTAATGACGCTAAAGTAATTTATTTTTGTGACTTTTGCTTTAATTAACGTCGTGTTTATGAGCGGAAAGTTAGACTTATGGTATAAAATTTAACTGACTGTTAAACTGATTTAAATTTTGCATTGATTGAATTTGTTAGACTATAGTAATGGTCCACATTATGTATACCTTATTATTAAGAAATATTTTTTTGGGAATCGAAGAGTCTTAATCTTGTTTGAGCTGATTTTACGCTTGTCTTGCAATACGCATTTTAAACGGATTCGGGAAATTGTTTTTCCAATGAAATACACGAATAATAATACACAGTGGTATCATTCACCCCTGGAGAGAATGGAGCACGGGGCATGGGTCACACTAATGCTGGAATCTGATATACCTATGAGCTCAACTGCCTGCTGTCCAATACTCAAACAAGTCCAGTAAATGAACTTTCAAATCAGAGCGTCTTGTTTTGTTTTTAGATGCATATTTTTGTATATACCTTTGTCATGTCATATTTTTTTTATTTTAAAACTTTACCAATTAAATGACTAAAAATCGCCCGCCTGTTACAATTCATGGCCGCTGCATTCCAATGTCCCGACACATATCGACAAGGTCGCTCAATTTGTAGGCTTGCAAACGTCAGATTCGCGTAATCATTGATTTTTAATTCGATCAAATCGATATTTAGACTACTCGGTTGAAAAGAATCGATCATTATGATCTTAATTTAAATTGGCTTCTGTAAAGGAAGGTCAAAGATCTCAAAGTTCAATATGCGCACAATGGATTAGACTTTATACTTAACAACGATTAATTTAAAGGTTAGATTTCTGTGAAGTCTACATATAATCTTACTAAGCGCTTTGTGTTTTCCTTCGTATTTGCATCGACATAAATGTATCAATGTAATATCGATTACATGCACTCAAAACGTATTCAATTTACTTAGCAAAGTTAAGTTATTCCATAATGCGAAGAACCATGACCTTGTAAGTTCTATGAGCAAGAGCAAAATCCATTTAGTTATTCATAGCTTTGATATTAAGTTCACTTAGACTAAAGGAGGTAGTTCATAACACAGACATCGACAGGTCAGACAGTCTCGAATCGTTAAAGCGACCATACAGTACTCTTAGTTGAGGTCAACATGTTAGTAAGAGTGTTTTGGATAACAAAGGATTACATGATATTTAAAGATCTGAGGTCGTCTACTATGAAAAAGAAATGAAAATGTTGGGTTTGCTAATCTATAAAACGAAAGTCATGAAAAGGTTCTTAAATCCGTACATGGATGTTAAATACATGACCTTTCAGGAGATTTATCCAAAACATACGAATTCTCCGTTCTATATACAATATATCAATTTTATAGAGTAAAGTATGGCGTAAAATATGTGAAGCGGTGGTTGCCTTCATCTCTTCGATGTTAAAAATACGTTCAATAAGTTCCGTATTTAGAATAGATACTTTTCTCATCCCTTTTATTTTCATATCTCTTCTTAAATCTTCATTAAATGATCCTGATTTAAAGACGGCTAATTAATAATAATAGCCTTAAAAACAACGCTACGTAAGCACGAATCTTCATTGACAAATTTTATTCAAATAAAAATTAAATAAGTATTACCTTATCAAACTTTGCAAATACCTCTTTGCGAAATCATATTAATAATAGCGAACCGAACCGTGGGCGGATTAGATAAGTTGTGTTAAAAAGTGGTACAGCCAGGAAATGATTTATATATCGCTAAGCCGACAGCATTGTCGTCAACGCTTTTATATCTACCTAGAGTATAAGGAACCTTTGAATTGTATTATCTAGTTTTTATAGTGTCTGAATAGATTAGGAATATGAGACCGTTTCACAAGGTCACTGAAACATCCAAAATAGGCAAAATGTTTTGTAACCACTGTTGTGAACAGTTGTTTAAGTATAAATTTATTAATTTTGCCAACAACTTTGCCCGCATACAACCAGGATAAAATGCTCAGAGATAAACTTCAGTCTTGCGAAACTTAATTACGAACGTACGAAGTCGCGGGTACAGCTAGTCCTCAAATATTATAAATGAAAAAGTTTGTGAGTATGGATGTATGGATGGAGGTTGTTTACTCTTTCACGCAAAAACTGCTAAACGGATTTGGGTGAAATTTGGAACACAAATTTCACCTCTTAAGAGAGGTAGGGCACAACGGGTTTACCCGTTCAAAATTGGAGCTGCCCGTCTGGGGATCGTACCTCCACCTTACAGAAGACCGCGGCCAAATAACGCTACCGTCAAGGTAGTGTTGTGTTCCCAGCGGTGAGTAAGGTCGCCAGTGCTCCGTGAGGAGGCATTGTGTCGGCAGTAGGGGGACCAGTGATGTATTACCGCTGCAGAGTTGCGTGGGCGTGGCATGTTGGCGCGGCGGTTAGGGAGACCCGGTGAAACGGTTGTCCGCTGGCCGCCCGCGGGTTGTAGGGGTCCCGAACCCAGGGATTACTTAATCTCCGCCCTGGGAGGCTGACCCGCCGCCCGCGCATAATCCCTGTCGCAGACGGTCGTGCCGGAGGAGGAGACCGGGGTGGACCCGACCTGCTGCGGCAGGGGGGGACCGGGGGCCCTTCCGACTGCCGTGCCAGCAAGCCACATCACCATCGCGACTCTCTGGTGGATCTGCATTGCGCTTTGTCCCTTCTGCTGCTGACACAACGACTCCTCTCAACCCTCTCCCACCCCCTTCCTAATATGGCCAGGCAAAAGAAAAAAAAGAAGTTTTCTCCAGCGGCCTCCCCATCCACAATTTCTGTGGACTTTTGCAACATCAGGGGAATCCACGCTAACATCAATGCAGTCCACCAACATCTTGAGACTGCACAGCCGACTCTTCTTTTTCTCACGGAGACGCAGATATCCTCCCCCGACGACACATCGTATTTGCACTACCCCGGCTACAAGTTGGAGCACAGCTTTGTGCGCCGTGCCGGGGTGTGTATGTATGTCCGGGAGGATGTCTGCTGTCGCCGTCTCCACGGCCTTGAAGACAGGGACCTGTCGATTTTGTGGGCGCGCGTAGATTACGGTGGCCACACCCGAATTTACGCGTGCCTTTACAGGTCCCACAGCGGTGACTTGGACACAAATCGATTGTTCGAGCACCTGCAATCGACGACTGTTACAGTATTTGCGCAGTACCCCTCCGCGGAGTTAGTGATTCTTGGAGACTTCAACGCTCACCACGTTGAATGGCTTAGTTCTCGGTCCACTGACTCCGCGGGTAGGGCTGCTCATGACTTTGCCCTGGCCTATGGCTTCTCGCAACTGGTTCTTTCTCCCACGAGAATACCAGACATCGAGAGTCATACGAGCTCCTTATTGGACCCTCTGCTGACTACGCGACCGGACGGCTATACAGTCACAGTGGAGGCGCCACTCGGCTCCTCAGACCACTGCCTCGTCCGGTCGCTAGCGCCCTGCGCGCAGCCCGTGGCGGCTCAGCCACCCGGGTGGCGCCGCGTGTGGCACTACAAGTCAGCAGATTGGGATGGATTGCGTGAGTTCTACGCATCGTACCCGTGGAGGCAGCTCTGTTTCGCAACAGATGACCCCGACACCTGTGCGGCCGCCGTCGCTGAGGCGATACTGGCGGGTATGGAATGTTACATTCCCAACCCGCTGGTGGCTGCAGGGGTGAAGAGACGGCCGTGGTTTAATCGGCCATGCAAAGAAGCTCGACGAAAAAAGCAGACTTTGTACGAGGCTTGGACCACGGCCCGCGCTAATCGGGATCCTAACATCTCTGCTGCGAAACGTCAACTGAATGCTGCCTCGAGGTCCAGTAAAGGAATGATTGCCAGGGCTAAATTCAATTTCGTCGGCAGAATTGGCGAGAGGCTGGCGAGCCTCCCTTCTGGGAGCCGCGCTTTCTGGTCTCTCGCTAAAGCTGCCGAAGGAAACTTCTGCCAGTCGTCCCTGCCACCACTACGGAAGCCGGACGGCAACTTGGCCCACAGTGCTAAAGAGAAGGCTGATCTACTTGGGTCTCTCTTTGCCTCGAACTCGACTTTGGATGACAGGGGTGCCATACCGCCTACCATCCCGCGGTGTGACAGCTCCATGCCGGAGATTCGTATAACCCAACGGGAGGTCCGGCAGGAGCTACTTTCTCTTGAGATCCATAAGTCGAGTGGGCCAGACGGCATACCGGCAGTGGTGCTGAAGCAGTGTGCTCCCGAATTGTGTCCTGTGCTGACGCGCCTTTTCGCGCTTTCCTACTCCAAAAGTGTAGTCCCGTCTTCGTGGAAGACTGCCCATGTGCACCCAGTGCCTAAAAAGGGTGACGGGTCAGACCCGACGAATTACAGGCCGATCGCTATTACCTCCCTTCTCTCCAAACTGATGGAGCGAGTGATCAATACACAACTTTTGAGGTACCTAGAGGTTCACGACTTGTTGAGCGACCGACAATATGGCTTCCGCCACAGTCGCTCGACTGGTGACCTCTTAGTGTATCTCACACACCGTTGGTCACTCGCCATCGAGAGTCAAGGTGAGGCCTTGGCAGTGAGCCTAGATGTAGCGAAGGCGTTCGATCGGGTCTGGCACCGTGGTCTTCTCGCGAAGCTACCATCATACGGGCTTCCCGAGGGATTATGCAAATGGGTCGCCAGCTTTCTGTCCAGCAGATGCATAAGAGCTGTCATCGACGGTAGTTGCTCCGATAGCATGGACATAAATGCCGGCGTCCCGCAAGGCTCCGTGCTATCCCCGACACTGTTCCTGATGCATATCAATGATATGCTGTCTATTGACGGTATTCATTGCTATGCTGATGACAGTACCGGGGATGCTTATTACACGGGCCGTGCAAACATCCCTCGTTCCGTGGTAGAGGAAAGCCGCGAACGACTTGTGTCCGAAATCGAGAGTACACTAAGAAGTGTCTCCGAATGGGGTCGACTTAACCTAGTCCACTTCAACCCCACTAAGACACAAGTCTGCGCGTTCACCGCTAAGAAAACTCCATTTGCTGTAACTCCACAATTCCTGAACACGTCCGTCAACATCTCGAAGAGCATTGGGATCCTTGGCGTCGACATTTCTAGTGACGTTCAGTTCCGTAGTCATTTGGAAGACAAGGCCAAGCTGGCATCCAAAAAGCTCGGTGTGCTCAATAGGGCGAAGCAGTACTTCACATCGGGGCAAAGACTGCAACTTTACAAGTCGCAAGTCCGACCCCATATGGAGTACTGCTGTCATCTGTGGGCGGGGGCACCTGGATGCCAGCTTGCGCCTTTTGACTCGGTTCAAAGGCGCGCTGTAAGAATTGTCGACGATCCCAAGCTCTCAAGCGGCTTAGAACCACTAAGTCTTAGGAGAGATTTTGCCTCCCTGTGTGTGTTCTACCGCTTGTATAACGGACAGTGTTCCGAGGAATTGTTTGACATGATGCCCACGGCAACATTTTACCATCGCACTTCTCGCCACCGGCGGGGAATTCATCCCCACAAGTTGGAACCAAAATGGTCCCGAACTGCGCGGTTCCAAAAGAGCTTCCTCCCGCGCACAATTAAACTGTGGAATGAACTCCCCGCCGTGGTTTTCCCAAAGGAGTACAGCATGGGGTTCTTCAAGAAGGGTGTGAAGAGATTTTTGAAGGGTCGGCAACGCGCGAGCGATACCCCTGGTGTTGCAAGCGTCCATAGGCTGCGGTAACTGCTTACCATCAGGCGGGCCGTATGCTTGTTTGCCACCTTAGTGGTATAAAAAAAAAAAAAAAAAAAAAAAACACAGATAGTTCATAACCTGGATTAACACATAGGATACTTTTCATCCCGGGAAAATATTAGCTTCCTCTGGGGATTCTAAGCTCAACGCGGACGAAATCACGGACACAAACTAGTGTACTATAAATGCGAAAGTTTGCATATAACTGTGTAAGTGTGTTTGTCTCGAACACGATAAGTATGATAAAGAGAACTCAATCGGTACTCAAACAAATTAACTTCATACATCATGCACTTATGCAACATCTTTGAAATGCCTTTAGCTATCTGTATTCTCATACGGTTACGTTATGTGGTGTCTATAGTTTGTTCTCACGACAAGACCATCACCAACGTGCTCCAGATGGTATTTGGCGATAGCAGATGTCAAAAGCGCTAGGACCTTGTCGGATATGCACTTGGAAATGGTAATGAGGTCAAAGATGACTTATAGTGAGACCTTGTAACCTTAAGTCTGTTTTCGAATGTAATCGCCTGTTAAGCATAACTATGATTGAGATTTTATTAGATATTTTTTTGCGACTTCCACAATTTTAACGTACCTATTATTGACTTGTTACACAAAATACCTATTTGCTATCGGGTAGTTAAACATTTATGAAACTATCATACTTACCTTGTGTTGTGTTCAGGGCTAATTAATCATCACTTCACCAAACCTACATTTGATACTAGCCTCAAATTTAATGAAAAAGACTTACAAATACACGTCGTTGCCACAAGTACTTAAATTTTTTGATTCACTTGAGTAATTCATATGACCCAAAGCAATCACTAAAACATGCAAAAACGAAAGACAATAAAATTAAAATTAATAAAAAAATAAATGTATATTGTCCTAAATAACATAAAATATAAATAAATATCATATTGTAAATATGTTTCGTAATATCTAGATAATTTAATCAAGACCTAGATACGTCCAGGTCAAAGCTTACACAATGTTAACTATGTTTACTTCATTACATACATTATACTGTTGTAGTTATATATTTTGATCGTGTGACGCAAAACGAGGGGTGTTATTATAAGATTGTGTATCTATGTATTTTTGTGTCTGTCTGTGGCATCGTAGCTCTTGAACGGACGAACCGATTTTGATTTAGCTCTTTTTTTTCAAAGGTTAATACAGTGTTTCTAGTAATGATTTTTAACGCATTCAGGTTTTTTTTTATTTAGGTTAGTTGTTATTTGATATACATTGAGTAAGTTAACTGTGATGTAATATAAGAAACTGATTTGGTGACCTCATCACCCCGGAAACTGGTTTCCTGATGCATGTGACCGACCAGTCCAATAAAAAATAGCCAATTAGTAAGCTATGAGTACATTATATACCTGTGATGTTAATTCATTACCTATTATAAACAAAGTTACTATAAGCACTAGTTTTAACTAGTGCTTATAGTAACTTAAAGTACTTAAAGTACTTTTTAAAGTACCTACTCGGAACTGATGGGCGTGTATGAAAAGATTGATGAATATAAAAGAGGCAAACGATGTGTGTAAGTCTAAAAGTGGAATGGCGCTATACAGGTACTCTCTGGTGTTGATATATATGTACTGTGAGCAGTTTTTATTTTGTAACTAATTTGGAATCTGTACTAAACCATCAAAAATATTTCACAAAGAAAAGTACAACACCCCTGAGTAATACGTTATATATTACCTTAAGGTTTCATGCTATTCTATTTATACACGGAAAAAGTCGCAGGCAAAAGCTATACATAGTATAGACTTTTAACAATCAGTTCAAAGTTAGATACCTTCACATTAAGCTTCCACATTACCCAAATTAGATTGTTCGAATTTACATAGATTACAGAAACAGCAATATAGCAATTTACAATTTGTGAAAAACAAAATGAAGGGAATCTTTATAAGTAGGTATTTATTGAATGGACACTGGAACATTTGTTATTGAATCAAATTTAAATAAATATTCACAGAATATATACAAATAACTTATTTGCTTCAAACCGAGTGGTTGTAAAGAACAATCTGGATGAAAAGTAATCTTTTTATACCCTCAGGGGTATTCAGCAACGTATGTGCTTAATATCATCATGATCGTTGGAGAATTTTAGGCGTGAAAAACATACAAACTTACATTTAAAATATTTTAAAGTCGCGCTATTAATCTCAATAGTTCATTACATTATAAATGGAAGCATTTCAGAGTTCTTATTCTTGGGTTTCCCCGGTCTTAACTCCAAAACTGTCTGTGGCGTATATTGAATGGACTCACGATTCGCCTTTCAAATCGATGCCATTTGTAAAGTGGCAAGGTTATCACGAAAAGAGGGGAAATCCAGCCATAAAGATTGCCACGACAGTACTACAACTAGTTCAGTTTTGGATACGTCAAACATAGAATGATTATCTCTTATGTCACATGACGGAGTGCTAATATTATAACTTCTTGTTTCAGATATACGGACTGCAGGATTGCGATCTATGTGAAAAATATAGTGCTAGTGCAATGCTCTCAGTTACGATGTGAGAATCCCACATCGCTCACATTATTATGCAAGTGCGGCCGCAATAAAGTCTTGTCAGCTTGTTCATTGTATTGACTTACCGAGTTTGACATTTTGCTCCAATGCCGAACGCATAGGCAATGGCTTTGGCAAACTTCACGGTTGTGCCGGTGGGGGTAGCGACGCCTGTGGTGGCTCCTACGTCATCAGCTCCTCTTAAGATTGATCTGGATGATCTGCTGTATTCCCCAGAAGAGCAACAAGCAGACTACCCTCAGCAGCAAAATAAAAATGAGCCCTTTACTCATCCTAACCTACAAAGAAGATCAAAGCTCCGAAAAAGGGCTGGCACCGCGTACCTACCACCTCCGAACCAATACGCTCAATACCCACACGAAAATGTGCCACACAACCCTTATAACCCACAACTACACACACAAATTTATCAACAGAACACACGGCTCGATATTCAGTTAGAAAATCAACGAGTGCAAGAAGTTAATCCTCAAATTCCTCAGTACGACAACACAGGACAGTACGTTCACGATACCGCTGGGGATTATGACTACGAGCAGAGGAGGTTAAACCAGAATGCTCCCCACACGCCATATAATCCTGGGTATGCGGACGCGCCGTACCCTCCGGCGTCAACACAGAGTCCTTCTAGTCAGAATGTGAATAACTATAACTTTGTAAATAGACCTACCACCCCACCTCCTCCAAGAGATCAGGGTATAAAGAACACTGGGAGCGGTCCGGCGTCCGATCGCCCTCGAGGCTTCACCAAAGTGGAAACTGGCAGCGCAGGCGGCAAGACACAGTTGCATGCAGTTCTTGATTACGATGATGATGATTACTATGATGACGTTCCCGGACAAGGTGAATATGTTTTATTTTAAATACATACCAATAATTGCATATTTGTCATCACACAGTCATGTTTACGGTCAAAGGTTAAAGGACTTTGTAATTACTGGCGTCAAGCAAGCGATAGGCTTCATGAATATTTTGGTAGATTTGGCTGTAACTTAGCCTTATTCCCGTTTTGAGTGCTCGCGTAATACGACGAAGATAAAACTGACTTTTAAATTTGAGAATAAAAGAATGCCGTAAAGAATATTAGTCCTATTATTAAGTCCATAAAGGTCCATACAAATCTCTGGTATGCCCGTCAAGGTGGTCAACTAAGCAATTAAATCCTGTTAGAGTCTGCGATACTATTGCAATAGCATGAAGTGACAAATTGTGCCAGTCCTTTATCCTCTATTTAAGTTATCCTTTTTTTTTTAGGAACATAAATTGTCACAGTTATTATCATGTCTGTGACATCGAGATGTCAAAGGATACAGGTTGGTTGACAGTGAAAAAATCGTAGCAAAATCAAACAGATTTTTACATCATGGTACATTAGCTTTTGTCATAAAACTACGCATAAATATTGTATGTAAGTGATAATGATCTTTTGACCCCAACGCATGTAAATTCATCTAAATAATCCGTACTATTGTTTGCAAATGTTGAATTAGCACACGCAACGGACAGGCAAAGATACATAACTCTCTATACAAAGATATTAATAATTTTGGAATTTTAGACTTTGCGCGTAGTTTCATAAAAAGAAATGACTAACACGGAAATTTACATAAAAATTTTGATACTTAAAGGCGATGACTAATGGAACAATTTCCTGGTGTGGTTAAATTTCTAATACCAATCACTGAGGACAAAGACCGCTAAAGCTCTTGCCTTGTTTCCCAGTCGAGGCCTTCGATCTCTGTAATGCCGACCGATCTCCAATGCCACTTAAACAATGGACAGTCTACCTTAGACTTTGATACATGGACATTAATGTTGACTCTGTCCTAGAAATTACACTTTTAACATTATAAAGCACAAAAACACAGCACCCATTTTGCGCAAAAACCGTGATCTGATGTGCTAATAAAAATTACAATCGCGTTTTATGATACACGACAGTGGTTTCTCAGTGTCAAGGCGCGCTACAATGGCGGAATTACATGACGTGAGCTGAGGAAAGGGTATCTCGGTTCAGATTTACTGCCACACCCGATTACGTATCAGTAGAAATAATTCAAACTTACGCAATATCGGGCTACATTATAAGCAAGCTTTTTGATGGCACAGTTAACTTGGAAATTGCAGTATTTGTACATTTAACATCTCTGTGATATGACATAAACACGAAAAACAACCTTGGCTTCACTTTCAAACTCGTGCTGTACTAAGTATCATCCAGCTGTGAGGTCGAAGCACTCGCTTCTTGCGTCTTCAAATAAAATTGGGCCGAATGTTGAGCGTGTTAAGATTTATGATTCGATTTCTTATGTTCATGTGTGAGTGAGTAATTCAACTTGAGGTGTATATACGGACACTGATAAATTACAATGAAGTATAATAGGGGTTCTAAGGATGGATAAGGGATTACAATTACTTTATCAAAAATTTCCATATATGTTTAATCTATGTGAAATAAAATTTTTGTCCAAGATCTTATTATAATAATGAGAGATTCCTCATCAGTTTTTGTCGCGGATGTAAACATCAAGTAGTTCCAAATGTAAAAACACTGTCTGATTTCGATATGAGATCTCTGTTGCCTTTTACGTAAAGTGTATTTTGCAATAATCGTCATCCGATGCGATAGCGTCCGATATTGGCAACTTACTGCTTTATTTACATACAAAGGTTTTTTACACAATTGCAGAATATAAATTTGAATTCGATGCAACTTCACTTTCACTGTACTCCATTGATTTAAGCTGCACATGCAATTGCAGAAGTCTCAAGTCGGTCAGTTTCGTACTTCATACATGAGATTTATTAAAATGCTCAAAATTTACCTTATGTGGTATTTTCTGTCTTTTACTTCTTATATTTTTTATTCTCCTTTTACACACTAGCCTAAATTATAGAAAATTTATCTTGGTAAAATAAATTTTAAATTAGTGCACTAGTTCAGCTTTGTGCTAACAAAATCATATTCAGTTCTGTCAAAACGATGAAATTTAGGGAATTTGGTGATAAATATATCGACTTCAATGAACAAGAGAATATGGTAAATATTTTATATTTCGTTTTAGTCCGATCAGATGAGCAAGATAATTGGCACCATTGTTATGGGAACACATTTATTTACTCGATGTTTTGGAAGTGACTCGTACCTATATAGGTAGACTCGAATAGCTGCCGAATTCATGCACCTTACTGACATATTCAGTTAATTATACCTTGTTGACATCACACTTTGACAATATTTATGTAACAGTCAGGTTTTTATGTCGTCATAAAGAGTCTCGCAACGACGCGAGAGGGGCATTTGAGATTGCCGACATCTTTTTTGCTGTTTCATCTATTCGATTTATCATTCTGCAGTATTCGTTTGGAGATGACTTCAAATCGATTCTGTGATACATAAATATAACGTGATACCGTGGTAGAAGTAGTGATTTTGAGATTAGTGGTTCATCTAGCTATATGTTTATTTATAATATAAAAGAAACATGGATACTGGAAACCCATGCAGTAATAGTAAGTCATTTGTTTTATATGTTAAACGGTATAACATCTATTACTAATCTATCTATTGAGTATCGACCACGTTTATGAATCAAGTTTAACAGAACGTTGATTATGGTGAATTAAAATCTTGCTCTAAATAACGGTACTTACGTTTGATTTATGGAATCATGTTGTAGGTATTAAGTAATATATTAAAGATTCCAATGAAAATAGAACCAGTGAAGGATAAGTTGTGTACTACTGCGTCTTAAGCCTTAGGCTTCGTACAGATTAATCTGTGGCCTTGAATAACGGCCGTGATTTGATTGAATCCGAAATGAAATAGAATTATAGGTTTATTACCTCGGGCTTTGGGTTTTAAAATAATTAATTTGCGTTTAATGACTCCCTAATACTCTAACCCCCGACTAATTTAAAAAGATCGCGATGTGTGTTCAATTTAAAGAGGTGTGTAAGATAAGCTAGAAGAGCTTTTAGGATCTACTGCGTGTGCATAATATGTGTCCATAGGCTACGGTGACCGCTTACCATCAGGTGGTATGCTTCTTTGCCACCTTAGTGATAAAAAATAAACTTATACCTACCTGTAGTCATTGAATTTCTGAAAGATTATGATAAACATAGAATTTTATTTGGCGTTGCATTTTGAATTTTACTATCAGGATTGTAATGGTTGTATGCAGTATTTTATTGAGATACAGGCTTAAAAAATTTTTGTTGTAATCTTTTTAGAAATAAGTTTTATAAATCTAATTGATAACATTAAAAATATGAAGGCTTAAGTGCCTAAACCATTAAAGTGTAGGTATCCCTAACTATAAACCTGGGCTGCAGTGATACTAACTACCAAACTAAGGTCGGTATTTGAAAGGGCTGTCAAGAATATATTTATAGCTCAGTTTGAAGCACTTTGGACTATGAGCGATATAAAATAGTCACGCTCCCGTTTTGCAGCCGAGGCTGATGGATTTCATACTGTTTTTAATACCTATCTGTATGGCTTAAGGTAGGTTATGTTATATTAAAGTTATATTGTGCTATACCTATCTGTAAAGCTCAATTCTGAATATGAGAAATCACATCTATATCAATTCACAAACAGGAAAGAATGGTTCATAACTATTTTGTGATTGGCTTTTTGAATATGAAACTTTTTTTTACAAGAGATAAAAACATATTTTCTTTTCGTGTGAAACTGAACACAGATCGTTATAAATTCATAATTAATCATCAGGTCATTTAAATTATACCTCTGTTTAGTTATAATACGAGTTGCTTTTTGCTGCTACTGCGTCTGCGCACACCCGGGGCATTATTTTATGTAAATGTATAATTAATATGTGTGTAAATTAGAAGATGCGGCATTACGGACTCGGAAGCAAGATCTCACAGCTGGGTGCTTGGCGATCTTGTTCCCATAAAAGATTCGAACATTTTACGAGTTTCGATTCATTAGTTCTATTATAAGTGCATTGTATATTGGTTAACGTATGTATTTTAATTGACTTGGATTTTGAGGGTTAGTTATACAACTGTGATAGTATATTTTTTTTAAAACATGAATTTCATTGAATAACTTTTGAGTAAACTATTTTATTTAATATAGGCTAAAATTTGGCGTAACCACACTTCGGCTTTTAGCCGTAACATAAACATATACACCAAATTAAAAAAAGCAGACAAATCAGCAAATTCTAATATAGGCTCAATAAATCAAAGAACTTACAGCTCACTAATCGATTACCGCAGGCAAAAAAGGGAAATCAATCGAGGAAGTTCCCTTCGCGTGATATAATCTATTGTCTTTGTCGTTATGTCATGTACAGTAAGGCTATGTAATACTTTTTGTGCTATTACCGATTTGTTTATGGTTAACATTATTACCTCAGCGATATTTTTAAAGATATAGAATATGTGATAGATAGAGGCATATAGTTTCCACAATCCATATTTTGATATTTTATTTCTAGTTGACGAACATCTTTCTTTTGTTTCTGTCGGGAGTAGTCTGGTCATTTTTTAGAACAAGGATAGCGTAAGCGAAGCTATGTCCTTATTCTAAGGGTCTATTAGTGACCGCTTGGGCGGTACGCATAAATAAAAAAATACGTCAAATTATTTACCTACTTATTTCAATCAATTATTGGTGTACCAGTGACTGGCAGTCAAAATCTCAGAAAGTCGAAATCGGTGCACCTAGATCATATTGATGAATGTAATGGATCATTAAACGTTTTTTTTTTTAAACGAACCTATTCTTATTTTGAGACTAGCGTCCCTGTTAAGCTTAGAATCCCAGAGGAACCAAACATTTTCCCTGGATAAAAATATATCCTATGTGTTAATCCAGGTTATAAACTTCGTGTGCCAAATATGTTCCTTCATCCTTACAAACTTTCACATTTTTAATATTAATATAATAATATAGGATATAATATTAGTAGGATATAATATTAGTAGGATATGAATATTATTAAAATATCGTGACCAGGATCATTGAAATAAATACATTGAAAGTGTTTTTTTTTCATTTTGAACTGTTTGTTTATTTTATTTCCATGCGTACGGAGTCAAAAGGTACCCAATGAAGATTCTTATTTTCCAGATTCCGGTCAGCCTTCCATTACGCCGCTCCAGGGTCCAATACTCCTGCGGAATGGGACGGTCCCGGTCGTCCCGCTGACCTCATACCCCACTGTCAGCAACGGCACTTTCTACCAAATACCTGTAAGGAAATTATTCACATTAATAGCTCTGCCCGTGACTTCGTACGCGCCATCGACTACTTTCATAACTTTTTTATTCAAGATCTGATTGAAGTAAGACAAAAACGCTAAATGCTTAGTGAAGCTCAACACAATCCATTAGTAGAAACGGCATTCAAATGGGTTAAGCGGTTTTTGATATTAGTGCGCACAAACGCACAGATAAGCAAACAAAACATGTAACAATCATTGTTTGGGGTTCTATTGGGTTGACAAAGGCTCCCAATAATAGTTTTCCTATGTAAGCGATCAGTTTCTTTTATTTTTATTATAATTATGTATTGAATGTAGATGACTGGATATTCTGTTTCTTATGTCTTTCCAGCTATCAAGGTTGCTGATCATCTCTGAACACCTGTCTATCTTAAGGTCATGACTCGTAATTTTTCTGCTCTCTTAAGTTTCATAATATATATTTTTCCGACGAGTTTCCCAAAATGCGGTAAATTTGACGATTTGATATTGTAGCTAGATTTTTATTTATTTTCAAATATGAATATAGACAGATTTATATCCACGGCGCAGGCTTCGTCCAATGAAAATTATTAGACTTCACCTCACGTTTTGTCAACTTTTAAAAACAAAAAGGGTTATCAGCGACATACTTCGTTATTGCCTCAGAGTAGATAATATACTACATTCATTTCACATACGATTTGACTGTCATATCAATTTAGATATATGATTAATATTATAACCGTTATAATAAACAAAAATGCGATGCTAATATGAGGGATATTAAATTTCACCACATGAGTAAATCGGATTATTTACTCATGTGCCTTTACCTGATTATTGACTCGTTCATCTTGTCGCATGCTTAGTAAACTTCTGAGAATTGTTAAGCCCAATGATAACTGTCTTAACTAGGTTACACAAATAGACATTATTTGAGATATGGCAGACAAATGATTGTTCGTTAGTTGGCAAAAGACCAACTCAAACACGCATTGCCTAATACACTTTGTACGTACACATAACTTACAAAATGTACTTAAAATACTCAAGCGCATAAAGCATGGAATAAATCTGCTTTTGGTTCTGAATTTCAATATTTTTGTTTCACGCGCACGAAATTGCGGGATACATGCTGACCGCAGACAACTCTCCATTAGACATACTTTACTAATCTATGCAGGCGTAGTTTTTTATACTATTAAGGTGGAAGAATTCGGCCCTCCTGGTGGTAAGCGCCGCGGCGCGTCTACCGTAGCCTATGGATACTTGCTGCAACACGGGTATCACTATAAGGTGCAGACCCTGCTTACATCTTTGCACACCTTTCTTGAGTTCATGTATTTAGGAAGTGCTATGAGTACTGCCCGATAGTATGCCTTAAAGCATACTGTAAACTAAGTACCAGGATGGGGTTCTTCAAGAAGATTGTGAAGATTTTGGCAGGGCCACCAACGTGCGAGTAACACCCTGGTGTTACAAACGTCCATAGGCTACTGTAACCACTTACCATCAGGCGGACCTTATGCTTGTTTGCCATATGAGTGGTATAAAAAAGCACCTATTGTGGTGGTGGTCCTAGAAACATGGTATTTGATAGAGAATATAAGTATTTCCATAATAAAACGCCAGTAAGCTGAGATGATATAACAATAATTATCATGTCTCGTCTGTAAAATGTATGTTTATGCCTTTATTTGCAGATGTTAATTAGCCATTTAACATATTATGTCTGTATTTAATTAAGCCTTTGACATTTCACGAATAGTTTGCAATATCGATAGACAGAATGGCGTCGAGGTATAATTGTTTTTTTTTTTTGCTAAAATATACGATAATCCTTATTGATTGACTGATATTGATTGAGTTATTGGTGTGACGAAATACTTCATTCATTATTATTATGTTTGGAATCGAATATTTATTGCATAATAGGGTATTTTTATATATCAATAAGAAGATGGCACATTAGCATATGGCCCACCTGCAGGTAAGCAGTCATCGTAGCCTATAGCCGCTAGCAATACCAGGGATATCACTAACAAGTTGCCAATCCTGTTGTTCATGAAAACTCACTGTACTAGCAGCATTACTACTAGCGAAGCGTATCCTCGTGGAGCACTGGCAATCTTACTTGCTTTGTAGTTGTCTGCGGTCTTCTGTAAGGTGGAGGTACAGTGCCAGCCGGCGGCGTCAATTTTAATGGGAAAACTCACGGGATATCCAATTCGCCCTACCTCTCCTTTTAAATTAAGGAATTTCAAAATTTCTATACGCCCTCACCATAAGGGATAGACAGTGGTGGCAGAGGTGTGACATCCATTTCTCACTGGTCTGATGTTTTGGTTCCAAATGACAGGTGTTAAGCCCATAAATGTTATTCGAACACATTTCTATCCTGGGCTATATTACATAGATGAAGATTTCTAAACGTATATGAATCATACATCTTCTGTTCGGAAACCAAAGTGTTTCGGTCACAAAGGTATTATGTAATCCGATTATAAATAAATTATTATCTCGGAAATGGTTCGCTTGAGCCAATTTTAGATATTTTCATTGTCAAATGCAAAAGATTTATAAGACTAGACAAGTTTTTATTTACACAAAAATCTCGCAGTATGCTTAATTTCTGTCTGACTCATCGCCTATGATGGAATACAGTTCATTTTTTATATCAATGTGTTATTATTACTTTAATAATATTATTATTGTACATGATGAAGTTGGACATTGCGATCGTAATAAAAATCGTCAAGAAACGTCTACAAAAAAAATAATTATATAATATTATACGCCGCTTATATTACCTACAAAACTTAGAACATGTATTCTGTGTATTATATTATTAATTCTGTGGTCACTGGTCATAGTACGTAACCTTGAAGGTGCTAATAGCGTTTGGAAACCCCTAGCGAGAGCAGTGTCAGTCAACAGCTAGCAGTCATATACCAACGAGTACTGGAATAACAAATAACGCAGCTATCGACAATATGGACATCCTTGAATTCGAACTTTGGTACACTTTAGCAAAATATTTTACACTAGCTTTTTCACCGCGACTTCACCTACGTAGCAATATAATTTACAGTATATGGTGCTCTGTGATAATATAGCATTCTACTGATGAACGATTTTTCTAAATACGTCCAGTAGTTTTTAAGTTAATTCATTACAAGCAAAAATATTTTCTCTTTGTAATATCAGAGTAGATAATAAACTGCGTATATTAGTGTAGCAGGTTAGATTATGAGAGAAATTATTCTTTGTTTGACAACCTGTGTATTTTTTAGTATATTATAAAAAAAAGTATCTTGACCGAATGTGAATATTTTACGAAGTCTATTTATTATACTACATAGTCATACTGCCAACCTAGAGAACCTCCAAATATAACTAAATTTAAATGTTTATCATTTATTTTGACGGCTTCTTACCACGGTATTTTTATTTAATTAAAGAACCCGTCAAAATTAATTATAATATTTAGATCATAACATTTACTTCTCTGTTACCTTAAACTCTGCTTACGTACTTGTACTCGTATTAGACTGAGACTATTTTGCTTCAAGTTTCCTGTATTAGCATACATTTTGCACGGCTACCTTATTAGAATTGCGACAGCGTAGGCTTCGCAGGAAACGTCCGATCTAAGCCTGACTCAGAAGCGTGGGCTATACAACATGACAAAACATAAAACGTGAGCGATTTATAAGATTCCCTGCAATGTGAACGCCATAATTTATCACCTTCTCGATTCTCATAACAGCTGTGTGAACATTTACCTTCTTGGGGTAAATGCCCTTACTATGTATAGACTTTATACAGCGTGTCACAAAACTACCCATAAAGCTGAAAGGAGGTTAAATGGGGCCTTATAACGAGTCCATTCATAATATCTAAGAACCGTAGTAACACTGTATAACATACCCCAAAAACATTATTTTTTCACTGATGTGCATACCCTATTTCAGTAAAATTAAAGAGTAAACTACGCAGAATGTACTTATATTATATTTCTACCAAATTAGCGGAACGCCAATTTTTTTTTTTCCAACTTGTCATTTTTTGAAGCTACTAGCTTCAAAAAATGACTTGAGTATAATGACATCCTTGTATTGAGGTAGCAAACATTTATTAATTCAAAATAGAAAAACCATTAAAGTAGACTTATTAGGTAAAATAGGTACGCATACATTTCTGTTTAATAATCTGGTTCCCTGACATGACAGTTTACTAGGGTTGACAAAATTTTGCCATTATAATAATAATTAGTGTATACATCCATACAAATAAATACAATAATTGAATGTTATATTGTGATTTGAAAATAAAGGCTTTTCCTAAGCTCGTACGGTCACGCTTATTATGATATCAAAACCCATATAAGCGTTTTTTTTTATTTTGTCTCTCACTATTGTGTGTTCGTCCACGCTAAGCAACGAAAGGGCCGTACGGATTTCGACAAAACTTTCACTGATAGTTGGAGGACTTTTCACAGAAAAACCAAATTCTGGAATGCTTTAAATAGCTACTGTTTTGGTAAATTACTTCACTGGGCTGTAGGAGCGCGACGGAAACATTATCTCGCTCACACGTCACAATCGTTTTTAGATCGGTAGAAACAGCAACGGACTTTACCACTGTTTTTAAGGTTCCGTACCCGATGGGTAGCCAACCCTTTTACTAAGACCACTGTCCTTCCGTCCATCCGTCCGTCTGTCTGTCAGCGGGTTGTATTTCATGATCCGTAATAGACGCTGAAATGAAATGAAATGCTGAAAAATAATTGTTAAGTTTTTAATTTAGACTGGTTTGTTTTTAGTACGGAACCTTCAATGTGCGAGTCCAACTCGCACTTGGCCTGTTTTTAAATAATCGTAATGAAAACGATGCTTACCATCAGGTGGACAACCTTGTCTCATCACTGTATCTACTATAAAGGTCACGATGTGATCTAAATATTTCCCAATATTGCTCGACTTGCCGCAAAGGTGAAGTTGAAATATCTAAGCATATTTATGGCTTCTACATTTGTACATGTAAAGCAGACGACTCGATATATTTGCAGATAAGTGCTTCATAGCTATGTCCTGTCAGCTATAACTTATACTTACCAAGCGATTTAGCTCAAATGACAACTAAAATTGGTCTGGCTACATTTTTAGTTGTAGGTGGTGCTTTCTGCATAAATACCTACGCTGACTTATGTTAATATAGGACCAATTATATTAATTCTTCTTACTCAAATCAATATCGCTCCGAGCGCTATTAATGAGTTCCTACGCACATATGCTCAGACCGGGACTCGACAACGGTAGAGAAGATATACCTAAATTTTCATAATTTTCTATGATGTTATCAAAACACCAGCAACATTCGCTCATTGCCAAATATGTATGTAGTAAACCACATATTCGACTCAATGCATGTATATATTTTATGCAATAAGATCTTCAGCATTCTGATGGCAAATTACCAAACGTTGCAGCGTTAGCCGATATGAGTCAACCGTTACCGCATTCAAGACATAGTTACCAATGCCCAGTGCCAATGCTCATCAAATATTTGTTACATTATACGATTTCATTGCAGTTGACGTAAAATGGTTCATCGCCCTCTGCGATGGGAGGAAATAAGTTTACGAATACGTGATTGAAACACCGAATACAATGTATTATCTCAGAGTAGATAATATACTATGTACAAACTGGATTATCCTCTCGTAATAATATCGTAATGCTCTATGATACATTATATTGCTTGGCTCAATTTTACTAAGATACTCGTCACTGAGTTATAGACTCAGAACGCTGATGTTCCATTGTCAACTAATATGAATAAGAACTGATTATGTTCAAAAGAGATGGTCTTTCCACTACAAAATTACAAAATATGTGGACGAAGGAGTTTATAATGATTTTAGTTTATATCAAATGACAATGTATGTGGTCATATCAACAGCCGATATGCACAATAATAAGAATAAGTAACTAAATATTATTAAAATCACGGACTTAAAATTCATCCATTATTTGATAACCATTTTACTGTAGCTGTATGTGTGGGAGGCTTTATGGCAAGTACTTTGCAAGAGGAAGTCTACTTAAGAAAGTACCTCAGTACTTACTTCAAAAGTCCTAAAGATCGTAAGAATCTAGCACCGACTTGAAAATTAATATATAGAAAATAAGTGCCAGCGAGAAGCTAGGAAAATTGCATCTTTATTATTCCTGTGCTAGCTAGCAGCTGCTAGTTCTAACATAGACCATTTATGCCAAAACTTCGTGACTCACATTCAATTAGGTAGATACTTTACGTGAATTGAATTGACGGTTTAATGCGTAGGCAAACCAACAAACTAGTCTAGTTATTCTGAACATTAAATGTTGCCGACGCTGGTTGCGTTTTATTTATCCAATTAGCCATTAAATGACTTAGCACAAAAACTGTAATTACTTTATTAGTACTTGTACAACAATTTTTAATTTCAATTAGGGGCTCAAGAATTGTAAGTATAACATTCGGATATGGTACCTTTTCGGCTTGTTGTAACAGGCTACTAATAATTTGGTTCTTAATATACGTGGTCAGAGTAATAGGCATAGTTTTGCGATTCCCATCCATGGGAATATAAACTATGATCATCAAGTTTTTAATATCTGATATAAATATCTTTAATAGTTCATAAAAATCTATCATATTCCAAACAGCCGCTATAAACAACTATCCTGTTCATTTTGCTGGAATCATCATCATCAGCCGATAGACGTCCACTGCTAAGCAAAGGCCACCCCCATAGATTTCCACAATGACCGATTCAATGCGACCTTTATCAGGTCATCGGTCCATCTAGTGGGGGGCCGTCCGACGCTACGTTTTCCAGTTCGTGGTCTCCACTCTAGATCTTTTTGGCCCCATCGGCCGTCCGGTCTACGAGCTATGTGCTATGCTTAATCAAGGTCTCGGTCACTAAAACGGTTCATTACATTTATTCACTAACCAATGCACAATAGACGGCATGTGTATGTAAATTATACAGAAACCAGATTTAAAACAACTATTAGATGTATAGTTGCTAAATATAAGACACAAAACGCCTGCTGAGTGATAATTAATTTTAATTTGTTTTGATTTTTAAGATATCTTAGAACTTGTCATAAAGTTTAATGTATAAGCATACATACCTAGGCAAGGTTTACGTTTTTGGAGGTACGTAATTTACAAAAATAGGTTTTTACTACAAAAATAAATACAACTGTAGCCTAAGCAGACTATCGACTTGCTTACGACTGCGTAAGGCGTACATAATCGTATCACGGCCGACATATTTTTTATGGAAAATGAACAGTTTAATTCAAATGCAAAGAGAGGTAGGGCTATTTGGGAATTCCTCCACCTTACAGAAGGCCGCAATGTAATAACACTACTTGATATAGTGTTGTGTTTCTGCGGTAAGTTAGGTTGTTAAGTGCTCCACGAGGATACGCTGGGCTGGTAGGTAGTAATGCTGCTAGCACAATGATTCCTCATCAACAACATGGTTGGCAAACCGTTAGTGATACCCAAAGACTATAAAACCACTTGACTGCGCATACAGTTCCCCGACGCTCGAAAAGTATTAGTATTTTGTCGCCTATATAACGGCTACGGTATAGTAAACATTTTAGTTGTGACCAAGTGTTAGACCTGTGTGCACGCTAAATAATTACAATTTTTTATGCTATTTATAACGCATAGAAATGCCTTCATGCGCGGTGAAGTGGTGTGGGAAACATTCCAAGACATCTAGTTACAAAAGGATGGCATAACTTTTCATCGATAAGTAAACACTACGAAAATTCTTTTTGATTTAATCACATTATGAGCCACCGCAGGGGTCTATTTAAAATGGTGGTTGGGTGACCGAGCACACGGATGAGTCGCGCGCGTTTATGTCTTTTGGAAAAGCCCCTTTCTTTCATTACGAAATTCTAATTATTTTATCCCTTTCTTTCCCTTTGTATTTTTATCGTCAAAATCTGTGCTGTTACCTTTAATGGCTGAAGTCGATATCGATAATAATAAAATTAAACGTAATACAATTTTTATTCAATTCAGATACTGTCATTAAATACCTATCTACTTTTAACCGATTTTAAAAAAAGGAAGAGTTTCTCGGTTTTTTCATCTGTGTGTTTGACATACATGTTTTCATTTTAGATTTCCGATGATTCCCGAATTAAAAGAAAAGTGGATAGATAAGGTTAATAAGGAAAATTGGTTTCCAACAAAATACAGCGCTGTTTGTTCAAGGCACTTCACCCCCGATTGTTTTGAATATTCGAAACAACGCCGAAGTTTATTTAGTTCGGCGATACCAACGATGTTTTTGCCTATTTTAGTAAGTTTTGTTTTTATTGATATAATGTTGGGAAAAGTCTAATCGTGAATATAAGAAATATTCAATCTTTACAGGCTTCAAATATTATGACGGAAATATAATTCCGATTATTTTATAAGATCGGTTTTAAAATCTCTGATTGGGTATAATTTATTCCCTGATATTAATTTTCATCAATATGAAATAGAATCAACTAATCATTTGATTGAATTAGCAAGATGCATACTTCAGAAATATTAGGTCCTTACATATGAAATTGGCGTTTTGTATGGGAGGAACAAAAAGTCGAATATTTTTTAATATAATATATTTAATTAATCAAAGTATGAACCATTATTTTCTATGCACTTTTGCCATCTCATAGGTAGTTCATTGATCCCTTTACTAAAAAAACCAGTCGGACGGGAATCAATAAAATCTTTGAAGGCGATTTGGACTGCCCCATCGGAGTTGAATTTTTTCCCTTGCAAGAAGTTATCCAAATTTCGAAAAAAATGGTAATCTGTTGGAGCAAGGTCCGGGGAGTACGGAGGATGTCTTAGACTTTCCAATTGAAGCTCTTCTAATTTAGTAGCCGTCTGTAGCGCAGTGTGTGGTCTAGCGTTGTCGTGAAGCAGCAGTGGCGTGGAGCGATTGACCAGCCTAGGTTGTTTAGCCGCTAGCTTTTCCATCATGGTTTGCAATTCCTGACAATAGACATCAGCCGTAATAGTCTGGCCAGATTTGAAAAAACTGTAATGAACAATACCGGCACTAGTCCACCAAACGCTTACAAGTAACTTTTTTGGGGTTAATTTTCGCTTGGGGCAGGATTTGGCTGGCTGGCCAGGATCTAACCATTGCGCTGAGCGCTTCCGATTATCGTAAAGAACCCATTTTTCATCACAGGTAATGATTCGGTTTAAAATACCTTCATTATTGTGCCGGTTTAGTAATGTAACGCAGCAGTCGACGCGCGTTTGCCGGTTTGTTTCAGTCAATTCGTGAGGTACCCACCTTTCAAGCTTTTTAATCTTCCCAATTTGCTTCAAGTGAATTAAAACAGTTTTATCACTAACATTGCAGCCTGCAGCTAACTCGGACGTGGTTTGCGATGGATCCGCTTCCACAATAGCCTTCAACTCTTCATTATCAACTTGAGTCTCAGGCCGTCCACGGGGCTTGTTCTGCAGGTCGAAATTTCCAGAACGAAAACGTTGGAACCAAAAACGAACTGTGTTTTCTTTTGCAACACGACCGCCATACACATCATTCACCCTTCGAGTTGTTTCCGCAGCACTAGTGCCACGGCGGAACTCGTACTCGTAAATAATGCGATATTTAAGGTTTTCCATTTTGTAAAATGAGTGACGCAAACAGAAAAAAACAGAAGAAAAAAAACAAATGAATGACGATCATCGAAGCACAAATACATGAGTCTATAGCTGTACAAATTTGAATTTGGAATTCCTTACCAAAGAGGAGAAATTCGTGATTAAAGTGGCCAGTACGAAAAACGCCAATTTCATATGTAAGGACCTAATATGTAGACGCTCGTATATAATTTTTACCAAGAACAATCAGGACCCTAAAACTTTAATTCGAAAAACATATATCAAATTAATTCATTTTAAAAATCAATAATAACAGGACACATGTTTTTATTTTTGTAATTGACTGATTTTGATTAAATATTAATGTGATTTTTATTGAGTATTTTTTATAATGTTAAAATCCATTTTATCGATATCGACTATTTTCCCTTAATCAAGTAGAGCAATCCCTAATCAGGCATACCTCCGCAACTTGACCTTGAACTGACCAATTGCAGCCGCGATTTCTTCCTCGTCACTCGCAGTAGTGAGTCGTGTACTTAGAAGAAATCGGCCGATACGCTCTCTAGTGGTTATATTCTCCTTGGTGATACCCCTGGTATTGCTAGCGGCTATAGGCTACGGTGACTGCTTACCATCAGGTGGGCCGTATGCTTGTGTGCCACCTTAGTGATATAAAAAAAAAACTAATCCGTTCAGCACTTTTGGCGTGATTAAGCAACGAACATACAGAAAATCATATATATTATTTAGTAGGAGTGTCAGGTTCATCTCAAAAGTTGAAAAAAGTGTCACATAAATCTAGTAGATAGCTAGAAATAGCAATGTAGCAAATTTTATGACTCACATATTCAATTAATTTTGTTTTGACCTAGGAATGGTCAGTAGGCCGCCAGACTTGAATTATTAATTGCAATGAAATGTACGCAACATCGTAAACCTTCACAATTTTTAAGAGTGTCAATACTTATCTCACAGTAGTTACTAATCATATTGTGTTTAAACTAATTAAATTAAAATAGGCACGAATCAACTTCGACGCACCAAACAACAAAAAAATATAATTAATAAAAACATTATAATAATAAAAAAACGCTTTAGATATAACTACTTTCTTTGTTGTACATAGTCACTTAGTGGTAGTAAGTGATCTGTATTATTTTATAGTAAGTTTATAGTTTACTATTCTGCCAATGCCAATGGTAAAAAAACACATGTCTTATGCCCAAGATCTGTGTCAATAAAAAGTAGAGATATAATATTGCTTTAAGCGGGGCATTACTGCTGGCATACACAAATTTGGGCCAAATACATTGCTAAGTTTAAAGATATAAATTTATTCAGCAAATTGTTTAAAAATGCTCAATACCAACAGATTTAGATCCTCTACGTAGGTTTCGTTGAATAGCATAGTTATCACCACAGTAATAATTAATGTACCCATATCTAATACAAGGAATAATCCACATCATCGGTTCCCTTTTCGTAGGTACTCTGCTCAAACGTCTTGAGGGGTTTTCTTTATACAAAAGCTTAATACTACACGGGTTTAAAAGTTCGAACGCTTTATTGCGCGCTCTTGTGATATCGTGATATTCTTTCTAGAGCTGGCGTAGCTTCTGTAAATGTATAAAATCCTCACCGTCAGTATTTAATGTAGTATTTTACTGTGCGGTATATCGCTAGTTTATATTTAGCTATCAGTTACGGTATGGCGCCGTACCGCATATCAGAATTGAAACAAGTCTTGAGTTAAGGCGCCAGAAGACGGGCGCCGAACGAATAGATGATTTTTTTGCTTACATAAAAATATGTAAATTTATTTTGTACCATGCAAGGTTATTGACACAGTTGCGTCTACTATACTGTATATCTTTTACATTGCTAAATAACAAGCTCTTGCTAAATTTATGACACGATCCAGTTTCCCATTTCATTCGTTGCGCAACAAATTTCTCATTCGTGTACAGCTCAATGTAACTTACCTATGGTGAGATGCCCATCTTTTTCAAAGTGAAAAGAGTGACATCATTATTCTTCTTCTCCTTTAGGATTTAAATCTAAATTTCTATAACGTAGGTTATTTGTTATAGGGTAAAATATGTCTATTTAGCAGACAGCGAATTGAATATTCTTTGCAAGCACGAGCTCTGTTTCGAGTTGCCATTTGAATGTCAATTACCGTTTTATTGCAACTTGTATTATTTTTTCCCTGCATAGGCCTCAGATTTATATACTAGTGAATAGAATAAATATTTTAAAAAGGCAGACAGTAACAAATCGTTTCTTATGATGGCGGGGTGTCAGAAGAACATTCGCTCTTGTGCGCCGAGCCGTGTATAACGTATTTTTTCGGTAGCCGTCTGTTTTTATATGAAATCCGTTCAGTTAATTAGCACACGCCAAAGTAACAGGACGTTTTAATTAAACACCGATCCGATCTGGTAGCGGATATGGATTTGTTCTGGTTAAAGGTACGTTCAAAATGTCATACCTACGCTGTTCACTGTCATGTTCTATGTTTTTTACTTCTTATTCTTTTACGAATCAATCACGCAATTATGTTACAGCCTTAACACTCCTTTATATTACGCGTGCATCAAAATATTAGGCACTCTCGACAGATTATTTTGTTGAAAAAATCATTCTTGTAATCCGTTCTAATTTTTGATTGATCTTCGTCACAGATCAATGATATCGTATATAAATAAAGGATACGCAGTGTGCTCTGTCTTATCGACGACTTTATGCTTGTCATTTCGTATTTCATTTATTTGACAAGCATAAAGTCGAAGTTTGAATCAGAATACAGCCAATGCTTTCCCACATTATCGTATTTATATTTTTTAGTTAATAAAAAACTGTTTTTTGAGGTCAGTAAAGATTCTCTTTAAAATGGATAAGAACCCGATCTCAATCTAGATCTTTGGAATATCCACCAATTAATTAATAATAAAACATCGTATTGCATTGAAAAATATTCCCACGGAAATTCATGCAATGCATAATAATTTATTAAAATGTTTTGTACGTGATGTTGACGACATGGTTTTGAAGTGATATGTTTGTTTTCCAGATCCTTTGGACTGCCTTGTCGCTGGCTCTGGGCTATGAACTCCAAGGGCAGTTAATCAGAGGTGTGCCATGCGTGAAGCGCAACTTTCAACTCTACTGCCCCACGGCAGGGAACACTTACCCATTGTAAGTATCCAGTCATAAGTAACTGTATCTCGTATGTTATAACGTTTGAGGAGTGTATCCTCTTTCTACGCTATTCTCAGACCCTTACTAATTATATCTAAAATATCCTTTGAGAAAAGTAGGATTCAACTGGATCTCCTAGTACCGTTATCTGTCTGGGTTAAGTCTGTCTGGTTTGGAAGTACCAAATGACAGAATAACACTACATGTTAGAAGAGTTGTGTTTCTGCGTAGTGTATCCAGAGCTCCTTAAGTAGGTAGCCATGTCCTGTCGATAATGCACAGACACCCCTGGTGCTGCAAGCGTCAATTGAATAGGGTAACTGCTTACCTACCTACCATATGTTTGATTAAAGAAAAATACACTCTGATGCAGTCGTTCATAAAACCATTATTACGAAATCAAAAGTTCGAGCTTTCATAAAGGTTGCACTTGTTGGTCCTATTTTGTCATTTTATATTATTAAAAAAGAACTTTGTTTGATTGTGTTAATAGGTGTAGTATTTAATATTGAGTGTCTCATATTTCGTTAGTATTTACCACCTTGATCACGGAGACTGACCCGTCGAAATGTTTTATAAATAGTATAAATATTATTTTATATTGTGCTGTACGCGGAAGTTTAAAACTGATAAATAAATTAAAATATAATAAAAAAAAAACAAATAATATCAGATAACTAGTTGTTTTGTTTTGTTATTGGTGTTAAGGAAGCAATAATTCAGGTCCTCCAATAATAATTCAAGCGGCAAATTTAAAAACAAACAATACAGTGAGTAAGTTACTTTCAACTTACCGTATCGGTTGATAATCGGCAGTTGCACGATCGATTTGCTATTATCGTTGCGAAGTTCCGTTAGCTATCTTTGAAGAACTTCAACTGATTTGCACAAAAGCACAATGTGGTGGTCCTCTAGAGCTTCTCCTAGCGAATGGAAAATAATCATGTAAACCACTTCAGAAATGTTTTTTTTAATTTATATTTTTTATACCACTTAGGTGGCACGGCCCATCTGATGGTAACAGTCACCGTGGCCTATAGCCGGTAGCAATACCAGGGATATCACCAGCGAGTTGCCAGCTCTGTTGTTGATGAGGAGTCACTGTGCTAGCAGCTTTACTACTAGCCCACTGTATCTTCGTGGAGCACTGGCAACCTTACTTACCGCAGAAATACAACACTACATCAAAGTAGTGTTATTTCACTGCGGTTTTCTGTAAGGTGGAGGTACAGTCCCCAGTCGGGCGGCTTCAATATAAATGGGATTACCCACGGGAGATCCCAAAATTCCCCACATCTGTCATCGAGCTTAGATTAATTTCTTACGTAGGACTTTCATTAGTTGACACAATTTTAATGCAACATCAACCATTAGTATTGTCTCAGATGAATTGTTGACCAAGTTATTATCATAAATAATTACATAAAATCTATTGTCTCTTATTTACAATAGAGAAAGTAGGCTTGGGTATATTTTAAGTATACCAAACCTACTGCATAATACTTTTATGATTCATGTTGCAATGTTACCCAATTTACCTTTAAAAGCAAATATAGTTATTAACGTCTTTCCAAAATCAACGGAAATGATTGTTATACTTATAGCTTTTTTAGTCATGTTAAAATAAAATACAATCTAATCGATTGATTGAAAAGCGCAGGTATGGGCTTCTCTCAGTTATCGCACATCATTGTACGTTGCATTTCATTAAGAGACAAATATGAGGAAGTAATATTCTTTAAGCAACAATTAGTTGTCAGTTGTTTGCAAAGTTCCATTTTTTGACCAGACCGCTGGGCTAGTGGTTAGTATACCTGACTGCTTCGCTAGAGGTCGCGGGTTTGATTCCCGCCGAGGCAAACATTTATTTGACAAACTTTTTACCTTGCGTCTGGATGTTTGATATGTATTTACATAATAAGTATTGTATCAGCTGCCTGGATCCCATAGTAGGTACAAACTTTGCTTGGTTTGGGCTCAGAGTTGATATTATACTACGTACAAGTTTGGGTAGCGGTAGTTGTATAGCGCTGTGTGATAAAGTCCAAGAATTATTATTATTACTATTCGACGTCTTATTTTTTTATTCCAGAGATAAAATCGAGAACTTCATAGACGAGAACAAGGCTTTAATAAAACGAATGTATGGATCGTTCAATACTCCTGGAGGGAATAGAGTTCGACGGGCTCCGGGAGTACCTGATATGGAAGCCGGAGACTCTTATTTTCGTCACGTGAGGCAAGCTGCGAACACCCCCTTACCGGATCCACAGTCTGTTAATAATACTGGAAGGTAAGCAACTATTTTATAACAGCCTAAATACTTGTACTGTGTTTTTGGTATACAATACGCCATAATCGTACTTTGTAGACCAGCGCTCAGAATAATGAATAACTTAGTTATTGTTCTGAGGAGCAGCTTATCGCTGTTATGTTGTTGTCACTTTAATTCGGGTGACAGAGGAGCTCTTATTTTTTCTTATTTATCGCCATGTTGCACTGACGACACGACAGTGGTCCAATTACCCTATTTACAATGTCCTTTCTTTATAACTATAATTCATTTAAATATTATATCTGTCTCTTTATTATATTTACAGGATAGATGCATGCGAGAGCAAGACAGAAATAATGACGCCGTACTGGGCTCTGAACTCTGCTAGGAAACTGCGAGCCATTGTCAATACAATGCACTTTGAACAAGCGATCCACCAGGAAGTATGCAGGTAATCATTTTATACTCTTTGATTATTCAATATAACCAAAGTTTATACTATAATGTGGAATCAAACCGTTCGGTCCGTCAGACAACGGCTTGCATGCGTTTCTGCTACATTGGCCGTTTACCATCAAGCCATATAAAGAAGTTATTAGGTATGTGGGACATTCCGGAATTGCCTTGTGTAATATTAGTTTGTATTGAAAAAAATACAAGATAATCATATCTTATTAGTTTCATACCACTTAAGAGTAAAAATTTAAAGAGATAAATTAAAACTGCTTTGGAGACCGAAATTGTAAGCAATAGGTAAAGTAATATTAAGATATCGCTTAATATGGCACTGCCTAGTTATTGAAGGATGACAGATGTCTAATCTGATCAAAATATTAGTTATGTGCGCATAAAAGTGGCATAAAATGTTCAAATGCTACAAAAATGGGCCATAAATATAGCTAACTGGCGTTGTAGATTGCTTAGCAACCAGAACAGGCGCCAAAAGCACGTGGGTGTAACAATAAACTGTATGAGTGGGTGGGAAAACTTGTTTCGTTTATCGCGGTATACCTAAAAATTGTCGTTTAAAATTTTTAGGGATCTGTAGCAAATGATATAAACATAAACTTTACGTCTGTCAGTGTCACACTTGCTTTTCTCGAGAACTCACTCGGGATTCTCGGGAATTATATAAAAAAATCCGACTTTACATTTGTCACATATGTTATGGTTCTTGCTTTGCTCTCGGGAATTACAGAAACTTTCGACTTTATATTCGTCACAGTTAGAGTTGCTTTGCTTTACCGCATCCAACACGCCATGTCAAAGAATTAAGTAGTTTTTTTCGAATTGGGTTTCGAGTTGAAATTAGTTAGGGATAGGGATTGCAATTTGAATACGAAGCTGCAATTAAATTGTTTTACAACTACAGCGGTTACAACTACGGTTTGACAGCTCGAAGAACGAACTATGTACAAACAAAAGCTATGCTGTGTATAAGGACAGAACTTAGGCTTACGAATGGTTTACGAGAAATTGTTTTCATATGCCGTATAATACTATCCAAACACCTACCTAGTCAAGCTGCCAGATGGCACATTAAGCATGCATTGGTTACCAAAAAGGATTTATGCATTTCATTAATTAATTTATTCATTTAACAATTTTATACTCTATTTTCCCCATCATTAAGATTAAACTAATGCTTGCCGGTAGTGTCATGAGGAAGAATCGAATTGCCATGTTTTCGGGTAGATAGAGATTATACTCCTTTGTTTCTTCCATTTCGTCACTGTTTTTTTCAGTTAGAACTTAGAGAGAATTCGTTAGGTTAGACCACAGTCCTCTTCGATTACACATGTTTATTATAGGTACATGATTTTGAATGTATGCTTTCAGCAAAAAATCAACGAACAGATGTACTGGCGACTGCGGCTGCGAGCAGAAGTACAAATGGCACCGTCTCTTAGCCTACGATCCAAATGACGACTGTGCTGGTATCTTCATGGACTGGTTTCTGTTCCCTTCGTGTTGCGTTTGCAGATGTAACCCGCAATAATCGCTGTCCTAGTATCTCATCTCGACCTACTGTGCCAACAATATACAGCGTGCTATGCGAAGCAATACAAAGTTTTTATTCAACTTCGCCACCGCTAGATGGCGCTGTTTTGGTTTCCTATAGGAATAATTTTAAATTGAAATTTAGAAAAACAACGTATATATGAGATATACTACAGCAAGTTTTACGAGCTTAGATTAAGTCCCCCTTCTGGCTGGAGGCCTTAAATGGCCTCGCCACTTTAGTCCGGTTAAGCAGTAAAAGTTCCCTCGAACTAACTGCGAGAGACCATATTCTTAAAAAAAAAAAAAAAACAAGTTTTACGAGAGAAACTATCGTGTAGGTGTGAGGTAGAGAACTCGAGATGGAACGAAGAACCAAGGAAGAACCATATAAAAATAGTTAGAAGAACTACTTAGTGTTATTTGACGCAAAACAGGCTTATTGCCATTCATGGATAAATGGTCTGCTGCAGCCAGCGTTTTCACTTATTTAATTTTATTGTTTTCATGTATAACAGATAGTGGCTATTTTTTATGTAGGCTGTGCCATAAGACTTTTATACACTTAGCGTAGTTTTGCTTTCACTTCTCAATGAAATGTATTAAGGGATATTAGTAGTTATTAAGTTATTGGGTCCTTAAAACCTGCGTGACATGTGTTTGGTACCTTCATGCGTGTATTTACATAGTTCTTATGCGGTTCTTTGTAAATAATTTCAAGTACTTAGGTAATGCGAGAAAATAAACTAGCTACATTGGCGCTACATTTATTTTATTATCTGCTGATTTAAATAATAACTAGGTAATTTTCTTTGTAAAATGTGTTGCGAAAGTCAGGTCGCTTAATGGAAAATCTTGGTTATAAGCCTAAAATGAATTCCAATGCTTTGCAAGCGACAAGCCAGCGACTTTTGTTTCTGGCTAAAATTGCTTCAAATATTGCCAGAATCGCGACGTTGACGCTTTCATTCTATCCTTGTTAATTAACTAATTGTATTACTTCAATGCTATTTTAATTGTAATATGAGGACCACTGCCATTGTATAGTACCATAGGTTATTATAAACATTGAATAATGTTACTTAAATATTAATAAGAAGCTATCGAGATCTGTTATAATAAGTAACTATAAGCACATAAGTACTATTGTATAATTGTAGAGTATTTTATTATCGTTTTTACTTTATTTTATCGAATAAGTGTACATAAATCTGGTTATAACCAAAGCTTAACCTTAAATTATAAAAATTGAATCCTAAAAGTACGGACACAAGTACCTACAACAAATCTGTAGTATTGCACACAAACCACTATAAGTAGGTATAGCTTACTGGTCCTGATGAAACTTTCATTTATCAATCTATTCATATTATTATTATTCAGTAACGTTCTAATAGAGATTTATATTGTGAGCCAAATAGGGCGAGTTATGAAATATTTACATAGATTTATATTAAATTAAATGCTAATAATATTATATGTATGCGTACAAACGGCGGGGAGCGACTTCGTTTTAAACTATGTTAATATTAAGATGTCCCTAATTTTGCTTAATCAATTTATAAATACCTACTGAAGACAGGTAGGTAGGTATCCTACATAATTATAACGTTTTGAGTAGATGTATGTAGGTACTCCTGTTTCTAGATAAGAATGGCTAGCTTGTAAATAAATTCATCTCACTTAAAACTACCACTATTTTATACTGTAAATATTTGTATAACAAAATTTGGTATAAACATTTTTCGCAACACTACTGATGGCACCGAATAATTATTAAACTAGGCTGTTTCAAGCGCGGCTCTCACTATACGAAAGCCTAATGAAATTATGATAGTTATTCTCTAGGTAATATATTTCACGATTCTCACGGGATACATTTTTAAGAGCTGATTTCTGGATTCCTCGCGGACGAAGTAGCCGACGAAACCTCTAGTATTTTTATATTTTTAATTAGTATTAAGATGAATATGGTGGTGAAATATGTATATACTGTATACTGCCTAATTTTACGCTAAAACATTTTTTTACACTATATTTTGTATAAATACACAATTCATATTATTCTTGCTAACGTGTGTGGTATAATAAATCTAATGCTTAGGTATTACACCCCATGTTTGGAATGATGTGAAAAATGCTATTTGGTTAGAAAGTAGCCTTATGATACTCAGTTATATCTTTGAATAATAAACATACGAAGTATTTTGGGATGTTTTATTGTGCTTTAATGTAACACTTTATATAATTGTGGTCTAATAATAAATATATATAGTATCAATATCATAATTATGAGCTGTGTAATATGTATCACCATCGTTTCTGTACCATATTTCTAGACTTTTCCTATGCTCAAAGGAACAACGACATATAATGACTTAGATGATCAAAGAAAAACTATATAAAACACAACTAAGTACTAAAAATAATATATAAAATTGAGTAGGTATATTCTTTCATAGATGTTGCATATATGTATTTTATTTCTAATTATCTACACTTTTCTTCTCAGCACTTTCCTTATTTTTCAATTCTTCAAATTCTTTGAAAACCTTGTCACTTAATTTCTCCTCATCATCAATTATTTGTTCGACTGATAACACTTCAGGTATGTAGAACTGCATCATATTCTGAACCTGCATTTTTTTTACACTTAGTTAAAATAATCACATTTAAATAACGGAACTAGGTATATAATAAGAAGTCACACTTTAATATATGATTTATTATTCATCACTCACACAATATATGATTTATTATTCATCACTATTTGACAAAATATAGATGAAACTTTAAACTGTACTGGTAGGCAGAACATCTTCCGACTACGTATTCGAAACCGTAGCTCTCTAAATGTCATAATTTTCCTATTTTTTTTTAATAGTTATTAATTTAGCTATCAAGCACTGTTCATTTTTCAATACAAAAATAGCCGAAAGCGATACGAATACATATTCAAAAGATGTTCTCGCTAAGGCTACTAGTATGTGTACACATGGTTATGGAGGTTTATAAAAGATGTATAAGGGAGACCCTAAATAATTATTGATACAATGTCCAGCAAAATGATAAGAGATTCTTTTGTTATATCAACTTACCCCATTTTTCAAAGTAACAATGGAACTTGGACAGGAGGAACAAGACCCCTGCATCTTGAGCCTCAGTACTCCATCCTTAAAGTCAACAAACAAAACATCACCACCATCTTCCTGTACCGTTGGTCTTATGCGGGTGTCCAAGAGCTCTTTTATCATTTGGACTATTTCATCATCATCTTCATTGATTTCTGTAAGGTATAAAAAATTGTGTTTAATGTCTTAATTATTTACTATATTTACTGTAGTTTAGTAAGAAATAAATTATAGTTGTAATAAAATTAGAAGCATTAATTTTTTCTTGATAATAAAAATTTGCCAAGCATTTTTCTAAGCAAAAGTAACTTTTCGAAACTCATCATAGATACTGGCAATATGCGAAAGCAAATTAGGCTTTTGAATTATGGGAATCTGTGGTTAAATTATAAATAGCTTAAATTTGTTTCAAAACAAAAATTATTACCTACTATACAAGAAATACCTATGCTTTTTAAATACATCTATGAGAAGTCTCATCTACACAGGATACTAGTAAAATATCTTACGTGTATCTCCTGAAGGCTTAGCATCAGTTACAATAGGTAAACCACTTGCAAAGAAGTCCATGATAGTAGCAAATATTTCTGGTTTCATCAGTTTCCACTCAACATCATCATCTTGTTTTGTGACAGTAATAAAATCTGATCCAAAGAATACCGCTTTGACACCCTCTATGCGGAATATCATTCTGGCTGCAGGAGACAATAAAAAATGTACTATTTCATCTACATATATATGAAAAACCGGCCAATTGGGACTCGGACTCACACACTGAGGGTTGCACACACACTTGTAGGTAAAGTTAAAAGTATGAGAACTTCAAATGAGTTCACTGATCGTAAGTGACTCTCAACAGCGCAACAAGTGACAAGACAAGCTGAAAGAGACCATAGGCCCAGGTATTTAATATTAATTTCAATTTGATAATTCCACACATTCTTGAGATAAAAATTCTTGAAAGACAGACAACAAAGTGATCCTATAAAGTTTCCTTTTTTCCTTTTAAACCCTAAAAATGAGCTAAAGAGGGAATTGACATTATCATTCTATATAATGCTACAGAAAGGAACGAATTATAATGAAGGATCAACAGTTTGTGAGAATCCATCTCGTATAAATAATGGACCAGATGAAGGTAAAATTTACCACCTGAAATAATATTAAGGTAACTATTTCTACATACTAACCTAACGGGCTGCAGTGAGCTGCGCCAATATTTGGAAAATCCATTGTCTGACCGGGTTCTAATACTTTAGTGCCCGGGAGAAACTTCAGGCTGTTAGGATTCGGTGTGTCTTGGGTTTGTATAAACATAGTGCGGCATGGGCAAAAGTTAATTACTGATGCATTTTTTACGGTATTTCTATCGATTTGAAGGTGCGTAAGAGCGCTATATTGTCTTGTATCATTGTACCTGGAAACATGAGGATATTATAAATATTGTTTTATGCATTTTAAAGTCACATTCTTTAGATTATGAACCGTAAACAAAATATTTTGCAAAACAACAAACCTGGAAATTGATGATATGCAAATTCTTCCACAGGGGTTCCTAGGTTTCAGAATTCTTAATGAATTGCGCAACATTTTAAATAAGTTTGTTAACGCTAACTTTGCTCATTTAGCTAGAAAAGAAACGATCACGAAAAAAACGTAATCGAAAATTTTTGCCTGTCTGCTCTGCTGCAGTGTCTCTGTCTACTGACTTTTGCTGTCAAAATATTGTCATTTTTCTTTTCAGTTATGGCAATCATAGTTCACAAATTTATTATTTCTGCTAGTAGGTTTTTCTATAATTATGGACCTACCTTTTGCCAATGCTAAAATATTCAATGCGTTTCGCGTTTCTCAATTCTCTATTAAAAATGCAATGTCTGTAAGCAGTGGTCGTGGTTGAGACTTTCCTTCACTTTCTTCTTCTTCTTCTTCTTCCTAAGTATGGCAATCAATCCCTTCAGGGACTATTTTTGCCAGTGTCGAGTGTTAGAGAATTTTCATGTTGCAAAATTTCTCGTGTTTGCCGCATTAAAATGCCTAGTGTCATGCATTCTAACGCCCAATGGAGTTTCTGGAGACAACCCACGGCAGTAGCAGATCGTAACACGCCTTTAGATTAGAGGTAACCTATTGACCAAAATGATAAATCACTTAACCCAAAAGTCGTATTATGGCATTATTTCCAATGCTCCTATAAATCAGTCACTAAATGAAACTTTACTGCACATAGCGACACCAAAAATACACATTAAAGATCACTGTAACACAATTTACGACACACTGGAAAAAATCTCAACCGCTCCGCCTGATTCCCGCCAAAAACTCCTCCTTCACTTTCATGCACGACTACGGACTAGGCCGAGCGCGCATCGCGTTGCGGTAGCAAACGTTGCTGTAGTTCACCGTGCGTTGGAACTACAGCAACTTCTGAGGTCCGCGCACTGCGGTTGGTACAGGCAAGTTGAGGGATGTAACATCGCTCATAAAAACCGACTACGAGTCTTCTTCTTCCTAACTATGACAATCAATCCTATTCATTGACTATTTTTACCAGTGTCGAGTGTTTATGCTTGGTTCACACTTCTGTGTCGTGGTGTGTTGTGGTGCCGTTTATTGTGTCTCAACTCTTTTTTTAAAGAGTGTTAGATCACCTTCGTTAATTAGCGAAAATAGAGCTAATATTTAGGAAAAATATAAAAGAATGTAACATTTTTTTTTATTGTTACAAACCTTAGTAGGTTAGTTTTTTTTTCGTTTTAAGTAGATATTTATAATATATTTATAAGGTTGAAAAATAATTAATAAAATAAAAAACCAAAGTTATTATTTACAAGTGAATAAACTTGGAACCTTGCATGATTTTATACCTCGTAACATTAATACGAGTGATATTTAACAACCAGCCAGATTTTTTCCTTTATTTGTGCTTAAATACACCACCTGAGCAAGTTTGTGGCGATGACCTTGGCCGCATGCGTTTGGTCCACCGCAGTGCGCGCACTTCTATGATACTCCATACTTCACAGAATTTCCGGCAGCTAAACGCACGGTAAACTAACGTAATGCGCGCTCGGCCTAAGCGCTCTATGGACGAGTTATTATATTCCGCTGCGATAATACCAACATTTACTGAATATTATTCTTATAAATTACTAAACTAAATACTATTCTTTTATATTCTGTTCTATTTGGCTCACTTTTATTTTATATTCTGTGCTTTAATTTTTTTATCTGTTCAATCATATACTTCCTCTTCATTTATTTGTTTGATGTTTTCTCTTTTTTCCGTCTCAACGTGTATTGGAGCTAAAAAAAAGAAACTCAAAGTAAGTTTTAGTAGAAGAAAATTAATTGATACCTAAATTTATTAATTATTACTTAAAAGTAAATCAAACAACGTACCTTCTTCATACATCATCTTTTTACAAGATAGTAGAAATATTGGATCATTTGGACATAACTTTCGAAGACGTTTAAAAATTAGCGTATGTATTCGGCCGAATTTTGTTGTGTATTATTTTTATAAAACTACCTACGTCGTGCTGATACACATTTGAGTCAAACCAACGCATTGGTAATTGGTAAATATTATATAATTTCGTATGAAGGGATATATAAAATAAAATAAACGAATTAACTTTTTGCTGAGACTGCAAGTTTGTAAACATAATTAAGTAGAAGACGTGGTTGTTGTCAAATCAAGTGCCCAGTAGCCATTGGTGCGGTCACTCTAATTTTGTCTTAAGTATATGTAAGTGTAAGTGTAATCTATGCCTAATTTAAGGTGTCCCTGACTTTGTTGCTACCTTGTTACACAAGCATAAAATAAAAGGTTGCTTCTTTGTGTTTGTATGTACAGTACAGTTATAGGTACTTGTCCCATTAGGTATTATTTTAAGACTATTTGGTTGGTAATAGTACACAAAGTGACCGCCAATATCATAATATTAGGTCCTTTCTGTGCCTCGGAGATTACAACTCACTCTCAGTTGAAATTCAAATTTGCCCAGGTAATATTTTTATGAAAATAAGTTGCAGAAGTCAGATGGTAGTGCCTTGTTTAAAAACCTGGATACCAACACTGTGGGGCTATATCTAGTGCCAACTGCACCATATTTTCTTGTGGTTAAGGTCAATAAATCTTATATGCCTATGCTTCAAGTCTAATTTAACGATTATAAAACTGAATGAAGTATTCATTCATCACATCACATTCATTGTTTTAACACTTCGGCTCATTGATTGTATAATTTTATACATAAAACTATTGTCTTCCATATCTAACATGCCAACAAATTAAAAGTTTACAGGCAGCCAAAACAAGAATATTTATGTTTAACTTGTATTCAATTATCTTTCCACTCCTGAATAGATTTGCTTCCAATGTATATTTCTTAACTCTTGTCCTTTTTGCAGATAAAAAATGGCAGACCCAGAGAAGGGCCGTGGCCGCGGAATGGCTCTGTTACAGGCACTCAAGAAATCACAGATGATGGACTCCCCACCTTCTTCCCAGGAGCCTTCTCCCAGCACAAGTGCAGCACCCAGTGTGGCACCGAGTGTGGTAAGTTTGTTTACTATTATAAGCAAAACATAAACTTTTAGATATGTGTGTATATAAGTACCTACTAATGGTAAGTGTAGACTTATGTACCAGCACTACCACCATAGGCTATGATTTTGCTTGCAATTCTATGGCTATCACTAATGCCTTGCCAATCCTATAACTTATCCTATAACTAGGTGGCAGAACTACTGGTATTGTTAGAATAAAGATCTGATTAATTGAGGTGAAAGTGCAATGCAAGTCATAATCAATTTTTCACCTTACTACCAGGCTAACAACTAACGACATGCTCTTTTCAGGCAGTGCTTTATAAAACTTTATGACCATGATTAATAATAAAATATTTCTAGGTCTCTGCATCAAGTATGGCGACATCAACTACTGTGGGTGGACGAGGGCGCGCTGCAGCACTGCTACTTGCAAAGATGCAAAAAGGCCCTGGAGGTATGGTCCTGAATTTAAAAACATAAAGTAATCCCCTCTGACAGGTTATTTTTTAACAATGAGTTACAATACAAATAACATGGAAATAGAACAAAACCATGAATCCCCTTTTTTTTCCATTGAGGTACCATGTTATTCCCACTAGCAAGCTATCCCCGTGCCAAATTTTACTAAAATCTGTTCACACCCGTTTTAGCGTGATTGATTGACAAAAAACCAAATGTCACATTTGTTATACTAGTAGAATGTTCCTAGACTTTTCATATCTTTTATTAGCTTCACATAATTTTATATGCACTGCTGCACTCAATATACCTATAACAGCTTCTATATGAGATATATCTCTTTTTTATCATTAAAGATTTACATTATTGTCCATGCAGCCGCTGAATCTCCACCACTTGTCCCTGTCCAGTGCTATATCTTTGACCTCCTATACGACGTGATGGCTATTTTATCCCTAACTTGCTTGATGTAACTTATCCTTGGTCGTCTGCCATGCCTTTCCTTCAGTAATAATAATATTTACTCAGCTAAATATTGTATATTGCAGACTGCATAATTAAGTATACTTTGCTTGCAGGTCCATCATTCTCTCCAGCATCTGATGTTAGTCCAAGTGTGCAGCCTCCTGTTACAAAAGGTGCCGGTCGGGGCATCAGCAAACTGTTACAGACTCTGTAAGTAAAAAATAAACTGGCTAAGTGCGAGTTGGACTCGCGTACCGGGGGTGCGTGCTAGAAGACAAACTAGTTTATAGAACAAACTTAACTTTGCCCTTCGATTCCTAGACATGGTTATTGCACCAACCGCAAATAAGTTTGTAATAGTAACTTTGTTTTTGAATTTGTTACGAAATTTGAATTGGTAATACATTTTAGACTAGTTCCTTTAATATAGGTTATTTGTAACCTAGCTAAGAAACTAGTTGCGACTTATATGTTTTTTAGTCTAAGCTTCTTCACTCTGTTCCTATCAATGACTACATTGTAACGTCTTTTCTTAAATGAGTAATACATTTATTATTATCATTATTACTTTGTTAACACCAGAAAAGCTGCAAAATCACCCGCAAGCATCGGGCAAGGAGATGTAAAGGAGTTGACGCATAGAATGGCTGAAAGTACAATATCGGCAACCACGACCACTCAGGTCACATCCACATCGGTGGCTAAGAATAAATACTTTGTAAGTAATTTTATTACTACCACTTCTTTTATTTCAAAATTGGAGCAACCTAAAGGTGCTTTTCCATGCTTGCCAAGGCTTGACCAGCGTCCACAAGCACAAGCGTGTAAACGACTTCCAAATCCCAAGCGAGATTTGTGGACACTTGTGCCTTGTGGATTCTTGGCACCTTAACGTGTCAGTACCTCCACCTTACAGAAGATGACAGCCAAATGACACCACTCTGATGTGTTGGGTTCCTGCAGTGAGTGAGGTTTCAGCTTCACATCCTTGAAAGTATATGTATCCTCATAGATTAAAAGCGACAAAAACCCACAATTTTCTGCTTGTATAGTGACTCCTCAACTCTGTCGTAACTTAGACCTTCACAGGCCTTATTAAGGCTTAATCTGATTAAATGATTTTTTGGGTTTTGATTAAGGTTTGACATCGCGCTGGTGATACCCCTGGTATAGCAAGCATCTTTAGGCCAAGGTGATTGCTTATCATCAGGCAAGCATTTATAACTATAAATATATGGATAGCTCTATAAATGACATATTATGTCTTTTATTTAACAGATTTAATCGTTTATTTTATTTTATTCAAATTGTGAATTGTTTGTTTTAGTCTAATTTCTAAGTGTTGCTGCTTATTTATTTTGTATTTTTGCATAATTGTTGAGGCAATTAATTCCTCCCCTAAATCTATGTGTCATACATAGTATTAAATGAACTCGTTCTGCTGTCTGTTCACTTAGATCTTTTAAACTTCTCAACGTATTTAATGCAGTTTTCAGCAATTGATATGAGTGATTCAAGAGGAAGATTCTTGCCGTTGGGGTTGCTAGTGTTCTATAAAATGTATTCAATGTTTAAGAACTATAAATAAATAAGCTGACCCCTGCTTGCCTTTTCGTGAGATAAAAATACTTCAAAATATGTGCGGCAATATACCCATCATCAACATTGGTCAATTATACAAATGACACTTGATTATTTCTCATTTTTCAGAGAGAAGTTAAGGATACACCCCCAGTGGTTAAAAAAGGTGAAACAGGTACGCCGGTCGAGGTGACAGCCAATTTTATCTACCTTCATTTCGAAGAGAAAAATGTGTATGAATATGAAGTTAGGTATGAACCGGACCAAGATTACAAACACCTTCGTTTTAAATTACTCAATGGTGAGTCTGAACTTATAAGAAAAATTACATAAGATTGTTACATTATGATTGTTACATATGACATCACAGGTCTCGATATTTTTTGGTTCATTCAATCAATCAATGAATTCACCTAGGTACTCTCTTTTTTAAATAAAATATATCTTCGACGTCCAACTCTCACTGATCTATGTTTTAATTTTCAAATTATGACAGCTATTATTATAATATAATCATTATTTACATACTCTATTCCAGAACACAACCACTACTTCAAAAACAAGACATTTGATGGCACCACTCTGTATGTGCCACACGAACTGCCTTTAGAGGCTTTAAATTTAGTTTCCACTAATCCATTTGATGACAGTAAAGTTAACATAACGGTGAGTAACAATTACTTACATACAATATCATCACGCCTACTCACTTTCAGGATAGGCAGAGAGTATAGAGCGCCGTTTGAATATTGACTTGCATGCCCCTTTGGCTTCGTCTTCATCAATCTCTTCATACATAGCCGGAGGTTCCGAGTATTAAAAGTAATCAAAAATAATGGTGTATGTCCAGGAAATGATAAAAAAATTGACGTTCACCATTCCTTACTATAGATTGGTATTTTTGTAGTTATTGTAAAAATTGCAAGTATTAAATAGGAGACATATGTATCAACCATTTTTACTACCATTATACATTTTTTATTTAAACTGGTTACTTTATTTCTTCAGACACACATTACTTTGATTTTATTAGTTCAATAAATATTTCGGTCGGGCTAAAATAAATTGAAGTTTTCTATATGTTTACAATTTATTTGAAATACCTACGTCCTAGGTTGTAGCTTGGGATTGTATTGTGCCCGAAGAACGACTTCACCCCTACTCACTGGGACATAAAATATCTTCTGTGAGAAGTGGCTCTTGAATGATGTCTGTCTGTTTTTTTTGGTACCCCTTACGGGAAGGAGTAGATATTAAGATATATTTTTTTTTAACATATGTTTCTTGTTCCTGATAGATTGTCTTCCGTCGCACCCAGCGCCTGAGTGAAATTATACACATATACAATGTTCTGTTCAAAAACATAATGCGAGACTTGCAGTTGGTCAGGTTTGGCCGTCAGCACTTCAACGAACACGCGGCCATACAGATCCCACAACACAAGCTTGAAGTTTGGCCTGGGTAAATACATTATTTTGTTAAACTAGTAATGTGAAAGTTCTAGTTTTATTTACCTTTGTTACTCAAATCAGGTTAGAACGGCTAAGCGATGTTAATGAAAAGTGGCACATGATGATCTGTAAGTTCAAATCATCAATCTGGCCGTATCCTTTTTTTGGGGTCAGCATTTTAACCTACAGAATATTCCAAGATAAAAAGTATCCTAAGTGTTAATCCAGCTATAAGCTACCTCTTTCCAAATTTCATACAAATCCATTCAGCTATTTAGACGTGAAGAGGGTACCAACATACAGACATTCGAATTTATAATATTAGTGTGATTTCTGTTACTATTATTATTATTATTATGTAACACTTATTTTGATGTGACAGTTACGTAACAGCCGTGGATGAATACGAAGGGGGTCTGATGTTGACTCTAGACTCGACCCATCGCGTCCTCCGTACGCAGTCGGTACTCTCGTTCATAAAGGAAACAGTCCAAGCGGAAGGTGCTAATTGGAAGAAAGCTTTGACTGAAGGCCTGGTGGGTTGTTCCGTTATGACGACCTATAATAAGAAGCTGTTTCGGTAAGATTTTTATTTCCTTTCGTAACTCGAGACTTTGGCAGCTTATTTAAACACTTACACTTCAATGTGTAATGAGTAAATATTTTACTATTTGAAGTTAAAAAATCTATTTTGGGTGTTCCGTAAGGCCCATATATATATATGTGGTATTGGACCCAACGCAATTTTTGCTTTTATATTGTTATATGTAGATTTTTTTAAACTAGAGAGCCTCATCTTTCTACGAGTGCAATTTTCAAGATACTCGGTGGTTTTAAAAAAAGTATTTTTTATAAACTTTGTCTTGAAAATTCCGAACACAGCAAAAATCTGCCTAAACTGTGTTTACGTGATCTTTCATACAAGTGGCAAATTATTTTTATTTTGATACATATATATTATATATTAGGTCCTTACATATGAAATTGGCGTTTTGTATGGGAGGAACAAAAAGTCGAATATTTTTTAATATAATATATTTAATTAATCAAAGTATGAACCATTATTTTCTATGCACTTTTGCCATCTCATAGGTAGTTCATTGATCCCTTTACTAAAAAAACCAGTCGGACGGGAATCAATAAAATCTTTGAAGGCGATTTGGACTGCCCCATCGGAGTTGAATTTTTTCCCTTGCAAGAAGTTATCCAAATTTCGAAAAAAATGGTAATCTGTTGGAGCAAGGTCCGGGGAGTACGGAGGATGTCTTAGACTTTCCAATTGAAGCTCTTCTAATTTAGTAGCCGTCTGTAGCGCAGTGTGTGGTCTAGCGTTGTCGTGAAGCAGCAGTGGCGTGGAGCGATTGACCAGCCTAGGTTGTTTAGCCGCTAGCTTTTCCATCATGGTTTGCAATTCCTGACAATAGACATCAGCCGTAATAGTCTGGCCAGATTTGAAAAAACTGTAATGAACAATACCGGCACTAGTCCACCAAACGCTTACAAGTAACTTTTTTGGGGTTAATTTTCGCTTGGGGCAGGATTTGGCTGGCTGGCCAGGATCTAACCATTGCGCTGAGCGCTTCCGATTATCGTAAAGAACCCATTTTTCATCACAGGTAATGATTCGGTTTAAAATACCTTCATTATTGTGCCGGTTTAGTAATGTAACGCAGCAGTCGACGCGCGTTTGCCGGTTTGTTTCAGTCAATTCGTGAGGTACCCACCTTTCAAGCTTTTTAATCTTCCCAATTTGCTTCAAGTGAATTAAAACAGTTTTATCACTAACATTGCAGCCTGCAGCTAACTCGGACGTGGTTTGCGATGGATCCGCTTCCACAATAGCCTTCAACTCTTCATTATCAACTTGAGTCTCATGCCGTCCACGGGGCTTGTTCTGCAGGTCGAAATTTCCAGAACGAAAACGTTGGAACCAAAAACGAACTGTGTTTTCTTTTGCAACACGACCGCCATACACATCATTCACCCTTCGAGTTGTTTCCGCAGCACTAGTGCCACGGCGGAACTCGTACTCGTAAATAATGCGATATTTAAGGTTTTCCATTTTGTAAAATGAGTGATGCAAACAGAAAAAAACAGAAGAAAAAAAACAAATGAATGACGATCATCGAAGCACAAATACATGAGTCTATAGCTGTACAAATTTGAATTTGGAATTCCTTACCAAAGAGGAGAAATTCGTGATTAAAGTGGCCAGTACGAAAAACGCCAATTTCATATGTAAGGACCTAATATAAATGTGTAAATGTGAATAATGCTTTGAATTACAGCGTGGACAGTATTGATCACACAATGACACCTAGATCAACATTCGAGAGGAATGAGGGTGGTGAAAAAGTCACCATAAGCTATTTAGAGTATTACAAGAAGAATTATGGCATTGATATTATGGACATGAATCAGCCTTTGCTCATATCAAGGTAAGAAAGATATTGGTGTCGATTCTGTTGTTCAAAATTACTAAACTTCAACTAATTTGACAGGTCTAAAAGTCTTGCTATCCCTTTCTCATGTGCGGGGTTAAATAAGGATGGCAATATTTTTAGACCTGTCAAATTAGTTAAGTTTAGTAATTTTGAACAACAGAATAGGCACCATTCATCAATTATATTATCAGTAAAGTGTGTTGGGTTTTCTATAATAGATTGATGAATGTAGAAGCAAAAGAGAAGTCAAGAGTGAAATGGCAGTCTATGTGTGCCTTTATGAGAGGCATTTAGCGTTATTATATGTAACACGTTCTTGTGCTATTCAGTGTGGAACAAAAAATAAGGTTTTATAAATTTGGTGCTCATTTACTAAATTTGGACCTCAGTATTTTCGACTACGTATTCATATCGCTTTCGAAAATGATTGTATGGGAAAATGAACAGCGCTGCGACGCTGAAAAGTGGAACTAAAAATAAGTAGTGAAAATTTTGACATTTCGCGAGTTATATAGTCGCAAGTTATTCCTGCTCGGGCTACAGATATGTTTTTTTTTTTGGGAAACGTGTTTAGTTCCTCTAATGGTGCACATTATATTTGCACCCTTTATAAATTAACACATACATATACTTTCACAGGCAAACTAAACATATGCCTGGTTCAGAAGCCCCAACAGACTTCATGATTTGCCTAGTGCCGGAGCTCTGTCAGCTGACAGGTTTGACAGACACTCAGCGAAACAACTTTAGACTTATGAAGGATGTTGCCACTTACACCAGGATTACTCCGAACCAACGTCACGCTGCTTTTAAGAAGGTTAGTATAGTTCTATAAAAGTGTAAATACTATTTCATACAATATCTATAGTTCTATAAAAGGGCTATATACTATTTCATACAATAACTAGTCAGGCGCGGCTTGTCTCTTGTTCTTTCTAAATATGTACTAATAAATGGATACATCAAATATCAGGTTTGTATCTAAGAGTTTTTCTAAAATCTTAGTGCCGTCAGTCACACCACGAGCTTAATGGTGATGGAAAACATCGTGAGGAAACGGGCATAATTATGAGAAGAATTTCAAGGACGTTTGTATTGCCTAAGAGACAGCGTTGTCTGTCACCTTGCCATCAAATTATCTTCGGAGAAAACTGGGTGTTGTACACCTCTGCTTTCCTCTTCGGGGACCCTTGAGGGAAGGCGTGAAGATATATTATATAAATTGCGTACCTTATTTTCAGTACATAGAGAATGTTATGAGCAATGAGACAGCGAAGAACCGGTTAGCGGGCTGGGGCTTGAGAATTGCCTCTCAGACTATAGACATCACTGCCAGAACTCTTCCACCGGAGACGCTGTACTTTGGCAATCAAGCGAGGGTGCCGGGTAAGCCCAATGCGGAGTGGAACAATGAAGTCACAAGGAACCCGGTCATGCAGGCTGTGGATATACTGCGGTGGTCACTGCTCTACACTGACAAGGATAAGAAGGCAACCATGGTATGTCCTAAGTGGTCTTAAAGTTCCTTAAACACATGGATTAGGTCCTTTACTAATTCTTATAAACGGTTTATTGATGTTGATTTCGTTATGATGTCTTTGACGAGCAGTTTTTTAAATAAAAAACATTACATAACAGTTGGTAAACAGTCGCTATAGTCCCTATGCACCGATTCTCAGACCTGCCAAATATGAACAAAAATGTTCATAAGAATCCGTCAAGCCGTTTCGGATGAGTTTGCAAACAAACACTTTGACACGAGAATTTTATTTATTACATTGAATAATAAACGAATGTATGAATTAATTTAAGATAAAAATTATTTAAGGACTTCGTAGACACCCTAAAGCGCTCATGTCGCCCAATGGGTATAAACGTATCGCCGCCAGACCTGATCCGCCTGCCGAATGATAGGATCGACGCGTACGTGACAGCTCTGAAGCAATGCATCAATAGCACCCTGCAGTTGGTGGTCGCCATATGCCCCACCTCGAGGGACGACCGGTACGCCGCAATAAAGAAGATTTGTTGTGCCGACAACCCTATACCTTCACAGGTTAGTCTACACTAATATTATATAGAGGAAAGATTTGTATGTAACGAATAAACTTGAAAACGACTGGATCGATTTTAAATATTCTTTCATTATAGTATGCTATATCATCACTGAGTAACATAGGTTATATATTAAGTTGCTACGCGGGTGAAGTTGCGGGGGAAAAGCTAGTAGTTTATGTAACACTGGTTTTTCTCGCAATTACGCCCGTATAGCAATAGCTAAATATAGACTATGTTGCTCCGTAATAATTTTTAAATCTGTTCAGTAGTTCCGCAATCTGACAATCAAAACTGAAGTTGACCTTTTCATTGAAGTTGTCGTTGATAGACTCGTAGAAAATAAGTAGTCTTGAGTACGGCCTTAATTTGTGTTGTGTTGACTGAACTTAACTGCTCATGCAATACATAAAGCCTTTTCCACTTTCAGGTAATAAATGCAAGAACCATAATGAACGAGAACAAAATCAGGGCCATTACCCAAAAGATATTGCTGCAGATAAACTGTAAACTCGGCGGCACCCTGTGGAGTATATCCATACCGTGCAAAACAGCTATGATCGTAGGAATTGATTCCTACCACGATGTGGGCAGGAAGAAACGTAGTGTTTGCGGTAGGTTTACTATGAGCAGGCCTGTCTTCTCTTTTTTATTAGTTAGGTACATAATCCTCTTAGTCTTCATCCTAGTCTGAGACTTTACCCTAGTATAAGTCTTGACTCCGGTCTGAGTCTTTACCCAGTCTGAATCTTTACCCAGTCTGAGTCTTTACCCAGTCTGAGTTCTTACCCAGTCTGAGTCTTTACCCAGTCTGAGTCTTTAGCCAGTCTGACTCTTTACCTAGTCTGAGTCTTTACCCAGTCTGAGTCTACCTCAGTCTGAGTCTGGGGTCAAGACTTAGATTTAACCCAATCGGAGTTTTTAGACGTGCTAAGGGTTGCAAACAAAGTTTCTCTATGGAACTTCAACTGGTCATAACTTCGTATAGGTATGTCGTAGACCTGTCATATTTTACATTAATGTTATCCTTAGCTCGGCATAATAAAGAGAGTAAAGATATGTGTGCTGTAAGGCTGAGCTCAATATACTTCGATTCCAGGGTTCGTCGCGTCGTACAACCAAACGATGACTCACTGGTACTCGCGGGTAGTGTTCCAAGAACGGGGTCAGGAGATCGTGGACAGTCTTAAAGTGTGCCTTGTGGATTCGCTCAAGCACTATCTGAGGACCAATGGAAGGTTCCCCGACAGGATCATAATTTACAGGTATTTTTCTACTGTTAAAATTACATACTAACTGGCTATTATGTGAAGTATATGGCTTGCCAAATTGTTAGTAAATACGCTCCTTGTCTAGGTGCTGTGTAATATGTGTGTGCAACTCAATCATGATATATTTTTATATATCAAGAAAGTATGCAATCGGTTGGCCTGCTTTATGGTGAACAGTCTGTATCCGTAGCCTACAGAAGCTTGCAAAATACCAGGAACATTACTAGCGTGTTGCCAACTATATTGTCGCAGAGGATTAACTGTGTTGGCAACATGTTATGAAATGTGAGTAATAAGCATCTATTTTTCCACAGGGATGGCGTAGGTGACGGCCAGCTAAAACTGCTCCAAAACTACGAAATCCCGCAAATGAAAGTTTGCTTCTCAATTGTCGATGCGACGTACAAACCATCGCTGACCTACATTGTGGTACAGAAGCGAATCAATACCAGGATTTTCATGAAAGTCAACCGAGGATTCGAGAACCCACACCCGGGAACTGTTGTTGATCATGCGATCACTAGACGCGATTGGTAGGCTTTTTGAATTTTATTATTGAGCTTTTGGCTTCTATTAAATAGGATGAGGGCTGCTGATGAGTTCGCATGTGCAATTGTGCATATCATCAGTCTGGGATTTGACAAGACTAGACTGATTACTGGTTATTTAGCTATCGATTACATCTAGAGTTCTACCCAGCTATGGGCGCTAACAAGCTGATTAATTTTGACACATAAAATAATTCAAATAAATTTACATTTATGTCTGTCTGTGAATTCGGCGAAGCCAAAAGGAAGGGTCATGATTTTAGCAGTCGATGTATGTATGTATTTACGTATGCTACTCCGTAGCACCTAAACTATTCATCCGATTTAATTAATCAATCGATTCGTTATTATGGACCCCGGTCCATAATAACGAATCGATTGATTAATTAAATTTATAATATAATTTAAAATATAAAATATATAAAAAAATAATAAAATTACCCGTAATATAGGCTAAATTTTAACCGACTCGAACTCCATTTTAAATAAATAAATATATTTTTTCCGTAGACTAGTAGGATTACAGTAGGATTACAGTTTTTCAAACTGTTTAATTGTGAAATGAAGCCTTTATTAGGATTGTTTCTTCTGAATGATGTTGGATGTTTGTCAGACAATAACGCGAAAACGGCTGAACGGATTAGTTTTGGCATACACACAGATTATAACTCAAATTTAAACATTAGGTCCCTTCCGGGAATAACAAATTATGCAATCCCTTTGCTCTTATATGCCAAATAGTATTTTCGTATTATACAAGCTTAGTTTGGATTGTTTAGACGGCGCTGTCCACAAAACTAAAAAATGATGGTAACAATAATATTGATTAGACTGAGTGTGTAAATGAGTTGGTATTTTAAATTTTTATATTATTTTTTATAACAACTGCAGGTACGATTTTCTGATCGCCTCCCAAAAGGTGAACCAAGGGACGGTGACACCTACGCACTACGTGGTTGTTTACGACAGCAGCGAGATGACACCAGACCAATGCCAGAGGCTGACCTACAAGATGTGTCATCTTTACTACAACTGGCCCGGTACCGTAAGGGTGCCCGCGCCTTGTCAGTACGCACACAAACTTGCCTACTTAGTAGGACAGAGTATGCACCAGCAGCCGTCGGAGGCGTTGTCCGACAAACTGTTCTTCTTGTAGGTCTTCGATGATTAAATAGGCTGTCATGATGCCTCTGTAAAAAAAAGAGTTATAGTTAGATCAAAACCCACACAAAAAAGCCTATTTAGTTAATCAGAGTGTGCACTAACAGCTTTTTGACGCATTTTCTGATACCGTACTTGTAGGTCTTAGATGATTCAGGCCGTCATGGTGCTTCTGTCAAAAGAACAGATGCTATGTTAATTCGAAATGGACAAAAAAAATCTAAGTCACAAAGTGTGTACCTACAGCTCTTTAATACCTTATCTGAGTAACAATTTTTGTAGGTATTTACACAAACATACATAATATACATGATCAATCATGCCAAGTCCCTTTCGAGGCAGGCAGAGTATGGGAGCGCCATTTCACTCTTGACTTGTGGGTATTTGATGTTTAATAGGCTCAGTCACGGTGCTTTCTGCTAAAGTGATGTAGGGTATGTTAGGGTAGTAAATATGTGTATTCAGAAATTGGATATAGGTAAACGAAATGTAAGTATTGTGACAATAATGTTGCAGAGGTAGAATGTGTGGGTTAGTTTGATATTGGTGTCGATTCTGTTGTTCTAAATTACTAAACTTAACTAATTTGACAGGTCTAAAAGGCTTGCTATCCCTGTTTCATGTGTGGGGTTAAATAAGGATGGCAATATTTTTAGACCTGTCTAATTAGTTAAGTTTAGTAATTTTGAACAACAGAATTGGCACTATTATTAAATTATTTTCTGCCTACATTTGTTCTTTGGCTGATTATATTAACTCAATGACTTTACTAGAGATGTGTTATTTGGCTGTGTTCTTCTGTAAGGTAGAGAGAGGGGTATCTTTTGTTCAATACGTCCAAGAGTTTCAAGTGTGACTCATATTTTTGTATCCAACTTTATACTCTACTTTTTGTTTCATATTTGTGTAAGAAAGGAGTCTCTATTTTTTTACTTAGGTAAGTTAATGAATCCTCAAACTGTTAATTAATTTTAGAAGATAAATTTTCTATTTTAGTACTAAAAATATCAGTAAGTTTTGATTGTTCTTAGAAGTGCTACGTAAAAAGGTTTTTTCTTATTAAATTGAGGTCATAAGTGTATTTTTCATGGACACCGTACTTCGGTACCTACAAAACTTAATCTTAAGATAAAATAAAGTCGAATGTGAGTCAGAAAAAGAACATAAATTTTGCTGTAAGCCACAAAGGCAACCCTATGCTATTAAGTTTATAAATAACAACTCTTAGAACATACATATCCATGTAAAATGTGTTTCATGAAACTTAAGACATTCTTGACTCATTGATTATTATTTAAAAGCACAACAAAACGTTATTAGTGTATAGCCAATATTATGTACGAAAGAACCTTAAAATCTTCTGGGCTATGTTGTTTGCTGGCAAAATACTGAGGTATTTCCATTTCTTCGGATGAAACCATGATTATAGATACCAAGTAAGACATTCTGATTGTTTTTTTAATCAAAAATATCCCTCAAACTACATATACCATTTGTGGTTATAAAAATTTATTACAAAACATATAATGGTGGTTTTATCATAAAAAAGTAACCTTTTTTTAAATTTTATATGTTAATTATATTTAAGTTAACTATAACCATTACAACTGGGCTAAATAATTGACATAGAATTAAGTTTGATTACTGTTATAAAATTGTTATAAGTTTATTATCCCGATCCCACCGATATACTGTTGGTATATAATAATAATAATAATAAGGCCGCAGGGCAGCTTGTGGCGAGCTGTTGGTGAGTAGCGACACCACGGACCCGAGGCCTCCAGGGGGCGGCGCCTAGGCCCCCGCCTCTGGCTTGCCTTCACTGGCCGGCCAGAGTGGAGCGCGAGAGCTATATGCTCGAAAGGGTGGAAGTGCTCAATATGCGTAATAGCGGGGAAACCCGCTTCGGGGACTGCTATGCCAGTACCCGCGATGGTGAAACCGGTGCACACCTCTCGACACCCTTCAGCCGCCTGCGCCCATGTTGCCCCTCAGCGGCATCTTATACGCCGCACTTAAGGGGGGCCCATCTAGCAGGTGGCGAGTCACCGTCTGCCAATTTTTATCCAATATTGAGACATATTGCATGGCAGACGTCCGTAGTCTCATCCCATAGCCCAGATATCCCAATCCATTAACAGTTCACCATAATAGCCCAATTTCAGTTTTTCATCCCCGTGAAATAGTTTCTGCACTCGGCGAGGATCATCCCCGGGTGCATCACTATGCACTCCGGGGATGATACTCGCCACGTGTATCCCTTATCAAATATTAAAATTCTCGAACGGGCCTCTACGTGTTGGATATATATCCCCACGCAAGCCTTGATAAAGGACCGGACCTTATGAGTATTGCTTATGAGGCTCCGTGAATTTAAGAGAAACATAATAATAATAATTTTTATTTCGGAAAATTAACAATCCATATTATATGTTAGTAAAGATGCTGAAACCTATGTTAGAATACACATAATTAAAACAATACAAGTATTAACTACTTACGTATAGCTGGTCGTAGCACAGCATGCGTCACGATCCCGTGCTTTAAAATTGCTCCTCCCTGCCTGTCGGCTATAGTCGTCAAGAGACTGTTGGTGCTGCCCCGCACCCGATGCATCAGGGAAGCGACACGCTTCCGCATGATTCCGTTGAAACCATCCACATGTGCCGCCGCGAACATTCCTGATGCGCTGCAGTGCCGAGGCAACCCCAACAATGCCCTAAACGCGTTATTATATTGGACCCGTAGGGCGCTGTAAGCCCTCTGAGTATAATCGATCCACAGGCTGCAAGTGTAAAAAGTCTGACAGAACGCCCTAAACAGCGTGATTTTTACGTTCTCAGAACACCTTGCAAACCTACGGATCAACATGTTACTCCTGACTGCCAGCGCCCTACGTTCCCTCTCTATATCTAGGTCATCCGACTGCGATGCGATAACCCAGTGTCCCAAGTATTTGAATTCATTAACTCTTTTAAGGGGAACCCCTTTAAGCACAATCGGGGGCACTTCCGCATGACATGCTTTTTTGTCTGCCCAGAAAACCAAGTACTCACTTTTCTTAGCGTTATACCTAAGTCCATGCGTATCTGCATATTGCTCACATAAGGACAGCAGCTTCCTCATGGCATTTATTGATGGTGTCAGTAGTACCATGTCATCGGCATAACTGATATTATTGACAAATGTTCCGTCAACAGAACAACCTACCATGGCACCGCTGAGCCCAGCAATCAACCTGTCCATGTACAGATTGAAGAGTTTCGGCGAGGTTAATCCACCTTACCTTACTCCAGACTCCAATCTATACGGTTCGGATAGCGAGCCGGCCCATCTTACCATATTACTCTGGTTACTGTACCAGTACCTAAACAATTCAATCAATTCACCGGGCAGCGTTGTGTCTTCGTAAAGCTTCTTCCACAAAATACCATAGGATACCAAATCGAAAGCCTTGGAAAGATCCAAAAAACACGCGTATACGGGCGTCTTTCTGTCCGTGTAGTATCGGACAGTATGCTTGAGACAAAAGACTGCAGCCTCCGTAGAATTTCCAGCTCTAAATCCGAATTGGCCGTCATGAAGCGAAATATGTTTGCTCAACTGCTTATCGAGCACACTGTCCAACACTTTCGCTATAATAGTGGCTAACGATATAGGCCTATAGTTATTTGAGTCAGAAGCGTCCTCGGCCCGATTTTTTATTATCGGCACAACCACTGTCTTCATTATGTCATCAGGTAAATATGTATGTCCGATACATAAATTCAGAAGCATGGCGAGCACTCTGGGCAGATGTTCACCTGCATTCTGAAGATGCTCTATACTGAGTGAGTCATGGCCAGGTGATTTTCCCCGCTTCATTCCGTTTATTACTATGGATATGTCCTTAACAGTAAGCCGGATAGGAGGCCTAGTCCCCTGCTTTTGTGCTAGAAGTAGATCCTCCGACCTCTCTAATGGAGACTTAACAGTAAAGTTGTTTTTAAAAAGGTTGGCAATAGATGCAGGCTCACTGACACCCTCCACACTCCCCGGTACACTCGGCCTGTGCTTCAATTTATTGGTATATTTCCAGAATTTAGAGAAATCTTTATTCTTATGATGGGATGCTATAATGTCCATATTTATACGGTCTTTATTTTCCTGACACCACTTAATCTTATTTTTAAACTGTTTTCTAGTCTCCTGCATGGTACTATACACTGCACCAACTTTTGGTTTACCATGCAGTACCCAGTTCTGAAAACCAAGCCGTGCCTCCCGATGAAATTGTCTTACATGCTTGTTCCACCCAGCAACAAATTTTATTTTATTTGACACTTTACTCTTGTAGCTATCGCAGGCAGACTCACATAATATTTCGATAAAATCAGAGTACAATTTATCAATACTTAATCTATGCTCCAAATTGGTACAGAGTTTATCATTACAATTTCTAAGTTCGTTAGGAAAATCTATTTCTCTTAGTCGTCTATTACAATTATATTTATATGATTCTATTTGAATTAGATTCCGTTCCCCCCAAATAACTTTATTACATTCATTATTATTACTATTATTATCACCTTGATTTTTCCTAATTAAATTCAAGTTACACGTTATTTCTAAAGGAAAATGATCTGACCAATATACGTCTTGTAATATCTTTACATCAACCACCGATGTCCACGCTTCTTCAGATACAACACAATGATCTAACCAGCTTTGCGAGCCATAAACGTCACTCACGTAGGTATATGTTTTTGAAGAAGAACCCAATCTTTCAATGTCCGCACATCGCCACTTCTGTTCACCGCAAAAATGTAAGAGCTCCTCACCAAAGCGCTCCCCTGGATGCGCATTAAAGTCCCCAAGCATAAATACCGAGTCAATGCTACAGTCGTCGACGATAGCTGCTATTTCTCCCATGCATTCCGTGAATTCAATTAGGTTTTCGGACGAGTCCGTAGGCATATATATCGTGAACACAAGTATACATCTATCTACGGTAGTCACCCTCACGGCCGCTAGTCGGACGCTGCTACAGTGTACCACGGAGACTGAATTAAAAACATTTTTACGCCACAGTAGCGCGACACCTCCGTGTGGCCGCCCGCGTATTATTCCTGCACTCGTATCTACTGCGGATTTGCCCGTGAAGTCAAAATCTGTATCGATGCTGCCTAAATACGCGATGTCCTGCGGCAACAGCCACGTTTCTTGTAAGGCTATTATGTCAGCTGATAGACATATTTGTCGGACGCAGTCAACAGATCGCATGATCGATCTACAATTGAAACTAACCATCTTAGTACTAATTTGTTTGTTAGCTAGATTTAGGTTGTGAGCCATTATTTGTTTGTAAGTTCATGTCATACGTACTTCTACTGTAGTGCATAAAACGACGGAATTGTATACCCTCCGGCCACATCTGATCATCTAAAAAGATCGATAGTTTGGTGTGTGGTACAAATACTTTATATGCGTCGTAATGTTTCTGTTTTATCATATTAATTTTTTTCAATGTCACTATAATATTAGTTTTTTGGGCTATGTATTCAATAATATCACTTTCGCTGGTCTCTTTGTCAACGTTATTGATAAATAAAGGCACTTTTTTATCCGCTGCTTTAAATTTGACTTCTGGCTGGATTACTGCAGTTCCTTTAGACGGTTCCATAAAACGATTTTTAAAACGCTTCTTGTGTATTGTAATCCATTCAGGATCAGGCATTTTTTTCTCCATTCTCCATCACTAGTCACAATCTCAGCTGTCGTCTTTATTATTTTTAATATTATATTAGTATAAATTTATAAGTTAAATTAGTATTTTTTTAAGATACCTGTTTTGAATTGTATCATTTGGCTCACCATTAAAATCACCTTTTAAAAATGTGGGAGTTTCAAGAAGTATTACAATAATTAAAGCAGTAGTCCGAGCAAGAATAATTTCGACTACGTTTATTACGGTTATGTTAAAATTTTCATACAAATTTTAGTTACGTGGCATCACTGGCGCAGCGCTGTTCATTTTTCCATACAATAATAGTCGAAAGCGAAACGAATACGTAGCCGCAAATAATTATTGCTAGGGCTACAGTAGTGCGGTAGATTATGACGAATTTGAAAGCAATTTGTGAGGCTAATCATGGGAAGATGATAATAAAAATAAAAATAAAGTAAAGGTTTACGTTAAAACAAATAATTGTCAGATAAATAATTTTATTTGTCATACGATTTTGGCATTTTTTGGTTTTGATTTACAATTTGAATGACATTTTTTTTTGTGTTTTTTAATACCACAAAGGTGGCAAACAATAATACAGCCCGCCTGATGTTAAGCGGTAACCGAAACCTATGGACGCTTGCAACATCTACGTTGTTGTCATATATGATTATACTTAACAACCCTAAACCATTCATACCAATGTCTAGAAGAATTTTGTTACAAATTGTTATATAATGATTGTTAAATGCAAAAAAAGACAGAGCACTGAGTTTCTTGCCGGTTCTTCTCAGGTGGCTTTTTTTCCGAACCGGTGGTAATTTAGACCTTCATAAGAGCCTTATTAGGGCCTAAACTGAATAAATGATTTTTGATTGATTGATTGATAAACTATTTCATAAAACCCTGAAACTTAAGGAGCGCTTGATGGTAAGCGGTCACCGCAGCGTCCATACGCTTAATACTAGCGCGTTTTCAATCTTATGTATAGATAACTGGTGCTAGTAGCATATCATAATTATTATGGGTCGAAATTCTCAATTCGGTTCGTTTTCAAGTTTGTATCGCCTTACTAATGATTAAAGCACTTTAGCTTTAAACATTTGACGATGTTTAATCTTATTGTTTATAAAGTGTTTTCTAGATACCTGATGCCACTTTAAAGCGAAAAAATATTTAATGTGTGTAGAATAAAATTCTTGTGGAATTTCTATATATTAGGTCCTTACATATGAAATTGGCGTTTTGTATGGGAGGAACAAAAAGTGGAATATTTTTTAATATAATATATTTAATTAATCAAAGTATGAACCATTATTTTCTATGCACTTTTGCCATCCATCTCATAGGTAGTTCATTGATCCCTTTACTAAAAAAACCAGTCGGACGGGAATCAATATAATCTTTGAAGGCGATTTGGACTGCCCCATCGGAGTTGAATTTTTTCCCTTGCAAGAAGTTATCCAAATTTCGAAAAAAATGGTAATCTGTTGGAGCAAGGTCCGGGGAGTACGGAGGATGTCTTAGACTTTCCAATTGAAGCTCTTCTAATTTAGTAGCCGTCTGTAGCGCAGTGTGTGGTCTAGCGTTGTCGTGAAGCAGCAGTGGCGTGGAGCGATTGACCAGCCTAGGTTGTTTAGCCGCTAGCTTTTCCATCATGGTTTGCAATTCCTGACAATAGACATCAGCCGTAATAGTCTGGCCAGATTTGAAAAAACTGTAATGAACAATACCGGCACTAGTCCACCAAACGCTTACAAGTAACTTTTTTGGGGTTAATTTTCGCTTGGGGCAGGATTTGGCTGGCTGGCCAGGATCTAACCATTGCGCTGAGCGCTTCCGATTATCGTAAAGAACCCATTTTTCATCACAGGTAATGATTCGGTTTAAAATACCTTCATTATTGTGCCGGTTTAGTAATGTAACGCAGCAGTCGACGCGCGTTTGCCGGTTTGTTTCAGTCAATTCGTGAGGTACCCACCTTTCAAGCTTTTTAATCTTCCCAATTTGCTTCAAGTGAATTAAAACAGTTTTATCACTAACATTGCAGCCTGCAGCTAACTCGGACGTGGTTTGCGATGGATCCGCTTCCACAATAGCCTTCAACTCTTCATTATCAACTTGAGTCTCAGGCCGTCCACGGGGCTTGTTCTGCAGGTCGAAATTTCCAGAACGAAAACGTTGGAACCAAAAACGAACTGTGTTTTCTTTTGCAACACGACCGCCATACACATCATTCACCCTTCGAGTTGTTTCCGCAGCACTAGTGCCACGGCGGAACTCGTACTCGTAAATAATGCGATATTTAAGGTTTTCCATTTTGTAAAATGAGTGACGCAAACAGAAAAAAACAGCAGAACAAAAACAAATGAATGACGATCATCGAAGCACAAATACATGAGTCTATAGCTGTACAAATTTGAATTTGGAATTCCTTACCAAAGAGGAGAAATTCGTGATTAAAGTGGCCAGTACGAAAAACGCCAATTTCATATGTAAGGACCTAATATTTTCTATTGGAAATAAATAAATAATGTTTTCCTTTAAATGTTGTAGTATTATTGAACTAAACATACCCTTTGTTTAATTTATATGCAATTAAAAGCTGGGCTAGGTTATGCTTGTTTATATATAGGTACTAAAAAGTCTACAAAAACCATACGGCCTATCTGATGGAAAGCGGTCACAGTAGCTAATAGACATTTGTAATACACGGGTATCACAAGTGCGTTGTCAACCTTTTGAAAGTACAAGTTCATTACTTTGATTGTATACTTGTACTAATCAAAGGTTCATAACAATACTGGAGATATTCATAAAATCTATATAACAGTATCAAGAACTCATAACGACACGGGAGCAAAATTAGAAACAGTTCTAGATTTCTCTAGCTGTATAGTTGTTTGAATAAAATTAAATTTACAAAAGCTTGATCAAATCGTTTCTAAACTGAACTTTTATAGTTCTCAATTTTACCGTATAATACTCAGCTATTATTATCTATTCCAATTAGTTAAACGTTTGCCTTTTCTGAATATAGTTTTGCTGCATCCAAATTAGATGTAATGAAGTATTCGCCCGCGGCTTTGCTTGACAGGAGACGCGATGCGGACGCGCTTTAGACAGGATTATGCGACGTTGTATAAAAGAAACGCTGCAAAAATTTCGTAGTTCAACGTCCATTGACGGTTCCATTCGGGTCTCTGGAAAAAATTAGTACAGAAACTGCATTGGAATCCTTACTTGGTATATTTCATTGTGTTGAGTTCATAAGCCGTCATTAATAAGCAAAGTGAGACTATCCGATCACTTGGAAATTCTTTTGAAATCATTGCCAATTTAGATCGTTTTAGTAATCAAATCAAATGTAGTCTATGGGAACTGACACGAAGATTAGAGGATCGGTGAATTCCTCTATCAAATACCACTGTTAGGTACCTCACATAATTACGCAGGTATATATTATATATGCCAGGGGTATATAATTTGATTTTCCACGGAGGTGAGTTTAATGTATGAAATGGCGCTATGTACTCTCTGTCTACCCAGTGAGGGACTTGGCGTGATGATACGTAGGTATGTATGTTTGTAAGTATTATATGTATATATATAGGTTGAAATTAGAATCTAAAAGTTTATTCCAACAAATAATAAAAAACCAAATAAAAAAAAAAGTTATATACTAGGAAGGTAGGGTGATAATTTTGTCAAGGTATGTAAGTCGATTTATAAATAAGTAGGTAGTGTTGTATAATATGTATATTTGTAATGTGTTTTGGAGTTTATTTAATTGAAATCAAACTTATTTCTTGGAGATATTTTTTATTTATAGAAAAAGTGACATAATATATATTGACTTCAAAAAATCAAAATTAGAACTACTTTTTCTAATGTGCCAGTACGCGCACAGGTAGACCTATTTTCTTTTAATAAAAATATATTCAATGATATAACACGTTGAGAAAGGACATCATCCAATTTATTCCAAATCTGATAGGGCCGGCCAACGCATTTTATTGTATATTCTGTTAGAGCTTGCCCGTCTGAACATAATTATATATTGCTATGGCACGTCCAAAGCTGTAGTATTTGTCCTAGATTTTATTAGAGTTCGATAATTATAATTCTCATATATTTTTGTTGAAATAGGAATTCAAAATAATCAAAACCAATGATATGTATTGTAATGTCCAACTTTGGTGCCATAGTAATAAATGCTCAGACGGACAAGCTCTAACAGAATATATAAAAAAACATGCGTTGGCCGGCACTTTAGATATGGACCTAGATCTCTATGAAATATGGATGATGTCCTTACTTAGAATACTTTCTAAGAATAACAAATTCAAAACAATCGCCGGAAGCCCAAAGAGTATATTTTTCCTATATTGTTAATTGAAAAATAAATAAAGAAAAAATGCATTAATTTTTGTTTTCCGTAGCCTTAGCAAGAACAACTTCGATGTTCGACTACGTATTCGTAACGCTTTCGACTATTTTTGTATGGGAAAATGAACAGCGCTGGGCCGGCGAAATGTGGAACTAAAAGTTAATGCGTATGAACATTTTGAGTTACGTTTTCGAATAAGTAGTCGAAAGATGTTCTTGCTAAGACTACTGAATTTCTGTATAGGTATTTATGGTGTTCTATAGCTCAGGTAAGTAAGCTCAAAACGTTCAAATAATAACATCATAATTATCATACTTCTAGCAACTAAGCCATGGGCTGACGTAATCTCATATCGGTCCTCAGAACAATCTGAAATACCGACGGCCTGTGTGGGTGTGCTTCGCTTAACGCAAGAGCGGCAGTCCATCAGGAGCAAGCGAGACAGCGCTATGTGGAGTGAGCAGTTCAGAAGAATACGCAGCCCGTGGGAAATGCACAGTAGTGGTCAGATCAGACTGCGCGCGCGCCGGCCCAGTGCACGTATTATTGTATTGGAATCTCTGCACTTCGAACATCGTAACAGATTACACTTGATGTTTAAACTTAAATCTTATTCAGTTTGAATACGATTTATTGTTGCCTGTATTTCTGTATGAGATGAGACGTAATTTTCGTATCGAACGTTATATAGGTAGTAGATACCTATAACACGATGATTTTTTTAGCGATCTGCGACGATTGAGGTTCCTGCGGCGGGCCTCGGTGTGCATGCAAATGTGGTGTTTACGAAGTTGGTCGGCACACGCCTTTAATAAAAGAAATGCTAAACGCGTTAATGAACACGTTTTCATGAGGATGTACGGATAATAAGCCAATTTGGTCGAATGCCGAGCGGTATGAAGCTTTCATGTAATGTTAAGTCTATTTTATTTGTATTACCTAATTATTTTTCATGTTTAAAATGTCACATTCTTACTTCATTAAGGTTTTTATTAGCTATAAAGATTTGCTCCTTTATTAGGTGGATACTAATAAATAATGGACGTTCGACACCTGTAGATGGAAGTAAATGCGTCAGAATTTCAATCAACAAAAGTTGAGCTCTTGAGCTAAAACCGATTTGTATTCAAAAGGATAACTTTAATGAAAAACGTAGTATATTCTTCAAATTAATACCGCAAACCAATTTGCCCACCCATCGATATTAATCAAAACGACCTGTAATTTGTACTTTGGTCTCCACCTACGCAGATCTGAGTTACGCGCGTGTAAATGAATGAATGAAAATTTTAAAACTAAAGAGATGTTCGTACGTCTATAGCTTTAATCTTATACCATACAATCACTTCTAGTTAATTAGATATTCAATGTAAATAAGACTGTATACTGAATGAAAATTAAACGTCTCTCGTTCTCTTTATGGAAGGGACAATAGGCCTCGAACTGGGAGGATCCTCGATACATATCTTAATTAGGCCCCACAAGGCGATCGATTCCTTTTTTTTATTATATCCGGCCGTCTGCCCGTGACGAATATTTGTATAGACGGTTAGATTAAGAAAATTAATCTTGAATTTATCTTAGAACACCTCTTAATCTGTGGTTATTTTTTGTGAATTAATGTAAGGAGTTGTCTTGTCACGGTCGCTCAATTCTCACTATGCTAGAAATATTAACTCTGTGTTGTAATCTCTGTGTGACAACACTTTCGGTTTCTTGCAGCTTATGTTAATACCATAAACATATATACATTAATAATCTCATGATTCTCTTCATTAAGCTGCAACGCAATTTTTTTGGAAGCTAATGATTAGGAAATCTCCAGTGGAACGCATGGGTTGGGTTCCCACTAATATTTAATAATTTTGACGTTTATCATCCACAGAACATTCTTAGATTTGATAAACCTCCTTTTGTAGAACTATTATGTCTAAAATGATGTAAGAATTATTGCCAAATTCGTACAAAATAGAGTTCTCAGCGTCGCTACGCCATCCGTGGAACACTCGCTCGAAGTGTGCTCGACAGCTCACACCTCATGCCGGTGCCCGCTTAAACTAACTAGGTTCTAGAATCGGGTGGCTTCATTATCAAGTACCTAATAAACAAGACGCACTGCCTTAGCTTCGATTCTAAGTGTGTAATCCCGTTGTTCTCTCTCATGGGTATATTAGCAGCGGCCAATAACGCATGAGACGTCATCTATAGATACTCGTATCTCTACAGACATGTGCAAAAGCAATCAATACAACAATCTCGTTTACATTGTATACGAGAAAGCTCGTTGTTACAGTGTTAATTATTAGAACCGTTGAAAAGCCAGATCGTTTAATTCCGACAGACGTTTGACGCAGACGTTAACTAAGTCCTAGATCTATTGATATATATATATATATTTGTAAAGCAGGTCTGTATGTCTTGGTTATGTAATAATTTATTCATCTTGAACGTAGTATCTATAGTAGTAGTGTGGGAACACTAGCAGGTATAATAACGAATTTAAAAATGATCATCGTAACAACAAGCATAAGGGCCATCTGATGGTAAGCGGTTACCGTAGCTTATGGACGCTTGGAACACCAGGGGTATCACTTGTGCGTTGACGACCTTGCTTTTTATTTTGTCATTATTGGGTGGCACCTGGTGCTACGACGGTACCAGCTAAGACCCTGGATCCTACAGAAAGTACCTGCTCCACGAATATATTTAATCCTTTACAAAAATATTTATGTTGTGCTCCTGCACTTCGCTTTAAAATTATGACCGCATTATAATGCGCGCAAACGTGTTTGCTAATTTAATTAGCTTATCCCTTTGCAATAAGGTCTGGATTGGTAGTAAATGATAATATCAGATATTCAACTTTACAATCTGGTTTAAAGCAATGAAATACATAAAGCGTGAGATATCCAGCAGAGTCGGGATAAACTACATGCTCCCGTATTTTCTTTTGCAAAAGGAACGTGATAATTTAATCATACAATCGTACCCTATCATCTGTCACTGTTTCTTACTATAATAAAGAATGAGACAACTTTATGTTATAGCTGACTGGATGTTGATTTAGTTTCGAATGAGTGCGTTCCTGACATGATGTTTCGACTTATTAGTTCTGTTCATTACAAAGAATTAGTTTCACATTTCAAATGTAAAGTTAATAAAGTTTGACTGTGTGTATACAAGTAATTTTTTTTTCAAGATGTTTTATTTTAAAAATAAATCTATATGCAAATGCGAACCACACGACATACCTAATACTTATAAGCCCAAAAGGGAGGCAATTTTTTGTCAAAACAGAGTAAAATGATCTAGCTCCACCATGGTACTTAATTGTCATCAAGTTTTAAGTTAATACCTACTATATCATCCTGAAATAATTGTAGATCACTAACATAAAAAATTGCAGCTGCGTTAACCTAATCCGTAATTTTTCATGCTGCTGCTACATCAGAAGTAAGAGTATATTTGCAATATTCATACAAAATAGAATCCCAGATCGTCCTTACAGTTGAAATTACTCAATGAATTTAAAATACCAAAAACCCAAACATCGATAAAACTGTGAAAACTGAAGATGCTGACTAAAATATATTTTTTTTATACCACTAATGTGGCACACAAGCATACGGCCCACCTGATGGTAAGCAGTCACCGTAGCCTGTAGCCGATAGCAATACCAGTAATAACTAACAAAAAAAATCGTAAAGAAACAATTTCATAATAATATTGACAACCGGTAAAGTAAATCTAATCTAATCTTGAAATTGTCATCTTGTAACCTGCATTTACTTGTTTTCAGAGTAATCGTTTGCGTCGTGTTTCAGAGTGGAGCCTGAGGCGGTACGCCGTGGGAACGACGGTCGAGATCTACTCCCTTCATTGAGCTTGTGCTACGCCATCACTTTGGTTCACTAAAGGTAGAACACGGTGGCTTGGATTACCAAGATAATATACTAAGTATATCTTTAGTTATGCGTACAAATTTCGATTTTAATTTGTATATGCTCAAATAACCGTATTATTACGTCAAAATAAAAAATAATTTATGTCCTAATAAAGTCTTATAAAAATACGTGTGAAGTCTTTTTTACCACCGCTACGGAAAAAAGCATGTTAATGTTAGTGTTTTTAATTTCTTGGATGTCAGTCTGTTTGTTTGTCCATGTTAAGCTTCTAGACGTCTGAATGGATTTTGACAGTTAGATGATTTTTCAGACGGTAAACAGAGAATAAACATGCCAACAACGGGTTTCCACGAGATTTCAGAAAGACAGGTATTACTAATAAATTGTTTAATTTCCAAATACCTACCTGTTGTTTGAGTTGTGTAAGAGCGTAATAATTTAATTAATTAAAGAAGCGTTAGACCGAAGATGATAAGGATATGAATGAGTAAGAAATTATTGGTGCCTTCCCAAAAGGGTCCCCAAAGAGAAGTATGCAGAGGTGCGACAGCTTTAAACCCATTTTTAACCGAAGAAAACTTGGTGCCGACGTTGATAGATGGTGAGTCCGTCGCCGTCTCTGAGGCACTATATAATACCTACCTATACTACCTTGAATTTCTTCTTAGATGTATGTAGTTTACTCATGATGTTTTACATCACCGTAAAACTAGTGGTGACTGATCATTCAACTTAAGTTGTTAGAAAAACTCATTGGTACAGACTGGTGGGATTCGAGCTTGGGTCTCTTAATAATTACCAATTAGTAATTACCTTAAATAATAATTACCAGGCGCTTGTGGGGCAAGTTTTTTCCCGAAAAGTGTATAAACATACTCTATACTCGCTATACTAGTATGGGTACAAGGCTCTATAATAATGTGAACATTATATTGAGTTGAGAGTAATCAATAGTTACCTATTTAAGTAAAGTAAACAAATTAAGTTCAGTAAATAAATGTAACAAACTAAACAGGAAAATATGCAGCGCGTAACTTCCTCTACAAGAAATACTTGTTCTAAGAATAATACGTTTTTACATTTGTATGAAACATTTCTGTCTCAGCGGATGTATAACGCCGTTTACCACACAGGATGTCTTTATTTGAAGCCGCCTTCGCCTCATTTTATCTACAGACAAACAGACCATCACCAAAATATAAACTGAATCAATACACGTTCTTGGAACACTGCGGAAAGCGATAGGGCGCCTTTATGCTTTGCGCTTGCGTGGAAACAAATACATGTTACCGCTGTTTAAGCTCTTTATCATTCGTATTTCAACCGTAAATTATAAGAAATAAGGTGGTTTTATAAGGTTTAGTAGTGTATTGGTGACACCTCGCAAATAATGTTGGATGTCGGACCACCACCGTACTTTTAACGCGGGGTATTGCTCTTCAAAACTTTTTTTAGCGCCATGGGTGTTGTCTTCACAGTGGTAAATACTTTCCATTAACTAAAGTTCCGGCGTTATTCTTTTTATACGAGGGGCGTTCAATTAGTAATGAGAATGATATACTTATTGAGGGTAATTTGTGGAAATAATTAATCCTAATTATAGCTTAGGTCTTTGTAAGAAATCCCTCAAAAAAACCCTTCATTATCAAAGTGTCAAGTTGACACGCATTTGTTTGTGACTTGTCGTTGAGTGTTCATAAAAATGTATAAAATTTAAATTCGTGCTGTGATTAAATACAGAAAAGGTTTTTAAAATATACGAAAAACATAAGGATACGATACTCCGGCACACGAGTAGCCTGCAATGGCAAGGTGGTGTGCAGAGTTTAAACGAGCAAAAAAATGACGTCCTTCGAAGTTTGTTCTCCAAATTTGAATTTTCTTATCCCATTTCCTCGCCACCAGCACGAGCACAATTTGAAGTACAGCAGACCATAAATATCACATACCATAAAGCAACGTACACACTGGTACATGACATGTCATGTTCATACGTTTATTTATATCCTCCTTTATCGAATGACGTTCGTTCTTAAAAGGTTGCCGCTGTAATAATAGGAAGACAGGGTATTGTAAGAGGTACGCCTCTGCGGCACAGCGAGGCATACCATTCATCTCGGTACGACGCGGCGACGATGAGCTAAGAATGGCAGTATGACCCACACTGGTCATAATTTTATACATTGTCCAATAAACGTTAAACTATGCAAAACCGCCTGTGTTTAAGTGAAACTAAATATAATTGACCTATTTGAGTGAATGGACCTATTTCAGTTTAACTCCCCTACGTCTCGTCCGTTTAACGCTGTTCGGTTTATAAAGGTGGCATTAAAAATACTCCCTTGCGCTTAAGGATCGTATTTAAATTTTAAAGTAGTATTGCAGTTTCTTTGTATGTGCCGTCGCGATAGACACTGTGTTGGTTCGTTGTATTCAAAGCTAAAACTAGACCGCTACGTTGAAGAACATTTTTTTACGTAACTATTTAAGGATTTTTTTAATATTCGTAGGCAAAGATTATATACGAGTAGGCGACATAATAGCGAGGCTTACATAACAGGCAGGACTTTTAGACATACACGTAAATAAAGTTAATTTCTGGATTGTGATGGATAAATTTTTGAAGCTACCCACCTTAGATTTGGCTTGACAGTAAATTTAAAGTTACATTATTCCTCTTATGTCTATGTAGTGGAGCGATGGATTGAATTGTAAACGCCTTAAATACTAAAACTTTACTATAATAAAGTCTCCTGCTACAATTGTAATGTACACAATTATGTTAAGTTTTTTGTTTATAAGTTCTCATGTAAGTGAATGCATTCATTCTTATGAGAATAAACGTTTCAAACCCAATTGTTGTCCTAATTATCATAAGGTAATTTTCACAAAAATGATCGTGTATAACATCGGACGTTAGATAGATAGATAACTCTTTATTGTACACCTTAAAACTATAATACAGAAACAGAATTTATTATAAATATCGGTACAAATGGTACAGACGTTATTACTATACAAAAATGAAATTACATGATGATATAAATATTTCATCATGATTGTCCTGTGGACTATACAACACTCTTAATAGGCAGATTACCAGTCAGTCTCATCAATTACGTCGTTTATAAAAAATCTGATATATAATAAAATACTTCAACAAATTGAAACTTAAAACTTAAACTAGATACTTGAATGAACCTATTTGTCAAAGAACGAGCGACCTTGTTTTTCCTTGATATTCCGATGTTATGACTTATTTGTCTCGCTCTTGTAGATTTATAGAAAAGCCAACTATAAAATCGACGAAATCTGCATAATACATCCATTATAATAACATACAAATTGATATTTTGGTGACCGTCTATTCTGAACGGCTTGAAATATGAACATCTGGACTGTTAAATAATGATAATGCGAGGGAAAAAGATGCAAATAAACTTAAAATGTTAGATGACGTCTCGGTTTTAATGGTGGCGTAGGCGGGTGTGAACTTTAAGACAAATTTATTATTTTAGTAGAGTTCTGGAAACCTCACTCAACGCGGTACACAACACTTCATCTGAATAGGTTAATTTGACTGCGTATACTCTCATCTTCTGTAAGGTGGACGTACTGACACATTATTAAAGATACTTTGCGGTACATCGACATACTGACTAAGCATTTGGATGGCTTCCATATTTTAAATGGAATTTCTGATTGATTGACGAGACCGCTGGTCTAGTGGTTAGTATACCTGATTGATAAGCTAGAGGTCGCGGATTCGATTCCCGCCGGGCAAACATTTATGTGACAAATATGTTCGCCTAGCGTCTGGGTGTTTGGTACGTATTTACTAAAAATTGTATATATATATATATATCAGCTACTGGTTCCCATAGTACAAGCTGAGCTTAGTTTGGGGCCAGATGGCGCTGTGTTATAATGTCCAAGCATTATTTATTTATTTCTTATAATTTGCCCTGGCTCTCTTTTGCGTTCGTGTTTTGTTTAATGTAAGTTAAGAAAGACTCATTGCTACCCAGATATCGGGTTTCAAGCCTATAGATGACCAGTAGGTACATATATATCGACAAAGGTTTTGCTATCCAGCTACATTTTGGATAACAAAAACTTTTAAGGATATCCTTAGAACTTTTATGATAGAGACCGAAACCGTGAGACCGAATTCTAAAAGCATTGCCAACAATAAAGCAATCAAAACTGATGTAAGTGGTTATTATTATTAGTGTAATTAAAGTTGACCTAAAAGCTCTTGTACCAAGCTCATTTAAAGCACTTCAATGAATAATCAATTTGTCGGTCCACATTACAAAGGGAAGCGTTGACAAAAAATATCATAGACTATACGTGTATATCGGTTTTACCCGCTTGTTTAATTTTATAACCGCTGACACATTTAAGAGACAATCTTGTTTAAATAGGAATACCTGGCCAAAAACATATCTATATAATCTATAAACATAGTGGTCATGTAAATTAGCTCATTTACGGACAGATAGATTGAGAGAGGTGGTCCCTTCTTTAATCTTCTATATATTATCTTCACGGCTTCCTAGAAGGGTCCTAGAAAATGTAAACATTGGTATTGGTGTGACATCAGAAAGCACCCAGCCTGATCGAAGGTACCCTAGGTCCCAATGAAACAGGAGATGAGTTAATCTGCCATCTTCAGGCACATAAACACAGGACTACTTCATATGAACAATTCTAATTTCTAACAATATAGGATATAGGTAAGAGTCATACATTTTAAACCCGTCCTGCGAATTAAAGTTAGGCACTTTTGTCTCAATCAAACGCTTTGGCTATAAAACCACTTACAAACAGACAGACAGAGATACGTTATTTAAGTAAGGAAGTTATAAAAAGCGAAGAGGTTTCCACCCGTAAATTATAAGATCGTTGGTAGAATTAGCATTTTTATTGTCACAAAAGGAATGGACGAGAGCCATAATTTAATCTTGCGACCGCAAAATTGAATTATTTATTAAAGGTACCCACAAACAAGTATGCATCGTTCAATTATACCATATTTCGACGAAGGCCTTAGCATTTTTATTAATCAATTTGATTCGATGCAACCCATTTAAAATCACACGTTTCAAGGAAAAATAAGTGTATTGTGATCGCCTTTATTGTGTTTTATGTGTAAACTGTGTTTTTATGAAGTTTATACATTTATTAAAAAGTCGTCGATATAAATTGTTGTCTAAATTTAGACGATCGGATATTTTTCATCAGGCGTTTTGTTTTACTTATTTTTTTAATGATTATTTTTTCATTTAATTTCATTTTAGTATTCCAAGTTTTGTATTACTTGATGACTTATCGCTTATTCGTAGTACTTACCTAATCAACAAGTAGGTACCTAATTAACATTTGTATGAGGACAGATTTTTTACTCAGTGATAATACAGCACTCTACAAGTAACTAAACACATTTGCCTATAATATTAACGGTGAGTGTTCTTTTTTAACAAATAATTAAATTAGTAATTGACGAATCATCCTGCTCGCAGCATCAAAGGATTCATCCTTTGATGCTGCGACGATACTGTATTCATACAGTTCTGGTAGCAAGAACATTTTTAGAGTACGTATTTGAAACCCTCTCAAATTGTCAACATATTCATACGAATTTTTGGTTTCACATCACATTCAAGCGTAGTCGAAGGATCTTCATCCTAAGGTTACTTACTTGGCTACTGAATTATAGGTAGGTATATAAGTACTACCTGCGGGAACGGTGAGACCTCGAAGAGCACTGGAAATCTTACTCACCGCAGAAACAAACAGAACACAGGTGAAGTTTAATTTGGCTACGATCTCCTGTAAGGTGGAGGTTAGTACCTCCTCCTCTGGGAAAATTCCCAGACCATTCCAGTCGGGTAGCCCCTATTTTGTATAGGCCGCTGTGCCCTACGACTTTTATAAAACTCACATTGTACTTAAAGAGTTCCTACCTATTTTGTGATTGCAATATGTTTAGAATTTAGATTACTAAAAAGGATTAAACTTTATAGACTGATCTTGTATGGTATCATATCTACACTCAACACACAAATGAAAAGCCGACATAAGTCCGACAACTTCTATTCAAATAGTTTTTACGTTCCGAATTTTGTGTAGTTTCAATAATTCAACTCCGATCTTTAGAATGTTCGCAATTTTTGTTGGAATGATATATCGTTAACCCGTGCGTGACTACCTGTGTCTTGCGTGGAATCCGGTGGCAGATTGCCGATCAGCACCGTACATCATCACAAATATTTACATTCAAATGCCACTAATGTCCAATCGATCTCCCGATAGATTTCTCGAGAATACTAAAATCGTATTGCAATTAATTATTGGATTTTTTTAACTATTTAGGGACCTACCAATTTTTTTTGGAAATAACTTAACGAAAATTGTCTCAGTGTGTCATAAGCAACGAGTTATCAGTGCTACGTATACCTACATCTTGGTGCTGTACTGCAAGCGTCCATACACTATCGACGATGAGCGCTGATCATAGACGAAGAGTAAGCTTGCTTATCATAACCTGTTGATTGATAAGTTATCAATAGTATACAACTACATATAAAGAATAACAAATTGATCTATGATATACACAACAATAGCAATATATTTTATTAGAGCCTTGTTTACCGTAGATACTGCTTAATTCCTCGTCGATGTAATCTCATATTTTTCTCACAACCTAACCCAACTCTAACGGTCAAAGGGCTATTAACTTCAATAAGGCATTGAGTCTTATTTATCCTGTCATACCGTGCTTAGTCGGCTTATATCTTCGATGGTATCTCCTGCTTCCAAAGATCAGTGGTACTGTCACGTTTAAAACTGCCTCCAACAATCACCTAGCCACGTTCTAAAGGTGATATTGACAAAGACACTGCATTCAATAGTCGATGGAATTTAAGACTCGACTGTACATCGGTTGAAAGTTCTCACAGCGCAGCGCCATGAGAATGCTCCTTACAATCGATATTCAAAAAAGAACAGCATCGATGTCTCTGTTGTCAACGGACAATTCTTTCGGAGATCAACAACACCGCCACCTTTCAAAAGTCAACTTTAATACATTCGAAATGAGATTCAAATTAGATTGTTGCGGTTGTGAATTTTATTGTTCCGTTTCGGTATGAATTGCGTCACCGACTAAAAAGACAAAGCACGAAACGATCGCGTCGCATTGTGGGGTTAATGATGAGCCAAAACATTATTTTTAGAAGGCGTTCGGTACGACTAGCCGACCGTGAGCTTTATAAGGGCTACAGTCGCTACAGACGATCGTAATGAAGATATACAATAAGCTTTTATGGTACCGGTAGCGTGGTTGGTTGTTAACATGCCTCAGTTTTCCGATACCGAGTCGGCAGTAACGTTTATCGATAAACTAAACCAATTACAACGTGTTACTGCTCTCTTGGTTTAGACAATTTGCATAAATTACAAGTGCAGTCTATCTTATATTTATTAAGGTGATAAAGAACTCCAAGTTACAACTAGTTCTGGAGTTATTACTTTATTAAAAGATTAACATTTTGAAAAAAGAGTTTGGCAGTATTGTCACGCTAGATAGCAATGCTAAGTCTATGAGATGTGTTATTTTCTAGTCCCTGTCCAGAAATACCGACGAGAAATCTTCTACTATGAAGTTTTATTATTATTAGAATATGAGATCATGACAAAGCCTGGTCAAGAAAGAATTCATAACAATAAATTGCCAACAACCCTTTACGGTAACATTTCGTCGAATACCCAGCCAAATCAAATTGCAGTTCTATCGAGTTCGACAGGTTTAATTAGAGAATTAGCAACGCGCGTCAACCCTCCAGTGTGGTCGAATGCAACCATTCATTCTGGCAACAATGGTTCGGACAGTCCACGCCGATTTTTACACCATAAAAGATTCCGTTGTTTCTCAATATTGTGTGCGATCGTCTAACACTTCGCTGCCTATAGACTTCGAGCCCCCGTTGACAGATATAATAGGTCCAATTTCGAAAACAAAGTGTCTCCTAATATGTTTTGATGTTTTCTGGTATTGTGTGTCTGTTTGCTTGATTGGCAGTTTACAGCCGTGACGGCGCTGTATGGAAGGTTAGTTTTGTCGCCATTATACAGTTTTTGTTCCATTGTGAAAAGATTTGTGATTTGTCGCGTGTTCTGTCCGTTACGTTAAGCCTAGCTTTGTTGCATTTTTTCCTGTCTTTATAACTGTGTTATGTCTGTATTTGCTTTGTGAATTGTGTTAACGATCTCTTCTCTGTGTTACTTACATATTTATTTATTAATAGGTAATTGTTTGAGACTTCATCTGTAATTTGAAGTTCTTGAGGATTTTAAAGTATCTTGTGATATAAAATAAGTAATGTGAAAAATAAATAATGTGATCTCACTTCCCATTTAGGCAAATCATTCAGTCATCATTCAACTAACTAAAAGAACTTTTGAACTCTACTTTTTTAACATTTTTCGTGGTCATAAAAATAATAGTGTCTTTGAAATAAAATAAAAAAAAGAAAACGTTAGTAATTTTTAGAGTAGGTCAAATAAAAATCTTTTAAGAATTATTAACTGTTTTCACGGATCATGGTTATAAACATTGTAAAAGTTAATTTTCTAAACCAATGAATAATTTATGCTTTAACAGTAAACAACATGCGCACATCAATGCATGTCAATCTGAGTAGCCTTCTGCCCGTGACTTCACTCGCGTTTAAATATAATAAATCCTGTGCTACTCAGGTATACTGTTCCTATTAATTAGTGATGGATTTTTTTAAATCGGTTCTGTCTTCTATGGTTCTAGAGATTTCTTCATATTATGTACAAATATTGAACTGTGTACTTTATAAATTTGTTGTCTGTAATCTACACTTAATATTATAAAGAGGAAAGATTTGATTGTTTGTTTGTATCGAATAGGCCCCGAAACTACGGGACCGATTTGAAAAAATATTTCACCATTTGAAGCCGACATTATCTCTGATGAACATAGGCTACTTTTTAACGCGGGACAATGCTTCATTCCTACGGGAAAACTGGTAATAGTAAACTGTATTGCTTGCTACGCTGGCGAAGTCGCGGGGAAAAAGACAGTTTTGTATTAATTAAGTAAAAGTACTCCCTTCACGCGTTCTCTCCAAGCCTTCACAGCGAGATATATTTGAGATTTTGTTTCAGTAGGTATGTACCCTACTGAATAAAATCTCGGATATATCTCGCTCAGAGAATCAGTATTGCTGGCAGCATTGGCTTGTCAAGCCAATGCTGCCAGCCTTTTTAGCACGCTGTGAGATTCTAATTTGACAGTTGTAATTTCGGTTAAAAGTTTGTAACTGTTTTCGTAAACTTTAGTCTGAAAACGAGTATTTTTAAATTAAAATCAATGTTTTCTTACATTTTAATATCAGGTGATATCAGTTCACGTAGCGAGCCCACGCTTGTATCATAAATTCGGCACATCTGCCAAGTTGCAACATTATGTAACCTTAAGCCTACGTAACTTGCAAATTTTAAAACTTAGGTATTTAGAAATGCCCAATTTTGTGCTACATTCAAACAGTTTGTGTGTCACGATTTTGAAATAGATTGAATTATACATGCTTACTTATGCACAATTTTATTTTAATATGGATAATTTAAAAAAAAACGTGCACTTGTTAAATACAATTTGTTATACAATAATAAATATGAAGACAATATAAATTTCTGAAATATCAATAGAATTCTTATTGTCAAATTAATTTTCGTATCTCATTGTATTATATTTTAAGTTCAGTTTACATAATCTGTGTACAAAAGATTCAATCTCACGATAATAACTCAGTACATAAAGACAAGTGTAGGCGTGAAATGAGAACAAAAACGTTGGAGGCGGTGCGTAGCACGGGAGCCGCGAGAGCGGGCATAAATAACCGGCCGCAAACAACTCCCTATTTACGACAATATTATATTTTATACACAGCTCGCTCAGTACACGGAGGCTCTAATACGTAGCCAACCTACATAATAACGAGATCGCGCGGAAGGCGTAACCCAGTGGCAATCCACCGTCTCACTCGACGACGCCCCGGGCGCGCGCCTAAGCGAGAGGAACAACCACAAATTTATTGAAACGAAAAAAAAAACCCGGCTACTGCACTCCGCGTCGCTTCAACAGAACTAGATACATTTTTCCACGTCGTCGTGTGTGAGCGAGCGGTATATGCAACTCATGGAGTGCGAGCGGGATAGATATAAGTCCGCGAGTGACACGTCGAGTTAAACGGCCGGTCATGTGGGCGCTGCCGGTGTTGCGCACGCGCTACCTCGGCGCGGTTGAGTTCCACGCTCACGCTGCGTCGTCGTCCGGCTCGCTTAGCCCGTGTGACCTTTAGTTGGTGAACTTAGGAAGCGTCGTTCTCTGTGAAACTTCCATTAGACCCCCTCCGACCCGCGCAGTAGTGATTTCGTGGACCTCCGAGGCAGCAGCGTCAGCGTTGGAGCGAAAGGGATGGCTGGTGGTCGCCAGTGCCGTGGCTAAAGGTATTCGTAGAATGCGTGATCTGTATCGGGCGGGCGCGCGGAGTGCGGGGTGCGGGGCGCGTTCGGAAGCGGTGGCAGCTCCCATCGACTCCTGGGGTTATTCTTCCTCAGGCCACTGCTGCTCGAGCTACGTACGAAGCGAGCCAGTTTTTTCTGTCCATCGCACCGCACGCCAGACACTCGTTAAGCCCGTGCCAACACGAGAAGTCGCCACTAATAAATTACTGTTTTTTACTGCAATCGCAACAGTCACCGCCGCGCAGCTGAGTAATTTATACGTAAAAATAAACATCAATCAGCAACAATCGCAGTTGCTAGCGCCCGATTACAGTGAGTACTCTAATTTGTTCTTATGTTCCTTGATTTAATCGTGATTCTCTTGATTTTCCGCCTTTAGATTCATATAAAAATATTACATCTTTATTTTTTTCGAACATTGAGAGTAGACGATTAAATCATTCTATTTTATTTTTCATTGTGAATATTTATTATACCTAGGTTTCACTTAAGTGTCATATTTCCAACCCATTCATTAATCTCTTCATTTGCTTTTCGTTCATTATTATCATTTACAGACGTACACTAATACATTTTCAAACACAAACTCAACAACACAAACATAACTGGGCTGTAAATATTAACACCAAAATGTTACACATACATTCCAACACCATACTATGTTACATTGAGCATTCGAACAACAATTTATATATGTCTCTGTATACATTAAAGAAATAATATATTTAGGAATTCCATTATAATTATCGAAAGAAAAAGAGTTTCTATCATACGGTATCGACAAAACAGAAAAAATATTTGAATAATCGAATCTATTATCATGTAAATTGTGGTTAGCGCCTCTCTCGGCGCTAGTGCCACAAAAGGACGTTAAAAATATTGTCCTTATATTTTTTTTATGGGAATATGTTCGGCACCCGCTCTGCCCGAACTATTCAATGTCCCATGCTGACCATTCTATAACGATTTATAGACTACTTAACAATAGGTAAGAGAAGAATCGCTTAAGGAAAAAAGCTCTTCAGATATTTTTCGGGTACAGTTAATAGTTCCTATTGTGATCCTTGAGTGTTTTGTACGCATCATTAGATACAGATTTTGACACCTTCTGAGATTTTCCCATGAGATTTGATTTACAAAGGATGCGTTTAGTTGATGCAAGTGCCCAAAAAACTCATTTGTCATAATCGAGCAAATGTAACTGCAGCAAAGTTATCTTGTTTAAAGTTGTGGTTAACAAAATTATAGTAAAAAGTCTGCTGCAATACTAGAAACAGTTTTTCTGTTTGCAATATATCCGTAGCAGAACTGTACTTATCTAAAAGGTATCGGTTTTGAGTCAAGCTCTCTATTTGTAACTTTTTCTGGTAGTTGCAACCAGAATTATTTCGCTTTGTGCTTCTAAATTTATATTCAAGTGATTACTCATTTGAGATGTAGGTATTCAGTTCTTTATATCGCAACGGGTCATCTATCTAGAAGTTTTAGGCTGATTATCAATCATTATTATATTTTTATTTCGACCTTATTCAAAGTTGGTGCGGTACGATTAAACGTGTTTATATATTTGTAGACCAATACATGGTAAAAAATCTTAGTAAGGAGTTATTTGTATGCATCTAAAGCTCCTAAAATTACATGAAATTGATTTTGCCCTTTAGTTTTTGCAATTCTCTTAAATTTGCTTATTTGTAACTCGCGTCCAATGGTTTGTGATGCACTCATTGCTTCGAGAATTCTTTTCAGTTGTCGTATCAAGCCTATTATAAAATCTAGTTGGTACTAACATATAACGATGAAAGTATTGTGTTATATACATAACATATATATCTACATGTATGCGTGTGTATTAATCTGGTATATACAAAATAATTGATTTAAGTATGTACCACCTCCGTAATAATAAAATAGTAACTTGCGTCCGATAATAATTTGCATAAGATTCTTAACATCATAAATTTGAATAAAGTGCGCCATAATACTTTTAAGTTTAATTATAATACATTTTAACAACTGACCTTCATTAAGATTCGCATGTTAAACGAGGAAAATAACTTCTTTATGTGTTGAATGAGCCAATTCATATGGTTAAATAGCTTGCCCCGAGCTCCGAGCAAATTTACATCTGTAATTATTGACCAGGCCAATTCAGCCTATAGGTGGAGAGCTGGTGAATACATTTCTTGTTGTTTCTTTATGGTGCTTGTATTGTAAATGTACCTAGTGATTCACTTAAAGTTGTTTTCACTTTTAAAATTTTGGCTTTTCAAGTTCGCTATATGGCAAAAACCTGATGTTTTATTTAACCTGATATTGTATGATATGAAATTAAATGACGAATAAAAATAAGAATTCATTTCAATATTGCCAATCTATAAAATAATATATTTCCTCAAAAGTATAAAGGTGCCGCTACGTATCCTGTATAAAGAGCCCGGTGGGAGGTCTAGACAAAAATAAAGAGAACTTCTTACTATAGGTAATAAAAACTAGCCAAACGAGCTTCATGATGTGAGACATGTAGGTAGACAGACAGGCGGACGAAAAAATATGCATATCTATCGCAATTATGAGGCTGCTCTTTAAAGTTCAACGCAGAAGTTCATAGTATGTAATTAAATACGTACAAAAAAATCTGTTGCACACCTAAGATGAAACACTGCGTATTTCTCTTTTATTCAAAGCTAAATACTACAACTTATTTCAAAGAGTGTATTATCATAGTTCAATAATAGATACTAAATAATAAATACATTCTTATAAAAAAAACAATTTATGAAAGTTTTGTAATTGCGACCGAATTTTAAGTTTTACATTTTCAACAGTAATAATCTGTAGAATCTATCTATATTGGAGGTGGAACGTGAATGGACAACTAGCTCCCAGGCTAGAATGCGTAGCACGGAAGCATGTGCGTGGTACAAACCGCCTGCGCATTCTTCCATTTGTGGATCAGTAGAACTGGAAACATATATTTAGATTTGACGGTACCTATATATTTGAATATTTTGAACTGCATATCTTTACACAAATATTTGAAGTATTCGTGTGATTTGCTATTAATATTATTGAAAAAAACAATATATAAACTGATTTAGATCCACAACGCAGGCTTCGTCCAATAAACATAGTTTGAATGCGAATTACTCAAATATAGTAGAAACATAGTACGAACATTTATTTAATTTTTCTTTTATAGAATTTTTGAAAGATACATCTAACACTGCAGAAATAAATAGAATGCATTATTATAGTCCATAAAATGTTGCTATCTCTTAAAGTATTACTTTTTCTCCTAATATTTTATACTAATAATATTAGTAATCTTCATTGTTGAGAGCTCTATAATAATAGCTCTATAATTATAACACTTATCCATAAATTCTCAAGTATGGATATGTTCCAGTTTATACCACAAACATAAGAAATACTTGGAACATTTAAGAATGTGAAGGACTCACAACGGGGTGTCCATTCTTGGCTCGCCACTTTCTTTCAACTTTGCCGATCGTCCAAACGCCGTGATGAACGATTCCAATCGATTTGCATAATCGACTAATCGACTGACATTGATAGGTGATCGAATGACTAAATAAGTAATAACAATTTTACAATCAAGCGTCGATATGCCCATTTTTACATGGAAATTTAGATTTTTGTAGGTCGCCGTTTAAGTGCTTGGCTTTAGATTTGGCTATAACCATTACGAGTGACAGTTATCTAATATCTATGTTATTCAAGTTATTAAGGGTTAAATATCAACTTTAGATGGTTTTAGTTGAATGCGGACGTGATTAGTTTCTACCGAGTATTCGAATGCGAGAAACTTTTAGCTTAGCTTGGAAACTCTTAGCTCGTTAGAAGCTTAGCCGCGTGAAATAGATATTAAAAGTAAACTTTACGATCCAATTTGTAGTAAACGAGCTTTTAACCGGGAGTAGTAACTAGTAATACAATCCGTTTTCAGTATAAATGGAACTTTCTTAACACGAAAACTATCACCCTGACGATTTTTACTAAGATCGGATCAGCTTCGACAGACAGGTAGACTGCGGTATTTTTATATTTCAAGTAAGATAGATGACTCACCAGATACATTTCAAAATATTTTTAATTCACTCACGAGTGCTACTATGTAAGTAAGTTATTTATTACAGTATATTTGTATGTAGATCGCTATCAAGTTTTATAATATGGAATAACGTAAGGTGGGACTTTACGTCCGACGAAGATATCGATAGCGCACCTCTAATAACCAACAAAACATAACTATTTTAGAGTCGATATTGTCTCATAAACGCTCATGTATTAACACATTTGCGCGTCTTTACGATCCAAGCACAGAATCACTCGAAGACAATGATTATTTATCGACTTTTTGTCATGCAGAGAGCCGCCGGGGGGCATTTATAATACCTTTTATCCTGTGACTCGGGTCACAGAATTGATTATGTTTATCGACGAATATTGGTTTATAAGTTTTTTTATTGGATAGGTAAATATTGAGCGGCTTTCCGAAAGAAATATAAAATGCTATTAATGTAGGTTCAAGCCTTTTCTGTATGGAATATAATGATTTGGGATAACATCCCAATCTTTTTTACAGTTGACCCTGTTACGGACCTTTTGAAAATTGCCTTTAATATAAGCATATATCATAGCCTTAGATATAAATCTTTTAATTACATAAATAGTTTGTTAGTCACGCAGGTTGCATGTTAAAGTGATAAGTAGAATGATCTAGATTCATATAGATTCTAGATGTATAGCCGGACTGTGCTGTTTTCAGAACTTTAGTTCATTGATAAAACAAAAGCCGTTTTTCAGTAAGCCTTCTTCGAGAAAATATACATGTAGGCCAGCTGTTACAATTGAAACTTTTGAGCAAGCTAGTCAGAATAATTAGGCTTAAAAACTTGATCTACATTATCTGTATCCTAGAAACATCAGAGACGCTTTGGTAGGAACTGAATTCCTTCTCATCTGCGATTAAAAATAAATTTAATACATTCGTTAGCTGACCCAGCCCTATTTATTTATCATTCCATCACATCTTTTTCGCACTAAAAGTATTTTATTACGTATACAGTTATTAGTAGTAGGTACACATTCTTGTGTGATGTTTTCATACAAGCTCCATACACAAACATAAGGGTTATATAATAAGTAAGTTTCGAAAACAATACCATAATATTTGAACATAGCACACGTCCTTTTAACACATAATTTGTCATGAACAAAGCACACAGAATGCAATGCCACAGGAAACCTTTGTTTGTACAAGATAAAACATAAAGGTAGGTCGACTAATCTTAGGATGGCGATAGATAAACGAATTCCATCTTGGGATGTGTTAAATATTAACAAATATAACGACTACATTTGAACGCTCGTGTTCAAGGGTTGTCAAACTTGTCAAATAATAACATGAGATTGTGGTTTTGATAGAAGGAGAGGCTCATAGATTTTTTAAGATCTCAAGTAAATTATGCGAGGCCTCCGTGACAAGAGGGCTGGCGGATATCTATCCCAATGGTTGAGCATTGCAATAGAGCGTGGCAATGCCGCCAGCCTTCTTGGCACACTTCCCATGACGGGATTATGTTTTTTACATTTTAGTTTATATTGAAATGTTCCATATATAAATAATAAGTCCACGAGAGTTTGGACAGTAGGTAGATTCTGATTTTATTGGAAAGTTCACGATTTTCTAAAACATTCTTCATTCGTTTTCTCGTGTTATGTTCAACACTTCATACCACAAAGACGCCGCGGCTGTACCTATACCACGGCGGTAGACACAATAAACTGGACTAAATTTAATTAAAGTAGTATCCTACATTCATTATTATTTAAATACATATATACCTACCATTGTGAAATTTCAATTGAAATGTAGAATGGATTCAACTACCAGACATTGTCTTGGTAAAATAAGACCGAAAAATAACGTCAAAAGCATATAGTTTTAGGGTCGGCATCGTGCATGTGAGACCCTTGGTGTTGCAAGCGTCCATACGCTACGGTAACCGCTTACCATCAAGCGGGCCGTAAGCTTGTTTGCCACGTAAACAAAGTTGCAAGTATTTTCTACATTTTTTTCCTATTAGGATAACAAAGCAATACGTTAGATAGGTAGGTGTGTTTTAAAGTAATTGTTTAGGAATGTAAGTTTCAATGAGTCACTTTACGGTTCGACACATAATCATACATTTGCCGGTATTTAGTGAACGCATAAATTTACCAAAACACGGAAATCGATTGTTATCACTGGGGTAATTACCTTTTCTTTCGGTTTGTCGGCTAATGCTTTTGAACTTATTACCTACTTATTTTAGGATTTTCGATGTGTTATGTATTTCTTTGTGTTTGTTATGTACCGAGTAGGTGGTTGGTGGGTGAGGCTAAGATAAGATATGATTTGGTCTGTTTACCGAATAGCCGCTCCTTTTCGTACACCTTCAAGTTTTCCGACATCTGATAACATTATGTCGTTATAATAGGTTTTATGTATCGATATGATTGGCAAAAAAAAAATTAGCCATGAATTTTAAGTAGGTGTGATTACTTTTTGATAAAAAGTCATTGTTAGTTGAAGATACGGACAGCTTATCAGTTATTTCGTTTCGAATATAATAAAAAACATATTTTTAAGTGTGTTTAACTGTTGACTATTTGAATTTTTAATAAGCTTTTAGTAATATTGGTCGATACTTTCAGTCCCTTTTGAACGCTGATGCATGCACACCAGTAACAGACTTTAAATAACCCGCTTCTGAGTTCCAAAAGAGTATAATAATTGGTTCTCAAGTAGATGGCACGTTTTCATTCACAAGTTCTTCATCCATTGAGCCATTTGTATGCCGAGGCCTGTTCGCACCGGTGTTATTTGCTCGTTTTGACCACTGGGCAAACATTGGCCATTATGGCCAACAGCCAAGCGCCACAGGTGATCTACCTGCCTTTTTTATTCATATATGCTTAGGAAGTTATTTAGTTCTTTGTTTACGAGTTTGAGTGTTTTGTTTGGCGCGGATCTTTTTTGCAAGCGATCGTTGTTACTTAGAACTAACCGATGGTTTTGCCCGTTTTTTGTATGATTCGCAATAAAATTGAACTCCTATAGAGGCTTACGCGTATATTTCTACGGTCAATAAATATGTACATACACGTATATATGTATTTTTCTCATGAGCTGTGTTTAGATTGAGACGCCTGCCTCGGGCGAGCAGTTAATTTTATCTCACATGCGGCATGTCTACAGTATATGCCAAGCTACCAGGATTGATCACTAAAATCATCGTATTTAAATTAAGTCTGATATACGCTGATATTTTTTTTTGTGTCCTATATTTTTTACAATACTTTATCGAATTTAACAATCCTTCATTGATGGATTAGTATGAATTCACTCACTTGGAAGTGGAACGAAATAAAAGGCCCATACATATTTGTACTCATTCTGTGTGTACTTTTGGTGTAATATGTATACAAGGATCACAATTAAAATGTATCATTTATATTAATTAATTATCACTAGATACAGTAATTATATTCTTTCTGTCCTTTTTAACACATTTTACTAACACTATCTTATCTGCCGTATTGCAAAAGCCTAACTTCATCTTCGTTAGTAAAGGCTACAAGAAACATGCGTCTAATAGTTATTAACGTTGCCTAGACCACGCCTAAATAGTCTTCAGAAGAAAGTCTCAGAAACAATATTTCCAATTAATCCTTAACTTTCATATCAACTCATTACTTTTAATAATGCTTCACTGCTTTAAACCCACGACCACCGCGGGCGATAGAAAGTCCCTCCCACGCTCATTCTTGTAAACAAAAAAGTGAATAATTCGTTTTTTAAACGTCAATCCACTGCCGTGTTACGCGCTCCGCCCCTGCTTCGTGATTGGTGCACGGTAGCGATTTAAATTTTTTTCATGTGCACACGCACGTTTCTGATTGACCGAGGCATTGTGGATTCAGAGCACGGCCTTTTGCGTACCTATGTTCTAAAGGGAATTTCATAGTATGCTTACTTATATCACTATCTATGAATATTACGTAACCGTGATACGACTTCTATAGACAAAAGTAGATATAAATAAATTAAGGCGTTTCTTTTTCTATACTTTATTAATCTTTAATGATTTCAAAAGATCAGATCGTTTATTGATTCCAAAACTTATAAATGTATTTTAACCGATAAAATAATCTACATATATAAAACATAAATAATAGCATACAAAATATATTATAATTTGCTTGACATCACGCTGCTCGACCAACGCGGCGGCACCCTGATGATGGGACGTGGAAGTCCTGAAACACGTGTCGGAAGAAACCACGCCTGAGCTCATACCTGGGCGCAGGCCGTTCGACCGTATCACACTCATTAAGCGGAAAAAGCAAATTATAATATATTTTGTATTCTATAAATATGAATTTCCGCAAAGTAAAACCTGAATCAATTCAATATATAAATAATAGCTTTAATGCAAATTAAGTGACGTGCAATATGTAGCACGTCACTTAATTTGCGTTAACATCAGAGTGCAATCAAACATTTAAAAGATCCGTTACAAACAACAAACGGAAATATATGCACATTGTTAAGAAAATCACTCAATAAATTTCATTCGTCTTACGGAACCCTCTAATGTAATTACGCTCGGTTTTTATACCTACTCTCCTTGATTGGCCGCGTAAACCAGTAGCCAACACCCACATATAAGCCTTATGTATGTACATATGTGTTGCTACCGTTTGGTCCCGCCCAAGCCGGGAGCTATTGGGAGCGAAGGGAGAATTTAATCATGTTGGTATGCAAAAGTTGTTAGCTATTTGGGGTGGTATTTCATTAAGTCAGATTATATTAAGTTTAAACCAAAGAAAATTAAGTCAAATTAACAATTAATCCCTGAAATAGTTTTAAATTTGGACAATTTGGGCAAATTGATTTAAATAATATTATATAAATTTGTTATACCCACACGGGAAGCTCGTTGATGTCTATAGTGCGAATCATTGAATATTATTTTTGTCAATATTTCGTATTTCTGTCACGATTAATATTTAAAGTTATACGGTAATAAATTTCCATCCTAAGAGTAGGCAAATGAAACTATGATACTTAAAAATAAATGTTATAAAAAATTAATGTTTTTCGAATCAAAATTTAATTTATACCTAGTACGTAGGGTACGTTAAAAAATGACAATCTATTTTTCATGTAGAGCTTATACATATATGTTCTCAAAGCATGGTAATATCAAGGGATAAACCCGGCGAGTGGAGACGGGTATAGCCAGGGGCGATTCGACCGAGGCCCCAATATATCAGCCGTGCGCAGATACCTCGCTGCTTCGGAACAGTAGCTGCTGTTGAGACGACTTCATACTATATTTTTATGAGTTTCCGTATTTAACTAAATATCAGTTATAATAGTTATATAAATAAATGTTTATACACAACACAGTAAAGTAAAACTAATAATGATATAACAGTTTTAATTATGTTTTTTTTATTCTCTAGTGAGCTGATAGACTAGGTTAAAGATAATAGTGCGCAACATCACTAACGCTAGCTTAAAAAACTATAGAAAATAATATGCTTTGTAGCTGAATAATACATTGTATGCTCACATTTATTTCCTAGTCTAATAATTTAGAAACTTACGTATTATTTTGGCAAGCTTTACACGCTCAATGAATAATGTAATGATGATACGTCATAATACATACACAATATTTCTATTAGTTATCTCAACGTTTTTTTCAAAATTAAGTTCTCTTTTATTAAAAACAATAAACAAATCTTTGTGAACAATTTAATAAGAACCGAGCAATTAAAATTAAAATGAACTAAAATAAAACAAGTATTTACAATTAAAAAATACCATTGATTCTAGAATTATAAAAAATAAAATACTTATATACTAATTAATCTAAAAGAAGCTCCATTCAGTCCTTTGTTCGATTCCAAGCGCATACCGTTCCTGTGGGAACGCGGCAGACATAAACTGTTTCGTTATTTCTGCTCACTCGCTCATTTGTATATTATAATTTGGCTTAGCCGGGCTTCAATTTAAATTGTTATACGGGTATTACTGCTTTGATTATGTACTTCGGACTTTTATATTAGAAGAAAAAAGTAAATGTTTTTATCCTGGCCTTCTATACAACTCTTAGTTTTGATCGCCCATGTGGCATGTTTCTAGATTTTTATTCAAAGCGACTGCAAGAACAGACTACGTTTATAAGCCGCAACGTATACAGTGGTGTGTCTGTACTTTTGTGCGCTTTGGCCCCTATTTTGAGTCTTGTACAAACTATTATAACGTAAATTAATTACACAATCAGCTTTTTAGTACAGTAAAACTGAGTAAGAACTTAAGGGTACCTGCATACGTCAGAGAAGCAATTCAACGACGTTTGTGAAGTCAAAAAAATATGGTCCTCTCGCCGTCACAAAGAGGGTACGGAGTAACCCTGCAATAGAATAGAGACTAGTAATACTAGCACTAGGCGGTTTGAAAATAGTAATCAACAACGATATATACCTACATGGCTTATGTAATAATATTTACGTCGATTTTATTTAGATAATTATAATCACGTTCCTTTTCATTTGTTATGTGGCCAGCCCTATTATCATCTAGATACCTTCCCATTATATATTCAGAAAGTATATCGAAATGTAAATGGGTTCTTACGTTTCAAGAATTTGAAGATAAGTTTATTTTACATAGCTTATTAATGTTGGTTTCTTTAGTCAAATCAGAGTGAGTGATTGTTCTCATTTCTTGTACCGTCCACAAAAAAAAAGGCCTGAAAATTACATCGTGATTCAGCTGCATCGTTTCAAAATTTAAAGGACAAGCCAACAATTGCATACCGTCCCTTTCACTATAACAACGATTGTTATCTGTGAGAGGGAGACGAATAGGTCATTGTTCGTAAAAATGTCAAATAGAATGATAAACATAAAAGTTCGTGTTGAATGGTGGCCGCACGCGCTTTCGATGCGATGGTAATAATTTTATTCAAATGTGGGTGATCATGGCTCGTCTTTATTTATAATGTAGGTATTGATAAAAGGGCATAATTTATGATCCGGTTTCGATACTCACGACTGTTGTGATTCAATAGATATTGCTTGCAGTTAGTTTTTATTATTGTGGTTTTAATCCGATAAAATCAATTTCGAAGAGACGCATTTAACAACAACGGGCAATACAAGAACGAAGAATAAGGCTTTGATATCAGTTTGTTTGAATTTAAAGGTTCAGAGTTATATTATACATAATTGTATCGAGAAGAAATATACAGATGACATACTCCTCTTATATTATATTATTATATATTATGTTATATTACTGACAAAAAATGCCGTGAAAACTAATATCCTATATCACGCTTATCTTATGGTAATTTAAGTATAATAAATATTATAAAATTCCTAATATAAACCAAACAAAGGTAAAAAATTAAAGTCGGCCTCAACACATTGCCAACAAAGCGTGTTTCTCGAATTCTTAGAAAGCCGAATCGAAAGCCGAATGCCGAACGGACTCACGCTGACTCGACAACCTGCACCTCATTGAAAGCCGAACAAAAGGCATCAATGCCTATAAAAGACCGCATTAGACGCAGTCATAAGGCATTGACATAATAAATTGATAAATATTGTACAAGACGCTATTGATGGGTAGATCCTTTATGGTCTTATATTCTGCTTCAGCGATAATTAGGATGCAGCTTATAGTGACTACACACGTTCAGTTTTAACTGCACAGTTCGACTGTACAGTTAAAACTGAAGGTGTGTAGCACGCTTTATCGGATATGCGGTTCCATGGTCATTGCGCATATAGATCGATCTGCTGTTAAGCAGCCTTAACTATGGTCAGTAGTTGATTGGATGACCGCTCATTTTATACTGAGTCCACCTTTGTTTAAAAGAGACGCTAAGCCGTCGATCTTGGGTGCCAATGGATATCTTTGGCAGTCGTAGGTTTGCAGGAAGCAGAATGTTTGGCAACTGTTTTAACCGATATCGGTTAAAAATTGGTTGCGACAATCAAATGGCGGTCGCTTTGTGTAAATAAAAGATCCATACAGATCAACATAGTGTTGGCAATCCAACATACATTTTATTCAGTGCTTTTACATTCTTTCATAGATAGAACCTCCTCCCTTTTGAAGTCGGTTAAAAATATACCAGCCCACGAAACCTTATAGTAAATTAATGATTAAGTATACGCATATACCAGACAAAGTTACACGAACAAAACCGTGCAGCAGTTGTCGTAGTTTTGTAGGCAATATATTTTCTACATGTAACACATTCTCTGTGATAAAGAATATTTGTTACTGTAAAGCTTTATAACAGAAAATTACGAGTATGTAGATACGGTGTTGATATATCGCAAAAGCTCTCCCAGACAGACTTAAGATACAGAAAAAATAGACACGTGACAAACTTTATTCAAACGTATACTTTAGAGTTATAAAAGAGACTAAAAATAAATATTTATTAGTAATAAGTAAATATTTTTTCTGTCAACACATTAATTTACATTGTCTTAACTTCCGTGGTGACCTTCTCGTTTGATATTGTCAAATAAAGCACTCAAATATTCAACAATGACTCATATATACATGTTAGTACCTACATTTTGAATAGCAAAACTGACTAACATTAACGACCGATAGGTTTTATTATATTGTTATAAAATTTAATTACTAACTTTAAAACCTCAGGGCAGCTGGTTTTATATTTGCCATTTGATCTTCAGTTCAATAGTTCAATGCTTGAGCATAAAAATCAACACTCATTCTACCTTTGATACATTACTCACTACTACCAGTTAGTAGTTTTTTAGTACGTCATTTTAACTACAACATCCATTGCATTTTTACTACCAACTGCGAGTATATTCTTAATTATGGAACCAGCAATACTGCGCATCTTCGATAAAACTACGGCTACTAATACATTGTTGCCGACGATTGAACAATTCGCAATGGTTTATTGCGTTCGTTTGTGGAATTTTGCGTAATTAACTCTGTAGTGGCAGTTTTTGTATGTAATTATTTACGTGTGCATACTTTTATGTATGTGCGAGATTCTGTACAATGTTAGTAATGAACTGCTATGAGCCATTTAGTATCGAGCTGCTTCTAATAACACAACACAAAAGTTTTATAGTTGTTTAGTACAATGTTTCATTACTTTTCATGTCTAATATTTTGTAGCTATTTCCTGGACATACCGTTTACATTATTACTCTAAAAACTTATCAACAAAGATTGTCGTTTTGGAATCTTTTCCGTTTTTCTATAAAATTACATGAAGAGTGTCTTTGTGTTATTTGAAATTTTGATTTGCAAATCTATTAGCTAGGTCAATGTTACATAGATTCACATTTAATGGTTCCGTTTGTTAATTTCTTAAATCTGAAAACCGATCATTTACAGTAATTTCACTTTAACCAACAAATATTGTGTATCCAATAATAATAATTTGCCAAAAATTGGTGAAAACGTGTAACAAATTGTTAAAAAATTATTGACCAAATCAATTTGTGCGAATGCTAATTGGACATAATATATTCTGTCAGATTGAAATCTTGTGAAATATAATGACGATTAAGAACAGGAGCTTGTGAAACTCGTAGGAAAACATTCCGAAGATGTCACCGACATTCTTGAACCGTCGATTAATGGACTGAACAGTTGACAGTCTTCTCGCAGCAGCAAACGCAGATATGTATATCTTTAAATTGTTTTCTATTCGCCAAGGCGCGACTGAAGCTTAAATAATGAATGTGTATTGAGTCGGAGAATTAAAAACGCAGACTTTTCTCACCTTTGTCAGTTCCTTTGAAGGAACTGTTCAGACAACTTTGTCTCTCTCTTAACTAAATGAACTACTGAAACGTAACTACTAAAGTAACATGTTTGTCATTTAAAGTTCCGTCATTTTGGCAGGTTTTATTTAACTTGCCGCGATACATGAATCTCCCCGCGTGACACACCGCAACAGTAAAGTTTTATTATAATATGATAAAGATTATGACGAAGCCACTTAAAGCGTTCGCTAGCGTGTTACGTAACGTAGTTCAAAAGTGTGTTTAGAGTGTATAAACTTTAATATAGTATGTGTGGTTATGTGTCATAGTTTAGTTAACCCAGTTGCGGTCTCACTTGTAATCTATGAATGTGATCTCAATGCATTTCCAGTTGTTGATGGTGATGTGTTTCATAATTCTAAATGATGTATGGATTGGAATAACATTTCCATATGGTATCTTTATTCCATTCCATTCGTTAAGTAGATCAAAATAGGTAAGTCACAATTTCCGTATCATTCAAGAGATAAGTCCAATAATATTATCTACCGTATGAAAACACGTTTTTAGATCGTCTAAGTAACTATGTCATTATTATTTTTTAATTATCTTTATTTTGATATTTTATTGAAATGCCACCGTCACTATGGTGACTAGTTATTTCTACAAAACAATATTGATTTATTAGAATACTAATGATTTGCTAATTCGAAGTAGTGCACTTTGTTCTGGGTTTTTGAAACTGCGTCAGTTTACCTGTGTTTGTTAGCGCGAAATGTCGAAGTTCAAGGGGGCATCGCGGTGATTCATCGGTCGTTCTAAATGTTCTTTTACACCACAAGGCCTATCTTCTACATGTTTCTGACTCATCCGAAGATCCGCTTGGACTGATTTTATTAAAACGTGTAATTGAGAAATATATTTTGACTTTATAATATTTGTAGTTTAATTAGCTCATGTCGAAATGTCATCTTCTTAGATAAGTTGTTTTCTTAGTTAGTTATTTTTAAATCATTTTAGATATGATGGTTCACCTTAGCACTATCATTAGAGATCAAGGCATTAGAGTGTAAATTACTTTTATAAGGTGATCAGCACGTGCATTCGTCCAGGGTAATGTTCCTTCTATCATCCTCTTTATTTGGGTAGATATGATGGGTATACTTGTACGTAACATGAACGACCCGCTTGCCTTAAAAGTTATGTCTGGCCGACTAGACAACAGCCAGGGGATCTCGATACGGGTTATCTCGTCACGTTAAAATATGCAGCCGGCGTGACATCTTTAACTTCTGTCCGACAATGGTTTACGACTACGGCATAGAGATCTCGTGACCACCAATGATCTTATCCCGACGGTGCCCGTATGAGCTACCATAAATGGTACGCTATACTCCGAAGATACGGTTAGATTGCCAAACATTTTTTGCGAGCAGTTTTCAGACGGTACGTTCTAGTCGTGACGGCGATGGGTATCGTTTGGGTGCCTTACGATTGCTTTTAAGGAGTACAAAGTAGCTGCGGCGTTTGGAGGGCCTCTAGATTGCTTTTAGGGTCCGTATAAACTACAATTTGGTCGTGCATAGGCTAAAACTCATGTGCGTAGATGTGTAATAGTTGTAATATGTATTTTTGATTACATTAATGTACAAATATCACGTAGCTGTGGCCAGTATCAAACATAGTCATAACATTAAATAAGTTTGAAGATTTATGTATTACATAAACAATAAAGGTAAGTAAAGTGTTCCAATTTCAAATGACTCACATTATTATATCTAGTTCAACGTTAGATGCTAAGGTGTACAAAGCGGCGTTATGAAAATCCTCAGCCATATAATTTGCTTCTAATACAACCATTTCACATTCCGCGTCTTTCCATAAACACTGAACCCGAACAGACCTCTTAGCGCAAGTACGGTTATTAACTAACCACTTATGACCAGTCAAACTGTGAAATTCACCTACGAATACTCATTAATGCTTTGCTTAACCGTCGGCCAAGACAATTTCAATGGTGTTACGCGTCCGTAAAACGTACAATAAGTGCCGCTTCACGCTCATTCCGGGAATTATATTTTATAGCTCCTTTAGCACGCCAAATTTGAATATTGTGTGAAAACGTCGCCGATTTCAATGTATACCTTGACAGTCAAGTTTGTCTCAATTAGTTGTCAGTATAATGCTCTGTGTAATTATTTAAACGTGATACCTACTGTCTGATATGTGATGACTGATTTCACGCATAATTGGGCGTGTTATTTGCTTTGGTTGGTGTTTAAAGATACAACACAACTGATATTACATGCTGTGATTAAATTTTAGAACATACACAGCTTTTTGTGGTACACGAAAAAGAGCTCGCATCAACTTCGCTATCACGAACCGGAACGAAGCTCGCTGTATCGTTCCTAAATTACACGGAGGTACGTAATCTAGAAAGTACACAGCACGCCCCGGGCACGGTAATGACAGAAGCCGAAAATCATCACCAATTTACTGGTAAACAGTACCGCTGCCGAAATAAGTAGGGGTCGTGTGTGTTTCGTGAGTGAACTCCACGGTAGCGCCGCAAGCCAGCGGTCGCGCTCGCTTTCCCACCGAGGAACGGCGGGAGATTCATTAAATGCGTAACCGGTATATATTTTTTGTAATTAAATTATTACCTTCAATAATTTTATCATAACAGCCAAAGCAGGCGCCGCTGCTAAAATATTGACATGCAAATTAATTATTTATTTCTTATTTATAATCTTTATATAATAATTATTAAAATCTAATCTTAGAATCTTATGAGAAATTTGTAGTTATACAAACTAATCTCAAAAACAATAATGATAATATCCATAATCGTAATTTAATCTCGAGTCAAAAAATGCATGCAATCATTTCTCGAGCAACAAATCTTCGCAATACTAATTTAGTAAGACCTTCAAATTCATATAAAATAACTAAAAAGCACCAATCAGCATATAATACGCCTACAAATAGCTATAAAGCGTTTGAATTTTCCCAGTGCCAGCCGTTTACCGTCTTGCTACCTGTTCATTGAGCCATAGAGCGCACGTGGAGGGGCGCCTTCCGCGTAACGTTATCAGTAGTTTCCGCACCCTCGCGCCGTCGCAGTTGCCAAACGCATCCACTGATGGTCGCACGTCGTTTTGACACATCTAGTCTCTCTACATCTAAGTTTTAACTGAAGCGTTTTTAGACCTTTAGACGTTCTGAATTTGAATGTTATGAACACTGACTTAAGTACTATTTCTTTAGTGAAGGCTGAAATTTAAGTGAAAGTGTTCTTTTGGGCATTGGCTCTCATAAAGGTGCGTATTTTAAATATTTTAAAGTGGAACGTGAATTGTTTTATTTTTGTGTTTTATTTAGTTTATGGTTCATTGTTGAGTTTCTTAAATTACTTCTTTTTTATTAGGTACGCTCGTATTACCAGTAGTTACAATAATTTAACAGTTATTAACTGCGAAAGTAACTTAAGCATTATTTTGCTTAATTATTTTCGGCATATCCCGTCCTTTTCAAATTACCATGCGATGATAGAGACATCACAAATTCGCATAACACAATCAACATTGACTTACACATGCCAACTCTTTACACTGCAACATGAACTCTACGCACCACACAACAGAGTCACAAATCAACCGCACACGACATCTGATAACTTATCATTGTACAGGCGCTCAAGCCCCGCCCGTCGTAAGCATCACATCATAGCCCAGTCAAAATGTTCGCCGTGATGCAAATTGACGAAGACCACACACGGGATTTCAGACGCAAACTGCGCCCAAAATGCGAGTTCGTCTGCAAATACTGCCAACGTCGGTTCACGAAGTCCTACAACCTGATGATCCACGAACGCACCCATAAGAGCCCCGAGCTCACCTTCAGCTGCGAAGTATGTGGCAAAAGTTTCAAGAGGCAGGACAATTTGCGCCAGCACAGGTGAGTTCCTTCTTTGATTTTTAAATTTGAAATAGTTTTTTTTCTTTGTTAAAATGGAACGGTATTTGTGGCCAGGATTATATTTACAGTTTTTGAGAAAATTTGCACTTTAATTAAAAATATTTTGCGAAATAGAAAGTTTTATGGTTATAATTTTTATTCAAGTTATTCTTAAAGCGTCGGACTAGAGTCGCATGAATAATATTTTTGTTGAAATAATAGTGGCGATGGGATACACGATTTATTAAATAAATATAGAGAGTAATTTATTGATATAATGGATTAATAACAGTATACTTTTCCTTGGTAAGGTCATCATTGATCATTGATCAAGACTATCATTGTAGCTGATTTTATACTAATAACTACTGCGTAATTTTATCACGTACCTTTGTAGTTCGAAAGGGACATGATAAAATGACGCCGTAAGCAATATTGGTATTTATATTCCAGTTAAATGTGTAACTACGTAATTCACCCCTCGACCTACATAATTCGCGGTTTCAACCCGGTCAGGTGACTCAAGGCTGTGGTTCGTCAATTCGACCCCTATTAAGCCGCATTCGATCACAGACCCACTCAACTAGTTGCGGCAGCTAATCAGCGGGTTATACCTACTACTGTCACAGGGACAGTTAGACCACAAAACACGTTTTTGAGTTATGTTTCAGTACGTTGAAGGGTTAAAGTAACACTATTTTTTGCATCATATTTTATAAGTCGGACATCATCAATAAAAAAAACTTTAAATTGGAAATAGCATTAAATGTAAATTTGTACGGATTATGTAGAAATTTGTAGTAAATTCTTATTGTACCACTCTCAATATAACGGAGCAGCTAAAGTACAATTTAGTAATACCTAGGTATATTATTATGCTAAAAGTGAAGAGCGGGTACAAACATAAAGTAAACGTTACACATTTTTTTTATCAAAAAATATTGCAACTGTTTTACTCTTTACCAAATATTATATTGTAGTAAGACCTTAAATTTCTGCTCGTCAATATATTGCAACAGACAATCAAGTTACAGGGGACCTATGACAAGGATTGCTATTCGTTATACCTTTGGGTCTGTACTGATATGTCTGGAGTAGGTATGTAGAGCTTTGCAGAACCTTTGTCTCCAACATCCTCGTACCTCAAGTTCGTGAGTAAATAACAAGAATGATCAAATCCGCTTAACATAACAACCTGTCAACCGTTCCCATCGAGTTCATTAAACTTCTTAATTCAATGAGGTTTGTTCACACCTCGTCCTGTCACTCAGATGAGTGGATTGTCACACGAAACACCATTACCATACAATGTGTTGGTAGCGCTTCGGTGACGGGGTCGCGACCCCTAAAAACAAAAATAACTCCGAAGCATGTCGATACCGTTACAAAACACATCTACGTGGGTGCCTTACTAGATTGCTAGCACCATATTTGTTGACGCCTGTTCGAGCAGATTAAAAAAAAAGCAATAAACGAAAGACGATTCATCGAGTTGCGCTCCAAAGATTTTTTCGTCATAAAAGTTAATTACTATATTTTGCATGACATTTCGTGAGCGCAATCATGTTTATGCGCTATAAAATTGTATCTAGAACCACCACACAAGGAGTACACGTGTACGACAATGCCGTGTGAAAAGCAAGTCTGCGATCCAAGTCCGGACTACTGGGAGATCGTCGATAGATCTCTGTGCATGCGCGTCGTGAGCTCGTGACGTGCCTGTGTGTTAACGGTGCTTAATGGGCCCTAATGCTTCCGAAACTGTGCGAACGCGGACGGTAGCCCGCAAGACTCACCCACACGTGACTGGTGCAGTGTAATTTGCAGTTTATGCCCCGGCCCTACAAGGAACAACAATATGTACCACGGTTTACCGTACGGCGACGTAATTGCAGCAATCAAGTGAGGCATGTGTGTCGTTAGATACGTATTTTGGCTTCGTCTTTGTTATTGTCTGTAAATTTGTTTGTGTTTTTATATGATTCTGCTCTGTCATGCTCCTGTCTAAAATCTATCTGTCAGGATGTCAGTTTTTCGTTAAAAAGCTCCAAAAGTAAAGGCGTCTATACTACCAGCCATGGAAATCTTACTCATCATAGGAATACGAATGAGTTGTTTAAATTGGGTGCTGTCTTTTGAAAGGAGGTTCTTGCTATTCATTCGGGCAGCTCCAAATTGATCAGGAATACTATAAGAGACATGAACTTACCTGTCTTCATACAAGAAGCTTGTTTGGGTATTAATATAAGTCATAATTTAACGATCTAAAGCGTCTCCTAGCATTTGAAAGTCGAATGCAACTCTGCACGCGCATACAAAAGGGTTACTTTGTTATTCATACATGCAAGATTGACTCAATCACCTGCAGTGTCAATCTATCGAAGCTGTGATATCTCCATCATAAAGGGTTGTGTAAGTTTATTTGCTTGTACGATGCACAGTAATAAAGTATGCGTGTGAATCGTCAGTGCTGGTAGTAAAGCCGTGAGTGCCAAAGGCGGTGAAGTACCGCTACCGATGCAGCGATGGTTTTACTAAATACGTGCCGTTTGATTGACATGTATGGTATTATCATAAGATGGAGCTTTCTTTGACCTTTCGGTCGTATAAGAGTTTTGGGAATTTGTGGGTTTTGACCGACCGAAAAGTCATGGGAATAAATTTTCTAGCCTTCCCGAGAAGGTTACCGAAGGCGTAGGCAGATGTGCTTTATCGTTGAAATCTTTTTTCTATATAACAGAAGTTATTTTTTTCTTCACATCAATGGCTTTTGCCCCATGCAAATTTCAATCACCATTTCGTAATTTTGACGTAGCAGCAATATAAAACATGGCGGTTTTGGTTACTACTGTCAATTTTTTATTCCGCTATTAATCTAAAAACGACGTCATACCGATTAAAGGCGATTGAAATTTTCATAGGGAATAAGCCTCAAAATAGATGATTACCACAGCGTATAGGGTATATATATACATATAGATAGTTACACACCCGTTTGCACATATTTTATTACATACTAGCTTCTGCCCGCGAATACGTCCGCGTTGAGCTTAGAATCTCAGAGGAACCAAAAAATTTCCCGGAATAAAAAGTATCCTACGTGTTAATCCAGGTTATAAATTATCTGTGTTCCAATTTTCATCCAAATCCGTTGAGTAGTTTTTGCGTGAAAGAGTAACGAATATACATCCATCCATCCATACTCACAAGCTTTCGGATTTATAATATTAGTAGGATATGTTTTTACCCGGTAACTGTTCATCAAGCATGTTGCGTGCTTATTTTACTTCTTAATGGTATAAATGTAACAAAATTTCTCTCCAACCTTACTTCCTTACCCATCTTCGTGCATTAAACGCACGATTCACAATCTGCAAGATTTAAATGCAAATGAAAACAAAAGCAGCTAGGATCATGCTTAATTACCTTTCGAAGCAGAATCGAGAGCCCGATGTCCTATTTAGTTAGCGCATTGGGTCATCAGGCCTTGCGTTCGAGTCTTATCGATTGAGCATCGAAACTTCGATAGTTCGATGCGATTCACGACTCGAATGAATCGAGTTGACGCTATTATTGCCTTATTAACTGTTAACGGTAGCGTCTGCGTAATTGGCGTTTTGATATATTGCTGTTTGGTGCGCATTCTATTTGGGTCATAGACTAAGTGTGGAGTCTAACTACTTATCCAAGATTCAAAATCAAGTTGTTTTCTAAATATGTGGGCATCGAATGATTTGCTTATTCTGAAGCGTACATAATATGATTTATTTTCAATGTCGTGAGACTCTGGTGCTCTCTTGTTATTCTAACTTAATAAAAATATTTACTCTATTGTATAGTTTACTTAAACTAATGTACATCGTTTTGACAGGACTAAGAGTGAATTTGACATACATTTTGAGTAATTGAGTAATGTCCTGTGACAAGATAATTGGTACATACCTTCGATAATTTTTTTCCGGCACCGTTGTTTTATTTTCCAATCTAAACGGAACCAGATAAAAACCGATAGCTAGTGAAAATAATTAGTAATTTAAATGCGGTGTAATTGCTTCGGAGGTATCTCGGTACACAATAGTTCGCGCTTCACCGAGAGGTGGCAATCGCGGTTAATTAGACGCCCTCATGAGAAACCTTGTTTGTGTACAGAATGATTTTCATTATATTCAATCTGATAGTGCTATATATATATGTATATAAAACAGTATATACTTTATTCCAGTGATTGTCTGTCCATACTAATATTATAAATGCGAAAGTAACTCTGTTTGTTTGTTTGCTACCTTATCACGACTAAACGGCTGAACTGTTCGTAATGAAATTTGGCAATGACATAGATTATCATCTGGTGAAGGAAATAGTCTACCTTCATCAAAAACCGCGGGTAAAGCTAGTGATATAAATACCTTAACATAGAAAAAAACAAAGTTGTTTCCCGCCGTTTGTACGCATATATTTTTTAGTCAGCCTGACCTTATCAGGTGGCTTTTTTCTTCTGAGAACGTCAATATCTTGTACATTATTAAAAATAAATCTTAAAATAATACCTAATACAGTATAATTAAGGTAACTATTTGCAGCACCCCGTGCATAAGAACAAAGAGCTCGATTCCCACAGTCGCACGTACAGGGTGTGCGATCACGAACTAACCCACTCTAGTGTTACGGAAGTGTAAATGCCGCGGGTATCACCTTTGCCTTTACACTATCGGCATCTAAATGTTTGGAACTTATTTCCGAACTCCATTTTTTATACTTAGCACTCGTAATAAATATATGATATTTATTGCAGCTAGGTACTTGAAGTGGCGACAGATCGCAAAAATAGGGTATCTTTAAAATTATCTGTATATTTTTTTTTTTTCAAAGACATATTTTTTTAAATAAGCTAACTATAAGGCCAAATAATAAAGTGAAACCAAAAAACTAAAATTAAAACAGATAAAATTGTTATCCCAATTCTTTGTCACCCGAGAGGTTCCCAAATCCTTGTGAGCCAAGGTGGTTTTATTGTGATTACAAATAATAGTAGACCACCCCGGTTTAATAATTGCGTCTAAATTAGATTTTGACTAGCTAGATTTCATAATACAACGATAAGTGGGCGCTTGATCGATTAACTATTTCGGCCACTGGTTTTATTTACATTAAAGTTCCATATTATTAAAAGTGTTTATCAAGAAGCTATAATAGTGTAAAACATTAGCATTGATTTGGATCGAAGGAAAACTACATAAACTCGTTGATGACATTATCCAATGAAAAAAACCGCGTTTCGCAACAGGTGTTAGAAGAAAAACAATAATGAGTTATTAAAAAACTTTTAACACCTGACGAGTTCAGGGCCACTTTATATATCTTCATCACGATTATGAATAATTAGCTGACGAGTCGATGACATATCGAGTTAAAACAACTCGGAAAAACTCTAGACTCATATCACATCGGCTCAATTTTTTGTTCGAGTGAATAAATTAAAATAATCGATTTTTTGCTACAGGTTTCAGGATGTATAACGATTAATAAAATGTGCCTAAAATGTTGTTGAAAAAGATTAAGAGGTATGTGAGTTTTTAAATGGGTTTAGGAGATTTTTTAGCCTTATAGCGGCAGATTGACTCCTTAGCTACGGTTTTAAATGTTAAATATGAAGATGTACCAATAGCCGACACTAATCGTTTTAAAATGTTTAAGTCTTTTCGTTCATTGTTGCAAGCGGTGAACGAAAATCCCCTAAAAATTTTGCTGTTATCCTTTACTGTATTTTTAAGATTTTAATCTCGTTTTGGGACTAACAGAATACTCCTTTTTTTGGCCATTAATTCACAGAATACAATATATCCTTACTGAATTAAGAGATTTTAGATGTTATTGTTTATATCTTCTTTGCTAACTGTACTTCAAGAGAATTTGTTTAAATTGTTTAGTTTTTTAACGTTCTTTTCGGATGTCATCTGAGGATTTTACAGTTAAAAGACTAAAGAATCCTCAAATTTCTTTAGTTAAAACCAATTTGTTTTTAAATCTTTTTTTTTGGGAATCGACGTTTGAAGAACATAATACATAGATGAATTGACAACTTTTAAAAATGATTAATCACTAAATTTATATATATATTTAACCAGTCAAAATAACATGATAATGAATTTTATTAATATAGTGTTATTATGTACTATGGTTATACTGATAATAGCACGGTTTTAACATAAACCGCATTCAATGATAATAATCCTTAATACTAATAACATGTGTTTTCTCAATTGTTGTAGATGTAGTCAATGCTTGTGGCGGTGAAGGTGATGGAAGCACGATCCTACTACAGCGGTCTCTCTTTCACAATTAGAGTAAGAATCATCATTTATCATTCATATTCATCATTATTTTTATTATCACTAAATGACATGATATTATATATAATATTAGTCATCACTGAACGTGATAATTTCAATGGGGATATCACAGAAGTAAATTCATTAAAAAAAATCATGTACAAAATCCAAAGCTACCGAAAATCGACATCGGTTTTATCACTATGTATCCACAAGGTAGTGGTTACATAATTACCTATGAAGGTATCTACTGCCTATAAAGATTGGTTATTTATATTTACATATGATGAGTCATCGTAAAATTTTAATGAGTTGAAGATTGACGGTGGTCACATAAATGTCATTGATTTGTGTCGTAACCAATTGGGGAGAGCCGCAATATGAATTTGAATATGAAAATTAATGAGATCGTGCATTTTATGATGGCCCTACAAGCATTTGAATTTTTTTTTGTGTCTTAATTCTATACTAATATGGTTTTAAGCTGATTCTACTTTTAATTCGTCAATTATTTCTCATATTTTATTATCAATGTAAACAATGACATAGTGAACGAAGAAAATAGCTGTCACAAAATATAATTGTACAAGAAAGTGTTATTGACAGATACGATCACTTCACGATAGTACCCAGTTGGAGCCAATTCTGTTGTACAAGAATTACTAAACTTAACTAATTTGACAGTTCTTAAAGACTTACTATCCCTTTCTCATGTGCGGGGTTAAATAAGGATAGCAATACCTTTAGAGCTTTCAAATTAGTTTAGTTTAGTATTTTTTTACAACAGAATTGGCACCGTTATCAGCATTACTCGGCTATAGTTTACACATCTAGCTTTAGAAAGGGGCATCCATCGGCCATATTTGTTACAGCTAGCTAGCTACATATTTGTAGAGCGTCGTCTCTGTTGTGACTGTGAAGTTAGCGACTAAACGTCACTAATGTCAGACTGACAGATACGGCGCTCTGCAAAGCTTGAGTTTCCTTCTAAAGCTCGATGTGTTTAATTATGGCGGCGGTATAATGTATTTTTTAATTTATATAATGTATTTATGGTTCATTGATATGAAATACATTTTACTTCATGATTTCATTGTATTTACTATGAATTGAGAAGGTAAGTGAGTTGGTAACTGTTGAATTCAATGATATTATTTGTTGCAGAGTTATACATTACAACCCAAACAAGGAGACTATGTACTTCCGTTGGTGACACAATATCATTATGTTTGGAGACTCTTAATGTCAACACCTGGGAGTTTTACTTTTCATACCAGTATTCGTGCTTCATCATTCACCGCCAGAACGGGATATTGCAATCATTGATTTATGTTTTGTTAATTATTTGGCTTCAGTAACTTCAATTAATTCTATATTATTGTGATACCTTACATTAGTGGAATTATACTATTACTTTTCATTCCTACTTTTTCTAACATTTTCAATCTGTCCTTAATAACTCTTCGTAGAATAATTCCACTGTAAAATTATCACTAATTTGAAAATTGTGCCTCACATAAAAAAAAATCAAAATTTCATTTGTTCTGGTGATTTGTAAATAGTATTTATTAGATTAAGAAACGGTAGCATTTAAACAGCTTATTTGCTTAGCTATATTCTAATGTAAAATAATATTTATATTATATTTAAAAATATTTGTTATTAAGCTTTTTAATACGTGGAACGTATACAGTTCTAAAATTCAGACAAACCTTGTTTCGACTGGGAAAATGTTTCCTGATTTTTTAACGATTAATAAATTAATTGTAGTATTATTATAATATTCCATTTATCGAGTATATTTTTTTATTATGTAATATTGCGAGGGTTGTTCCTAATACGTAGAAGTATATTATATAAGATTGTTTTGAAAATGAGCGATGAGATTCTGTCACTTCTTATGAAAGTGGGAAAATATGATTGACCTAAAATATACCTGAATAACAATATTGCTGAGAACTATGGCTCATATTTCATAAGACAGTAGATAGTGGTGAAGAGTAATTGTTTTTTATTTTATATTTCAGCCATTCTTATGTTATGTAAAAATAGTTTTATAGAATTAATGTGATACAAGATATATAACAAAATATAAGATATCAACGTTTATTTAGTTTTCAGTTTCACAACGAAATGGTAAACAACTTTTGGAAGTACTTTTTATTCTACAAATATTTGAGACAAATTAAGAACATTAATAAGGACGCTAAGACAATACATCCAAAATATATATATCAACTTTACAATGTTTCGATTTAGTCGAAACAGCTGTAAGGTTTTGCAAGTTGAAATTGATTTGTATGATATCGCTGTCTTTATATACGATATATAACTATTTATATATTAAATGTCATATGAGACGCCAGTAAAAATTGCTTAATCATTATTATGCTTTAATAACTTGCAAATTATAAAGGCTATGACGTGCAAGTGGAACTGTGACAGGTGACGACTGAATGACTGTCAACTGCAAAACGAGTCATCTCTATGAATATGCAAAAATATGCATATTCATAGATGACTTTTGCTCATTCGTGATACTTCATCCATCATCCTTGTAATCAAACTGGATAGTTCTTATTATAACATCGTAAGCATACATTTTCCTTCTCCAGTTTGAGCTCACACCATGGAATTGCTTGCAACATTATCAAACTTCTTTAAGTCAGATCATCAGTCACCTATCACACTTCTTACGGTGCTATCATAGATTTAGATTACGGTAATATTAAATCTAATAATATTCAAAGTGCCAATAAAGTATGGACAGAGTTAATGCCCTGTCATTAGCCATATAGATTTAGATGTAAAAATATAATATTTTTTTACTATGTTATTTTTATGTATGTATGTATCCCTTCACATTGTGTAGATGGATGGTAATAAATGATTTATTAATAATGTATATTGTGGTTCGTTATTAAAAATCCTCTGAAATCCAAACATCCAGTATTATCGGATGTTCTTATAATGTAAATACGAATTGAATGGAGTTGAAGGAAGTCAACTACTGTGGCAACAGCGATAGATGAAGAACTCGGAAACGCGGTAGGTACAATAATAACGAATTCATAAATAGACAAACAAGTTTTAGACTCTTTTTTAATGATAAATAAAAAAAAATGCGTAGATTTGCATTGATCGATAGATGAAGGCGATAATCTGAGGCTCTTCTAGACAAAGTGTCTCTCTACAAACGAGAACTAGCATATGATTTTTTTTCTAACAAATATACCTGAGTGTTTCTTTGTATTGATTTCATTCAGTCAATAACAAAAACATAGTACCGGCTTAGCAGTGTAGATAGTCTCGACACTAAGTTTATCATAAACCGGTTTCGCATTGAGTACACAGGAGCTGAGGAAGCTCGCGTTAGTCATGCAATAAAAGCGGAATTGAATGTATCGTCGAGGAATAAAACTATTTACATTCATTTGTGATAAATTTACTGTCATAACTTTGGCATTATTCGAAATTTAAAAATATTTATATGTCCCTTGGTAGAAATAAATAAAAGCAGATACCAAAGGACAGCTGTCAATGCGCGAATCGATCAATCTACGATAATTTACCTTAGCTATGGCCGCTAGTTGGAAAGGTGACCGCCAGTACCATGCCGAGGCCGCTTGGTGTCTTCTAAAACACGTAAAGCCTTCGGTCCCGGTAGAAAACTAATACTTTTGGTAATCGTTAGAGGTCTACCAGAAGCTCGGATCCAATAAAAAAACAGATGGAACTTTGCGAACACCAAAGTTGCGACGGTTTTTTGAAAATGTAGTGCGTGGCGTAGTTTCGTTGTAGGTGTGTGCGCGTTATTGTGTACTAGCTTAGTCGTCCGCGTTGAGCTTAGAATCTCAGAGGAACCTACAATTTTCCCGGGATAAAGGTATCCTATGTGTTAATCCAGGCTACAAACTATCTGTGTTTAAAATTTCATCGAAATCCGTTGAGCAGTTTTTGCTTGAAAGAGTAACAAACATCCATCCATCCATACTCACAAAATTTCGCATTGATAATATTAGTACGATACGTACTCTATAAAGGGTACGTGACTATGTTGTTCGCAAAATTACATTTACCTTTTTTATTTGATCTGAGATCAGAAGAGACTGAAGACTGATATCACCCAGGTCACCAATTTTCCCTGGAAAGGTCACGAAGGTCAGATGGAAGTCGCTTTGTGTAAAAGACAAACGAACATTCTTCCTTCCTTCTTTTTTTAAGTCGATGGAAATTGTTTGGATTAAGGCTACGACGATGATGGGACATCATTTGGTTAGAAATGTTAGCTTACTAAAATATTTTAGGTAATTGTTTACGTGAAAGTAATCAAATAATATGATAGGCTACGGTAGCCGCTTACTACCACTGACCACTCCCGTGACAGTAAAATAATCTAAAGTTTGTAATAAAAAAGATGATGACGACAACCGCACTGGAAAATGATTTAAGGCCACACCTGTAGTTTTATTGGAGCTGTTCACTATTCATGACATCATTAGATATGCTAAAGAACTATGATAACATATATATTAATAAAACTTCTGGTTGAAAGTGAATTACCCAAATCTCTGACCCAGGTAAATACATGTTAGCCAAAGAATTTATAAAATAGATTCAATAAACATAAAAAAAAAACTAACATTAAAATGTATATTTATATATTATAAAATTTATTTATATAAAAATAATATATTTTTTCAAGAAAAAATGCTCATCAATAAAACATAACATCAAAAAACACTCATAATTCGCAGAAACTATGCTAAGAAGACTGGCAGTATTGCTTCGTTTACATTTATAAATTCACAAATGCTACTACCAACACACATAAATGTACCTACTTTAACATGTTCCAATGCGTCTCAACTTAAGTTTTTGGCTCCATCGACTGTCAGTTCTTCTATAAATGTACGGGTGTGGCAAGCAAGCGTACTGCACGCCTGATGGTTAGCGGACGCCGTAGTCTATAGACGCTTGCAATGCCAGGGGTATCACTAGCGCGTTGGTAACCATAATGTTGTTGGAGAAGAGTCACTGTGCTACTAAATAAGCAGAATATGTTGTCGTTACTGCCAGCAGAGTGTATCCTTGCAATGTAAACATTCCACGTTTATTATGTTTAGTTTGTAATGATTTTGTATATGCTATTTATCTAAAGCAATAACTCTTTGCCGAGACAAGTTCCAAAATGCCATCTAGAGGACTTTCCGGTGTCCTCAAGTTAAAAGAATGCAGTTTTGTGTTTGCTTGCGTTCATTTTATTTCTACTGCATCTATTTTAAAGTAAATATTTTTAAATAAATTTGTTTTATGATATTTTTTTAACAGGCAATTTTTTATTGGCATGGTTTGAGTACTTTTGTACTGAACACGAGTAAGGTTGCTTTTCAGATTTCCCCAATATGTGATATGGACACTGATACGGACTGCACTATTTGGTATTCTGTGGTAGGGACTGCATGCACCATTAGGTCTTTTTGATTTGCTCGCAGCTTCGCTCGCTCCCCAAAAAATAATCCTCAAATAACAAGTATCCTATGTGTTACTCCAGCGTATATAAGCTACCTCTATTCTAAATTTGATTCAAATACATTCAGTCGTTATGGCGTGAACTAACACACAAACGTTCTCGTTTATACATATATGTTATAATAATCTGATACCAAGTAGGTACCTATTGCATTAATTCGATCGGAATAAATTCTGTACATTCAAAACGGACTTGTATCGGACGGTCACCGACAGAACTGGTTTGTGCGTAGCACGGTGGCTGCCAGACCGCGCGGCACCACCGGTTACTCATCGCTTGTCTAAATAAGTACACTGTTTAATATGCGATACACATCGTACAGTCGAGTGCGAAAATCAAATCATTTATCCTTAACGACTTATTATACGACGTATTCTGTTTTTATCGTATCGTAGTCACAATTTGAAATCACAATAAGACACAATTCTAGTGAACTTTTTCATTATGAGCTATTTCATTAAAGATGATGATAGGTATGAGTATCTACACAAATAAATTAAAGTGAAGTATATGTTTGTGATTTAAAAATTGTGTATGCATGTCTGTTTGTATGATTAAGCTAATCTCCTAAACAAATGAATGGATTTTGACGAGAATTTCACATTAAGGTACAGTAATTGATCCAAAAAATATGCCAAGTGCACAAGGCGTGAACAATAAGAACAAGTGAATGTAATAAAATAATCAAAACAGTTTGCTCGGTGTTATTGTGTATAATCTTTAGCGGCCCGCTCCGGCTTCGCACGGGACAAAATATTTATCAAACATTTATCAAATATTTTGTCTACCCGTTTTTAAACTTTTTCTGACATTTTTATTTTTTTCTCTCCGTAAATACCAGCCTTGTACTTTAAGGAATATATTTTAAAAAATAATTAGCGAAATCGGTTCAGCTGCTCTCGTGATTTGCGCGAAGCAACACACTCAGCGATTCATATTTATATTATAGATATAAACCAGACATATTTAATATTCATATCTATCTAGAACAGTCACTTCAAGATCCGCGTGTTGCGAGCATCCGCCTCTCGTGAGTCAGCCATCGTTTCGCGACTCATATCGGTCATCTGAGATGGTATCGCGAGGGTCGCCCTACGGTAGCCTGAACGGCGAGAAAGCTACATTTTTATTCTGTAACTCACAACTTGATATGGTTCCCACGACACAATTCTGTTGCACAATTAGGGAACGTTTAGAGGTAAAAAAAATGTTCATTGAAGTTATCTCTCAAGATATTTTTAATGCAAAAAAATAATTATGTAGAGATGTTGACGTATTACTATTTGGTGTCTAATGTTGGATTTATGCGCCCCAATTTATCTTATTATTGGGTTTTTAGCGGCTCCAGGTTGGACCCTTGGGATCTTTAGTGCTGCCCTTTGCCCTAACGCTCTACATACCTGCTGTATCAAATACTCCCTGAATGAGTCTGCAGATCGTGCCAGCAGGAAAGAGTATGTAATCCCCTGGTTCCGGATATGCCACCCCCAAATTTCCATTCGCGGCCTGGCGAGTGCGTCGCAGCAGCATAACACGCCCCATTAAGAACATCATAACTACATATTTTTTCACATTGACGACACTGGTGGTCTGGTCTAGTGGTTAGTATACCTGACTACTACGCTAGGGGTGGCGAATTCAATTCCTGTCGAGGAAAAAAATATGTGACAAGCATGTTTGCCTTGCGTCTGGGTGTTTGGTATGTATTATAAGTATGTATAATATATGAGTAAGGATTGTATTAGCTACTGGTTTCCCTAGTACAAGCTTTGTTTAGTTTGGAGCCAAATGGCGCTATGTGATTATTTACAAGCAAGCAAGCATTATATTTAGTTGTATCAAATTTATTCAACAATTATAAGAATATTATACCGAAATATTTAATCCACTGTATTTCCGATACACCCTAGACTTCCCAAGTCGTTGCAATAGAACAAAAAACGTTCAAACACATTCACGATCTCCGTATCGCGCTAATTTCGCTCACGGCTCCAGCTAAACAATACGCGGAAGGCAGCTAGCTTTGTATTGTAACGCCAGAGGTAACGCGAACAAATAAAGGGAAACAGACTATTACAGGCCACACGGGTTTTTGCTATTCCCTTACATTAAAAGAGTATAAAAAAACTATGTATATAAAAAATAATCACGCGTAAACGGCTGAACCGATATCGCTAATTCTTTTTATCTGTGTTTCTTATTTTCTTTAAAAGAAAACATAAAACCTTCATTCCCTCACGTCTTCAACGTTTACTGATATAGATAAAAATAAACTTTAATTTGATTGGAGGAACATTTGGAATTACACCTTTTCCAAATTCAAATCTGACAAGAGAAGAAACTGAAGGAAACTTAGCAGATTTTTTAAATGTTTTATCGTGAGCCTTTTGTCGTGAAGGGATTCGAGCCCTTGGTCTGGTGGACAGTGACATTTTCTACGTGTTTATTTTCAAATCGTATATACAAGATCTATGGATATATATCAGAAAGACGGGTCGCTCAATTCCCTGCATAATGTTTGAAGAGGGCGATGGCTGCATGCGCGTCATACTTGTGAACATGTGTTGCTTGTGGAGGCTGGTCATCAAGCCTTTTTATGAACTACTTACACAGATTTTAATTTCAGGCGTTATTTCCTTGTCTATGTATTAATGTTATTTTATTTTTTATATGTTCTTTTGTGAAATATTCATGTTATGTTAGTAATTTAAATGTAAATTATATGTATTTCTTTTGGTTTTAAAAGAGTAATTGCCGAGTTTCTTGTCGGAACGTCTCAGCAAAAAAGACCTTATGTACCCGGTGGTAGATTATGACCGTTTGAATGTGCATTTCTGAAAACTCTAGTCAAATACAGATCATTTTTAGTTTGAGTTTGAGAGCAGAAATACTTAGAGCTGATAAAAAAAGGACAGAATTATATTAATAGACATGAGTAGACATTGTAATAAAATAAATACAGAAAAAAAAGATCGATTATAATATTCAACGGAAAACAATCAACGGAACGCTAATAAGAACCGATCAAAAAACTATGTCAACCGGTGACCCGACTATAGCCAGTTGGTTGAGAAGAACATTAAATAATAATAGAATTCATAATTGGTGATAAACGACAAAATTCATTATTTATTTAAATAATCTTAATGATTGACAACTCTCTATCGCAGTGTTAATGTTGATTGCTCACATTTTATGGGCTTATTATGTGAATGAAACTATAATATCATAATAACGATAAGATATTTGAACGTCGGTAGGCGTAGGAGAGCGTAGGAGTCCCCTAATGAGGCCAGTTCGCACACATTGTCTAGACTGACCTGTCAAAGTTAGCATTTAATGGCTCTGAGAGTGATTTTTAGTTTGAAATATCGATATCGAAATCGATTTAATTTCAATAACTACTCGATTTCAACTTAATCATGGGTGATGATTTAATTTTGTTATAACTTTAACTTTTGTTATATTTATAAAATACCATGTCTGTAATTAATTACAAAGCAGAAAAGCAAACATTTTATTTTATTATATTTTACTTTTATAAAAATTGTCGTATTAATACGTATATGTCAGACTTATTTAGCAGGTTCTAATATTTCAAATAAATTCATCTAAATTCTTGTGTTTAACATATATTTTATATATGTATAGGAGACTGGATGACAAATATAAAAACACCTTTTAAAGACTGATACCAATCTAAAAACAAAGTTTTTACGGTACCCAATAACAATATCCATCAACTTTTAAAAGGAAATATTTATTTTACCATGTTAGAATCCTTTGATCTCTGCTAGACTATTAATTTGTAAATCGATTCAACGGTCTCCATAATTTTTAAACGGGCTCTGGATTTTAATTGTTTTTAATTGACCGCTATCTACTTTTTTGTGTATCCGTGAATGAATGGGAATGGAGAACGAATGAATGAATGAGTCTTATTGAATGACTTGCGTGCGAAATGACAGTTTGTCGAGACTTAACCACAAGATGAAACAATCAACATAATTCTAAGAATGAGGAAAATTTTAATTTAATTCATTTTATGGAAGCCTGTTTTCATTGACCCATTGTATTACTATAGTTTCTTTACGTACTTAGGTATCACTATAGTTGATAAATTAACATCAGTGTTATTTATACTGTTTCTTATACGACTTTTTAATTCAAAGAAATGAGATAGATGAAAGAAGAAGCAAGATAGATATAAAATAAGCAAAAAATACGAAAAACTGGCAAAAAAAAAGATAAAAATAAAAAAACCACCGCAATAATTACAATGTCTATACACCATAATCAGGCGAATTTCTTCCATCGTTCGGAAACGTATCGTTTATTATGCACTTTTTATGAATATCATAAAGAGTTTCTCACTCAAAGGATGCCGTTTGATGTGGTCAATCGCTTGTCATGGGATCACGTGTTACAAGTCGTAAGTTATAAATTTATAACACACAGTGCGGTTGCGGCGACGATAAAGCCGTGAAATGGACTTTCCAGGTTTTTTTTAATCTACATTGTTGTGGTGACCTAATTTTTAAAAGTCCTTTAAAATTACTTAGTGTAGGTATTAATCATTGAATAAGCATCAATCAAAATGAATAAAAGAATAACGTTTGTTATTTCGTACGCACTAGCATTAAGGATAGCGATACATAAAAAGACTACGAAAATTCTGTATAATAAATCATTTTTTTATGGCAAGTTACGAAAAATGTAAATGCATAGATATAACTAGCTGCAACAAATAAATTGATGATTCATGTTGAGAGCAGCGTATCGACTCTCCCTAAATGGTACATAAAATATTAAAAAAACAATAACTTCGATAAATATAAATAATAATAATAATATAATAATAATAATGCTTAGACATTATCACACAGCGCCATCTGGCCCCAAACTAAGCAAAGCTTGTACTATGGGAACCAGTAGCTGATATAATACTTATATACTTTTTTTTTGTAAATACATACTTCTAATACATACCAAACACCCAAACGCAAGGCAAACATTTTTGTCACATAAATGTTTGCCCTGGCGGGAATCGAACCTGCGACCTCTAGCGTAGCAGTCAGGTATACTAACCACTAGACCAGCGGTCTCGTCAAATAAATCTCGTCATATAATAAATACGAAAAAATCTAAAATTGCGAGACTTGCGATCAGTCCTAACACGATAACTTTGATCACATAAACAGAATAACATTCTTCTACATAGAATTTTATAGACACCGTTCAAGCGAACAAAGTTGGGTACTGAAGATGGTGAGAATTCAATTTTATGTCCTCAGTTCCACATTATCGAGTTACTTGAAGAGTTTAATGTCATCCTTAAAGCGATATAAAGGGCTATCAATACGCATGTAACCAGAGCGGATAACTCCATTGAATAAATCGCTCGACGCTAGGAGGTATCGCATCGTCGAGTCGCGTGCCGTCCACGTCTCTTTGACGCTCCGTGCGATATTATACAGGGGTCCGCAACTTTATATTATTGTCATCAACTATATTTAATATTTAATGTACTATGTTTGCCCGTTTGATTTCTATGCGTACTTAAACCGCTGTAGATGCTACTTTCGTGATGAATGCGTGGTAGCGAAAGATTTTTGCTTAATAAATATTTGACGGCCTCTAGTACCAAACGGAACTTTTATTTTTATTTTTTATACCACTAATGTGGCACACAAGCATACGGCCCACCAGATGGTAAGCAGTCACCGTAGCCTATAGCCGCTAGCAATACCAGGGGTATCACTAACGGGGTGCCAACCATGTTGTTGATGAGGACTCACTGTGCTAGCAGCAATGCTACTAGCCCAGCGTATCTTCGTTACTTACCGCAGAAACATAACACTACATCAAGTAGTGTTATTTCACTGCGGCCTTCTGTAAGGCGGAGGTACAGTCCCCAGTCGGGCGGCTCCATTTTAAATGGGAAATCCCAAATCGCCCTACCTCTCTTAAACTACCAAAGATATATCGAGTACCAAAGATATTCGATTTGTACGCAGGCTTTAGAACATTCTTGATTTAGTGTAGAAAGGTACAATTTTGAAATCCAAGAGTCTTCCTAATTATTTTATCGTGTTAAACATTTTGGTCGGCGAATGAAATGTTCCTCAATCTTTATCTCTGTATTTAAATGGTTTCCATCCAAGCGTATAACACAATTTCGCGATCTGGGTTTTACCGCATTTATTGACCGTTTAAACCGAAACGCTTGCAATTTATTGCTTTTAACAATCAGATAATCGTTTATACAAATAGAAAGTTGATATTCGAGAGCACCTACATCATCACCATCCATTATAAATGACAGTATATAAACTCTGACGCACGTGTTAACAATTAAAACTTGTAGTTTAACAAACCATCGCTCCAAACAACAATTATACGTAGTCACGGATATTACCAGACGGATAACGGACCGACCGACGGACAGATCTCAAATTATAGTTTAGATACGGTGGTTTCGCACCCACACATTTCCGCGTTTAAGTGCCTAATGATCTGATATTATATTACAATATTGTGACTGGAAGGTCCCGTTGCCGACCAGTCAATGGATACGTTTAATTGGGTATTGAATGAACAAGTCGTTATGGCGACATAAATAATAGCCGTTTTTGTCATAGGTGCGTTGTTTGTTTATCAAGGCAATTTGTGTATTTTTATAATTAACTCTCTGTGGATATTTTTTAATTGTTGTCCAAATGTTGAGGATGTGGGTTAGAGTTGCGAAAGATATTGAACGATTCCGCGATGTTATGTCACGAACGCGGGGCGGTGCAAGCGCCGATCGCGACCCGCGTGGGCGGCGGTCGACTAAGGATGTAGACGGGAAGTGTTGGTGTTATCGAGAATGAATATATTTTTCTTAACATAAAAAAAAAAACCATGCAATATTGTCTTGAAACTCTTCTCCGATCGTTATAATTATGACCACAGAATAAATAATAGCTACTTATCTTTGTGCCGGTAAATTATGAAGTGTTTACATTTCTTTCCTTAAAAGCTATGAGATTTAAATTAGTGATTGACTTTAATTTTAATATAGGTGGGTGAGTAGGATGACGTATATTACCCCAAAGAGTCCCTTGAATCCACAAAGATTAGATGTGGTGATGCTCCCTACCGAGAACAGAGTAAATTTTAATGGGCTGGAAAAAATTAAGTAATGATATTTTAGGGTACAGTAGATTAATAATATTTTTCTGGGCTAAGGGATTGAGACTGTGGAAGTTTGCCCAGGAAAAATGCCTCCCTCCGATAGTAAATTCGGTGCTCTAAATGACATTTCTGTAAATATCGATATCCTCGCTGGCACATCTCTATCCCATCTGCCGGCGCAGGCGCAATCTTTCGTTAAGCCCGTAGCGGCTGTGGCGACAGACAACATAAGGTCACAAACGGGCCATCAGGGGCCTTAAAATATATAGCTTCGTAAGATAAATGTCTAATGTCAATTTATTTCAAGGCCTGCCGCTGAAATTCGATTTTTGATTTAATGTTTAAGAGTGTTTTGTACGAGGTAAAGGTAAAGAAAAATCCTTGTACATTACCCAGTTTTGTATGAAGAATATTTTTCCTTGTACATTGCTGGTAATATACTCGTAACTTGGCTATGTACGAGGAACAAGCGGTTCTATAATATTTTGTGTGGACGTAGGGGTTGATTCTGTTACGAACGTAACTATTACACTACTACTTGTTCAAAGTGTTAGCTGTTAGCTTTGTTCTGGTTATAGTATAGTTATAAATCACTCTTATTTTTCGTTACCTAAAGGAGCGAAAGACATAATTTTTAAGGAGTTTTGGATTTTTAACGTGAGTAGAAATACCTAATATTCACCAAAGATATGAACTGTTTTTGTACAATTTAGTTATATTCATTAAAAGAAGTGTAATGTATGGTTTATATATCGATATTGGGAATGATATCACGTGACCAAAATGGTCCTTAACTTGAATTTAGTATTGCAGTGCAACTTGTAAAGTAATATAATCTTATTTGTATGAAGCTTAGAAAAAAAAATGAAATTTCTTACATCCTTATATGATTGCTTCTAAGCATTCGCTCAAATTATGACGGAATTATCTATTAAATCCTGTACTATAATTAGATTCCGTTTGAATTATAATTTCAAGAAATAGATGTTATCTTGTAAATCTTTGATCATCAATAGATGAGTTACGATTTTATTGAGTCATTGTGAAATCATGCAGGAAATTCTTGTAGTTATAATGAGTAATCATTGCAAAGATTTTGTAACGAAACCAAGTCGTGTGTTAGTGGCTGAAGTAACTGACCGCTTGGGTTATAGTGTGGGAAAGAATCAAAACCTATGACAGGTTTGATTTGTTCGGGTTAAAAATGTTAGATAGGAATACTTTTTACTTAGAATTAGCATTACACTGCGCTGCCAAACCAATTCATTTAGATATTTATGTTATTCATCGAACAACTTATTTGACGTAGTGTATTTAATTTACTAGTAACGTTGACCGGAACAAATATTCAAACCGCTCAGTTCTTCCGTTCTTAAGCAATTCATGGAAAATCGTAAGATACTTTAGGTAAAAGGTACTGTAGGGTACTACAAAGGGTACAACGTGATAGGAGACACATAAATAAACACTCGGGAGCGTTTTACTATATGTAGTCTTCAATTAATTAGATAATTTCACTTTTCTATTATTCTGTGACGGGAGCCTAACGTCAATCTACAAAACCTACTCGTTTTAAAAAATAAGCGTGTTGTTGCCTTTTATATACTAACTACCCAGCTACCTACACAATTATATTACATGTTTTATCAACACATATGGGTATATATAGAAATTTTTGTTTGTATTCGTATTTAAAAAAGTTCCACTTACTTGCTTATAAATCTTCTTATAGACTTGTAATGATAAGAAACTGAGAATTTAACGTTTATATTGCTGTATTTATCTGTTTGTTTATCACATCTAGTTACGAATTATTTCCCTGAAGTAAACAACTTATGAAAGTCACTTTACACACGAGGAAGGGAAAAGTAGTTTCCATCCCTTGAGTAAATTATACGTACGAGTCGCATATGGAATGTGAGATGGTAGTTATATTGAATAGAATAATCCAAAGAAGAGCAAGAAAAGTAAAGTAGTGAAAAATATATCTGCACTGAAAGATGAGCCATATATATCGCTATGCATCTGCCAGATTCCATTTATAATCAAAGAAAAGTGATCCAAATAGTGGCATATCGATCTTTATGTTTATTTTTCTAACAAAATTAAACTTAATAGAATATTTAACGATATCTTATGATATTATAACTTTAATAAATGAAATTTACAATTGATATTCCTTTATTATTACCTTATTACTTGGTTCGACCAATATAAAATCTTAAAAAAATACATTAAAATAAAGAGCAAGCCCCTGGCATAAAATTTTCAGTGTAGCCACAAATAACATTGAATGTCCCCATGACCTCACACGAGAGTAATTCCATCAAAATTAATGGTTATACGTATGTGACGTTTGACTTACGAGAAACATAACACGCGCCCATCATTATTGGAGATGTGTCATTGTAACGAAAGGTAACATCCCTAAGAAGAACGCCCTCCATTGTCCGCCGACATTATAATAATTTCCCAGATCAATGCATTTGGGAATCGAACGATCGGCGCTGTTGATGTTATTAAATCAATGTGTGTAGTTCGCGTGAACGACGTTGATACTTTGATTTTGCATATAAGTTTTTAATTTGAAATAAATTTTATATTATTATTTCTATATCTATGTGTATTTTTTCTCAGCTCTTTGGTTGGTTTTAATTACATTTACGGGTTCAGCTAAGTCATTATTATTTTAGAAGTACCTACTAATTTAAAGTTTATCCATGGATATTTACTTTTTAGTCCCTTATGATGGTCGTAATTTCAATAGCTGAGACACATTATTAATAATATATAAATATTATTAATGTTCATAACTAAGTACTGATCAAACGATATTTATTTATTTTATCGACTGCTTCAACGTCATCTATATGAAAGTTTTTAATAAGGACTTAATTTTTTTTTATTACTTTTTGAACTCAAGTATCAAGAATAATAATAATACCTGTGTTGTAAACTTCATAATGCACAGGTTATCTGATGTGACAGCTGCAGTATGCATATTTGAGAGAACAATACCTCAGCTCGCTGTAAATGCTAGGTTTCATTTGGCCCTACGTGTTTGCCTTTAATCCATACTAATTTTATAAATGCGAAAGTAACTCTGTTTGTTTGTTTATTTGCTACCTTTTCACGACTACACGGCTGAATGGATTTGCCGTATTTCATAACGGAAATTCAGCACTGAGATAGATTATAACCTGGGGAAGAACATAAGCTATCTTTATCTAAAACCACGCGGGCAAAGCCACGGGCAAAAGCAAGTTATTTAATAAGTATTTTGTGTTTGCTATGTTTTAGATGTATTCAACTCACGTACAAAAGGTATCGGCTCAAGCCCAGTATATTAAGTCCCTGCGCACGAAACGACACAAACTACATTTTAAATTTTTATTTATTATGTTCATTATTTAACTCGTAACAGAGATGAATGTTTATCGAACCCATTTGGCGGTTGAGATGTTTAGTAATGGTTTTGTGGCGGGCAGGTAAGACCAGTAGCGCTGCAACAATAAGCGATCAGTCATCGCTTAGGTGCAATGATTACACCGCTCTGAATACGCCCGAGGACAGATTTGAATAAAGCCTTTTTTGTTGTACAACACCTTTGTATGGCGCCATTAGTAAACAATTGTGGGGCTTTGGAGATCGAGATAGGTTATCTAAATGGCATCAATTTTGTGGATGATGTGACATTATTCTACCGTAAAAATATTTTAAAGCGTTTAATCACATTTACTTGGAAAAGTGACGTCACTATTTTCACTCTTTGACTAAATATTCTTTCTTTTTGCTAAAAATGACCTGTCATTATAGAAAAAAAAAATTAAGTGAATGCCTTTAAACAATGTGCGTAGTATGTGTTGGAATTCGTTAGGTAGTTATTATTCTACATACCCACTGATCACTATATCTGAAGACATAAGTATAATATATTATTAATATAATATCAATAGAGCTCAGCGAGCGACATCCTCCGCATGAGTTTTACAAAAGACGCCCTTCCAAACTAACAATCCCGTATCCCACGGTAATTTTAATTAATATCTCGGGATACTGCGATATTATTTAAAATATAATTAAGTCTGCTCTATCTAAAACCAATTTCAAATAGATTCAGTAGACATTGTAAGATACTCTAATATACAACTAAATAACAACTCTAATTCAGGTTCCCAAACTCTAAATCGGATATTTTCCAATATATTTATAATAAACAACTGACTATCAGTTTTATTATTTATTTATGCTTCCATATTAGAACGACCACATGCCTCTTTATCATATTATGCGTAAGTATTCTTTACTCATATGTATGCTATAATAAGTAGTTATGAATAAATCTAAAAATACATATTTTCGATACAATTTTCCATGCCAAGTTTAAACTATAACCATACAGTCTACCGCCCAGTAATCTCTTCAATATTATTCGTCTCTCCACCCAAGGTTAAATGTTAATCAAACTTAATTACTGTCATTAATCAAATTTAAATGAAATATACAAATCAAATATTTATCTAACAGATTGAATTGCCAAAACGTGTTACGAATATTTCTTTGTCAAGTACCGTTTTACGATAGAGATATTAAAACAAAAAACAACAACTTTTAGACTTATGTCATTTTTCGTTTCACCTCTCTCAGCTACAAGGTTTGATAAAATTGATTAATTAATCATTGTCTATTTAATAGATATGTTTTAGTATAAGTTACTAAGTACATTTTTAGTTGTAAAGCGCCCACACATCAAACGGGTAGGTTGTTTTCTACGATAGCTTAATAAATCATTTGATATCAATTCATTAGGCTGCCTAAGAATTGTTGATAATGTAGTTTGTGCCATCAATAATTTATCACATAAGTCACGTGGGGTTACACTTAGAATATAATAAAATAATAACACATTTACCTTTTTACCTTTGTCGTAAGAAACTACCAAACATCCTCCTTTCTAAAAAACTATCAACAACGAAGAAAATAAATAATGGCATGCAATTAACAAGGTCGTTGTATATTAAGGACCCTTTGGTGTGATAGCTCAGTAATCTCTGGGGTCGTGAGTTGCTTTTTTACAGAAAAATATATTGATGTTTTAGATTAACCTATTACAAGTTTCAGTGAAATGTTTGTTTGTGAAGGAGTATATGTATAAATACTTATGATATAATAGTAATAATAAATTAAGGATTCATATTTATTTTACTGTTTCTGATAGAAGAGTGAACGTACACCACCGCGAGCACGGTGAAGGTAAAAGAAGATAGTAGTAGGTTAAAGAAGGTAAATGAACCCTCTGATAACTGAGCTATACAAAAGTTCTGATAATAGGCAAAGTGAATCCTAAGTCAGTGGTTGATACCTAAATGCCTAATTGTTGTAAATATAAATCTCAACTTAACCAATAAGAAAGCGGGTGAACCGTGGCGATGCGATTGGAATTTATAATATCCCTCTTTCGGAGATTTTCGGTCACTCATATATCACGCTAAAGTTATCTCGCGACCGCTGTCCCCGTGATGCATTGCGCTTGAGCAACGGTTGATTAACCGAAATAATTTGTTAGAGGTGCGAATTTGGCACTTAATTTGTTGCTCTTTCATTTTATAGCTGCCAAATTGTAGATAATATTGGGACTTTTTAATATATAGTACCTGCTAATTTAATTGCTTTGTGTCTATTTTTTTTCTTATTCTTGTCTAAAATAACTATAGTGGATATTGTGATGTATAAATACATATGTATTTGGAAAAATACTATGCAAATTGAGTTAGAAATGATTGCGACTTCCAATGCGGACTTTTAGTTAAAAAGGTGTGTATTCCAACACTACAATAAGATGTCTTGGAACATTCTTATCTACTGACCACCTCTGAGTTCCTGAAATTAATGGGATCCAAGATATGACCCGAATTTTATGTAAAAATGACGTAAAATTTAGATTTTTAATTACAAGGCGTTCGTCAATATTCAAATACTTAACGAACCCTTCCCCAAAACTAGTTATTTATTATGATCATTGATTGCAGTCGATAATGCTTATTGGCCTTATAAAATCATCAATAGAACCGATAGGCGGACAAAAGGTTCCGTCGGCTAATGCGAAACAGTTGAAAAAACAAAGCCAATTTTGTTTAATAAAGTGTAATTAACATACGTTTTATATTGTTCGCCCCTTCACGCGTTACTTTGAATTTTAATTAATCAAATGGATCATTGGTTTGTCGGTGCAACTGATGGTATTAAAGTAACGTTCGTTCATATTGTGTGATTTGCTACGCGTCAGAGGGTTAAGAGGCGGGTGCTATAAATGGTCCATTTATAGCCCGGGCTGATAGGGAAATCATATACGTTAAGGGTTCTCCTTGGGGCCAATTTGCTCTCATTAACTATATTGAGTTGAGCGCCACCTCAGTTTTTGTCGGGTTTTTAATAAAAATTAAGGGAAATAAAAAGATCCTTTTGTCTAGTCTTCTGCCGAATATATATTCTAGATGCTGCGTCTGGTTTATTAGCTAGACATATTATATTACCTTCTTTGACTCATCAATTTCATTTGATTAGGGGTATATTTAGGGACACTGACGCAAAGAGACAAAACAATGGAAGCATTTGAAATGTGGTGCTGGAGGAGAATGGAGAAAATAAGTTGGACAGAAGTGGTAACAACAAATTACGTTTTGAAGAGAGTAAAAGAAAAATAATGATTATAAGTACAACTGAAAAAAAGGGGCAACATGATTGGCCATTATATGACATGACGCATAAGAAATATCATAGAGGGAAAGATCTAAGGAAAGCATGGCAGAGGAAGGCCAAGTATAAGATACCTGCAACGGATAAAGACGAAGGCTAACGTTATGTCTTTCCAAGAGGTCAAAGAGATGGCTAATTACTGTCGTAATAAATAAAGTTCATATAAATGTCTATTCTCGTTACTTATTTAATTTAGCGGCAATTTTCGCATTTATAGGACTTGTCGGATATAAAAATATGTATGTATGTGGAAGGTTAATAAATATGATCACTGTTGTTTTCGCTTCACACTCATTAAGATCATTATTGCCCCTTACAAAATTAAAATTGCTTACTTGAACAATGCTTAAGTTGATCATAAAATTTTCCGCTTTGGCTAGACGCCAAAAAACAGAAGGTTGCAACTAAGCTACTCTGCCTTCATTTATACCCTTATTTTATTTGTTCCTTAAACTTAAAAACGTATAATTCCGTATCGCAACTGTTTCCACTGTTATTAAGTAAGCCAGTATACAGTACAATTATAATTTCAGTTGGTCTGTCAAAACGTCCTGCAGTGGCGTCAGACAAAACCGCCGTGACGTCTAGGTGTCATAGAACCGGTGATTATGTTACCCGAATACAAAGCAATTTTGTAAGTTGTAATTAAGAATTTATAAATTGGCCAATAGCCAGTTGGACTCGCACACTGAGGGTTCCGTACTAAAAACAAACAGGTTAAATGACAAACTTAACTTTGCCGGACGATCCCTAGATACGGCCACTGCATCAACCACAAATAATAAGTTTGTAATAGTAAATTCGCTCTATTTATAAAAGCAATACATACTCTATGATCATGTCAAGCATCTACTTGTTGCCATTATTAAGATAGAGCAAAAAAAAAACGAAACAGTCCCCTTTATTTTATTTTTATTATTTGTTGTTATAGCGGCAACAGAACTACAAATTCTGTGAAAAGTTCAACTGTCTACCTATTACGTATCATGAAATACAGACCGCTGACAGACAGACAGACGGACGGATGGAAAGCGAAGTCTTAGTAATAGGGTTCCATTGTTCCCTCAGGGTACGGAATCCTAATAAAAATAATTGTGTTTTTACTGTTCTAAAATTAACATAATTTCGTTTTATTCATACATTTCAGTACGAACGTGCATGAGCCAGCCAGTTCAGCAGAGAGAGAGAGTAACAATATTAATATGAATAGCACATTAAAAAAATATTTTCTTATACTATCGATACCTATGGTATCGACTACATACGTATGCATTGAATAAAGGATGTTGGTGAATCGATTCGATTCGATTGTCTGTAAAAATCGTGATTTCCTCTTGATACTTATCGCGTGAAGTATACATTCGATTTGTAATACCTAGCTTTATTCGATAATCGTGCTACGGAAGCGAAAAGTAAGGTTCTAAGTTTTGTGAAGTCTACTACTTGTACCTTGGTTTTTTGCTAAATATTTTGCTATTATATGTTTAATGGTCCCACGTATATCAATAAATAATTAATACTTTAAGGAAGTGTTTCCACTATGTCCGTATCCGGAATGGAATTCTATGCCATTCGTTTAGCCTCCAGACAGCATCGTTAAATTCTGCACTATGAACTAAGAATATTACTTTTGACTTCTTTTATTATTAGTGTTTATTTCCTATCTTGCTCTTTGTAGACAAAGTCAGTGAGACAGAAATAGAACACAGTCTATCTTAGTTGTTTTAAAAGGTGACGAGAAAGCAGTTCGTCTGATGATGATGAAGTTATCCGCTTGTCCATGCAATACATGCAGTTCCATCCAATAGCTATTACTGGGAACTCCCACGTTGTAGTTACTTCAATGCAAAGTCTTTTTTGTCTGCGAATTTCGTTAATGCCTATACACTACTGCTTGGAATCAAACTCTTTAAAACACATGGAGAAAAAATTCTAATTTAATATTAAAAATAAATTAAAATAAATTAAACTCTTGACCCAAACTGCTGTCACGCGAGAGGGTGCCAAGGAGGCTGGCAGCATTGCCCCGCTGTATGGCAATGATGACATTAGTGCAAAATATATACCAGCATTCTTGTCACCCAAGAGAATACAACCGCTTTGTCACCGGAGGCCTCAATCAATCTCAATATTGTTTGGCGGTAGAATAAAGCTAGCACAATGATTGGAATGCATTAAAAAATCTACACAAATACTTGTACAAGTTAGTTACAAACTCGCAAGTTTTTGTGCAATAGTATACCATCTCATAATCAGTGTACAAGTAAAACCCATTAAGGGCAAGCATGCAGTAATTTGCGATAGTTTTATTTTTTGTCAAGGCTCGTTTGATTGACGCGGCCACTACGTCTTTTTGACGTGTCTGACGGATTTTATTTGTAGCATCTATTTACAGAGTGTTTGTGTTTATTACTATAGATCCATAAATGTATATAATGTTTAGAGTCTTAAAATAGTTTTTTAATTGTGTTTGATCTGATGTTTAAATTTATGATTTGTTCAGCTCAGAGAAATTGTTTACGTAAACAAATGGAATGTAGGTTGTGTACGGAATAAATAGGTGAATAGGTACCTTCTAGTACAATAATTAATATAAAGTAGTTACACTTTACCCAGGAAAAAAGCAAATATAAAATGTATATTGGTATATTATGAATTTGCTAAGCTCCGATCTACCATGGTAGGCAGGGTGCCATAGGGTCAGCAGCACGCGAATAATACCCCTGATGTTGCAAGCGTCCATAGGCTACGGTGAACGCTTACAATCAGGTGGGCCGTATGCTTGTTTGCCACCTTAGTAGTAAAAAAAAACAGGCTCATTAAAAAAATAATTCATAGATATGGTTTTTATGCTAGTCATTTACTTTATCTAGGTACTACCATATATATATATATATATATATATATATATATATACTAATACCAGTATTATTTATTTTTATGGTACTACCTACTAGGAACGGGACTGTTATGTCCAAAATTTAAGCGGTGAAAGTCACCGGAGTAGGCTCGCTATCAATAACAGTAGATGAGATACGTTTTGATGAGTTGAATAAATAACGTAACACACTGTGTAAAAACATTCTTCATGGATGTGTATCGCTGATATATTATCGTCAGGTAATCGAGCTCACTTCATTTTGCGCTTACAAAAAGCTGTAACAGAAGCCCTTGGAAATGGCTCTACAGTAATGACTGCCCCTTTACTTTAATTTAAAACGTTCAACCTCTGCGTTGAAAATTACAAGCGCAGTAATTGCAAATTTGTTTAAATTTATTGTTGTATTACAGTCTGTTCTTTTTGCAATTATTTTTTATACATGTAAACTTATGGTGTGATTAGTCACTGTACTTAAACTTAGAAAAACTCATTGGTACAGGCCGGGGCTTGAACCTGGGGATGGCAGGCCGTTGTTTCAACCACAAAGCTACCACGGCTTAAATATTGCTCTTATACCAAATGGCGGAAAAAGAGGAGAGCGGCTTTTGCTCGGTAGTGGGACAACAGCGGCTAAATAAAAAAAGCAGTGTGGTAGTCTACTACTATTAAATACAAAACTAGCAAGAAAATCAAAATAATATTCACTTAAGCAAATCTAATCTATTAGCTATTTCGCCACGTCATAGCAAACTACTGAACCTGTTAAAATCTGTATCAAACTATTATAAAATTTTGACAGTAAAATTACATACTACATTGAAATGTATCGGCAACCTAGAAGCTACCGCATAATCGAATGTATCTACAAATCAAGCAATCTATTGTGTTCTACCGAAGGTTGGGAAGGAATTCCTTGCTATCACCCGTCGCCGTTACATATAATTATCTAATCTTAAACCTTTTAGGTGTAAATCTGTGGAGTGACTTCTGAGAAGCATATCGGTTGTAGGGTTGTCAAAAACCAATAAACGGTTTTTGATTTTAATTAAAAATATTTTTTTGTTCGTGTTGCAGTAGATTGTAGATGATGTATAATACCTACTGGTAGATGTTTTATACTATTCAATTATTATTTGTAAGACAAGGGCTTATTCTACGCATAAGAACATTTAAAATATTTTTGCAAAATCTATCTATTCACCTAAATAGATAAGAAATCCTTCATATTATCGTTGAGCAATGGGCGTATATCAAACGGTACAGATTGATTAAAAACTTGACAAAAAAAAAACACATATTTTATTCAGCCCTAACCCTAATTCAGCATAAGCTAACAACCCTAGTCCCGATCGTGGGAGCAACGTTGTATCGGCGTATAATCACAGGCTAATTACCAGTTTTGGCTATCAGCTATCACTCGCGGATAGACAGTGCATTAACTAAAGGTCACTGCTTACTTTTACTACAGAATGTAAGGGTATTGTCTTGAAACTTAAGGATTTCTTAGACGCGGTCAAAACCTATATTATGAAATAGGCTACAATATGTCAAAGTATCTTTAACGTGTAGATAAATTTCAGAAATTATAATCAACTAAATATTTTGTAATAATATAAATTATTTATCTTCTGAAAGAAGGTATGCCACGCCACACTTATGCTACAAATATATATATGCAATAATTGTACGAATCCTAGGAGATGTCTCGTCTAAAACAATGCATATCAATATGAAATTCAAATTCAAAATCATCTTTATTTGACTAGACGAAAGAACTTTAAAATCCTCAGAATCTACGACTGGATTGGGAGGGTCGTTTTTGCTGAGAAGAAAGCAATTATACTATAGCTTACATTACTACCTGCGTGATACGAATATTTCACTAAATAATTTAAATGCGTAAAAACTAACATTAACACAAAAATAATATCGAGATAAAAACTGGCCTTCATATTATTTCCAACTTCCTTGAACTTTTATCAAGCGTCGTAAGATTAGACTAAAGGATGTGAAAGTTTAAAATCGTGTGCAGAATTTATCATAAATTTATTTTCAGTGTTATAAATATTTCCAGTAACGAGAGAACTTAATTTCAAGAAATAATTCAAAAGTCACAATTATTTCTAACCGTTGCCAAGTGTTCAATATTTCGCAAAAACTTGCTAAAATTTATCATAGTCTCCAATTAAAAATTCGTTTGTACGTACATGGCGATTGATTGTTCGACCAGTCTCACAATAAATCAATAGCCAAACAATTGTTCAATCACTTGATTGATGGGGCATCAACTCGTCATCAACACCAGTTAAGTAGTCAGTTAACTTAATTACAGACAACGTGGCCGACGCTGCGAGAGCCATAACATTTTGACATCACAATAGACAAGCACACTATTTTATATATTGATAGTGTATTACACTTTCGTTATACCGTGGGAAAAGTATTGTGTAATGTTTTAAAGTGTAAATAAGACGTTTTATTGCAGTAATGCCTTTACTTTATGTAATGAGAGAGACGTTCTGACTGGCTTTAAGTATATCGTAGATAAATTTGCCTACTACTTATTTACAGTTCTCCTTTTCAATTCCAATTCTTCAGAGCAGAAGTTCTTTGTCTTGGGTAGTCAGAAAGTAGGCGATTTACAATGTCTAAGCATAATTTTTAATGACATACTATGTATGATGTGATGTCATAGTTTTAACCACAGTATGCAAATCTACTGAAAAAGATGACAGGCATAGGCTTCATACGCAATATTTACAGAGGTACCTATATTTTTTTAGCCTTTTTTTTATAATTATACCTACATTTTTACTTTTTTTATACAAGTGGTTAAAAATTATCAAGGATTTCACACTTACCTTTAGTGAAAACATATACTGCAATCGTAGCAGAAATGCAGTAAACACATTCAACAGGAAAAATCAAGGAAGGGGGCCGGGGGCCGCTGCGTTTTCCGGTGCGTGGTCTCTACTCTAAAACTTTTTGGTCCCATCTGCCATCCGTTCTACGAGCTATGTGCCTGATCATAATGAATAAATGAGTATTGTATGAATTTGCGTACGTAACTTCACAAAAGAAATACAATGTCGTAGAAATGTAAAGTGTAACATCCGTTATATTTTATTTGATCTGCGTTGTAGAATATAACACGTTCACCACTATAAAAAGAAAAGTAAATTCCCTTGCACCGGGGACAATTGTGTATTACTGCCATTACAAAGTCAAGAGCTTCCAGATCGGCTTTCAATAAAAAAACAAGTCAGGTAATGTGAGACTTACAAGACCATAGACAACATTGTTGAGCCTACATAAATATTATTAACGAGGTCAAGAAACATAATCTTCAGTTCGCACTGTCATAAAACCTCCTTGGAACTGAGAATCAATCAATACAGTTTGTTACTCGCATCACATGTAAGCCAATAACAGTTTGTAATAAAGCTCTTCAAATTTACGAGTATACTCACTTTGTTATGAATGCTTTGAGTTTTAAATTTGTAGCTGCTGTTTCACGTCGTTATTTCTGTTTTTGTACCGCTTTAGGGTAGAGGGAATCCTTATATTATTTGCGATACTTTCAAATAATCAGCGTTCGAATTTGCTCCTGACATCTGAAATGTCAAAATGACAAGCGAGATTTAAATGTCAAACGCAATAATATGTCTTACATCGGATTTATCTTTCGATCGACATTTTTATTTCGATGTTATTTATCTCATGTCATATTAAGCAGCATAATGTTTAGAAATTTCATCTTCACTTGCTGTGTAACAGGAATATTCTCTTTTTTTTAAGTAAAATGTTTTTCTGCAGGTTGGTAGAATTAAGTCCATAGATAGCCGATAAGGTGCCGGCTATCCTGACAGACACCGTATGTCGTTGCCTGGAAGGTTTCACACTATGAGTTCACACGATATTGTGTTTGTTGTTTTGTTGCCATCAAAAATAATTGAGTTGATAGACTACTTATTTTTTTCCTTTAATGAAATAAGGTACATACATACTAATTTATCCAAGCCCATAAGGAAAGCACATATAGAAGTGTTTGCACTGGCGGGCAATCGAACCCGCGACATCAGGCCTAGCAGTCACGTATACTAGCCTCCAGACCAACCCTGTTGCTGAATCTGAGATAACAAACAAAATGTGGGTTTTTAGCGGGATCAGGTGGGGAGATGTTGTGTTTTGATTTTTGTGAGACTGTTGAGATTTTTTCCAGTACTTTGTATTTTTTGTGTTTTAGTGATCTTTAATGAGTATTTTCGGTGTCTTCTTGGGCAGTACAGTTTTATGTAATGACTGATTTATAGGAAAATTGTAAATATTTCTGTAATATAGCCTTTTTGCGATCTAACATTTTGGGCAATAGGAGCCGCTGCTGCCGTGGATTGTCTTCAAAAACCCATAAGCATTAGAATGCAACAAACAAAAAAAAGAGAAATTTGATAGATCTCTAGCACTATAGAAACTGCAGAAATAATCCTTGAAGAGAATTTAATTAATTATGTAAATATTTGTGCTTGGGGAAGAAATAAACAAACAAAATGTGACAAATGAAATAAGTCAGGCTTAAAGATATGTATATACTTTGGTAGTCCTGAGGTACATCTTCACGACCGACGGAAGGTCATGGCTATCAAAATAACACAAACACACCTATATTACAATTTTATGACGTAATAGCTTATTTTTAACAGCTTCTGTTAATGTTTTCACGAGCCAGCAATTAAACAGAGATCAAATTTTGCAACAGAGTAACCAAACCTGCTTATTATGTGCGAGCTAAATATTAGGTTTGCTTAACAGCCCTATAATTTAGGTTCGTCATAACTATTACAACGAACTTTGGAAGTTTAGATAAATTAGCAGGTGATTAGCTAACATTTCTGGTTTTCATTTTGTTTGAATCGATTTTTTTATTATCTTACGTGTTATATTTTTATGAAATTAAACTTTATTATTAATGTGGGTTTTAAAAGTTCCGAAATAAGTCATTGTTCCCTAAAAAACGCACGCGTAATTCAAAGGCATACTTAAAATAAAATGTACATTAATAAATTAATAAGATTACGGCTCATGCAGAAAGATACAGGCACTAGCGACGGCGCGGCGACATGTTTCGATTATTGAATGGGCATCGATGCGTCGATTCGATTACGTCCGAGTAGTGTAGTGTTCGTCCTGTAATGTTGCGAGTCGGGCGGGACTTAACAAGGGGTCATGCGGGATGTAAATACTTTTTGTACGGCGATTCCTGTGTAGTGTCGCAGAATAAAATAATAGTTGGTAGTATTTAAGCAGAGGATGGAAATTTTCTTAAATCGTATTAGCTTTTATTCTGCTTCTGATTGGAATTATGCTAATAGTTACGGCATGTACATTCTTTGTTATTCATATTAGTTACCTACTAGACCTGGTAAAGAATACTACACTAAGAAACAAATTCAGAAATAATATAAACAATCTTAAGAAAAACTTAGCTTGCCCTTAAGATAACATTTATTTTAACCATGCCTATGATAGCTAAAAAAAAAACAAATGTGATATGATGAACACAAGAAACTTTATTGAGGAACACTTCTTTGGTATGCTATTATCCAGTCTGACGATCACTTCTCACATAAGATTATCCTGGTTAATTCCGCACCACTGCGCTTGCGCACCCTAGTCCGATCCTATCAACATATTAGTATAGCATTCCATCAAGACATGTTAGTTGTCTCATAATCACCCTGGCATTTGCAAGTACGGAGTTCTTAAAAAAAAAAATCAATTCAATAAATAATATTAAGGGCGAAATTACTTTGAAGAAAAAAGAATGATCGTCTACTTTGAAGGGCAAATTCGCAAGGTATACAATAATAACCCGATCTGTTGAACGCAATCCTGCCGAACATTCCCAAAATGGGCCGAGAGCTTACTCATTCCGCAGATATTTTTTAAAAAGATGACCCAAACGGCATATTTATCAGACCATAAATTCGGCCACTAAATCAATTAGGGAGTCGTTGTCAACAATAAAGTACGCAAAGAATTTATATTACACAAACGATCCACGTGACACCGGATCCTAAACTAACTTATAAAAGATGCAGGCTTTCCCTGGCACCCAAAAGAACGAACGTGCAATCTCATTTACCAAAATCTGAAGACCTATCGACTGATACTTACGTTTTATGAATAAAGGTCTCCATAAACTGGTTGATGTAACATAAGTGATTTTGAAAGTGTTATCGCGGCAGTACATTAGTGGCGAGTTGACACGACCAGTCTTCTGTAAGGGCACGGCTTGTATTAGTGACTCCTAATTTATTGAGAACGATAGGACGACGGACGCCGGCCACCCTGGCCACGATCCATTCACACCGACTGGGGAGACTCGGCCAAGGTGGTCGCTACATATTTTTATAAAAGCGTTGCTTATGGAATAGTTACTACTAAGTAAGCATATCGATTAATTGTTATCATGTAGCTGAATGTGTGCTCATTCAAACCATTTTGAGTTTATACATATCCCAAAGAGCTCGTTAGCCCATAAGAAAACTGTTAAAAGCTTAATCAATTCGTGCAATTGAACTCAATATTGTAACCGACATTCCCTTCTCAAACTTCAGATGGCAGTCGTTTTGTATAAAACTAGTAATTTGGTATATATAACATGGCTCTATTTAAATGTTCTTTATATAGACAATGTTTACAACCACGACACTAAATCTTTACATGTGTCAGGCTGTGAATCTTATCTTCAAGGTGAAGTCACGAAGACCGGCTGTATTTAGAGATTTGACTATAAGAGAGTCAACATTAATGCGCTTAAGAGTAAATTTTGATATATTAGTTTGAATATGAAATATCAATACGATAACAAAACAGAAAAGATCGCAGCCTTGAATTATTAACATAAAAATTAACAACTCTTTTTTTGTTTGTTTCCATGTTTCCCCAGGTCACTCTACATTTTTATTAACACCCCAAACCTGATAAACAGGATACAGAAAATATATTTATTTGTCCAATCATCGAATATAAGGGGCGTTCTCGAGTTACACCAAATGATTCCGGTACAATCGGCCAGGTGATTTGTTGCGATAATCTATACTAATAAATAACACACTCTGTACCACGATTGAGCTGCCTTCCTTGAGATATGCCGGATTCTTTTGTTCATTTTTAACGCATTCGAATTAAGATTCGGTGATATTTTGCAGTTTTATTGGGCTTGTTAAGGGAAGGTTTAAAAAAGTAACTAATATTGATTAATAATTTATTTAGTCCTCATATTGAAAATGGACTACAGCAACGTTCATAACATTGAAGAACTATTTTGATTTTCTGTATCATATATTTCTTTGTTTATTGAAAAGTCGGACATTCATCTTTTTTAAAGACAGACTGACACCTAAAATTGTAATAATATTTTTCATTTGTATTAATAACATACCGTGTATCGACTCGATATAGAAAGCACACGTATTATATATGCGGGAATTGAACCCGCAACCTTACGTGCGGTAAACCATTCCATTAAACTGCATGCACATTCTGTATTCATTTTAAAACCTAGGACAGGGCACTCATTCCCTAAGCATTCTTTACACAAATGACCTAAGTGTACGCGAGAAGAAGCTTCCATGGAGGGCATAATTCGAGACCAACTACGTTCGATGTCGCTAAGATCCATATCCTAAGCTGCAAAATGTTTTATTGTTCAGAAACGAAAACGCCTCTGTAGGCACTCACTACACGTTGGCAACCTTAGTTAAAGTGTAATAGAACATAGAAGTCTGTCATAAAACAGAAGATGTCTGGAAAACCCACTCTGAAATTACATTTATAGCACTTACCATAGCGCCGTAAAATGTGTGACACTACACTATACTTTGCCGATCGCGGAAGCCATACGGTTGCTAAAACTCTATAACACGTATATAATATATGGTCAGCCTTGGCCATAAAGATTATACGGTGTTGGCGGACGTATCTCGGGACTGTCTCGAAATTTACTGTATAAATTAGTCGCTTTGCGTACCGCATGCCATTGAATCAATTCGGTATTTATCCTTTTCGAAATATGTTTTATAATATAATAATAATTGGAATAAAATAAAATAACTCTTAAAATGTATTTTTGGGGGGAAACATTTGAAATTCAAAATGTCTAACTTGAATATTTTGAATAATTAATTATTGGTGGAATTATTATTATATTAATTATTTCACATCATTATGGACTTACAGCAGTACAGCTAGCTTATCTAATACATGAAATTCTCGTGACACAGTGTTTGTTTGTAATAAAACTCGTCCGCAACGGCTTGACCGATTTTTATGTTATAATTTTGTCTGGTAGGTCCGAGAATAAGACGTTAATTATTTTTCATACCCCTAAGTGATAAGCATGTTCCAAGCCAAAATAGTATTTTAAACTTTTTGGAAAACAATAATTTATGTGGCAAAACAACGTTTACCGGGTCAGCTAGTATTACGTTATAATTGCCATTATTATATATATATAGATATCATCACGCCAAGTCCTTCACGGGGTAGGCAGAGAGTATAGAGCGCCATTATCTCTTGACATACACGTACCTCTATTGCTTCTTTTATATTTATCATAGCCTTTATTAAGTTCTTCTTATGTAATATACTTTAGACATTAAACTCACCACGCGCTTTATTCCAAAACCGAAACGAGGTAATCCAAAAAAAAATACAGTAAGACGCCGCTCAACAGCGACCGAGCTCAATTTCGCTGATTCGCTCGTAAAGCCATGAGGCGTGTAAAAAACCGATAAAATTCAATTGACACCCGTTAAACTTGATAATGTACGGCGAGACGGACACTTTTCTTGTGTTAACATAAATTGTTAAGATTCCTAAGGCTTACGTTTGGCGTTTACAGTGTAAAGTCAATTGATACTTTAAAATAATTTTAGATTAAGCATTCAGATTTGAAGATGAAATATTGAATTATGGTAGTGCTGATAAAGAGGGCGAGCTAATTAAGTCTTTAATTCAATGTAACTCAATCTTTGAACATACTTATTAGTTGATTAAGTAAACCAGAAACATTCACGAAGGGTTTTTTTTATACCACTAAGGTTGCACACAAGCATACGGCCCACCTGATGGTAAGCAGTCACCGTAGCCTATAGCCACTAGCAATACCAAGGGTATCACTAACGAGTTGCCGACCATGTTTTTGGAGAGGACTCACTTATTATTGACGTAAATTGTTATACGCAGTTTTCCGAGGTAAAGACTGATGACGTAGGCGTTGCAAAATAATCAGCATAGCTCATCCCATCCGTCAGCAAAATATTCTACCCTATAAGAAAACATTTATTTTACTTGAGCTTTTATTAATTTAAGTTGTAAAGCAAAAAAAAGTTCGAATATTTTGTAGAGGAAATTGCGTGAATTTATTTATCCTTTAAAATATCACGAAACATGTGAAGATTGTATATAAGTAGAGCGCATGCGAAAACACATTACCCCAATTTATATTCATAACCTTATCATGTAAAAGGCAATGCAATGAGATTGGTTTTATGACTAGATATTTGTTATGATAAAATTAATGCATTTCCATGTAAGTGATAATTGAACCACAATTTTTTTAACAGAACATTTTAACGGGATCTCTTCGCGCTTATTGTTTTTATTTAATTGTCCGAAACTTTGGGAGTATCCATAGACGTATTTGACTACTTTTAATCTTTTTCGCTTACTACGCCTCCATTGGAACTCACTCGATAGTCATCTCGACTCACTACAATAACTCTCTCTTTAAGAACAAGGAACATACATACTTCTGTCTAGTTTTCCTAAAGACTTATCTAAATTAGCTAAATACCCGAGACTCGATAAACGTACATTCGTACTTTCAATTTAAATGGAACTAAGCCTTTTTCGAACCCAGTTCTGTCACTATATCGCTAGCCAACCTTTGTACAAACATTGGAACGAGGCTCAAATTAATCCCACAAATATTTGGACAGCAGAAATATAAAAATAAAACTCACAGTATTATTTATCTTGACACACTCAAACAAAATGTTTCGACAAATCTATAATAGGCATAATAAACAAAATATTCACCCGGTTAAGAAGCCTGCTTGTCTTATTAATTTGTGTTAAACTTCCAGTATATTCAGACCCTTGGAGAATAAGCGAATGTGCTTCCTGGGAAGGTCAAGATAGAATGGACGATTGGAAGCAATTTGAGATCCTCTATCACTCAGGAATCTCGCTCTCTCGAACAGGTAGGCTTTTAGGTAAAAAAATGAAGTAATAATCCTACCACAAGCCTATGATAATCTGATGGTAACGCCATTTTGTCCTGTGTGGCTTTGTATAAAAAATGCGTGACATTATTATCTCTTGCCTAGAGGACAAAAAAGGTAGGGTAGGTTTATATGAGTTCAATAGCACAGAAATATTTAATTATCCCGTTAGTGATACCCCTGGTATTGCTAGCGGCTATAGGCTACGGTGACTGCTTACCATCAGGTAGACCGTATATTTGTGTGCCCCCTTAGTGGTGTAAAGAAAAAAACAGGTACCTATATAAATTTTTTTGTGGTTAGTAAATTATGTAAATATTCTTTATACTTTTTTATAATCGTACTGGAATAAATATAAAATAATCAAACATAAATATTTTTAACACACCTGTATCTTTCATACCATTAAAGCTATATCGTTAGATAGTTAGGTAGGTACCTATGATAAATATCTTACTGATTAGTATTTAAGCTCTATAACTCGTGAATATTTTATAAATCTCTCTGACATCCATGTAAACCAACCCTGAACCAATTAGGGCGCGGCCATTGGAAAGCAGCAGTTTCCGATAAGGGTTGAAAGTAATACATACGATAACATCAGGCCCCTTGTTAGTCGCAATAAAATGTTTTTGTGACCAATTTGGGCGAATTTTTTGTCGCTCCTGTCTCCGTGGCGGCAATTTGTCGTACCGTGGGTTTGATTCCATTTGTGGGGTGTGAATAGTTTAATTTAGAAATAGTTGGCAAGGGATATAATTTACTGTTTGTAGTAGACGCTCCGTGTTGTCTGGCTATGTAGTTACGACACAAATATTTAAAGCAGTAATGTACAAAAGTGGGTACTGCAGAATGATTCAGAGCCTTTTTTATACCACCTGATGGTAAGCGTTCACCGTAGCCTATAGACGCTTGCAACACCAGGGGTATAAGTAGCGCGTTGCCGACCCCGAGCATTTGCTATTTCTGCCAATCCACAAACATAGGTAGTACCAATGTGCACATTTTTTGCCAATGCAGGTATTTGTCTATCTCGCACAGCCTAGTGACGTATAAATTTGACTTTGACGCATGACACAAATGTAAGTAACATTATTAGAACTTTGTGGGGTATTTCGAGGTGACAGGCGATGTGCAGCGTCAGAAAGGAGTATAAAGTTATGAGTGGAGTGGTCTATTTTTTTAAGCTCCTGGTGTGATTAATCACTGTACTTAAGCTTAGAAAAACTCAGTGGTACAGATGACAGGCCGTTGCTTCAAACACAAGGCCACCACGGCTTTTTAAGACTATTATTAGACCATTTTCTTTAACAGATAAATATAGAATAATATAAAAAGCCTGATGACTCCCCAATAGGGTCCTCAAGGGAGAGGCAAACCGAGCTGTGACGTCAGTCAACACCCACTTCTCACCGGAGATATTTAAGATCCAACGTGACATGTTTCACAACCAACATTCCAATACCGGGCTATATTAACATATAGATTAACAATTCTAAATATAGAAAAGTCATCAATTTAGCTTAGCTCAAGCCGAAGACCTAAGCGTCCTAAGTGAATAAAACAAAACGGATTACCACTGAGTTACAGAACTGAAATAGCTCGAACAGTGAGAATCTGTGGAATGGTTACCTTCACGTAATGTAACCCTTGTATAAATAAAGCTGGCGTTATTAAAAGTGATGAGGTTCACAGAAGGGCCACTGGTGCGGTCGGCTGGGACCTTAGTACTCGTATATGGATGCATGCCGCGGTCTTGGTGGATCAAGTGTTGTACTGTGCGCAGATAAAGTGATATCAATTTGGCTACGAACTCTCACAATTTGTTATTTATTCACGGCTGAACCTATGAACTGACGATGCTAATTTTGCGGAGCATTTTTTGGATAAATTCGCGAGTAGCAAGAAAAATATTATAGCTACATTTATGTTACAGGATTTTTTTAATGAAAGACATAAATTGCATGTATGATGTATGACAACTGACGTAGGATATTTAATTTTGTTTTACCTGATTGTATCAGAAGAAGTCTTAAATGTTTGTCGAGTTTATGTAAGTATGTCAATTTCGTCGCCTTTGCAGACTAAGCGGCTACGGAATACCCAAATATACACAAGGTGTCTGACAAGGTGTCTGATGAGGAAGTGACATAAATAAAATTTAAAATTGGCGTCTATGCTTTTTAAGACAGTCGGATACTTCGTACATTTCTAATATTATGAAATTATATATTTATTACCTTTTAAATAAGAGTGACTGACTGTGTAAGCAAGCGCAAAACAATGCAAGGATGAGTATGAAGTCTGTACACTTAGACGTCTTTATTCGTTAGTATGAATGCAATAATATGCACATATTTAAAGTCAACCTGCGCAATCCGATGCCGGGGGACAATTTACAGCTTCTTTCTTAGTGAAGTAGCCTTATGAAAATTATGCACGGGATTAAATTATTGCGTATTTTCACTAGATATACGGTGACGTGGTTTGTTTTACTGCAGAAGCAGTAACTATGTAACCGGAATGTTTCTGTAATCTCACACACTTAAGATTAAAGAGATAGAGGATATAAATCATACTATACAGTACTTGCGAAATATATTGAGCCAGAAGTCCATTTGTAAAATGTATTTATAGGAAATTGTGTTGTTTCTGATGAAATAACAGTGGGTAGGTATTTTAATGCTAGAATTTAGTGATCTAATTGTCAATTTATGACGATAATACTAATGTTCGGTCATTATCACATAGCACACCTGATTTCAAACTGAGCAAAGCTATGGACATCAGACAGACTGATAGAACACTTTTTTTTTATAATAAAATACATGTAAACAAATAATACATTCCACAAAACTAGGCGCAAGACAAAAACAAATTAAATTATTATGATTGTTGTGGAATAACGAATCTTTCCTGAAATGTTTTCAAATTTAGAAATATAAATGTGTATTTTTTATTATATTTGTATCCAAAATCCTTTCACAAAAATATAACCTGCACGGACTTCAAATCCCCATGTCAACTTCAGTTGAACATAAAAACGTATACAAACAAATCAAGAAGCAGATTTCAAACATTTTTTCAAACGGTCACCCTTAATATTGTTATAAACAACAGGAAACAAACAGTTTGAATGGGATAGAACACATCTAGCGCCACAGAATTACCAAAAACCGAAAAACCTAAACCAACAAAAATGAACCGAAAGACAAAAGATCGGTCCCGATAACATTACCTAATCGATAATTGTATCTACGACACTCCGACTCACACGCAACGTCGTAAAAAGGTGAGAAAGTATGATGATAAAACTATACTTCGAACATATTAAACTTTACACACTAAAAATCTCAGTTGATTTTAATATAAACTCTATGGTCTTATCTTTAGGGCGGCAGCTATTAAATCTTGGGTGCAAATGAAAGTGGTAGTATTGTAAAGTCGCGAAGAGCATAGCAATAAAAAAGGTGATATGTCTCAGTGGAAGCGACAGTGGACGTCTACCCGATAAGAGACCACCTTAGTGGATACTGGACCCAATTTTAGGACTGTGTTCCGGTTTTAAGTCACTTGAACACATACTTTTCTATACTAATTACTTATGTTCATTCAGTAGTATTTTAGTATGTGAAAGTTAATTGAGAGCTGATGACAAGATAGATAGAATTAAGAGTATTTTCTATTACTATGTATTATTTTAATCAATTTATCGTATTTAGGTAATAATACGGTCCATATTTGGATAGAGGTCCACCCACAGTATGTTGTACTAACTTTATTTGCGATTTGTGATAGAAAAGAGGCTGCAAAAAGGACTTGAACACAAAGTTGTTATTAAATTTAACTAGAAATAATACAACGTTTACAGCGATTTGTGTGTCCGTCTGTACCATAGCAAACCCTTGCAAGCTGCACCAAAATCACGACGACATAAGCAATTAATTCTTGAAGATCTTTGGCAATCGTTACAGTGTTGTATAATATGTAAATTTGTAGTGTTTATAGTTTCAATTAATTGAAATCAAACGTATGTCTTGAAGATATTTTTATTGTAAGAAAAAGTGACAGAACATATTATATTGACTTAAGAAAATCAAAATTAGAACTACTTTTTCTAATGTGCCAGTACGCGCACATACAGATCTATCAGAAATATAAGAAAGTCTTATAGCCTGATCCCATTAATGTTGCTGGATTTTCTAGTAAATTAGGTGTATATTCTTTTAATATCTGTGTAACTGGTCACATCACGTCGGATTGTATCGTTGTTGCAATGTATTAGCTCAGTGTAGATAATATACTACGTACTAGTATGAGCATTGGAATTATTGTGATGTTGTATTTTCGATCATTAACATAAAAAACTGACTACATATTTACGTCACGAATGTCAAACGACTTTTTGTAAACAAATTGGTATATGTATTTAAAAGGTTTAATAATTAATATAAGTCTGTATTTAGCACGCAAAACTTTTAAATCACTGATTTCATTGCACAACTCATCTCAATGATAAGAACATCTACTTTTGTATTTCTTTCACTAATAAAATAAATTTTAAGACCGAAACAAAGCCTTATTTTACAAGCAAACATAATTGCTTTGCGTAAACATCGCGCAGAGCAAATGTTACTTAATTTGTTATTAAAATTGAAATATGCATATTTGTTTTCAAGCCAAGACTTACTGTTTTAATAACAATATGTCTTAAATATCGCCTGAATATTTTCAAATCGTGATCGCGAGGCAATTACGTATTTTGTTTTACTAAAATATACATTTATGGCGAAATAATTAAGTATGTATGTTTATCTGTTTGGTAAATTGAGCGATAACTCCTAAAGCGTGACGGGACCCACCGCTTGGGGCAATAATAATGACATCTCCCAAATATATACGATTACAAGGAGATAGAGCGTCGTCTATTACTTTATTTCGTGTCATCGGCCCGAGTTTCGAATTAACTTCTTGCCCTATAGGCTTGATATTTGATGATACTGAGAACAAGTGAGATTGTTGATATTTTCGGTGAATTAATGGTGGTCATTTTCATTGAGTTTTTAAGTTAAGACTGTAAATAAGATTTTTATTTATTTTTAAGTATAGTTCGTGCATAGTAGTAGGCTATCTTTAGCAATCTCCATCTTACAGAACTCCTAGCTAAGTGCTAGTATTCTAATCTGCGGTGAGTAAGAGTTTTCAGAGCTCCGTGATGTTCTTTTCAAATAAAAAAATATTCAGTGTAGGCCCTAATAAGGCACTTATGAATGTCTAAAATACCATTGGTTCGGAAAAAAAGTCACTTTAGCGTTAACTTTTAACCGGAGTTAAAGAAGAAGTGATTCTTTATTAGTTTGTATTTTAATCTAGCTATATAGTAATCTCAGTAAAGGGTATATAACATAAAAATGTAGAATACCCACTTATACTAATATTCTAACGAGCTCAGAGTTAATACAGGTTTATTGGGGGTATTAATGGAGATATTGTTGTTAATGATGAAACGATAAAAAAATCTTACTCGTATAAAAGGCTAAACATTCCCCAAATAACAGAGGCTATATTATTTTATCTTATACTTCTAGGCTCACAAATTTTCGGGCCAAAGAGTAGTACGGAAATGCATTTAAACAGTTATAATATGTTTGTTAAGATAGTCTTTTGAATCCCTAATCTCATTACTGACAGAACGTGTTAGTCCAAGCGATTTGGGATAAGTTCCAGCATCCATAAGTTTGCCGAGCCAGCCGCAAAACAAACTGAAGTATTATGTTTTCATTGCGATCCCACGAAAGGTTCAGATTATTCAAACAAATCTTTTGTCTATCAATCCTAAGATCATCGGATCAGTCAACAAAATGAAAGTTAATCGGATCTTCATTGTAAATATATTGTTTGGAACAATATAATCCCACCCAGTTGCTCCCACAATCATTCGTGAGTTCTTTAACTATATAGGGTTTTCTGTTGATGGATTTACGACTTGGGGACATTGTTTTTTTATAAAAAAAAAGTATACAGGCTGTTTCTTATGTCAAAACGCTTAAATACATTAAAAAGGTTCAATTATAAGTTGCTATTTTGTATGACTATGATTTATGACTAAGCAAATGCTACTAGTCTATAAGCTACAGATAAACGGACCACCGTTTTAAACGAAATTTAATCCTGTAAGGTCTTTGGTTTATCCTATTCGCAAAGCTTGTTTAATCTTACGACGATGACAAACAAGCGTATGGCCCGCCAGATGGTAAGCGGCCACCAAGGCGTATGTACGCATGCAATCCCTTGCGTTTCCAACTTTGCTGTTTAGAAGACTCGTTGTGCTAGCAGTATGTTTTTCTTACTATCCGTACAGCGTATCCTGGAGAAGGTCTGACTAAATTTTTTTCTGCAAAAACAAAGCTACATCAGAGCAGTATTATTTGGTGTCTAAAGTCTCCAGAAAGCATTGTAGAAAGCAAGTCAAAGCATTGTTTATGGAAAATACCTTCACTCCCCTCTAAGTTAAATATTTCATTGTTATGAGTGTACGGAAATCAATTTCGCACATGTGGACGTAAGTAAGGAATTTATAATTTTAAGACACAGTAGGAGGTTCTTATTTTAAGTTTTTGCTGTTAAAAGTAAATTTGCTCAGGTTGATCCCATTGATCTCCCGTGGGACAGGGAAAGTGTGGCCAAGCCTTGGCCAAACCCCAAGCTTAAAGCCAATTGTTTGGACAGTCCGAATGGAATCTGTTTGTTTTTGGGGATTATCTTTGATTTTCATTCTGGCCAGTCATGTGCACATGATCGCTTTAGAATTATGACAAATCCTTTTTAAATGCAAGCGTTAGTTGGCTATATTGTAGTATACCTACTGAGTTGGAGATCCAACGAAATGGAATTAATTATCAATACTAATACGCACTTTTTTATTTCTTTCAATGGGTTTGTGAAATGAAAAGTTAAATGTAATCCTATGATAAAAAGAACGTTCCGAGCTAATAACGTAGTTACAGTATTAATCTAGGTATGTTTCCAAATAGGGGTCTATAGTTTTGAGCCTCTGGAAATTCCGGCTGGTAAAGATCCCACTGCATCACCAAAATACAGCCTCCTCATAGTATGTGCTTACAAGTAAATATCAGTGGTTTGGTTTGAAGGGAAAATTACAGTACAGTAAGCCTTAGCAAAAACCACTGTTAGACTATGTAGGTATATGAGAATCAGTAAGTTTTAATTATTGTTCCTGATAATAAACAAATTAATACAGTTTGAAATAAAATTATTAATCTTGTCTCTAATTTATTAATCTAATAATAATGAGATAAAAATGAATATCTATAATAGATTTTTACTCAAATACATAGTCGAAAGTTATTCTTGCTAAAGGTACTGGTATGATATAGGTATTTATCTAGTCATTTCCCGTTGAGGTAGTTCTAATTTTTAAAAGGAGGCCGCAAACCTCACAAACCTATTAAAACTCCAAAAAGACAAGAAGAGGTCTTGCTACGCTAGATAGCATTGCTGAGTAAACAGGCGAGATATTTTCCAGCGAAACGATCACTTGAATTAGATCAACGAGGTTTTGTCTCGAGAACTGGATAAGAGACCGGGGCAAGACGAGTCGCGAATGACATAAATATTTTTTTATTTAAAAAAAAATTAAAGAAGTGTTTAACGTCACATTCAATATATTTCTTAATTGAACGGAGAGATGTATTCTTGACAACATCCCAAAACCTAGATACACAAATTCCCGTCGCCTGTAACATGAGCCTGCGATAACGCTTCAAAAGACGCCGTACAACAGGCGCCGCCGGACGCTCTCATGCAGAAATCAACTCTTGATGAAACGAACACTTAATACGCAGTGACGGTCAATACGAACCCTAATTAAGGGAAACTAACCACCAGCTCAACGTGAACCCGCATCGTCGAAGAAATTTCACTGGAAGGGATGCAGCGCAAAGTTCAAGTGCACTGGATGCATGTTGATATCGTTATCTTATCGCCTAGCATTGATTTTGAGATTTAAAATCTCAGTGTGCGGTTTCAACGTGTAAAGATAAGCCGTGATAAGTGTATCTTTGATGTATTTATTTATATATTTATTATTTTATTTTCTTATAGGATTGAGGTAGTATGTGGCACTGCGTTGAAGTCTTTTCTTTCTAATTGTTTTCGCATCACAGAACCTATCCTACGGAATATATGTTTTTGAGCAAATTTTATTCTTTATTAGCTTAAGAAGACATAGAAAATAAGACAATAATTTGATAAAATGTTAAATTTAGGCCGTAGATATTTGCCATGCCAGTTTTTTTTTTAATAACCCCCTATCGAATAAAAAAAATAATACTCCTTATGATTCCATAAATACGTACAACTGTTTTTAGATTTCTAAAAGATGTAATTTCTGTAATTAGTTTCAAAAATGCGACGGCACGCATCGACACACGATATTAAACTTAAGAATGGATCGTCGTAAATTTCTTCCATAAAATAATGCTCTTTTTGATGAAGGACTCTAAAGAAAAGAAATTGTTTTATTTCAGGATTTCACTATAATTTATTCGATATTTATTGGTTCCTAGTTTACTGGTAATAAGAAACATCCCACAGGAAACCATGTTAAACGACTAGAGCAGTAATAATATAAAAATAAGAAAAAATAAAATATTTATTAGAAATCGTCGATATTGTACTTCCATACAACTTAAGCCCAGTTATAAATCTAAGAAAGATGCTGCGATTTAATTTACGATTGTGACTAATTATTTCAGATTCTTCTATTTAATATCTTTATAGATATACATTTAAATCAATAGTGAGTATAAAATTATTGTATTGATTCATACCAAGTCATCTAATCCATATATTTATTTCACCGAACTTTGGGAACATAGTTATGAAGGATCAGCGATGCGAAACTTATAGTTAGTTGTTGATAGGCTAGGGTAACTGTATAACATAAGACAGACCACATTAATTTAATAATTAAAGAAACAGTACATGACGACTTACATTCATATTATGATTCTTAATTAATTCTCAAACTCATCGAAAAATGTCGCCCGACGGTTACCCAACTAATACGACATCGTGCATGAAATATTTCAGTACATGCGCACGCTTCGATGTGTTCGAGTCGAGCGGTCGCGACACTGAACTAATGTCAAGGCGAGCGCAATCAGTGTGCGTGGGCGACGCGTAAGGATACTAGAGATATTATTTGAATTGTAATATTTAAATTGATTTATTCTTTCCTATTTTTATCATCACAATGTAAGAGATCTCCTTTTAACAGTAACAGTGCTAAGTTCTTTTTGCTGCCGCCTATACATTGGTGTTATTCTTTTCTTTCTTACTACTAGTATGAAAAACTCAAAGTTTCTCTATATAGTATTCCGCAACGGAAAGGTATAAGTTGCTTCCAACCGGTGGTGGGCATGTGTGAAGAGATTGATGCAAATGAAGCAAAAGTAATATTTAAATTCTTGCTAAAAGATTGTAGGCGACAAAGTGACATTTCAGGCACTTATGAGTTTGCAAGTCTGGGACACTCGCTAGACTGAACTCCTATTACTATAAATGCCAATCTAAATCTGTCAGTTTGATGTTTTCACGTTTATCCGAGCGTAAACTTAGCAACCAAATAGCATGTTACGTAAAACAAACCCACTGTGACCACCATTAATATCTAAATTGTTGAATGCACGCAATAAAAGATTCAGCTAGAAGCTAGTAAGTTATATGAAAACTGGTCGCGATGACATGGAATATATTAATATTATTTTTCTTTTTGCCATGGCATTTTGAATCATTAGAAATATTAATTTAACCTATGTTTTCCTGTGAGTCTGACACAATAAAAATAAAACATAAAAAAGCCTCTCATCAGTAACAGTATGCTTGATAGTAAGCAATAGCTTATTTAAAATGAAAATAGTTTATTCAGCTTAACCCCAAAAATACACACACTGGATGTTTTAGATAAAATGGCAGAAACATTATTTAGTGGAGCAAATTAACAACTAAAAATTAAAAAAAAAACGTACATGGTTCTCAAATCAAACTGCACTACGTAAATATGTTTTTCGCTTATATAAATGAATTGTTTTTTTTTATATTATTCTTACACGTCTTATCCATCCTTACTTGTCGCTCACCGCACTCGCGCTTCAGTAATTGAACGGCAATGTAAAAGGTATCTACGGCGCAAATAATAAAAAAAAGGACCCATAATCGCGGGTCGCGCCGCCCCGCTTCGTGCTGTACGGTTATTGTGCGACCAAATAAAAATGTACCCATTCAACGGGTTGAATTTCAAAGCGTAGGATGTAGAATGCATGTTTCACTTTTGTATGTATGCTATTTGAGATTTTCACCATTTTATTGCTGTTGTGTTTTCCCTGTAAGGGGCATTCAAGCTTAGTAAGTTCAAGAATCATTTCGTTGATTTGGTTCAAGGGCATCCATCATAACTCGTAAAACAATATATAAACGGCGGTATATGAATCGTTATCCCAAGAAATATATTACATAACAGGAGAGTAATTATGGAAAGTAAGGAGAGTATGGTAATAAAAAAAAAAAAAAAAACAGGAGTGTTCACTATAGCAAAAATTTACTATACTCGTATTATGCAATATGTTATAAATAAGTAATCTGCACTACAATTCTTGTTGCAAAATTTATAACAATCCAGTTGCACACGTTTTTGAAATATCAAATTTTTTATCAGTTTTCCATGCTTGTCTACGATTATGATATTAAAAATATTGTTTTTATTTGCAGAAACAAATGCAGAAATTAAAACCCTAAGAAGAGAAGATATATTAAAAGTGCAGACACAAGTGGCGCCCTTCGGAGACGTGTTATGTGACTCAATTTGTCAAATGCTGATTCTGTTTCTTTATTTACGTTAGGCATGTGTTGAATTTATAAGCGACTGAGCTTTCTTGAAGAGAATAAAATGTTTTTAAGTAATGTTGTTTTAAGTTTGGATGTCTATACTTATTTTTGTTTCATTATAATAATAATATATCTTTACGCCTACGCGGGTCTCCGAAGAGGTAGGCAGAGATGTTACAAGACCTACTTTACATTGATTTGGTGCCAATGTGACAGATGTTGAGTACGTTACCATCTCTTAGTCACCAACATACGTTCTTCACCGTAAACGACGTGGTGTACGTGATCACTGCGTTATAGTTTTTTAGTAAATTTCATGAGTACAGACCGGTGGGATATGAACTGGAATAATTGGCAATGCTTCTAACCACACGGACACCGTGGCTATCGTTTTTTATTTAATTATTAATTTGTAAATTGTGCACGATACAAGAATATTTTAGCGAAAGTATTTAATATTTTCTAAAAACGAGATGATGATAAATAAACATTAATGAATTCTCGATATAAAAGTCCAAAGAACTACCCAGCTACCCGTACTATCGTTATCTCATGATCTCAGTCACTCGATCGAAAGCCGCACAAATATTCATTGTTAACACTTTAACACGGATCTCTGTTCGAGATATCAGATTATGTGTTTATAATTTTATTTTATTGGGAATCCTACTGCGATGAACTTTTTGCTAAGCTTTATAAATAGTAGGGGCTTTAGATACGATTTGAGAATTTGTGATATGTCATCTATAGCAATCATTTGCTGCGTGGAATGTTGGCTATACAATGGAGTATTTATTTATTAAAGCTAAAAAAAGAAATAATCTTTATCCGACGAGACGTGAGAATCAAATTCACGAGCCGCCGGTCTAATTAAGACCTTAAAAACTTAACTATTGTTTGCCGAGCTAAGCCAAAAGATATCTCAATTTCCTTGAAACAATATAGCCGGGTCGCGCCGTGTAAAAAGGCCACCTTCTTTATTGGGGACGTAAATAAAAACGTCGGGAGAGCTGGTTAAAAAAAGAGTTTTTTAAGAGAAAAGGTATACGCGGTTACACAGTCCTATCAAAAAATAAACAAACACAAGTCTCTACTTAAGTTTGTGCTGTGTCCGCGGTTCCGTGGAAGGAGGCTGTAAAATTTATGATTCGTTGAATTATTTTCGGTCATAGTGAATAAATGTATTTTATAAGGCGACATCTGCACTTGTGTTTCGACTGTTCTGTAGCCTTCTCAAATGGTGTGAATATATTCTTTGAGAGTTACAGAAGGATATTTTTTATATTTTATTTATCGGTCAGACAAGAACGTTATACACGCTTATAACATTGCATGAATTTATTTACAGCCCCATTGCTTAGTTGCAGGTTTCTTTGGTCTATCTTCTATTAAGTATCTTATATAAACCTTAGGATCGTCTAAGAGATCCCACAATATTACACAAACCTAATCTTTCAACGCGTAATAAAAGTAAATTCCATATTAATTATTTAAGTGTATGTATCATTATTTTTCATTTTGTCTTTTAAATTAAATCCTATTTAATATAATAATCAGTTTAGCGCTGTCCGTTCCGTGACTGGCAATATGCACGTGCACTCATTATTAACTCATATTTTTTTTAAGTATTAACACTTTCCTTATAACTAGATGCTCCCTATATATATTTTTTAGTTTAAGTGAGTTTTAATGCGAGGTTTTTGTATACCTATAAGTACTTGTTCTTGCTCACGACTTCAACCGCCTTGGAACATTACCAGTTGGGATTTCATATAAAAGGGTAGTAAGAAGTAAACTATCATTTAACAATAACGTAGATTAATTTCAAACAAAGACCAAAATCTTGAAACGTACCCTGCAATTACGCGGTTACACAATTGGCTGACACATTATCCACCCTTTAACTGATTACAGGTTAGGCATTCATAGCTAATGTAACCGGCACTGAAAAAAGGAATACTCCCTAATCTCATGATTATAGGAGCTGAGCTAGATACATTATAAAACCATTATAAACGCATCTACCCCTAACAGATGCGCTGAGGGTAAGTTTAATGGTTATTCTATTCACTATTTACTCTTTGTATTACATTTTATTTAATAGGGTTTTAATTTCAGTGGCTAGCTATTATTTTTTTGTTCGTTTCTGGGGAGATTTTTTGGTAGTATCTAATTGATGTTTTGATTGTGAGTAGGAAGGAGCTAATGAGGAGCGAATGCTATTGACGGATTGGACCAATTTTGAAGCATACCTACTTACTTTGCTAATTTGTTCATTGTTTAGGAATTCGACCATTAACGTATTATTTGATTAAAAAACAAAGTTGTAAATATGTATGCAATACTGGTTCTGTGCGGGGATCAAATCCCACTCTAGGCGCGGCAGGCCAGTCACTTGACTGCAAGACCAACCGTGTTATCAGTTAATTTCAATTGTCGAGTGAATGAATAAAAGTTTCTATTAATCCATACAAAACTATTTTCATTCTTCATAAATTACGTTTGCGTTTGAAATTAGTCTACGCTACTACGTAAAATACTAACTATTATCCCTTGGGAGTTTAAAAGCATGTAATGAGAATCAAATAAGTTTTGTCCATAACTATTTATTCGACGGATGTCTCACTCCTTAATACTATTTAACCACCATGATGCATAGTGGCACCGTGGCATAAATTATCGTATGTCACAATCATGCGTTCTTACCATTGCGGACAATCGTTCATTGAGGTACTTATTTATTTTAAATACAATCATAAGGGGGCCCTCCCGCCGAGCGCTGTCGCGGGCCCCCAACCTCGGGTTTCGGTCGCCTTTAATCAACTGTCATGGATGTACGATACCATTACCAAGCTTAATCTTACAAACATTTGAGACAACATCTACTATCCTGTATTTAAAGTTGAAGTTCCGAAGAATTTCCATTACATAAATTTGTAACGGTAAGCCAAGAGCGATTTGGTTTCATGCATCCGATGTAACCCTTATTTAGATTGTAGCAGGCATGATATCTGTATGTTTTATCGGTGTCATACGGTTGTCTTGAATAGTAAAGAGCGGTCGATCGCAGTCGTCATCTTTCTTTATTTGATTGCGGTGTTATATCGAAACTGGGGCAGGTTCGGATGACGATGGATTTTTAGGGACTAGAAATTAGGGTGCGACTGTTTCAAGCTGTTGTATAAATAAAGGGTTAGGAATTCAAGTTTTTTTTTTATTCAAATATTTACTTGACTTTTCGTCACATTGATTTATATAATTTTAATCGCCCTAAAGGGCTGATAGGATATAGATTTATAACATAGTATTTACATTTACTTACCAATTAATTTACCACACTTTAGCAATTTCAAGACGAATGTATTTTTTTTGGTTCTTTTCACTTATCACGCAAAGGGACTAAATTTCAATTTAATTATATTTGGCATAAAAATAGGGCAGTACATTTAGAGCTGTAACTTGAATAAAAAGTATTATAATTAATATTTTTCATAGAATACAAAATATATTATAATTTGCTTTGTCCGCTTAATGAGTGTGAAATGGTCGAACGGCCTGCGCCCAGGTGAGCTCAGCCGTGGTTTCTTCCGACACGTGTTTCAGGACTTCCACGTCCCATCATCAGGGTGCCGCCGCGTTGGTCGAGCAGCGTGATGTCACATCGAGGTCTGGATGCTGGAGCAGCGCCGCAGCACGATGGTCGGACGCTGGAGCAGCGTCACAGGATGCTGGACCAGCGTCGCAGGATGCTGGAGCAGCGTCACAGGATGCTGGAGCAGCGTCACAGCATGATGGTGGCGTGAGACGCCACGACAGCACGTAGACCCTTCTGTAACTAAAGCTGAGAAATGAGTCATTTCTCCAGCATCCTGCGACGCTGGTCCAGCATCCTGTGACGCTGCTCCAGCGTCCGACCATCGTGCTGCGGCGCTGCTCCAGCATCCAGACCTCGATGTGACATCACGCTGCTCGACCAACGCGGCGGCACCCTGATGATGGGACGTGGAAGTCCTGAAACACGTGTCGGAAGAAACCACGGCTGAGCTCACCTGGGCGCAGGCCGTTCGACCGTTTCACACTCATTAAGCGGACAAAGCAAATTATAATATATTTTGTATTCTATAAATATGAATTTCCGCAAAGTGAAACCTGAATCAATTTAATATTTTTCAGTCAAAAATGGATTCCACGCACTTGTAACTTTGCACTCTATCATATCATGGGTCATTGTGTGTCATCATCATGTGTCGTGTTTTATAATTGTCTATAACGGTGTAAATCTTAAATAGTAGGTAGTTGGTCTTTCTTCTAAAATGACAATTTTATTAAAATAATCTGTTCATTAAAGTCACCCCGTGCTATAAAACATCTTACAAGACAACACCTAACAGAGAATGTATTTTTTACAGCGCGTTAATAACCTGTGTGTAATCGTCATAATATTCATACATCGGACCCATAACCGACCGTCAAGCCCGACACGTTGATCTGACGAATTTGTTATGGTCCGAAATAAGGTGTTACACACGGACTTTGAGTTCGGCTAACAGATTTTAAGGTACAGGATTTGTGTCAGGAATAATAAGGAATAATCAATTCTAATGTGTGAATATAAACTCCCTGCTTAAAGCGAGATTTAAGAGATACTGGAAACATGCAATTCAAACGCAAACCTTTTTTCTTTCACTAATATTTAAACAAAAGCCTTTACTTCTAGCGGCAAAGTCCCTAAATTGGCAACACAGTTCCTCGACTTCTTGTAATTTTCGTATGTTCACGCATTCACTCCCATAACTGAAGGGAAGGATCAGTTTCACATCAAAAATCCTTCTGTGTTCTGTTCAAACTCGGGGTCAGTGTAACACACGCGCTAGCCATTTCTTTTTTCATGTCCTAAACGGACCTTAAGTAAGGTATTGTGGACCGAATGGTAACAATAGCCACCATTATGGACGACCGCCGATACCCCATTCTTTGGTGGAGTTTAATTGTGTGATGAAGCATGGTTACGACATTTTTTTTATGCGTGAACCGAAAGTGTTGCGAGACAACAAAAACTGGTCTTGTTTTATGATTAGTAATGTTTATAAGAATTTGGTGGTTATTAAACGTGATAAGAAAAAATAGCTGGTAATGAAATCAATTGCGAGTAATATGAGGTTGTTCAGCACGATAATATTACCAGATTATTATATAAAATACATTAAATTATCGTTTTAAGTAAGACAACGGAGAGACTTAAATTTTATTTTAAGTTCGACGGTGCAGAGACTTGAATATGTGTTAAGTTACACAGGGGAGATATTTGAAAATATTTTAAGTTTAATCGATAGGCCATACACAAACAAAGACACTAACTAGAATGTATTGCATTGGGCATGTAGTCGGTTGGAAACTTCTGCCAAATCTGATGCAATTAGGATCTAGATAGCATGGTGGATAAGGCAAACGGCTTACCCCCGCCCGGGGCAATGTGCAGCTGACAGCTGCAAAGGAAACGAATAAAAGCCTATATTTCGGGTAAATATATTGGTATGTTGTATTAACTGAATGTTATACTTGGTTTGTTATTAATCAACTGAAGTGTGTGAACAGATTGATGAATGGAAAAGCGGTGTGAAAACCAAGAGTGACATGGCGCTCTAGGAGGTGGGCGTTGTCATCTGCGACACAGTTCTAAACTTCCACAGATGGCATCTATTCTTCAAGATGTAACCTACTTAAAAAAAAAAAACTATATATAAATAAATAAAAAAAACCTCTGTCTAGCCCGCGAGTGACAGGCTCGATTTATAATAAGAAACAGGTAAGTGAAACTCCAAATTTATTGAGAACTTTTATCAAACCTTCAATTTAAATAAGTACCAATGATAAATTAAAAATAAATATTTTAATTAAGCAATGTCAAAGTTAAAGCGTGTTTAATAATAATCATTATTAGTTTTAAGCCACCAAGTATATTTAATTTTAACACGGACGTTTAAATTAAGTCCTTAATTATTTTAATTCATAATCAAATTTAGTTAAGGTTCGATTTCGATTAATAAAGTGGGAGAGTAATAAGGCTGCTCATTACTCGCTTACCACCCGCTAGGTCGATAAGTTGATTTTTATTTGGAGCAATATAACGTACAAAAAAGTCGTGCAAATTGTTGAGTCGTGGTGAGAAATATTGTTTAAAATGTTAGTTCAGTTCATATATTATTTAACAAAAAACTTCTTTAAATATTATTTTTAAGGTGTACACTTTTTCTGTCCATTCTTACTGCAATACTAATATGGTACCTTGTAACTTATACAAATACCAGCCAAATAAATTATTAAAATAATCATCATTATTCTTGATGCCTCTCACAACTGAATTAAAACTACGCTCAATTATTTTTCTGCCTTCTTGGTATATATATTAATAAACTACTTAGTACAAAACAAATAACACAATAATGAGTAAAAAAATAATTGTTTTTTTATTAACATTCCCATCTTAGGAAAGGGAGGTGTAATAAAAATATTTTTCCATTATTGTCTTCAACCTTTACAATCTCAAAAGTAACCTACGATATCATAAATAAGGTTTAATATGATATAATTTATATCGAAGCACCCCAGAAGTTGATTAGACTCCGAAATAAGGTTAAGGAAGCTGCGTGCACTAATTTTGTTGGGTATTATAACTGGACGTAATAATGTCCACAAATCCGTGATTTTATTGAGAGCCGCTGTTGAAGAAGCCCCCAATTGAACGGACGGTTTTATGCTCTACGGAACAATTTAAAATATCTTAAAAAAAAAACAAAAAGTCTTCTTTTGAAACATAGATGTGTTTTCAAATTTACAAACGGCCTAACATCCATTTAATTTTGACTTAGCGTACGAATACGTAGGGCACTAAGTGTGTGAAAAAAAATATCTAAAATATTATCAGTGACTTCTAGCATTAACTCGTCCTAATGAGAGGTTACTTTTTTGTGAGAACCATGTCGCCATAACCGAAATTTGATGAGACGGCGGAACCCGTAATTATTGAGTTAGGTATTTATCGTCCAAAAAGACCTAATACTGTCCATAACCTACACACTACAAATTCCGCTCTTAATTAATAAAAAAACGGTTTTTAATAATATTGTTTTTTTTAACCCTTTAACGGTATTTTGTTTTATGATTGAACAATTATAACTCTTGCAACGCGCTTTATTTAACTTTGAACCTACCTGAAATATATTACGCTAACATTTATAGGGACTACAAAATAATTAAATAAAGTATAGTTATTTCAATAAGGTCTGCAAATTTATGTATTTAAAAAAAACTATTTCTGTCTTTTTTCTATAATATATTTAATAGTATTGTATTTAAATTATCTGTTATTTATTATTATATTATTTGTTATTCACCCGTCAATTAATTAAATAAACTACGTCTGTAGCTACTTCAACACAATAATCTATTAAAAATTGCTTGGAAATCCGTATTATACAGCATACTTAAAGCCAGTCTAATAAACTTCTCGATTGATGGTAGACCAATAAAATTAGGACATTTTAATTTAGTCGGTGTATAGACTAATTGCCTTCAGACGGTGGTCCGTTCTTTATAAATAAAGCTGTTAATTAGCCGGGTACTTCAGATCCTATTGCCACTATAAAACAATAAACTGCAACTGCCTACTTGGTCCTTCGAGCACAAAATATAAAGTTAAGTAGGGCTTTAATTGATTTGCAATAAATAATGGAACACAGTGGAGTTGCTTGAGACCGGCTGACGTAGATTTATTGGTTTATAAACAAAATACTTTGTGCCGATTTATAGATACTCGATAAATACAGACAAGTCCACTCAGCTCGTCAATGTCATGAATGCACAGTGCTTGAAACTTACTTTTTCATTTTTTTTTATGACAAATTAGCTGCTAATTGTCTAAAATATTTTTTGCTATAGTTGATTTCACTTCGAATTTAACGATAATATTTGTTGAGGCGCATGAAGGAGTTTTCATTGACGCTTGGCCGGTTTGCGTTTAATTCCTTTTTTGTTCCTTTTTCAAATCTTCTTGTCTATACCATTTTCATGACCACACCGTATTTTTCGTGCCTCAGTTTATTTTATTTATTTAATATCAAACCCCGTCTAATATTTAATAATGAAGCATTTATGGGTTACTTGCAAATCAAGGCACGAAATACAGGTAATAATGGATTATAAATTGGATTCAATCTGCCTAGTGGAAATGAAAAACCCTGTGTTATATATTTAGCACAATACATTTGTACGTCATAACAATATTTGAGTCAAAACTTAATGTGTTCAACCAACACACTTGTCTAACACGCACGCAACAAATCCTTAAAAGAGACACAACACAGGGAACTTCCCGGAAACTGAGTAACATTCGTCCAATACTTCAATTACTTACAGATAAGGGTGTTTGCGGTGACATACAAACCGACAGACACACACGCGCCTGTCACCAAATAGCTGTGTTTGTAGTTCAAACAGTTGATAAGATAACCTTTAGTTCACGCCGACACAATGGGCGTCGGTGTCAATATTTGTTATGTGAATACCTTACGGAGTGCCGAGCGCGTGCTAGGGCCCTGTGTCACACCGTGCTGTAACGCATCCACATGAAATGGCCTTAGGCACATTTTTTCGGTAATGAGTCGTAGTAATATGAAGGGAAGAGAAGAGATTGCCGAGCGTGATAAGACTGCCAGTTGTACTCTACTTATATGTAACACTATATTAAAAACACTATGTTAAATAAATAATATTTTAGGCTACATTTGTAAGGTTTTCATGAAAACAATTATTGTTGTTCCAAAAAACATTTGGGAGTCGGAACCGGCGGGTATGAATGAAGAGATTGATAAATGTTAAAGATGCAAAAGAGGTGTGCAAGTCAAGATTGAGACTGCGTGAGGGACTTTGCGTTATTGACAGACACACTTTCATTTTTAATATTATCATTTAAAAAAATTTAGATCTGTTTGCTACGCATACAAATTGGATGTTTTTAGGTACCTAGACTGGAATTCCAAATATATAAAAAAACAGGAATTGCTATCTTTTATTTGTGTTTTCATGACACGGATACACGTCCTCATTTGCATGTTTTGTATGTTATTAGTATCTTGCACTAACAACACTGTGTAAGTTTGTATATTGTTCCGAAATAAATTTTGTATTCGAATTTTATTGTAACTCTTACGATATAGTGTGATAGGTGTCCGTTTAATTCACAAACGAGGCACTTAAGATTGTAACGGATGTCAAAGATAATAGAATTTAATTTTGAATGATGCGTGAATGCCAGTTGAATGTTAAGTAAGTATATCGATGTATGTACTACCTATTTCTACATAAAATAGGTGTTACAAAGCTAATTTAAAACGCACGAACGCCAAATCGATTTACCAATAATGGGTAAGTTTATAAAATGTCAAACTCACTGCTTTAACCGTATCAATGGATAAAAGGGACTTGTACCTATAGGTATTGCGATGACATACAGAAGAAATTGATGTAAATGTGAATCAGCATAGGTTATTATAGTGTCATTAAGCCAATGCTGAAAAGAATTTGCGATAAACTGGCGCAGTATATAAATTAGGTGACTGATTGTTGGTCACTATATAAGAAGGGCTGTTGAACATTTTGTCACAAAGTAAATTCGAAACATTTTGTATATGATGATGGTGCTTTAAAATATATAAAAAGTTTTTCATTGTTGACTCGTAAACCTACTACGATTTTAAAGGGTTAATTAAAAGCTGGAATCTAGGTATATTATATAGATTATAGGTAAATTCTACCGTTACTCTATATGAACATAATCAATTTCAGTTTCATTTTATTAAAAATAAATTTAATTGGACAGATGAAAAGCTGGTTGAACAGTTTAAATGTCAGTTCATGTTTAAGATGTAAAGAGTCTAAATATAAGTAACTACAAATGTCGAAGCACAAATAGTATTTAACTATTGATGTCAGCAACAACGAAACAAGAGATTGTAGCTCGCCCTTATTACTAGCTGTATTTTGTCTAAAACTATCAATAACACGTAACTGCCTGTTACTAGGATCGTGTAGGTCGATAACAAATTGTCAAGTAGCTGTTGTGTAATAAACCAGTAGACATCGGATCTAAGACAAATTGGTTATTTACTAAGTAGGTGCTGACTTATTTGTTATAGGTATCAAATGAATTTAGTTTTAGTATCATTCAACGTTGAGAATAAACACCGTTATTCTCAACGTTAAGGTAGTATAATATTGTGTTTGTTTATAGAAGACTTCTATCTTTTGAAATATCATCAGATGGGTTTTGAGAAATTTAATATATTTGTCTGACGTCTGGTTTTTTATTAAAACGTAATTTTTTTTGGCAGCTAAGGAAGCTGATAGAAGTGGTATACTTTCCATACTCATATATTATAATCTATTGGTAAATACTAAATAATTAAATTGTTGTTTTACGTGACTAGGGTTAACGTAAGCTAATGTTTGTTTAAGGCGAAGTTAAGAAAGAGCGGTTACCTATTATTATTTAAATAGGAATAATTATGTATCTACCTACTATTTTGTACCATAATTATCCACATAATTGATGACCAATTCTTTCTTATTTCAGCTTTGAAGCCCTAAAACTAAGAGAAGGCGACAGCTTAAACATCTTTCACAAGAATTAGGTACCTACAATACACTCAATGGTCCACGAAGATTTAGATGTGACCAATTGACCTACCCTTTGCATTTTATTTCATACCATCACTTTCGGGCCACTGTCGCGTCAGGCAGAATACTATTTAAAACGGCGGTGAAAAATAGTTAAATTTGTATTAAAATGTATTTGGAGTATCCTTCATCATTCCGCGTTTCAAAAAATACTTTGATTCAAATAAATTACATAGCAGCACACCTTAGTTTTATATTCAAATTCCAATTTCCACAGTTTTACACAAAATGCTTTAACAAAACTATAAAGAGTAAATTGCCTTTTATTTTTAAAAGAGAGGAACGGATATGTAAATCGATTAACACCTTAATAGACGCAAATCACTTTTAAAATTGAATTAGAAAATAAAATCGATGAAGGTTGAACGTTTAATAGAAAGATTACACTATAAAAGAGTGTTTGCGACTTCAATTCGAATTAAAGTCGATTTTCTGCGCACACGCACCGGCGTCTATCGACCAATCAGAACAAGTATTGGGTGGGACGTGGGAGGTACTACCATTGGTATCGCCTAACGCCCATCGAGGCCGTTTCATTGTGAGTGTTGGATTACAGAAAACGAGGCTCAGTTGTTTTCTCAATGTTTCTGTTTCTGTGTATGACCATTCAATTGTTTTAGAAAATTGTAGATTTTGTTGCTTGCTACGTGCAAAGAGTTAGAACTCCAAAGAGATTAATTGTACAATACGAGTAGGTAAGGTGTACTGACACTTCATATGTGCTATAAAAACTTTGGTTTCAATCACAAACATATTGATAATTGTTTTCCCAAAGGTTTTTGTTATAAATGTGATAATATGGATATCGGATGGATATATTTAGTTATATTGAGAATTGTTTTCGTCACTCATTAAAATAGGTGTATGAAATGAGTATCTGGAAATTTTAGTACAAATTTTGTATATATATCTATTTAAGGCTTTCGTATTATAAACAAAAAATAATATGTATCTTTAATATATCTTTAATAATAAAATGACATATACATATAAATCTATTAGCATAATTTTCCTGGCATATAAATTCCACCCGGGTTTCCTACAAATAATCAAAACTTCTGAGATGTCAGAGAGCTTACGGGCAACTGGTTTCACACCCAGTTTTCTCTCTGTGTGTGTATACTCTTCTTTAAGTCCTCGAATATCCGAGGTCAAGGATTTTTAAGCATAGTTTATAATACTACGTTTTGTAGTTACCTACGTAGTTTATTCCAAGAAATTGATAATATAGTGTATATAAATATAGGCTATGCAAAATAATCAAATAATTCAGAAGGCTATTTCAACTCATAGTTATAGATGCCGACTCATCATCACATTGATGGGGTCGGCACAAAATGTGTCCGATGCGGTCAGTTACCAGATTTTTCATAAAGTCATCTGCACCTTGCGACCCATTTTACAGGGAAAGCCGGTTACCAAGGATAACTCAGTTGTCAGACTTTATGCTTCTCACAGACGATTGTCAAAGACTTTAAATTGGCAGCTTAGCACGGAGGTGACTCGGTATGGTATGAATTGTCACTATACCACTACTAGCCCCAGTTAAGGTTGCTTAACTTCGCAGATCGATCGATATGCGCAATGACAACTCTGCCACAACCCCATCTGGTTGACTCTGACTATGACCATAATAAATTAAATACTATATTGCCAAATAATTTAATTACACTGCTAAATTGGACCTAGTACAGTTCTTAATTTACAATAATATTTTCAGAATCCCTAAGTCATCCATAGAAGCCAGTTTAAAGGGCTGCGTATACGCATCGTGTGCGGCCACTATCTACCTAGTATCGTGACGACGCCGTTACTGTCAGAGTTGCGATAGCTGCGCGTGGGACGATTGCCAAAGAATAAAGCACCAGAGGGAACACGCGATTGATACATGCTTATCTACTCGATAAAAAAAACTCAAAATCAACTCTCAATCAATCAAAACTTCAACATTTATTTATAAGCGTGTTTCTTTATTTGACTGGACTTTACAAGAAAGTACTTTCAAATCGTCAGATTCTACCACCCGATTCGGAAGGTCGTTTTTGCTGAGAAGAATCCGGTAAGAAACTCATCAAATACACTTTTCAAATAAAACATAATAATTTACATTTCAATTTAAGCTGTGCTCTATTTTAAACACGATTTATTTTTATTTTTCCCGTAAATATGGTCAAGTAGTCGGTGTGAAGATAGCATCAACTGAATGATATTGTATTATATATTTACAAGGATCTTAAGCTACAAATAGCCTAAAAGGATGTAGTGCATTCAAATATAAATACGGAGACAAATTTATTGATTTTCATCCCAAAAGTAAACACCTACTAACCGTTGGGTACTTAATGAGTATAAAGATATAAAAATGGAGAAAGCAAGGCACAGATACTGCTAGTGTTAACGTGTATAGGCATTTGTTATTGTTTCAATGCTATGTCCTCTCTGTTCACATTGTCATCTTTGCAAACTCTCAGCCAGCACTTAGCGTTGAAGCTCGTACACGAATGGCATTCGCAATCACAATTGTCACCGTTAATTCGCATGCTTGCGATAAGATGATTCCAGCTCTTTTACTATAAAATTGTAAATGAAATAACGCTTACTTGTTTTAGCGTTTTACTCTATTATTGTCAGAACGTCTCAACGCTGTACGTAGGTCGGTTTTGTTCAACAGTCTTTTAGTACATTTTGTATGTGACATTTGCAATATAAATTTCTTTTTAAATGACTTTTGACTTTTGATTCTGACTGTTTGTTGACTACTATCTTATATATTTTATATATAAAATCCTCGTGTTGCGGTGTTTGTAGTTAAACTCCTCCGAAACGGCTTGACCGATTCTCATGAAATTTTGTGTGCATATTGGGTAGGTCTGAGAATGGGACATAATTTTTTCATCAATTTCAATCATCAATTACAAAAAAATAATTTTGAAATCGGTCCAGTAGTTTCGGAGCATATAGACATTTATCAAATATTTTGTCCACCCGTGCGAAGCCGGGGCGGGCAGCTAGTAATATAAAATATGAATATCTTTTGCTGACTCGCATAGGGACGTAAAGGTTTTTATTCCCAAGATAAATTATTTGTCAGAATTTCGTTAGCTTCTGATTGACATAATGATTAAATGTAGTAGTTGTTAAATAAGCAACTGGATCCGACGCTTGACGTGCTCTATGAGCCATGCAGGTTCTTGGTTACCCATCCAATTTTCGATCACGACGAGCTTGCTTTACAGATTATTTGCTTTTGTGATTAAGAATGAAAACACTAAGATATGAAGAGAACTTTATCTGAACTAAGACAAGGCCTTTAACTAAAGACATCGACTGTGCTGCCAGCGTTCATATGCTACGGTAACAGGTCTCTATCTGTAAAACTGTCTTTTTTCTATGCCACTGCGGTGGCACAAGCATGCGGCCCACCTGATGTTAAGCAGTCACCGTCTAATTGGTTTTTGTCTTTGTGATCTGAAATATAACTTTTTTGGTGTGGAATTATTATACTTACGTAGCTATGTATAAAATACTACTTAGGTATATGAATATATTAAAAACTCGCTTTCAATACACAAAGTCCAACCCGACCGTGGTTAACAGACGAAACATGCTGCACGCACGTTCCGCGGGCTTTGTCACAACACCTCACAATTTCACAAACCAAATGTGAAAAAAAAGAAAATAAGCGTGTGTGGTCTTCGCGAATAAAAACCTAAAATTACAAGGTACACTTAAAGGCAAATATTTTTCAAACACCGTTCGAGGGTTTATCCTTTGTCACACGACCGATTTTGGTGACAAAGGAAGTATTTGCAAAAAGGAGTCCGTTTAACTCAGCGGGGGACTCGATTGCAATATAATTTGTGAATAATTGGCGACCATGGATATTGTTAGTAACAATGTAAGAACAGAATATTAAAATTTTATTGCCAGTTTAGTTGATATTTCTGATATGCTACATTTGATTATAAGGTACTTTTACAGATTGTACATATGGGTAGCTATAGATCTTTGATCTTGATTACAGATAACATTTGCCTGTCTGATCTGTATTTTTATCATTGTCTCTTTATATTAGGTCCTTACATATGAAATTGGCGTTTTGTATGGGTGGAACAAAAAGTCGAATATTTTTTAATATAATATATTTAATTAATCAAAGTATGAACCATTATTTTCTATGCACTTTTGCCATCTCATAGGTAGTTCATTGATCCCTTTACTAAAAAAACCAGTCGGACGGGAATCAATAAAATCTTTGAAGGCGATTTGGACTGCCCCATCGGAGTTGAATTTTTTCCCTTGCAAGAAGTTATCCAAATTTCGAAAAAAATGGTAATCTGTTGGAGCAAGGTCCGGGGAGTACGGAGGATGTCTTAGACTTTCCAATTGAAGCTCTTCTAATTTAGTAGCCGTCTGTAGCGCAGTGTGTGGTCTAGCGTTGTCGTGAAGCAGCAGTGGCGTGGAGCGATTGACCAGCCTAGGTTGTTTAGCCGCTAGCTTTTCCATCATGGTTTGCAATTCCTGACAATAGACATCAGCCGTAATAGTCTGGCCAGATTTGAAAAAACTGTAATGAACAATACCGGCACTAGTCCACCAAACGCTTACAAGTAACTTTTTTGGGGTTAATTTTCGCTTGGGGCAGGATTAGGCTGGCTGGCCAGGATCTAACCATTGCGCTGAGCGCTTCCGATTATCGTAAAGAACCCATTTTTCATCACAGGTAATGATTCGGTTTAAAATACCTTCATTATTGTGCCGGTTTAGTAATGTAACGCAGCAGTCGACGCGCGTTTGCCGGTTTGTTTCAGTCAATTCGTGAGGTACCCACCTTTCAAGCTTTTTAATCTTCCCAATTTGCTTCAAGTGAATTAAAACAGTTTTATCACTAACATTGCAGCCTGCAGCTAACTCGGACGTGGTTTGCGATGGATCCGCTTCCACAATAGCCTTCAACTCTTCATTATCAACTTGAGTCTCAGGCCGTCCACGGGGCTTGTTCTGCAGGTCGAAATTTCCAGAACGAAAACGTTGGAACCAAAAACGAACTGTGTTTTCTTTTGCAACACGACCGCCATACACATCATTCACCCTTCGAGTTGTTTCCGCAGCACTAGTGCCACGGCGGAACTCGTACTCGTAAATAATGCGTTATTTAAGGTTTTCCATTTTGTAAAATGAGTGACGCAAACAGAAAAAAACAGAAGAAAAAAAACAAATGAATGACGATCATCGAAGCACAAATACATGAGTCTATAGCTGTACAAATTTGAATTTGGAATTCCTTACCAAAGAGGAGAAATTCGTGATTAAAGTGGCCAGTACGAAAAACGCCAATTTCACATGTAAGGACCTAATATTAGTCATTATGGTATTTGTTAATCAGTTTGCAAGCCAGAGTTGGCCAGGTGAAATTTAACTTTTCAAATTATGATAAGTAATATGTATATGTATAATTAAGTTCAACATAAAGAAGCTTCAACTTCATCAGCATTAGTTATTGCTTTTGTTTTGGTTATCCGGCGCAGTTGACTAAACAACGTAAAATGGTTCCTACATCTTCAACCGCATATTCACGACGTAATTTGACAATGATATCCCACAAAGTCTGTAGCCAATCACAGGTATCTATTTTAATATAGAACGCGTATCAACACGTTTTGATTCAAATATAGAACGCGTGTTGACGTGAATATATGACGGTTGCGCTCAGAAACAAGATACGCGCCCAAACGTTGGTTCGACCGCGATTTGTTACCTTTTTAACACGTCATCCATTTTCCAAATCTGATGAAAAAAATGTTTCAAACATGTGGTCCCATTATAAACTTGTTTTGTGTTACGAAAAGAATCGAGCTTTATGTCATTTTGATACACTCTTAAGAGCTTTTGTGTGGGATTGAATTGACAATGGTGTCTTTTTATTCATGTGAATAACTTTGATTCTCTCTCTTTCATCGATTTTGTGTTTGAATTGAATCGATTTTTCAAGCTCAGTAGTCGTCCTTTGTGGTTAATGGGGTCCCTAAGGACCCCATTAACCACAAAATTAAGTTAGTCTAATCTAACCTCTAACGATTCTAACAACTATCGCTTTTACGTTCATTAAACCAAATAATTGTTCCATTTATGGTATATCCCCTTATTGTTAATGCTCGTATTTTATTCATCCACTAAGGATTAAACAGTATTCCTTGGAATATCTAGTGGATACGAGTCCATATTAATATGTTAATTTTTGTCTATAATTTTGTAAACGTCCTCAGTGCTGCTAGTATGTAGGATCGTGATCCCTTTTTATATACAAAGTTATAAAAATAGATGGTCTTAATAATCTCTAATTGATGTAGAAGTAATGGGTTGCCATGATAATGTATACCCAAAATGATGAATGGAAAGTCGTAAATATATCCCAAATGATAATAACATTTAATAATGCCTATATGGAGCTACAATTTACTTTTATGACGTATATTGTTATATCGAATTGTAGAATGCATTATAAAAAAGGAAATGTTGGTGTAAAAGCAATTATGTATTATCCAAACTTATCATAATTTTGTAGACTATTGTAGGCAGCTAACGCCATCTGTTATATTTTCTGAACAACTTTATAATATTGGTCGTGTCATTTAGATATGTACTGGGCGAAATAAATGTAACAATATAATTATAAAATCATCAAAAATTAAACAAATTATTTTATAAAATATAAATATTATAGGTAATATTTATTTAGAAAATTATGATAATATGTGATGCGTCAGTTTCGCATGTATAAGTATTTTTAATTCGTTTAATTCAGCCAAATAAATGAAGACGATAATGATGATGGTAATGAGTTTGATGAAAAGCCATGTGAGAAGCAAATAAAAATGTAATTGTCAAATTCATAAAATTTTATTAGCTTATTAATAACATCTAAAAATATATTTATCAATACAAACGTTCTAAGTAAAAAAACATGTAATACCAAAATAGAGGAAGACATTTTACTTATTTTTTACACAACCTTCAGTTACTATCTTGTCACCGATCATTGCTAATTTACAAATCTAAAATTATATGGGTGGACGGATACCTTAACTTAATGAACTATAGTTTTGTATTTACAAAAATGAGATCAGAAAATATACAAGACTTACAAAATTATAATCGAAATAATACTATAAGAACCCACCATTAAAATAAACAAGGGCACAACTTCATACTATATAACATTCAATTTTTATTTGTGTTGATCCTCTTTACGCATAATGGCCACTGACTTAAAAATATCATTATTATTGCTTGATTTCATTCAGAGAAGATCGCAGATGTTTTATTGTTTTGGGTTCAACACATTATTTACTGAAAATCCAAAGTAGAAAATCCTAAAAACAAAAACTTCATCTACATTTAGAACTCCACCGTTCAAAAATGACTTCGTTGACAGCTAAGTAAATAATCAGCTAGGATGACCTTCTGTACTTCATTTTATATTTTCTACTTACACGATAATCACTAATCACCCTTATGCTTATAACAAAAAGAGCTATATAAGGCACCATTTTACAAGTTATAAATCAGTCTTTCATACTTAACCACAGCTAAAAAAGCTCAATTTTCATCTTCAGTGTCAATTGGAAAGTTTGGATTAAGTAGTGGACTCTTGCCGTTACTTCCACTGGGTGACGTATTGACAGAAGAAATCCCAACAAGATTATGGGTTAGACTGTGACGTCTCAAATCACAATTTCTTCTAAAAACCTTCCCACAAGATGAGCAGTTGTAGGGCTTAATGTCAGTGTGAGTAAGGAGGTGGGTCTTTAAATTGGACCTTTGGTTGAAACTTCTACTGCACACGGGACATTTATGAGGAGATTCTTCCATGTGTAAAATTTTATGGACGGCCAATGTTCTTGATTGACAGAAGCCTTTACCGCACTCCAGACACTTGAAAGGCTTCTCTTTTGAATGAATGTATCTGTAAAAGACGTACACAATTAGAAACTGAAACCAGCAGAGGCTATTAAACTCATCATTCGTTTAGACTGAGAAATGAAAACTAATCTTCATATATTAAGTGAACTGGTCCATGTAAATAACAAATAGCAAACATGTCTGCTAAGTTCATAATGTTAATTAGGTGAGAATGCTCGCAGACATTAAATCAGTCTTCAAGGTAATATTTATCTTGGTTGTAATGACGACTAGCACATAAATAAGTATATTCTACACATGACGAATGAGAAGTAGGCTGAGAGACGTTAGAAAAACTAAAGAGGACGTAAAATGGATAAGCTTATTAGTGGCGGCGGTGGTGGTAATATTTCTGACAGCATTATTGACTGACACCATACATAAGCTGTATGAACAAGTGCATTATGAAGATGTTTCACTGAAATTATGGAGACGAATGTCTTCAGACAACGAAACATTTACCCTCGCGTGTTTTGAAAAACTTTTGCAAGTAAACGTAAATCAAACAAGCACCCGCGAGATGATAGTTAAATGAATAAATTAAACTTTTTTTATATTAGGTAGATATATCATTTTTTATATATTTTATCTTCTAATAAAAGTGAAGAAAGTATCTGTTATACCGATAACACTTTAGATGCTAGTTATAATATAATTATGAAATAGGAATTCACAAAAATAATGACAGCGGCATATTGAAATCATTTTAATTACAAACCAGCACAAAAGCGAGAAGTATGAAGTTAAAGCTTAAGAATAAGTCAAATTATTGATAGCAGGTAATATTAAATTAAATTTAAGTATACAACCTATAATTAACACACCAAAGTAACGTGTATTCATTGATAATCTTGCACGAAAACCCAGCAATTAAGTTTCCAATTCGAGAAGTATGCCTCACCTAAACTAAACAAACACGGTAGAGAAATAAAAATTATAATGTGGTTGAGATAACATGATACATTCTATAATCGGCCATATTACTTATATCGTGACGATAAAGATTTACAGATGATGAATGAAATAATAATTTTAATATTAAAACATAGAATGATGATAGTGATTAGGACGGGCTGGGCGCGCGTGCATTCGAGCGTGCCGTGACACCGGCGCAAGCGCAGCGTTAGGCCTAACCAGACATACCATACCGCGACAACTCTGATTAATTAAGCCCACAATGCGGATCGATGGCCTATGAAATCATGTCTTTTCTGCATAATTAAACCATCGCTTCATTTGAAAAAACGTAAATATTTATCGATTACATGCTCAAATTAATAAACAAGCATCAAATTATTTTAAATCTATTATCAAAAATTCAATCGACACAAAAAATATCCCAACGGTTTGAACATTGAAAGTTGAATTTGTTTGAGGAGGATATTTACTAAGGATTTAAATTTTTTGTCATCCATATTAATCCTCACGTCAGGATCACCACGTGCTTTGTTAAAACCCGTCGAATGCCTGCTCCGGTCCATTATAATGTATCGTGTCAACGGACATCGATTGAACATCGACAGGCCGGCCCGAGCTCGGGTTAACCCTCCGGCGTCTACACGAAATTTATTTTATTGCCACAGAGATACGGTGATTTGGGAGGAAATCGCCGAGAGACAGGTGTTAAAAATTCAACACCTTTAGTTCTTTTTGGGTGGGGATCTCAAGCAGATAAGTGGAGAAATAGATTAAGAGCTGTTGTAATGCTATTATCATATTTATTGTGTTTGAGATCCATGTTTGGAATTCCCATTCTTGTAACGGGTTAACTAACATCTTATTTATGTATTGGTCTTGTTCTTTTCTTCTCCGAGATAAATATTTTGATATCAATAAAGATATGCACAAAGATTTATACCTTAGGAATGCGAACGATTCGAGAAGAACACAAAATGAGAAGTCAGAATTAAAACTGCGTCTTGGGATTAGCGGCGGTTTTGTAAAATAAATTACGAGCGTGACGAACGACTTGTCGATACCATCTGCTGGCTGCATACTAATTTTTTGATTTACAAACATTCTTCCCTTACCGCTATTATTCAAAACTCATCTCATAAGCATTTTGCACGTTAAGGCATAAAAGCGGGATATCGATCTTTTATTTTATATATATCGATAATGTAGAATCGTGACCTCTACACATCCAGACATGCTGTATATCACAGGTACACAAGATTTTTTTATCTTGGGCATAAATAAAGTACATGTCAAGGAACTCGAACTTATGGGGAACAATATTAATCACTACAACTGATTTAACTATTTACTTCAAATATAAAGATAAAGGTGCCTTCAATAAATTTAGTTGACTTCTAAGCACCGTGGTGATGTTTGGTCAGAAAGATAAGTAAACGTGAAAAGATATATCTTTTCCTCGAGTCACGGGTGTAGCAATAACCAAAACGTTGTTGTTAGTTCCACTTAACTAAATAAAAAGCGTTTCATTTTAAAACAAATAAATTTACCGTGTAAATGTTTGTTTAATAATGGCATTGTTATAGTACCGGTAATCATTAATTTGGCCTTCATAGCTGGTCACAATATTATAGTAATTAATAAGCAAGACAAAATTACCTGTGATCTCTAAGATGATCTTGCCGTCGGAAAGCTTTCCCGCAAATGTCGCAAGAGTACGGACGCTCGTCTGTATGTGTCCTTTCGTGAATAAGTAGGTTGTATGACTTCGTGAACTGTCTGTTGCAAAACTTGCAGATAAATTGTTTCTTAGTCCTAGGCCCGCTGGTACTTGTCTTCGGCTTGTTCGATATACTGCTAGTCGATGACGTAGAACTATTTGTTGACTTCGATGAATTAGATGCTGGAGGTGATAGAGGAGCCTGAGATGGACTCCCATTCATTTGCTGCTGATACATTGCGTTCATTAGCAGACTCGGGTACCCATTATCCAAATTCTGTGATGAACCGTAACCGTAGCCTTTAGAAGTTGACTCTAAATGTTGCTCCAAGGTAAAATCATCTTCATTGTCTAATAAGGCAAGATCTTCTTCGACCTCCTCAGATAAATCAACGTCTTCTGCGGCTATAGCATCGGATAAAGGATACTCTTCGGGAGTTTTCGGTGAAAAGTCTTTAGAAGTACTATCAGATGCATCTATTTCACTTATCTTTGCGCTTGCCGTCGCTATCCTCAGAATATCTTGCTTTGACGGCGAACTGGTGTCAGATGAATTTGGTTGGCTTGTATTGTTGACATTTGAAACAGACGTTAAACGTTGTAATGTCAAATAGGATTCCAATGCTTGTAAATTTAAAGCTGCAGCGGCGGCGGAATTGGATGGCAATAGTGCAGCTTGTTGTAAGGAATTCATCATTGCATTCTGAAGTGAAATAACTACGCCTTGCAGCGATCTTTGTAACATATTTTCTTGAAGTAATGCGGCGGATGCCATCGACAGATTACTTGAAGAACTGGGGCTCTTACTTGCATTAGATTTGGAATCCGCACGTGGAGACGGCGGGTCAACAGCCAACAAAGTGTTCATGTCTGAAGTCTTCGTGTCTTGAATTTGCAAATTATTTTTCAGCTTGATGATGGCGCTTTCCAACGAGTTGAGCGTAGACTTGTTTGATCGCGATGAACTTTGTTCTTGCATGGTGGTGTTACGATATCATCTGCAGATAGAGGTGCACTATTCTGGAGCACGTGTTGTGGAGGGGGGTGAGGAGGGTGGTCGCGTGCGCGTGCGTTATCCGAAGGGCACGTTTAGAGGAGCGGCGTGCGAGGCGGTTGTGCGGCGCGGCGCGACTGAGCCGGCGGGCAGCCGGCGACCGCCCCGCCCCCACCTCGCTCCGCGCCTGTCTTCCCGCCTCACAAAAGCTCTCTATTTTAGGCAACTCTTTGTACGCAGTAATGGTCACCTCACGCTGCCCTAACAACAGACACGTCCATGAGAACAACGTTGTGCCAGATTTGTTGTAACCCCTTTCAAGTAATGAGATTCTGAATGGAATCGCCGGGCTATGGGAAAACAATGCGGCGATCATTTCGATTTGTTTTGTCAGTGGGTCACGCGCATCGGTTACTAAAGGATATAATCGTCTGCATATTTCAATGGGTGCGTTTATATTGAAATGCACACACCTGAGACAAGTAATCTATTGACAGGTTTTTATAGAGAAACGGTCACATTCGTTGTGAAGCTGATTCATATTCACTTGAAAATTAATTGTAATAATTGGATTGGATTTACTTTTCAATTCTAAGGAGGTATTCGAATGGGGGTTACTAGTTTGCCAAATTAGCTCAATTCCTAATAAGAAATATTGCTTGAAAGCATCTAAGATGTTAGTAGCATAATTTCCAAGTTTATGACTAGTTTTAAGCGCAGTAAATTAACTATCGGACATTAATGCGTGGCGTTTAATTATATAACCTTGTTTAGGCAGCTCTGACTTATAATTAAGGCGCTCTTTAATTTTCCCACCAGAGGTTGATGTTTGAATGATGTGTGGAGACATTAAAGTTAATACTAGTACCCACAGCAGTCATTTCGACAAATTTTGATCTATTTTTTGATTCAGAGTAATGAATATAACTAAGTAACATGTCTAGTGGAAGGTCTTTTAATGTAATATATATACTAATATTTATAGGTATAATTATATGTTAGGTATATGTATGTTAGTTATAAGATTTCTACTTGCCTTAAATTATTACCATTGTTTATGAGTTGGTTAACGAAACGAAAGACTTAAACTTATGGTCCCCCGTAACACTTTCAGCATTACATTAGATTAAAGTCTGCAATCATGGCAACCAATGTTACATGACCTGGGTTAAACCAGTTGTCAGAATTTTTGCAGCTTCTGATACACCTCTAATGGTTACCAACGATATAAATATAATTTTAACCGGGAACGACGATTTAAATGCTCTCCGCACGGAGCACGGCGGGTAGGTACTCACTATGGTAAGGGCGGTCACCCATCCAACTGTTGACCAGAGTTAAGGTTACTTAACTTCGCAGATCAATCGATATGCGCAATGTCATCTCTGCCACGAGCCCTTCTACTCTGCTACGCCACAAGCCCTGAATTATTTATATTGCCTGTTATTTTACGTTTAATGCTGGCAGTATTTGCATTTTAATGCCTGGGTCGTAATTGCAGACGATTCAACGGAGATATTATGTGCAGTACCTGATTTTCAATTTGTTAATTAAGCTATATTTGCGTTATTTACAGTTGGCAAATTTGGAAATCATTTAATTAAGCCGTGATCAGATATTATTTGGAAAATATCCGCAAGTCGTATTTAAAATTGTTTATCCAATCGTAAGAGGATGATTTTAATCAATAACTGAACATAATTTCTTACCGCTTGCTGTTTTTAAGGTAACTTAATTTCAATAAGTTAATGTAATACCTTCTCAACAGGTAGTATGTTATGTATACTGAATGTAGCTCGAAAATATAAAAAAAAGCTTTTATACCATGGTCTAATTCAAGAAAACTTGAAGTATCCGTCGAAAAAAAAAAATGTTCGTTTACAATTCAATATAAGGCCTTAACTTAGACTATGTGACTACTTATTTATAGGTATATTTCTATATTCTAAGCTTGTTCAAACTATAATGCTCAGGTTTAGTATTTTATTCACTTATAGCTAAAAAGTGTTAGTTAATAGGAATTGGAAAAGATAAAATGGTATAGGTTGAAGATCAAAAGTTGGTCATTGCATTGAATTGTTGTCAGTAACGTGGTGGAATGAAAATAATGTTTTTAGTTTATTAACTGTATCTTTAAAAGGTTATGTATTATGTAAAATATGATGAGACCATGATAGATAGGACTAAAGTATACGAACTATTCATCAACATCAACTCCACAAAACGGATTAGATAGAAGAGTAGTTATATCAATAGTCCGTTATGAGAAATTTTACTAAAATTATAAAACATATTAAATTATATTTCTGTGAACTTTATATCGAATTAAGAAAATTACGAAACACACTTGCAATTCTCTGACAATGAAGCAATTGTAACACATACCCACTCTTATTGTGCCTAATGTAAGTACAAATTGAAAAGGCTATTCAAGTTACGTGTTACCTGTCCATACATTGCAACAGGCGCTTTTATCAGACATCGTCACGGGTTCTAGACAGAAACAAAAGACTGACCATGGTTCAATAGAGCGTGGTAATTGCTTCAAATTGACATGAGAAAATGGGAAGGGTTGAACAAAGTTTGTTGCGAAATTTCTAATGAATTGAATTATCTAGGTTGAAGGTGTTTGTGAAACTTTTGAGAAAAACTTTTAGTACCTACCTACCTAGTTAATTGCAGTTTTTTTATACCACTAAGGTGGCACACAATATTACATCACTAACGCATTGCCAACCCTTTTTTGTTGATGAGGACTCATTATGCTAGCAGCATTACTGCTAGCGCAGCGTATCCTCGGAGCACTGGCAACCTTACTTATCGCGGAAACACAAAACTACATTAAAGTAGCGTTATTTTACTGCCAGTGCTCCACGAGGATCGTTGGGCTGTAGTAATGCTGCTAGCACTCCTCATCAACAACATGGTTGGTAACTCGTTAGTGATAACCCTGGTATTCCTAGCGGCTATAGGCTACGGTGACTGCTTACCATCAGCTGGGCCGTATGCGTGTGTGCCACTTTAGTGGTATAAAAAAAAATAAGATCCTGAATGAAATACTAAGTTAAAAAGCATAACCATTTTTCAGGCGTGTGAATATAACTATTTTATAGTAAAACAGATTTGCTTTCCCCTATCATCTTATCGTTTACAATGCATTATTGATTACTATCCACGAGCCTTACAATAGGGGAGATTTAGGATTTGCTTGGAAAGCTTTCATGATCTTCCGCATTTTAACGATTTTGCATGGTCTGCTAATATGAAATGTTGACCGTATTCAAATTTATTTTAAGGTTCAATTTAGGTATTAGATGTTTGTAGTATAATCTCTGAACACGACACGTGTCTTGTCCATAAAGTACTTCTTTAATTCGCGGCAGGCGCTCGTTCTCACGCTGACGGCGCCCGGAGGCAGACTATGCTCACGACTTGGAATATATATGAAAATAATTTATCTATTTATGTTTTAGCTGTAGCTGAAATAGGTACCCAATAGGTTATTGTTTTGAAAGCAATAGTTAAGAAGATACTTAAATCGCGTTCCATCTTTACATGCAACCCTAAAAATACCCAAAAAGTGTGGCATGGTCAGATTTTTTATCCTCTTAAAGTAACTTATAGATAGAGAATATGTATCTCTCAATATCCCAGACATAGATTGTAAAACCAAAAATGTTGATAATAAATACTCAGAATAAGCCAGAAAATTTTAAAGCCCCAAACATAAAACAAACCCAATAACGATTACAGTATATCATATTAACATTATCACTTACAACTTAATCTCCTACGTCATTAATCTTGACTTCAGATGATAGTGATATAACTAAGAGGTGTGTTAGTATCACGATCCTATTTCCTAATGCATCACTCTCACTACACTAACGTGTGGTAGAACCTCTAATATAACTCGTAAACTTGTGTAATTTACTCTACGTGAATTACTGTTTCTCTCTCTAAGTGGCACCCTCAATAAACTCAAACTCAAAAAATATCTTTATTGACTAGACTTTACAGGCAAGCACTTTCAAATCGTCAGAATCTACCACCGGATTCGGAAGGTCGGTTTTGCTTAGAAGAATCCGGCAAGAAACTCAGCTATTACTCTTTTAAAACCAAAATAATTACATAACGTTTACATTTCAAATACTAACTTAACACGAATACCTATTTCACAAAAGAATATATAAAAACAATTGATAACATTGAAAATAACATTAGCACATAGACAAGGATATTACTCTTGAAATTAAGATGTAAGCTAGTAGTTAATAAAAAAAGGCTTGATGACCAGCCTCTAATATTTATGACACTTCGTTATATCATCTCAACTTTATAATAAAAATACTTATCATGTATTAAGGTTGTTAAGACTATTGAAGTCGCAAATTTGGACTATATCCATCACTTTTACACACATGTAGAATAATGCAATGGAGCTAATTTCCCAAAAACACTCATCATCCGTAAGTTTAACATCTCGCATACTCCAATATTCACCTCAGATTAATAACATACATACATCTACGTGCTATCTTACTAAATAAATAAATAAATACACGTTCATGAAAGTTATAGACGTTTATCGAGGGGCTCGTTAGAAGATTAGAGTTGATTAGAACTGTCAGCGCTTGGACCACAGTCAATATAGACTAACAGTACCGTATTGTACACGCACGCCGAAATGAGTCCCGTTATAAGTAGTTGCTTAGCAATCTGGAATCAGCAAACATAGTTCGCGCTAATTAAAGGAGGCTTCCAACACTAAAACGTTAACTGGTTATGTTACTGAATAAACAATTTATTATTATTATTTATCATGTTCACAGCGTATACTTTGGTACTGTAGATTGGACGTACGCTAAAATGTTTGCTCAAGCTGTGTTAGGCTGTTACGTACTCTTCAGCGAAGTCAGTAAACCTTTAAAGCTGAGGGCTTTAAAGGTTTACTGACTCGTTAATAAATATTTCCGAGTCCATTTGAAGTCTTTAAGGTCTCTTTTGTTTGCATAAGCTTGTGATCTCTGGAAGTTAGTTACTGTTCATCTATCGTTCTGTGGTTAGACACTACCGAGGTCAGAAGCCATAGAACCGTTAGATCCGATAAATTAGGTGATGGCTTATAAATGTTTCACGTACCTTTACTTCCTTTTTAGGTCGGAAGTGGGCGAAAGATAGCGCTTACGTAAAGTAAGGTAAATCATGATGAGACATGGTATCATAAAAATACTTAGTTTGTTTTTTATTTCTTTCTGATTTAGCTAATTTAAACAAACTTTACTGACCGACTGGGATACAAACCAGTTCGCATCTAGAAGCATGAAACAAAATGTTCCACCGCAGACTCTATTGACTATTCACAAAAATATATATATAAAAAATGCAATACTTGACCTTATTATTTTACCAAATAGGATTGCTTCAAAATATTTTATTGTATGGACTTACCGGCTTCAAAACAATACCGGATAACGTAGGGTTGTTCTCATAGCTCTCTTAAATTATTTTCCAAACTAGGTACTCCAAGCAAAAAAAAAGACACTTTATGAGGTGAGTTTCATTTTACTCCATGAGAATATAAGATTATTCTTAAACTTCTCCAACGTACTGATTGAAATAATTAAATAAGTCGTACATTAATTATCGAACTTCTCATTAGTAGCTACATACCTCCCAAGAAAATACTCAATAGTTTCAAACAATCAAAACCCACCGCATGTTTCTATACATAAACATACAAAACAGTTTTTACATGTATTAAACTGGCTCAGTCTACAATTTACAACTAAGATTACCGTGACAAATATGGACGGCCTATCACACGTAATAGGTGCTATACTTCACAGATACCGTCCGAAATTATCCGGTTAATCATAACGGGGACTATTACTGCCCACACTGCATTTGACTTCACTCCGCGTCGCACATAAAACGTAATGGATATTCACATCGGCTAAGCACGAGTCTAAAAGACTTTCTACTTACCTACTCCTTTCATATTGAACATGAGCTTTGTTATAGCGGAAAATGTAGAATCAAATCAATACCTCTAGTGATTCCAACTAAACGAGATCTGCTTATTTAATCACGACTTACATGTTTGTTTGAATAATATTCATAATATTAACATATTATGTTTTAAATTGTACCTATAATTGTCGTCAATGAGTCTGAAATCTACCGTTTATTTGTAGGTTTCGGATGAAGAAGCAGTTCAAAAGTCCGTTTACTTATTCTTATACAACGACCAGCCGATAACAGTCGATAATTTTCGATATTCAGGCCTTCAACCATTACATAGTGAAGTGGGCTCCATACGTGACTATGGCATCACGCCCACACATAATTTCTTGCACAGATGATGAACTATTTGCATCAATGTTCGATATCTACGTTGTTACTTCCTATGTTTGGTTGCAAGTTTGAAGGTAGTCAACTTTTTAGCTACATAAAGCTATTATATTATTTTACTACGGGATGTAAAGGGACTTATACCTCTTTTAATTTTACCGTACTGCATACTGATGCTGGTGTAAGTTTTCACAGTGAATATCGACATTGCCGGTAAATAAAAATATTCAATAGTTAGTTTTGTCAAAATTCTAAGTTTGTGAAAAATTAAAGTGAGTCACCTACCAAACATACTCGTAAATTTTATGAAACAATTGTCATTATAGGTAATATTTCTACTTCAAGGATAAATTTAACGACATTTTTAAAATTAATTCCACCCATGATATATAATGGGTGCACGGGAAGTCAGGAATTACCCGTTGGGTGAAGCCAGTGGGTTCACGGGTACATACTTAGCAATCAAAGTGGAAAATTATGTTTTGGTAACATAACGGTATCGTATAATCCCAAGGCCTTTAAAAGAGGTTTGTAGAGGTAACCTAATAAGCCTCAATAAACGATAACTGCGATGCCTATTGAGTACTTTCCATTTCACCAATCTTTGTCTGTATTTTAGCTATTCAGCAAGCAAAGTACCTACTCAAGAACATGAACACGCTATTATTATTTAGCTAAAACATATTTTTTTTGGTTTCATAAATACTGATACTGGTATATTCCCTGCTAGAAACTACGGTCCTTCAAACAAAACGCCAACAAAGCTTCATCCTTTTACCCTTTTACCTTGCGTCTGGGCTCGCAAGCAGCGATGACCTCCGACCCCCAATGTACTTAAATTACTGCACACAACCGGTTCCTGTATAATTATTGAGTTACAAATACAAATTGTATGATAATGTGTACCTTTGATACTCGGTAGTACCATAGAGTAGGTATTAAAGTCATCGAAGTAAAATATTTTTTAAACCTGAGAAAAACTATGACTGCCGTTCGATTTCCCTTGACCAATGTAAAAAAATTGCTCGTTTTTTTTTTATTCTACGAAGTTGGCACGCGTTCAGTCTGATGGTAAGCAGTCGTCGAAGCCTATAGATGTTTTCACTAACGCGTTTCGAATGAAAAATATTGATTATATACAAATCTTGGAAGATAAATTCTTCTACGTACGCACAATCAATAAGTATTGTAATAAATATACGATGATAATATATCTTTTATCATAATAATGTTCACTTATAAAACGTATCGACATCCGTCTTTCACTCAATCACTTGGGATTTACACATTCCAACAATCAAAAGGTGACGTAAATACACGTTTAGGCCGAATAAAAAAAAAACTCTCAGTTATTGCTAGTAAAATAGCACCTACCTACTGTCTAAAACATTTTATAGACCACTATTTACGAGGCATCAGATTTCACAACTCTGTGTCGTTGGAGACAAATAAAAATTAAGCCTCTCTTCGACGACCCAATAATATATTAGGTAATAAATCGTTGAGATATAGTTGTAAATTCGATTAGCAACATCTAATATCCACACAATAACAATGGACGATAGCCTCTATTGTCATTCGGGGCCTATTTAGACCCCAGTATTCCGTAATTACGACACATTTTGTTTACATACCTACTACATAGATAGTAGGAAGATAACTGTCTATGGGCTCCGATTCAAAGATAAAAACCTACCAATTATCGAGAGCCTTAAGCAGTCTAGATAACAAGACCCGGCTCTGAGTCTTACTAAAGTACTTCTTCTAACATTTCGGGAATTTATATTTCAGTCTAATATTTCGGGAACTAGTCTCATTCACGGACAGATTCCAATCCTGCAATTAGATAGGGGATATCTTCTCAAGTTAAAAGTCTTCAAGAGGTATCTAAACAATCCTGATGGGACCAGTCCGTACTGCCGAAATTAGATCAGCACGAAAATGTCTGCCAGTAAAACTAATGTGATATTGTTATCGCTAGCTAAACAAGATCTTTAATAGTGATGAGAATTACCAAGAAGTAGAAACTCATTTTTATTTATTTATTACTCGCTGTTGACCGCGGCTTCGCCCGCGTGATTTTAAAGAAAAAACGTGTAAGAAAAGCCCTCTGACTGAGCTGATTAAGACGGTATACAAATTTCAACCCCTTTTTCACCCCTTAAGGATTATTTTTTGAGGCAAGGGATAGCCTATGTCCTTCTCGAGGTTAAAATCTATCTCATTTCTAAATTTCTTTACGATCCGTTCTGCTATTAACTAATTCGTGAATAGCACACAAACAGAGTTACTTTTGCATTTATAATTTTAAGCATGGATATAGATGGAGACGTAGATATAATATCGTAGCGCCACAAATTCACGAACCTAAACCCTTTACTCCGACAGAATGTGACCTGGAGTCGACACGGCTATAATGTTTTATGGGGTATGCTGTGTTTTACGATTGTCACATTTAATTACTTCATTGCCGGCAATTAAAGTTTGGTGGAGAACGATTTTTTATGTTTTACAGCTGCGTTTGGGTAAATAAAAGCTGGTATCACTTTATTTGTTTTTTACCACACACGAGTTCGAAATAATGCTGGAGGCATGTCGATAACATTACGATAATTTAACGATTTACTGATAAAAAACAGGTATTTTTTTACTAAAATTTTGAAAATGAAAATATGAAGGTACACTCTCTTTTATTTCTTGAAATCGTTACATTGCAGTAATTTCCACTAGACTTTGATCAAAGATTTACGGTTGGAATCAATAATCACTATACAATATTTTATCGCCAATCATAGACACCCTATGTTAAATAGAGTACACGTGTACCTACCAATATTAAGATCGATATTACTGTTCCTCTTATTTAAAAAAACCGTCATAAAAATTACTCACGTAGTCTATATTATATTAATTTAATTAGAAACAGTTTATGAAAACTTTCATAAAACGGCAGATTTTTTCTACAATAGATAATAATTTTAGCAATTCTCCTGTCTAATCTTCCACGTAAGACATATAACATCAGAAATAAGAGACCACAATTTTAAGAACCTACAATTTGATTATAGCCAGTGCAATAAGTAGTAGGTATTGGAATCTAGTTTATCGACTCGATGTATCAAATATCATTCAACAACAACACTACCATGATCTTTGCGATTTATTCGTATGAGCATTATCGGATATAATTTTGACGTTAACTGTTTTAATTAGTTATTTATTTATTATCAGAGATAACATAAATTGCTTGTGTATTTAATGTTAGCGCGTTTAATGTAAAAACAACGTCACTAAACTTTATTAGCTAGTTCTGTAAGTATTTGAACATAATATTAATCGATTAAGGTAAATCGTAATCAGTCTAAAGGTAATTATCGATAATTGAATTGAACATCTAAATTAATTGGATTATTTTAATAACATAATTTTCATAGCTATTATTCAGTTCGTTCATTTGTATTAATCTAACTAATTTAAATAAATAAACAGTGTAAGAATTATAAATTAGAAATATGAAAGATAAGTATGTAGAATAGCATAATTTTGAACTTTATTTTTTTGGTTTAATCCAAAAATTTGGTTTAATTACGAATTAAAGAACGCACCGATTTGAAATAAATACCTTTCTGATCTGACTTTAGAAAGTATACTTATATAGCGTCAGATTTTTTAAAAACCTGTTGCTTAATTTCATAGCCTGATTAAAACATCTTCAAAAACATATCGCTAAAACAAGCAGTGCTTGCTTACCTTCAGAATGGATTTACAATCTAATGAACATAATTTAAGTCAATAACACAGCTTAAGTGACTTTGACATTGATATTTCACTAATCAAAAGATAGTTATGAATTAGGGAATTCAAATAAAAGGAATCGTAGAACGTTTTAATGCAACCAAATGAAACCGTTCACATCATGGTTAGGTCCTTACTACTTATTGCAGAATGTAATTACGAGCTAAGTCTTACATCTGAAATTATACATAATTAAAGCTAGCCAGGAGCGGTCTAATAATTGCTGCATTACAAAGTTCAGGTGAGACTAATCTCAGATTTATGCCACGTTGGTCTGCATAGATTTAACTACGATTTAGTATCTTATCATGAATAGTCATATTATATAGAGATGATAATTTTGGTCAGCTTCTTTAGGTTAGTATTTTGAGATGGATTCAAACGTCACCTAGCAACGATATCTCAACCTTATTGAGGATGCCGAACTGAACTATCTCCTTACCAGCAACACACTTTTATTTATATAAGCGGTTAGGTACTAAGGCTTTCACAGACACTACGCAATTTGTGTTTAGACAAATAAGCCATGTTGGGGAAATTGTAACTAGTTGTTAAATTCAATATAGCTACTTAAGAACACAATCTTTAATCGCAATCCAAATATAGCAAACTCCATTTCTCCCCCGCGATTAATAAGCAGCTGCACCGTCGACGCAATTACAGATATCCGCTTTTGCGCAACAAATTGACGTGGTAACAAATTGTGCGGTATTAACCACTCTATACGACTCCTGGTGATTGGGGCCGTATAAATAACTTGCTGGGCTAATCTAATTACTTAGCACAATGTCTTATTTGTAACTTTTTGTTGTGCAATTAAAGCTGGTTCGTTTCGCGTGTAAACAAGGATCGATGCGGGTGAAGCGATTTGTTCGCCCTGTAATGTTATAGTCTTATTGATTTGCTATTAACATTGGATTGGATGTTATTGTTAATATAATATAATATTCTGGTATACTATATTTATCTCTCGTCTTCTAAGTATATTTTCACTGTTTTTAGATTTGATTGACTTTGTGTCTTTATGCAATATTACATGAGTAAAACTTGAAACATTATCTAATTATATTTTAATAAAAATATAAGCACATAAATAATTAAAAATCTATAAACTTCTTTCCTTGCTCAAGAAAAATACGATGTTGGTAGAATTAGATTATTTATTTAATTGAATTGATTTATGTGTATTAGTGTTTTACGATCACCAAATGTAGGGTAGAATGATTTTGTATGTTATGTGATATTTTCGAACTACCCTCAGTCCAAGTGAGGTTTTAACTTGCCGCTGTTCGCGCACCGACAGTTGTCTTGACGGTACATCATGTCATCTTTCATACAGTGCATCCATATTTACTTAGGTCTACCTCTTACCACGTTATTTTCAATCCTCCGCATAACATGACCATAGCATGATCCATACATCAATACCATGTTATTATGATCATAGCGGACAAAGTTATTAGGGGTCAGGAAGTAGTATTATATAATATAAATTATTATTTTTTATTTATAAAAATGAATACACATTCATATCTATTAATGTAGTTTTATGATAGTACCTCCCAGTGGAAACGTCCGTTTTTCCTTCCGAGGTACGGAACTCTAAAAATAATAAAAAAAATATTATTATTATAATTACCATTATTTGTTTATTTTCTTAAATTAGGTATTCTTTACAATATTTTTACTAAGAAACACCCACTATTATAATTATTGATATTGTTCAAGCAAGGTGTTCGAAGCTCATGCCTGCTGTAGGTAACTGCCCAACAATTAACTCGATGATCATGCCCCATTGCACACAACATGTCGACTGACAGCTGTATGTATAGCTCCTATGATCCTGATGTTATGTAGCTTACTCAGTTATAGGTCTCGCACGAATTTTAAAAATTGTCTTCCTTTATAATTAACTAGCTGCCCGCCCCGGCTTCGCACGGGTAGACTTTTATATCAAATATTTTGTCTATTTAAACTATCTTATCTCTCAAGTTGGATCGAACTGCACATGGTGTGCGAATTTTATTATAATCGGTTAAGTGGTTTAGGAGTCCATTGAGGACAAACATTGTGACACGAGATTTATATATATTAAGATGTCTGTATCGGTGGTCTAGTCATTACTAAGCCTGAGTGCTAGACTGATACGCCAGGTGTAACAGAAATATTAGAGGTACTATGATCTGTACCGATAGTAAAATAATTGCAATGATGTAGCTGAGGGTGGATCTTATATTAGTAAGGTTATAAATTGAGTCTAAGTAACCTTTTTTTTTGTATTAAAGTACAAACCTTATCATTTCATAACTACTGTGCCTGCAGATTCGTACGCGTGAAATCTGAATATTTCCACAACATAAAGATCTAAAGTAAACTCAGTTACGCCTTATAGCATCAGCTATCTGCCAATAAAAGTTCCGTTCAAATCGGTTCAGCCGTTTGGATTTCGTTCACAATTTTATGGTATTTTTATTTGTTGCGCGAATCCTAATTACTTTTCCAAAATAAATTAGGTCTATGTTACGACTGCCTTGCATCTAGGTGGGCTCCGGGATCTCCAGTGGAACGCACCGGTGCCCTCCTGCTCTTTGCCTGAGCACGTCCCAGGGGCGGCCATGTCGCCGCCCCAGGAGCCCTCGCGTGCTCTTGACAGCACTTACCACGTTGTGCTGCCACCAGCCCCGGGCCCGCTTGAAGAGGCAGTCAGAGCCCCCACCCTGGCTGCCTATGGGCCCGTCGGCCCCCTTTTAGTCGCCTTTATCCCCTTTTAGTCGCCTTTATCCCAAGAGAACTGTGCTGAATTTGGAAAAAAAAGTATCCTATATTTATACCTTGTAGTATGAACTCAAATTTTGCCAAGATTTATTTGAATCCATTAGAAAGTTTCGGCGAGATGCGCGGCCGTGAAACATAGTAAAATAAAAAAAAAATTAAGAATATCTGTATGCACAGTGATAGGGAAATAACAATTTATAATTCATATTCTATACTTGAAAGCTTTATTAATTATTCTGACTTCAAAGCGAAGACTACAGACATACATTAATTACTCCATACATACAGATTTGATTTATATTAAAAATAGCTATTTCCCCGCGACTTCGCCCGCATTGCAATAGAATAAGTTTTTTTTAAATTAGTCCTGTATTTACAAACACACATTTTTAATTTCAAACAAAAATACAAATATTTCTAGTAATATTTTATACACTCTACGTATAGATAAGTTCACGATTACTCTGCTAATGTCGGGACAGTAAACAATACAAACTGATGAGGTTTAAAAATACCGAGCATCATATTTATTAATAGTGTTACAGGTAATGGTATCGGATACAACACGAAGATACGCTTAACCCGATGTATTATTGATGGCGTTATTCAAATTCCTTTTATTAGATTAACAGAAGGAGCCCTACTGTGTGGAGAATGCAAAATATATACATTCTGTTTTTATACGAGTCCATATGAATCTTGTTATTGATAGAGCTTTTGTCGGCTACTATGATGATATATTAGATAATTATTTCATATTACGGGGAGGGGATGGAGGTCGAAGGACATTAACGTCTAGTTTTGTTACTTGTAACTCGTCTCATACGACCTTCTTAAATGAGAATCACTTTAGCGTACATTTGTCAGTCTTGCTGGAGAATTATTTGTCAAACTAAAGAAAGGATATATTATTATTTTCCTTCGAGTGGTTGTTATTCTACTCAGACAGAGACGTAGGAAATGCTAGGTGTACACCTACCTCTTATTCTCACTTGTTTTTGTCTTTTTTTGCGGTTGGCGTAATACGAGTATGTAACTATTCGTATTACATTCAGCCTTTAATCTAACATAGTAACATACATTTCTTGAGAAAGTTATACTTACTAATTGAACTAATTATACCTAATAGGTATACTAAGATTTTTAATACTAAGTTGGCAAACAAGCAGATGGCCCATCTGATGGTAAGCGGTTACCGTAGCCTATGGACGCCGACCCTGAAATAAACAGATAATCATAGAAATTAGAACATGGGCGGTATGACGGTAGCCTTTACACATTTGCAATACCAGGGTTATTGCAAGCGATCTGCCAACTTTACTGTTGAGAGGATTCACTGTGCTAGCAGTATTTGACATCAGAATTATGTTACTTAACTGCTCAATCAGTCCCCATCGGGCGACTCCAAGTTTCTCAGTGAGAAAGCGTATTACTCACAACCTGTTAATTTCCAGAGCAAGAACAGAAAAGCGGATCCTTAACGACTTTTATCAATTATCAATAATATTATCTATCCTATGGTAAAAATTATCTACTAATACGATCAAATGTATAGACGAAGAATGCGTGGGATGAAATTAGCAAATGAAGATTTTTGTACCGTTGTTCAGTGATCATGATGCCTGATCGGATTGGCGCCAAGCGTACATCGTGACGTCGGCATCCGCAAACCGGCTGGTCGTGATAAGTGTTGTGATTTGTAATCGCCTTAAGCCGACACAGCCATGTGTAAAGAGCCCCTTATAGCCTAAAGAATGATTGACAGGAGAAATATTACGGTAGAGGTACGTGATGATTACCCGTACAAGTGCACAAATTTTCATGAAGTAAAAATCGGAATTAAATTGATCGTTTATTAGGTCCTTACATATGAAATTGGCGTTTTTCGTACTGGCCACTTTAATCACGAATTTCTCCTCTTTGGTAAGGAATTCCAAATTCAAATTTGTACAGCTATAGACTCATGTATTTGTGCTTCGATGATCGTAATTCATTTGTTTTTTTTCTTCTGTTTTTTTCTGTTTGCGTCACTCATTTTACAAAATGGAAAACCTTAAATATCGCATTATTTACGAGTACGAGTTCCGCCGTGGCACTAGTGCTGCGGAAACAACTCGAAGGGTGAATGATGTGTATGGCGGTCGTGTTGCAAAAGAAAACACAGTTCGTTTTTGGTTCCAACGTTTTCGTTCTGGAAATTTCGACCTGCAGAACAAGCCCCGTGGACGGCCTGAGACTCAAGTTGATAATGAAGAGTTGAAGGCTATTGTGGAAGCGGATCCATCGCAAACCACGTCCGAGTTAGCTGCAGGCTGCAATGTTAGTGATAAAACTGTTTTAATTCACTTGAAGCAAATTGGGAAGATTAAAAAGCTTGAAAGGTGGGTACCTCACGAATTGACTGAAACAAACCGGCAAACGCGCGTCGACTGCTGCGTTACATTACTAAACCGGCACAATAATGAAGGTATTTTAAACCGAATCATTACCTGTGATGAAAAATGGGTTCTTTACGATAATCGGAAGCGCTCAGCGCAATGGTTAGATCCTGGCCAGCCAGCCAAATCCTGCCCCAAGCGAAAATTAACCCCAAAAAAGTTACTTGTAAGCGTTTGGTGGACTAGTGCCGGTATTGTTCATTACAGTTTTTTCAAATCTGGCCAGACTATTACGGCTGATGTCTATTGTCAGGAATTGCAAACCATGATGGAAAAGCTAGCGGCTAAACAACCTAGGCTGGTCAATCGCTCCACGCCACTGCTGCTTCACGACAACGCTAGACCACACACTGCGCTACAGACGGCTACTAAATTAGAAGAGCTTCAATTGGAAAGTCTAAGACATCCTCCGTACTCCCCGGACCTTGCTCCAACAGATTACCATTTTTTTCGAAATTTGGATAACTTCTTGCAAGGGAAAAAATTCAACTCCGATGGGGCAGTCGAAATCGCCTTCAAAGATTTTATTGATTCCCGTCCGACTGGTTTTTTTAGTAAAGGGATCAATGAACTACCTATGAGATGGCAAAAGTGCATAGAAAATAATGGTTCATACTTTGATTAATTAAATATATTATATTAAAAAATATTCGACTTTTTGTTCCTCCCATACAAAACGCCAATTTCATATGTAAGGACCTAATATTTTACGCGCATACATACAGTATGACATTAGCATGGCCTTAAATATTCGCCCTAATATTTATGTAATCATGTGTTTTTCGTAAAGGATTTTTAGTTCATCGTCATTGTTATAATAAATGTATCGTGTTACTTCTAATGTGACGCAACTTAAGGTTTTTTGATATAAAATATGTCAATGTAATTAAGTCACCGCGGGTAATTCAATAACTTGATGAAATATATTAAAATAAATATGAGACTATAAACATTACTGCTACTGACCCATAAAACATTTTTATTTATGCCAGCGTGATATACGCGTCGCCACGGTCAAAATAAACTCTTAATTTTTTATATTAAGTACACACGTCAATGATTCCACCACATACGGTGATGTCATGACTTAAGCCAATAAACATGAAATATCATGTGATCGTGAGATGCATGCGTGATGTTTACTCTCGTGCTACACAAAAATAGCTCCACGCAACCAATAGTGAACATAAACAAATCATAGATAACTTCAAAAGTAATGTTAATTCTGTAAATTTAATTTGATACAAAATGGATTGTCCACAGTATAAGCTTAGAGATGAAGGTAGTAAATGTTAGAACAATGACGCAGCAGTGACGATTTGGATTCAAAATAGAGAACTTCAGTGGATACAGTTGACAGTAATCACGTTACAACAATAATAAAAACCAGGGCTTACGGTCAACGCATTTCGATATCAGAGACACGATCAAATACGTTTCATTTGTCAAGTGACTCAGCGTTGTCGTTGACGTGACGCTCTCAAAATGCAAATTTTTGAAAAAGTTAACAATGTAAATCTCGATCAGTCCATCTAGATTCGTCGACGGTATCGAGTCTTGTCCCGCCAAGCAATTGAATTCAGTCGATCACTAATCGATGTCTTGTCCGTGATAGGCGCGGTCGGGGTCCACGGCAGCAGGGTGCCGACTTACCACACAATCCATCGTTAACTTCTTTCTTTCTTTCATTATCAGCATCACTTATAATATCGACTCTACTTCCTACACAGTTAAAGTTCATAATATTTAATTCTTTATTAAATGTTGTATCTTTTTATAGGTAATTTTCTACCGCATCTTCGTCAGCAAGTTCGAATGCGTCGTCATCAATACATACCATAAGTGCAATAACTAAGATATGAACTACATTGCACGACGCATTAAGTTATTACCTTTTGGAATTTGTAATGGAATTTAACCTCATTACCTATCTTAATAAAGGATTTGCCCTTTCGCGCCGACTAATCACAAATGAGTATGTGAAGTCTGTAAATTATGTTGCATTGAGTTCGTATTACAGGTGTTTTTTATTTATCAGTGTAAGGTTGTATATTCATAATTAGCCCCCCTCGATGTTTATTACTTCTGTATAAGAAAAACGAATGTGGGCAGTTCTGTTGATTGGAACTGACCATTCTTCGCATACTGAAATATCTATAAAAGCTTTTGTTACGCTGACATGTTGTAGGATTATTGAGAACGACATGAAATTTTTAATAATATTCATTCTTCTAATGTTATTTTACTTAACTGTAACGTTTGACTTCTAAAGTTGATTTATCGCTATCAAAGGATATGGCTGCGATTTAGTAGTCTCGTGCGGCATTGTCCGGCATAGAGACACAGCCGCCTATTTCCTCCGGTGCCATATATAAAGTGTGGAAGGTTAAGCTGATGACTGCAAGAGTCAAGAGCAGCCGCGCTCGTGGTAACCCCCCGCCGCCGCGCACCAGGGGACGAACTCGCCCGCCGAACTAAATCAAATAATGACTAATCGATTCTCTCGTATATTGCACAGTAGGTACACGTCAAACGTTATTCCCTTTAATTTTTAACTTTTTTTTCTTCTGTTTGCATAAATTCAGATTCGTTAGAGACAATGCAGTGATTGATTCGTTTTAATAACGCTTTGGCGGTTGATTGATGTTTATTAGTTCGGTAGTCGGAGTTTTGGGAATCATTAGATGAGTACGGTGTCTTATGAAGAATAATGATTGCACCGCTTGAGGTACTCAACTTAATTCGAGGTTTGACCGTTTGTAATTTATGATTCGGCTCAAGTGTAGGTACTCACACTTTATTGATACCGAATGGTAAGCGATCATTATTTGGTCACCGACACTTGTACATGAATTTGATTATCATCTTTCATTATTGAATCAGGTTAATGAATAAAGTAATTATGCAAAAACTTATTCCTAATCACTTATTTCGACTTATTAAGGCTTCTTGTTCTCCCAGGCCACTAATGCAAGATATAAGCAATTTATGTATTTCCTTATTTTAGCCCAGCCCCTATGAAGGACAATTGAAATCACATATAGATACGTCACATAAACATTCTTGTTACTTTAATGTAAGCTGATATAGTACATAGCATTGTAATAAAAATATCTGATCAGAGATACAACGTGACTGCTAATTCTTGATCATCATGCTATAAAATCCACGAAACGGCAAATAATGAACGCCATTGAAACCAGCCCGTTTTACTATCCAAATGCCTAACGAGCATTTCTAGTTTGACCGTAAATAACCTGTAGATAAAGAACAATTATACCATGGACCATTGGTTGGGATGGAAACAGTCAATTTTATTACGGCGTCTACACCTACGCGCGTTGAATCCATTCACACTGGCTTAACTGGTTATTTTGTTTTTTCTTCTCTTAGATTATGTTACTTTGACGCTAAATTCCATTGCAGTAATTCGTTTAATTATTGATGCCGTGATTGGTTCTTTACTTTACACATAAACATTTCTATTTAACTATGATGACTTAACAATTCAATTTGTTTCTGACTTGTATTCTATATTTTATTGTATATATTCTATATGTTATAAAATGTTTTCTTCACTACAGGTATATTCCATAAATAACAATATTATATTAGGTTGGTTTTATTCGTATCGTTCAAATGACTTTACTTATACGATAATCAAATTTAAAATATTCAAAACAATTTTATTTAGCTTCTTAAACTGAACATTTTCTAGACAAAATATGATAATCTCATCATTTAGTTCCGCTCATTTCGTGATAATAGGTGTAATTCTAACTAAACTAAATTATAGCTGTCTAATAATGTCAATAAACAGCATGGTGGCATCGGCATGACAATAATAACTGGAAATGAATATTATCAAGATTCTAAACATTTACAATTCGTATGATTATAGAGCTTTCTTACAACTTTATTTTGGATTATGGTCAACTAACGAATAGTTTGTTTTTATAAATGTAAACTATAAATGCTTGCCAGCAAAGGTAAAGGGAACTTATGGTAAGCGGACGCTCCAGTCTTTGGATACCTGCAATACTAGAGGTATCTTGTCGCCAACCATTTTGAGATGAATCACCAAGAAAACCATTTGAAGGATTTATAGATTCTAGTAACTGTCATCACAGTGCATCTCTGGCAAGCTCTAGAAACACAGAAAAGTAACTTCATTTGACAGCAATAATTTGTAAGGAGGTATTGGCCCCAAAATATGTGAAATTATTGCAAGTCAAGCAATTGGCCTTTGTTGTTTTTCAGCCAGTTGTGTCTCAGCCATATAAAGTAAATGAGCATTGATCAGATTTCAATGTGTGCGTATTTTTTAATATCGCTGTAAAGCTTCTAAATTACAAAATACAACTTAATTAAATTCTTTACACAATCGCTTTGAATAATAAATCAACGGGTAATTTTTTTGCATATTATTTTACAGAACAAGCGAAGTATTCAAGCAATGTCAGCCAAATTGATCGCAATGTGGTTAGAACAACATGGGCTCTGAATGCAATGTGTACGAATAAAATCAAATACCCATAGCAAACAATCTTATGTACTGCAATGCTTTAATGCATTTTTAACCGTATAGCTATGATTGTAAATTTGAAATCAAATAATCTGAAAATCAAATAATAGTTTGTTTTGAATGAGCTGAAGATGCGAATCACAATGTTCGCAGCAAGTTTGTACGGGAGTCGAGTGCAGGTGACAAATAGTCACGCCACTTTGTAAAGGTTGGATACGTGGAAGTTTTTATTTGCTTAAGTCGATAACTTAATTCTAGTGAAGAAAACTATCGAGATACTAAACATAAATCTTCAATAAATACTACTATATTTCCTTATGTCGATGACATTTCAATAGATGCTGATAGAGGTACAGTAGATGACAAAAATAATGTTAATTGGTTAAGTTACAAGTTTCACAGAAACAAATGAGAAAGATGGAACTGTTGATAAGAATAATTAATTTGTTTATGTTAGTAAAGACATCGATAAGGTTAATAAAGAATTCAACGGTAGCGTCGCATCCTTAGCTTTATAGATACGTATCTTTTAAATGTATGCATTCAGCAGCACATAATTCAGGATTACAAATTGTTTGTTTTAGGACGAGACACAGAATATATTGGCGTGATTCCAACTTAAAAGGGTGGCGATAAATATATATAAAAATCTGATGAAGCATTGCGAAATAGTTTTTTTTCGTTCGTGACATTTTTCTCGTTTGCCTGACAAAGGACGAAGAATTTAAATTTGTTTGCGTACGTCGTCAAGCATGTTTATTTTGGCCTTTGTGTAATTGTTTCTTTGTAAACGAATAATTTGTATGGTAAGTGAGGTTTCTTTAGGGTTATTTTACGAAATCTGTTTGAAATTTAAATCAAATGTCCTAAAATTATTTCTGTGGTATCAAATTTTATTGTTATATTCCTCTTATGTTAGTAAGCGTGCAGCATTAAGTAGCATATCCTTGTTTTTGTTGCTCTTTATGCAGTTTTCGGTAATGTGTGATAGCTGAAGGGGTTTTTATGACATGCTTTGTAATATTATAAAAAACTTGCCATTGTATGGATACGATCAGCTTTAATAATATGTAAGATTCGATCTCAGTATCCATTGCTTATCGAAATACGATACCTACGCAATGAATATGTAACTAATATATACGCAAGCACTCAAATAAATTTCAATACAACGACACTATCAATTTTTTCTCCTAATTTATACTACCACTTAAAATATTCATGTCGCAAAATAATAAAAAAAACATCCGCCATAAATATTATTAATGCGTTTAAAATTTGGACAATCTCTTTTTTGTGATATCAGAGCCATTTCTATAAAACATGTTCATATATTAAGTGATATAGACAGGGTTATAGCAAATTATGACTATTTATGTTTAAATTCCATATGAGCTGTCAACAGGTTTCCTATGTATCTCATTATTATCAAATCTATGTTGACAGATGGGATTTGAAAAAGGAATAAGTGATATAAAGCGTGTCCGAAGTATTGGCTTTTTGGTATTAGCTGTGCCGGTCTTACTCACCGTAGAAACTATGTTTTTAGTATAAAAAAATCCTTTGTGCCCCGGATGCCTACATCCCGAAATGATACTTTCGCGTATAAAAATTGACGACTGTGTTGATTGAATAATTAGTAAGGTTGACTGCAACGCTGTGCCGTGGGTTAGATCCCCGCATCAGGGCAAACATTTTCTTATGATGACTTATGTCTTGAGTATGGGTTTTTGGTATATTATAGTAAATATATATTCACAATTCTATCGTTGTCTCGTAACCATAATAAATGCTATGCTTCTCTCCCAACTTCTCAATATGCGTGGGTATGATAATGGCTGTACATTATTACTATTATATTTTTGGCTAGCTGTGCCCGTGACTACGTACGCGTGGTATTAATTTTCTGTTATGGGTTTTTAATTTGTTCCGCGAATCCATAACTATTTTTCCTAAATAAAAGTGGTCTATGTTACGTCTAGTAAAATCAGATATCTTCCTGTGAAAGCCCCGTTCAAATCGGTCCAGCAGTTTCGGAGATTACCCCAAACAAACAGACAGACAGAAAAAAAGTTTTTTGTCATTAGTATCGTATTTACTTTCATATGCATTTAGTAAAAAGCTGTATTTTTACATTACAAACGGACTTCAATTTTATTAATTTGTATCGATGAATAGATGTACAGATTGTTTGTTTCAGTATTTAAGTGACCTACGTTATCTCTTTGAGACAAGAGGCATCATTAAGAACATTTACGACTTCCTCTTCAAATAATTTAAACGATCACAAAATACCTTCGTTTGTAAAGGTAATGTATCCGAAGTATTAAAACATTAAAGGTTGAGTTTTATTTTCGGCGCGTCGTCGTCAAATGGTCAGAGTTGAGCGCTTGACCCCAGATAACCTTGCGAATGTTGCGGTTTGAAGTGAGATGGCGGGACCTAAACCAAACATTTTTAAGGTAAGAATAAGGAATCAATTGTTATCTGGGTTTGTCTCCTGAATCGGTAATTAAACAATGAATGTGCTAATTATATAGGTAATTAGATTTTGCCCGCGACTACGTCCGTGTTGAGCTTAGAATATCAGTGCAACCAAAAATTTTCCAGGGATAAAAACATTTTCCCGGGATAATAAGTATCCTATGTGTTAATCCAGGTTATAAATTATCTGTGTTCCAAACATCATCCAAATCCGTTGAGTAGTCTTTGCGTGAAAGAGTAACAAACATCCATCCATACTCACAAACTTTCGCATTTATAATATTAGTAGGATTTTCCTAATGCAGAACCATTATACACAGGGTGCCCCGGTTCGTATTATTTAATTTGTAAGCTGTGGATAATATACTTCATGTTGGACATACGTCCACAAATATCAGAGGTCAACGACCTACCTTTACCAAGTTATGACCAGTTGAAGTTCCTTAGGGGGATGTGCTTGCATCCCAAGTCATTTAAAATAGCACGAGCGATGCACCATATATACCATTAAACCTAAGTAGGGATAAGTGGTGCCATCACATCAGTATTATTTTGCCAATAAAAAAAAGGGTTTTTTTTTATTTTAGATTTTAAATATCATAATATAGACCAGTGCCGGTAGCAGGAACATTGTCGACAACGTTTTCGTATCGCCTTCGACTATTTTTGTATTGGAAAATGAACAGCGCTGCGGTGGTGAAAAGTGGAACTAAAAATTAGTATGACAATTTTGACATTTCGCGAGTTACGTTTTCGACAATGTTCCTGCTACCGGGCACTGAATGCCGTTTACTTCAATGTAGTATCGGCTTATATGGTACTAACCGGGGCAGCCTGTACAATAACTACTAGCCCAGGGGTTTTTCCCGTTCATACAAACTTGTAAGCCCTTTTCTACCCCATTGGAGGTTCAATTCTCAAAAATAGTTTTTTTGCGAAGCATTATAGTTTCTGAGCTTTCGTGAGTAATGAGTGAATGAGTCTTTTATAAATATAGATTAATCGTTGGAGAGAATTGCTTATTATATACATTATTGCTTGCTTATATACATTATCTTAGGAATCCTAGTTTTCTATTTCACTTGTCTATTCGATTAAATTAAGTATGTATTTAATAAATGATATACATGAAATACAGTATAATGATATTGGTGTCGATTCTGTTGTATTAAAATCACTTAGCTAAGCTAATTTGAAATGACTAAAAGTCTTGCTATTCCTTTCTCATGTGCGCGCTTAAATAAGGATGGCAATACTGCAAGTTTAGTTTAATAATTACGTACAACATAATTATTAGCACCACTGTCAGACACGGGGTTATCGTTGTCGAGAGACTTATACAATATTGCTTAGATTAAACACGAATGCATGAGCCAACGCACATAAAACATGAAGAATCAGACATCCAACCAAGTAGCCCAAACATTACCGAAATGTAACCCTCAAACGCTGTCACAAAACTCACAAACGAGCACCAAAACAAAGTCGGGATCCATAAACACTGGGTCGGTATTCAAATGAGGCTGGTAATGAGTGGCGGCGTATGATTTCTGGGTAAAATATGTACATTATTTAGGTGCTTGGCCGACGGCAGCCGCAGGCACGGGCGCTAAATTAAAAACACGTCAAATGGTAAATTGGACCGAGACATCTATTAAGGGGGTTAAGGAGCGACCATAATGTTGTGAGTTAGTTAATGATTGATATTATTAATAATTAAAATAATAATAATACGGTCGGAAATTAATACTAGCTCAGAGTAGATAATATACTACGTACAAATACTAGGTATATGGTAAAGTATGGGAACAATAAACATACTAAGTAAATTACCAGGCTAAGCTATGTGAGTAAAATATGAGAGGCGAATTAAAAGGAAATAACAAATATAATATATAATGTAAGTAACGCTATTTTAATTTATCACAGATATGTTGACTACAAAAAAGGTGGACTTACAATGGGATTTGAAAATATTCAAAAAAAAAGTCTATACTCCTCTAGAGCAGTTTTCCGCCTACCAAATCTTCCATAATATTGAAGTATTTATTAATAACATCAGTTCAAGTATAGTTCTATATACTTACAACCACCGCTACTCACAGAAATGTATATTCTTTCTCCATGTATTTGAAATATAACTACTTGTATTTGAATCAAATAACATTTTTTTTAATTCAGCATGTTAAGAAATGCATATAGGTATGATGGTATAATATATATCACCACCAACCATTGTAAGCACACCCTAACCACCAACTAGAGGTATCAAGAAACAAGAGCTCGAAGGCTTTTACTTAATTCAGAAGCACAGCGGGTGTTCCTAAAACCATTGGAGGGCACCGTGAAATATGGTGCCCCGGCGCAGATCACCTTAGGGCATGTCCTGCATAACCCGAATACCGACACTTTGTTATTCCAAAATAGCTTTTTGATACGAAAATTGACTGCGAACAGATTTTTTCCTTACAATCAGTTGTATATTTACATATAACTACCCAAGGTTCAACTCAGAGATTGATGAATATAACAGAAGCAAAGGAGGCGTACGTGGAAGTCAAGAATGCAATAGCGCTCTATGCTCTCTGCTAGACTTGGCGTGATGATATATATGTATGGGTAACGTATGAAAAGATTCTTTATTATCAATTTCAACTAGACTGGGCTCTAATTACAAATATTGTAATATACAACAGTATTTTGTTGGACTGTATATTTACTCGTAAGTATGTATCTTTAACACATTTACCTTATATGCTTAGGAAGCTATTGTTAAAAATTATACTTAGTAATAAATAAGTAATAAAGAATCATCGTGGTTGCGTTATACTCAGTACATAATATAGTCTATGGTCATTTTACTTCAGCCTTTAAATTTATCCCGATAATTACCATGTTGAATTATTTACAAGTCAAAAAAATTAATTACAAGTAGCGTTTTTTTTTGGACATTTATCTCTTTATAATTTTGCTAATATTTTACCATCTAATTCGGATGCCACGATAGTAAATCTACGACCTATTAGTAAACTACTTAAGAGGTTCAATAATAAAGTTATCATAAATAATGTATTTAATATACTTAGAAATTCGTATCCATTTATATTTTAAAAGTTCGATTCAGTATAACTTGTATAAATCGATTAAATTGACATTATATTATATTGCTACAATTCAAATTATAAAACTTAATTGAACGGGTCCATTAAATGTAAAATCTGAAGTGTACATATATAGTTGACATTTGCCAATTAATGAAAATGATTGAGACTCAATGTCAACGTATATTACAGAAGAAAATAAATGGCAAAATCATAATTTATTACGATGTGAGAATAGATTTTACTACTGCCACATCAATCTTTGATTAAATTAAGATTGCTACTACTTAGTTGATTGTTTAACTTCTCCGAAATATTTATAGTAACGGATGGACAGAAACTCATCAAAACGAACTCTATTTTAGCATAATAGCAAGTTTGACTCTTTAGTGAATTAAAAGCACATTGAGATTCATAACTGATGGTATAACAAAAATGATGTCAAAATTAAAAATAAAATGCATACTGCAAAAAATTATTCACTCCACACTTTCAATAGATTAAGGCAAACATTAAAAACACAAAAGAACAAACGCCCTACCAAGTTTCACATGCTGTCGGCATTTGACAAAACGGAACGCAATTTTCCCCTGCCGAGAACACATTTATCAAAAGCACAAGTGACGTTTGAGAGTAGCAAAACAAATTGTGAGTCCTTTTTCGGTCTAAAAGCTTATTTAAAAATTTATAACTCCGCAGAAAAAGTTAATTAAGTTTTAATGGAACTAAACGGGAGTGGATATGGTAGCCAAAAATAGGCGGAGTTGTTATAAAATTTAATTAGTTTTTGAGGTTAATGATTTTAAGGTTTTTTTAGAGTAACCTTCAGCTTCTGAACAGGAAATGTAAACATTTAGCTGCTTGTTGGCTTGAATTAATGGATCACAGGTCCAATAGAGATTAAAACATTTTATGATGGCCTTAATCGAGGAACATGTGCACGTAATGAAGGATTTCAAGTTTCTAAGATTGAACTTCATCGACCTAATAAAATTATGTCAGTGATTTTATTAAGTACCTATTAAGACTTTTTTATACTACTAAGGTGGCATACAGCCCGCCTGATGGTAAGCGGTTACCGTAGCCTTAGCTTAGAATACCAGAGTTATCACTCGCGCGTTGCCGACACTTATTTAAGATAGACATTCTTATATCTTCCTAAAATAATGATAGCCCTTTTAGATATGTACAAGCGACTGTGTTTTTAAATCGGTTCTAGAAATCTTTGCTTGAAAATGATACTGCTTAAGGAATGCCAATGTTTATTTCTTCAAAAAGTTTGTTTACACAGAAGATTCGGAAAACTAACAACGACAATGCTTCGTAAATTGTATGTATGTCGCCTTACCCTGCACTTTATGGCTCCATTGAAACCTTCCACCAATTTCACTAAGCTCTGTATTATAAGCCCTTTAGGTTGGTCAAAAACCTCAACTTGATTTACATGACACCGCCAACCGTAATTCTAAGGGAGTAATGGTCGAGAAATTGACGAAAATATTTTATGGTCAGAACCAACCGGAGCGAATCAATTTAATTTCATTTGTTAATCTGTACCAATAGCAATGTCATTATGGGGTTCTGTATTATGTATGTTAAAAGTTTTTTTTTTTATATTAGGTTAGTTAGTTATTTTCCTTTAGTTTAAGTTTGTATTATTAAAAGCACAAAATTGTACATAATAAAAAAACAAGTTTATCCTTAAGCCGTTTAAGTTTATACTATACTACGTTTTTCCCGCGACTTCGCCCGCGTAAGTATATAATATATAGCCTATGCTATTCGGTGATAATGTAGCTTTCTAACGACAAAAACATTTTTCGAAAGCGGTCCAGTCGTTTTTAAGTTTATTCGTTATATACAAAAATACAGAAATACAGCAGTTGCAGTGTTTTCTTGGCGTGCTGCGTGAATTAAGACTTATTTCAAAATTGTGTTTTTACTTACCTACCATTCAGTGCAATTTATTACAAGAGAAAGATATTGTTCTGTTCAGTTCAATTCCTGAAGTCTAGAATCAAATATGAACAAAATGAATGTGAATGATACTCACTATCTAGCCCTCAAAACAAGTAAGGAATCCAAGGATATAGTCAGATGGAATTTTTGAAAATTGAACAACGACATAATGACATTGTGCGGACAGTAAGAATGTATTCAATTAATGTATAGTAATTCTTTTCAACATGTAATTGGCAACATGCCACTGATAGACATAATATTGAGAGAATCTTAAGCTATGGTGATCGCTTACCATCAGGCAGATCTCAAGGTTATAATTCATCTTTATTTACTCCGGAATGTGTTAATAAAACGCAGACGCGGACAGGAACCTAGTACCTACATAAAGTTGGTCGGTTTTTATCGACCGCTTATTGTGTGGGTGAGCGCTAATAACAAAGCTTTAATTTTAATTGCAGCTTATAAATCATTATACCCTATAACGATTCCAGATGATTTACATACAGCTATGACACACGCGTACCTTAAATCACATCGGATGCCATTGCGTTCTGCCTTTGTCATTCCACTTTATGCCATTTTTAATGAGATATTGAAAAATATGATGATAATTTTAATCATTCAGTTCCCGGGAGACGTTAAGTTTGACAATTCATTTTTTTAATGTGGGTGCAGTTAATTGATGTGGAATGTTAACTTTTATGGTATAGTTTTATCTTAAGGCTGTTTTACACTGATATTCTACCAGTAACGCCGTAGAATCCAGAAATAATCGTTTGTAAAACATACCATGTCCATATTCCACGAGAATCCCATTAATATCGAAGATAAAAGAAAGCTAATAGCTTAGAATGGAACATTTGATAATATTGGCCATAAACTTTTTTTTATACTCGTAAGGTGGCAAACAAGCATACCGCCACCTGATGGTAAGCAGTCACAGTAGCCTATGGACGCTTGCAATACCAGGGGTTGCCGACCCTAAAACTCATAGTAACGTTCACTCCTAAAGTTGAAGTTGGGAACTGGAAGTCAGGCTAGTTCCCTTTGTGTTTATTTTCCCCATTAACCATAACAACACCATTCCCTAGTTCATTAAGCATCATATCGATGGACAGGTCATTTCTCAAACATTGTTCTCCGTGAGGCCTGGTAAACAGTGTTTGCTTCTCAATTTACAACTGACACATTTGAACAAAGATATTAATTGATGTTCGTAATGAAGGGAACTAAAGAATGGACGGGTACAGAGTAGTGAGGGCACAGAGAAGCTTGACGTTTATGTGACATTTAATGTATAATGTATTTCTATTGGAATAAGCTGGTTAACACAATGTACACAGGTAAAACAATCTTATATAAAATTTGGTGTTTATTTTTGAAAATGAAAATTGATTTTCAAAACCTTCGTAGGTTTCATAATTGTGGTGCAGTAGTTTCAAGCTGACTCGACTCTAAGAATCATTCGGATTTGTAGCTCTATCAAAGTAAAGTGAAAAGAAGATAATATATATGTTATATAAATATCAGAAAAATAAGCTACCACTATAATAGCTTTGCGTTTAAAAATATTAATCATATTTCATAAGACCTGCCTCCATATTATCTTACTACTCTGCGTATCCGTCAACGGTCAATACGATCGATCAAATCTAGCTCTAGGCCATATTCGTCTGCAATTGCCCTACGATACAGATTATATATTATGTTTGCTTTTAATTAACTGACATCACCTGTACCGTACATGGTTCGTAAAGACAAATAGCCACAATTACGCGCAAGTTAGCGTTCAGCGTGGGAAATGATTTACTTGATATCGAAGAGATAACGTAACAATGACTTATATGTTTTGATAGACTTGCTTGTGCTCAAAATGAGTCACTGTTCAGATCACTATTAAATGTTGATTTTATTATAGTTTCACCGTTTCAGACTCCATCTGTCAAAGATAGTCGAAATAATGCTTAATACTATTATATATTACAATTGGGGTGGCACTGAAATGTGCAACCATGGTTGATGAAGTGAAGGTCTACAATTAAACAATAGATTTTAAAAGACAGTTTAAAAGGTACCTTGAAGTATTTGGGGTACCAACTAAATATATAACAGTAAGCTTCCGTAGCTAGTAATGCTACTACCTAAGCATAAGAAACATGAGCACAGTTTTAGTTCAAGTTTTAGTTCTGGTTATGAGCTGGTATGGGCATAAGTGGTTATCATATTTAGACAAAACATTTAATTTTTCTTGTAGTATTATTCTTCTAATAATACACACGTCATATTTACTGTTACGCAATTCTCAAATATACCTGTATCTCACTTCGCTATCTACTAAATTATTGGTGAATAATTGATAGAAGATCCCATAGTATAGACTGCTTGTGTCTATGGATCGAGATGTCAAAGGCGATGTGCCCTTGACCCGACCTTCGCAACTATTTCACATGAATAACAAGGTACTAGGTTAGGCCCGTTTGTCGAGCTACAAAGACTTTAAACAAACCCATACATCTTAGGTTAAATTACAAGCTGGACAAGAATCATGACACTTAAAATTTTTATTCCAAAATTTACTAAAAAGCTTTTTCATTTAAATTTTATGAAGTTCGTGCTTTCATCATCTGAACTAATAATTACACTGGCTAATTGGCGGCTATAAACTCTTTAACTGTGAAAATTAATTGTTTTCAAACTGGAAGTTCCGGGAGGCTTACTATCGTCACGAAAGTTTGTCCAATAGCGACTCTTATCCGTGTATAATATAAGATTGTAAGTCAGATTTATACCTATGGATCTAGCGGTTTGATTGGATCAGACGTTATCAACGTATGTAGATATTATCATCTACAGCATCCTTTGAATTAATTATTTTGTTCTAAATGTAAAATTGTACGCTTGATCAAAATGTACACAGGATCGTATTTGATAGGGACAGTAATTTATTTTTTAATTTATCCTCTTAAGGCGACTGGGGATGTTGAATATTTAATGTCTCGTAGTTTAATCATAAAAATCATTATTCAAAATTATGAACCACTTCTTTCGTCACTACGAATTTAATAAGTTCGTTTCAAAACGGGAATATAATTTTTCATTGTCCACGTCACCAGTTGAAAGTTTGTGAGATACTGTGGACCTCAGGGCATCTACTAATAGTTTCTGGCGTAACCTACCACATTACTTGCTTCTTATTATTGTGCCCTAAAAACCTAAAAATAAGGTTCAGTCTTTGAAAGTGAAGTAGCTTCAATTCTATTGATCTATCATAACCTGCCAACTTTACTTCTGCATCTTGGTGACTCTTATGGTACTGAAACTAGGGTGATTGTGGCTTGGTATATGTTTTGTTATAAATTGTGAAGGTCGTAAATTGTAAAGGTCGAATCGTGCCCTAGCTATTTAAATGGAGGCTCCACCAGTAGAGGTGAACACAGCAGGGAGTACACCCTTAATTGGGAGTGCAATATGTTATATTTTGAACCGATGGTGTTGTAATGTTGTTTTGGATTGGTCTTTGACGGCCAAATTAGTTTGTAATTATAATATTTACGGATATAATTTGCGTTTTTCCTTAATATAAAGATTTCATATTTGAAAATTCATCACTTTTTTTAGGAACAATAAAATAAAACTTGGTAAAGTTTGTTAGGGCTAAAAAGTTTGTTAGGTTTAATAGTTACATAAGAGAAACAATTGAAATAATGAAGAAAGTATTGTAAATAAATAACATTTGTTTCCAATGATTTCCATGGGTATAGTATTAAAGGGATTCCATATAAGACTATGAATAATCTATATATAAAATCTGGTTATTTATCATTCTAATTTATTATGATTTGTCTTAATAAGTAATTTAATATTGAGGGCCCTCTATATGTTTTTAAGCGTAATATAAATTTGATAGTGCCATCTCCGGGTATTCTTCCTTACAAGCGGAATAATTGGTACCTATCAGAAAAGATAAACGTGCTAGCTAAAAATACGCTATTTTACATAAGACACCAATTCATCCTAAGATCACTATATCGAACTTAAAGTTGGCAATATTGTGTGTAAACCTTTACATTGCCAATTGACATTTTCCATTCAAAGTATAATTCAAGCTTAATCAGGTGATAACTACCTCACTCGGTACTGTTACTTTCAATATCCCGTTAAAAATGGGGTCGTTTCACAGTAGAGCGTTAATGAATATGTTTATATAGGCATGTCAGCCCTTAATATCAATCAATTATTTTAGGATCAACCGAGTAACCACAGCGTTATTCAATTATATCGACGGACACCTGAAATATATGTTTGAGTGCAACATATAAATTCAAATTTCATGCTCATTATGAACTAAATTTAAGCTGTCATGCAGAAATCATAAAATTGGAAATTTATTTCACAATATAGCTTTCTTTTTACTTTACTAAAACAAAAACATCATCAAAATAAACAAACAATACTCAACAGAGACTACATCGCAATCAAAATAAAGCGTACAGCAAACCCGTCGTTACTTTAAACGGTCTTAAAACGAGACGTGACGTTAAAATAACCGAAGAACTATGAAAGCCAGAACAAATAATTTGAAATAAAACTTAAGTTTTTAATTGACAATGGTTATAGGCACTCGGCACGCTTCACGTGAGCACTCTAAGCTTAACAGACGCAATTATTCTTAATAAAACTAAAACTATTCAAATCAATGTTTGATTCAAGCGCCCATTTACGACTATTGAGCATGGAGTTATTGCCATAAACTTGGAAGTGGCATGAAACACGTCACACATCAAATGGGCTCGAAGATAATTATTGTGTTAGGTTAGGTTAATTCCAGTCCATCTGAGTATTCTGTTTTATATGAATCTTTGTAAAATGGATGTTCATCGTCAAGAAGTATACTGCCCGCATAATAATTATTTAGTAGGCCATTGCAAGTGAGTGCAGTGGTTCTGGTTAGAAGAAAATATAAATACTTTCAGTTTTACATTCATGTTCTTGGTTACTTCGAGTTTCTTAGCCTCGAAGACGAATTGACGAATGTATTCTCTATGGTGTGTATTTTTTGAGAAAAAGTCCAGTAGAGGTATTTTATCAATGCAAAGTAATAAAACACTACTACGAGGTTAAATCAAGGTGAGTAAATTTCGAGGTATTATTGTATGTGAGAGTGTTGCCGTCTATACTCGTAAGTGCTTGGTTAACTTTGTCAATTTAGTATGTGTCCTCGGTTACTTCATTTATCACACTCAGTGTTTGTGAATTTATCACATTAAATAAAAGCATTATAATCTACACACGCCTTTTTACAATAAATCATGGGCAAGTTTGCCATAATTATGGCACACCTATCAAGATTATAAATCGTGCTAGTTATTGAATTTTAATATCTGTCCGAGAATGGCGTAAATCATGACAGGTGCGGCTCTGAGGTATTTATACACTTATGTGCTAATTGGGTGTTCATATATGACTATAAAAGTTCACCTAATCATAAGTTAGAAGTAACTATGTATTTTGTTTTAAATACGCTTTTAAATGTCCAAGTCTTATAGATTTCAAAATGGCTGCTGCGCACATTTTTTTTATTAACATAACATTAGGATTCCAACATAGAACAAATATTTGTAATTTAAGTCTTATGTCATAAACTTAAGTAAACAGCGACAATAGCAGTTGCAGACTCAATGTAGTCAGTTTGCTGTTGAAATTGGCCGGCTTAGGTAATACACCACAAACGCAATCTTCAATTCTTCATTAGCTATTTGAGGGATGCTGATAGATGTCAGAATGTCGATTTTGGTTGGTACCTACTACACGAGATCTGTAATAAGCCAAGGCAGCACCTTGGAGCCTCTGTTATTCATTATGATGGTTAACTACTTTCCTGAAGTTGTCAATGGCTACACCCCCTTGCTGTTTGCTGTCGTGAAATTGGTCCATGAAGTGAAAAAAACAGCAGATACAGAATACAGAACTCAATACAGAAAGACATAAATAGGATTGTATGTTGATGTATAAACTAGATTCTTTTCAAAAATTGGCTAATTTATAGCATAGGCCAAAGGGCTGCCGTGGAAAGCAAAAATGAAGTGCATAGCTAAATGCATTTCAAAATTACGATTGCCTGTATATCTTTAGATAAATTAGATTTAATATATATCCAACCTCCTGTTAGATAGTAAGTACATGACTAAATTATGTATTGTACTTGTCTAGCCTTGAAGTATAACCTCCCATTTACTGTACTTGAAAACAAAATCGTATTTAGATGCAAGAACAAAACAAAATAATCTTGATACATTTCATTCATAACATGACCACGCACTGGAAACGTTTAACATAAAGTGTTATTAAGTTACTAGGAGATGGTCGGCGATACATCGACCAATGTATTCAAATTGGTGATTGATTCGAACATGGAGTGTATCTTTGATTGAATATAGATACATAGCATTAGTGTCTCGGCTTATATCATCAAGTAGATGTTAACCTTTCTGAACTGTGTCGACAGATGTTGAAGTTAAAGTTTAATCTTTGGTTTTGTTTTGACATAAAGTATAAATATAGGCATCTAAAAAACTGATTTTGGGGTTCTCGACATAGTGGGAGAAATTACTTTATTTATCTTATTCAAATACATGTTTGTACATTATCACACAACGCCATCTGGCCCCAAACTAAGCAAAGCTTCTTCTATGGGAATCAGTAGCTGATATAATACTTATGTATATACTTTTTTTTGTACATACATACTTATAATACATACCAAACACCCAGACGCAAATATGTAAAAGTTTTTCTTCTGCTATGAACTGTCATAGTTATTGCACGATTAAGCGGTCAATTATCATTTTCAAAACATGAGTAAAGTTACCTATTTTTTTGTACCGAAACTACTAATAAATTTCCTACCTACCTTTTTATCATTTTAATTGTAAATCTGTTTAAATACACATAAATGAAACACGTATTAAAGTGATTATTTAGCTTTGTAAGGGGACGAGAAAATTTATAACGATGCATTTTTTGTACGTCTCCCAATTCATCCTTAAGAATATGAAAACTTATATGCAATATTTTATCAAAAATATTGTTTGACATCACTTTTGGGCCATCTCAATAACTTGTCAAATTCATAATCGATTAAAAAAATTGTATAGAGGACTACAATAGTAGATATCACTTTTATCCGTAAACGTTGAGAGGGTGTATTATTCTCATTTTTTCACGTCATTCCAACAGAGAGAGCCGCCAAAAGGTGGCAATTAGTGACAGGTGCTCCTATTCTGAAATCGTATAAATTTTACCATTTTTTCAATCGAGACGTCGAAAAAATTTTGCACCCTACAAAGTTTATCCCAACACCCTTTGTCAATGTCATATTCGCAACTATTCCAGAGCCGAATACAATGAACGGTGACATGTGTAATATCCCAGAGTCATGATGACCCGAACCAAATGAGGAACATTTGATTTTCAATGATTTTTCAAACTTTTTGCTACCTTTTTTCCCACCCTTATTTTTGGCGTCTCACAGTCTGATGGTTCTTTTTTGGGAAATAATTTAATATATATACTTTTTTGTTTGGACTTTTTTTGTGCAATCGGCAAAAAATAATTATTAATAAACAATTTATTTCATTCTCCATGCGATTCCCATGCATTTTTTAGAAATTATGAAGATTGGAACTTAGAAAACAGGTGTTTGTAAATTTGACCTTTGGAAAGTTTAACCGAGGCAAAGGTTTTGTAACAAGGGCCTCTTAAATTAAAACCTTAGTTTCAACACACATAATATATAACCAGTTGATTTTTAACAATAATCCATAAACTTCTTCTCTTTCATCAAATTTCAAAATAAGTACTTAGTCTTCGTTACGGTTGTAGCATTATTATAAAATTTTAATAACAAATCAATATTTTACGGTCACAGTGTCAGCCCACGTACGTCATATATAACAAGGTTGATTTAACAAGTTAATGTTTAAACGCCTCTTCAGGTTCATTTTGACCCGTCGTTCGATATTAAAAATCATAATTTGATCGCGACTCAATAATGTCACCAATTTTTAAGAGAAATGGAGACTCTTTTCAAAGCTTTTTATAGAGTGCTGACCACAATAAGTGAGGCTTATTCATTTACTTATTACACCAACTGAAGTGTGTGAGAAATAACTTAGATTTTAACTGTTAACATGGTTCTTACTTTGTTTGTACGATCGATATGATATAAACAGTCATCTTGTGACAATAGTCTATTTATAAAAATCTTCAAAAAAAAACTCAATATGCCTTCATAAGTGGACAGTTTTTCAGTCTTTTCACAGTTTTTCGTTTTCACAAGAAAGTGTAAAATAAGTAAAAAAATATTCTGTTAAATATAAAATTAATAATTAACATCACAATAAATATTGTCGTTTCAAACCAGTTGCATAACAAGAGTACAAAAAATTTTGTTACTAAATAAATTCAAAAATGATGATCGTTGGTCACACTAATGATAAGTAATTTACAATAAAATGCCGTACGGAACCGGGGCACGACGCTTTGTATGTACCCATGTTAATGTTCTCGATTCTGTTTTGTTGATTTCTATAAAATATTATAAATGAGACGGCTACCACTAAGAGAATGACCAAATATTATAACTCGAGGTACGGATCAAAGAAAGTTGATAGTACGAAAATATTAAAAAAAAATGTAGGCACTAACCAAACCTTGGAAATGTTTACCAATATAACAAGAAGAGGAAGTATTAAATAAATAAATATATAAATATAAATAATGCCTGGACAATATCACACAGCGCCATCTGGCCCCAAACTAAGCAAAGCTTCTACTATGGGAACCAGCAGCTGATACAATACTTATATACTTTTTTTTTGTAAATACATACTTATAATACATACCCAACACCCAGACGCAAGGCAAACATATTTGTCACATAAATGTTTGCCCCGGCGGGAATCGAACCCGCGACCCCTAGCGCAGCAGTCAGGTACACTAACCACTAGACCAGCGGTCTCGTCAAATCAAAAATCAAAGTAATATTACCAGCTATCTTTTTAGATGTCAACTCTTTTGATAGTGCCCTCTATAAACCAACATTGTAACCTTGTTACATACAATTATAGTATTACCTCGTTACATTCATAAGCATGCAAGTTCTTACAGTTAACTCCACAGTTTATTGGCTAGGTGATAGGTAATCCAAGTGTTACAGTCAACATATAAATAAATAGCTAAACAAATAATATAACAAATGAGGGTCTTGACGTGATTATATATACGTAGGTGTGTAAATAAATATCAAAAGAGCTTTGTTTCTTATGACTTTTACTTTACAATTCCAGTGTGAATTAAATAGGCTCAATGTAATTTGGGATTCATAAGTTTTTGTCAATCGATCCATTACTTTCTCCTTGCCGTACACCTTACGCAATATGAATCCAGAAAAATGGAATATTCTTTATATTTTATTCGCTGCTGGAGCTCAACAGGTAAGCATGAATAAATTCCCTGGCCGATGACAAAGGCCGCGCACAGTCAGACGACGTTTTTCATAAAGTGTCGGCCTGTTAAACATTTTTTATTTGAGCATTTGCTACCAACTGCGTTATATGAAAAATGGATCGTAACATCGTACCCTTTTCTCGTCTGTTTTTTTACCTTGAATAAATCATGTCATTAAATTTTAATAGTCACGGCGCAAGCGGAGTTAGTTAGGTCCTTTGTTGGAGCAAGCATTCGAGGATCCTTTGATTCGATTGTTACTATTTAGGACCATTGTGGAGCTGCGTTGGTTAAATCGACTAAATGCCGACTTAATTTCATTAATCGATTTCTTTTGTATGAATTAAGATTTAATTGAGTCAAGCTGACTTTTGTAGCTTTGTGTTTGAATGGGCTTTTCAGGGGAATAATGCGTGGAATTCGAATTATTTTCGAATGTACCTTAATGATGAACACATGTTCTGGCATCGCGTGCTTGTGGTCATATCTTTTTTACTCATTTATGATACGTCATGGATATTGTGGTTTCAACAAAGGCATGAATTTGTTGTGGGCACGTCAATGAAAGATTCTTGAAGGATTTCATCTGTTTCATTGTATCTTTATTTTCATTATAACAAAAGTTTGAAATGTAGACCTCATAGATCCGTAATTACGGTATAGATTAATTTTATGACGAGTTAATTACGTTTTTGCTTTTTGGCCCATTTTGCCCAGTAAATTTATTTTGCTAGTTGCAAAGTTAGTAATTTTTTTATGAATATCTAAAAAGTGTAATCATTATTTCAGACTAAGCCATCATAGCGCCGTTATGTTCAAAAATACAATATTTATAATTTAATTCGTTTTTACGATTTCTCATTTAAAGGTGGATAGGTACACTAAACGTAAATAAATATTTTACAGGAATGGTCACTTATTAAATAACTTTTCCCAAAGCAAACTTTAATAAAAGACCATAAGTTGGGATTGAGCGTACCAGCATACAAATAACGATAAACTATAATCGCGATATTGAATTTGATTCGATTTTTGTATAGAGTTGATACCAAAAAGGTGTGGGGCGGTATCGCTGCGGGCGATGCATGTGTGAGGGGCAGGGAAGGGCAAAGGTCATGCGGTCCCATAGTGATGATGTCGAGAGCCGAGAACTCGATGAGCTATCGATAGATTGATTAAAGTGAATATACATTTGCGCTATGATTGTATTTTTCTTTTTTCCTTGCTTACGCGTTATTATTCTCTGTTGAATACTAGGAAATATCCAAAATATGTTTGACTTAGATAGTAATCAAATTATCAAAAATAAAATAAGTAGTCATTGTAAGTTTCCTTCGAAGTATGAATAGAACTTTAAAAATATGTAGGTAAGTGAATAAGAATTTAGTACCGAAATAGAATCAGGGGCACGCTTCTTCTACCCCGCGGTTCCGTGGTTAGATAGAATAAGGCCGAGGATTACATACTAAGTAACCATACATATTTATAGTGTATCGTACATTGTTTTAAAAAGATGTCAGCTATTGTAATTCCATATTTTAGTTTTTTTTTTAATATTTTTAAATCTGCAATAAATCCAACGGTTTTCTTCTTATATTTAACAAGATTATTGTCCTTTCGTTATTTTGGACAAACAATTAATTTCGAGATCAGTATTAAAATTTAAGGACTGTAAAATTTTTAAGCGCCACTGAGATTTATCGTGTATTAAATTTTTAAATTACCATCGATATCGGCCTTTTTTAATTTATTTGCACATCACTACGGACCACACCTTGCTGCGCCTCGCTCGTCATGGCGAAAATTTTATTTTAATTCCACCTAGTCATATGAGGAGAATATTACTTAATTTGGGGTTTACGTAGCATTTTACTAACATGGAAGTGGACAATAAGTTACAGGGTCCATTAGAAATGTTTTTTTTTTATATTCGACCTCGTTCATCTCTATATCTTTGCGCTGTAAATGTGCAAAAGCTGGTTAGCTAGGTTATGCATTCCCATGCCTTCTTTAATTTATATTAGTTTCAAAGTTAGTAACCTCAAAATGCAATGACGTCATCAAATAAAGCCGTGAAACCGCCAATCTGAACCTAATGACCGAACAAAACACATTTCTTCGGACCTCCGTCGGAGCTTTATACGTGGTGTAAAATTTCAAAACATCGCTGAATGGGTTCAAAAGCAAAATAAAATACGTCGATGCCATCTCGATATGGTGTCAATGTCGCCACAATATAAAAATTCAAACAGTACCTCATATATTCATTAAAAGCTTTTTCGCACAATTGTATTTTTATACGACGTACCTAAGGTACATAAGGTTTAGTAATACTAGATTATACCCTTCATAAAATATTTTCATTAAATCATAAATATTGGTATTTATAATAACCTTATAAAATAAAATAATGATTATAACTGGTAGATAGACACGAAGTTTCACAGGATCAGTCGTTGTATTTTAGATTAAGAGCTTCAAAAAAACACGTGCTAATCTATAAATATAAAACGAATCCCTATTTCCCTTGGTCACGGGATCACTTCATCACGCATGAAGGGCTAGACCGATTTCGCTTTTATTTTTGTTTGTTATTGTCAGGAAAAATTGACAAAACCGGATCATTTTTAATTTCGGGATAAACTAAAGGTCCTTTTTGCGATGGTGTATTTGACAGATGAGTTCATAGCTAAGACAGGACGACGTCTATAGTCACAGCTAGTGTACAATAAATTAATTACAGTCGGGAGTGACTCAGTGCTACAAAATCAAAGTTTTTACGACGTTTAGGTACTGTCTACGTTGTCTATTGTGGTTACAATGATGGTATTATGCAAATAAGAGCCAGGAAACAATGAAGCAGATTATCATTTTGATTTTACATATCAAATGCATGATATTACTTTTATTCGGTACCACCTGCGTTATTGTGTTAATGTAATGAAAGGTAGGGGTTTATTTTGTGTGTTAAGTTATGAATAACGTAATTGTTTCCGAGCAATATTTTTTCTTTTTAAATACATATTGGAACCATGTTCATACTTTGGTAAGCTGAAAGGTAGAACTTGCGAGTATTTTTAAATATTTTATTCGATATATTGTAAGCAAACTTAGCTATAGAATATTAAGTTCCGTCCGATTAATTAACGATGTGAATTATCACATAGACAACTTCGGCTTGAATAATTTTCATATATATTGCTTATTGGGCTTGAATATGTCATGCTCACCACTGCCTTTGCTTACGGCGGCGTCCGTAAGACGGGTCGCTCACTTCCCTACATAATGGTTGAGGGCGATGGCTGCGTATGCGTCATTGTTGTGTACAGGTGCTGCTGGTAGAGGCTGGTCATCATAGCCTACATTTGGAATTCAAGCATTAGATCCTTGTTTATGTGTTATTGTTCCTTGATTTAACATTTTTTTTTCTGTTTTGGGATTCTGACGATTAAATAGTACTATTTGTAAAGTTTGGTCAAATGAAGATAATTTTGAATATTTTGTTCGAATTTGAAGTAGGAATGTTTTACCTCCTACCGCAGTTTGTTTGACAGTATTGAAGTTAATTATATACTTGTACTTAGTTTTAAGACTTCTCTTTGAAGACTACAGTCTTTGTAAACAATAAGCGCTGAGTTAGTCGAATTCAACATTTAAGGGGCAATACACTTGTAAATCCTTTGATGGAGAGTGCTACCCCTTAACACCCTAAACATTGCATGGTAAGGCAACTAGAGCGATAGATGGCGCTCACAAATATGCGCGTGCGTCGCTTGCGGGCACATGCAACGAGCTGTCGACGCGTCCAATGAATATACAACACGCTCTACAAAGAAAGGTGTGTAGCTGAATGTTTTGTGTTAATTTGTTTCATTATAACGGTAAAAAATCATGATAAAAAATAATGCCTAATGGCCCGGTGTGCCCGGACTGCAAAGACCTTAGAAAACTTATTAAAAGTACGTATTAAATTTTGACAAATCCATATTGCTGGGATTAGAAATATGTAATTGTCATTTTTGAGAACTCGGCTTCTTTGTTTGACATGGGCACTCATCAAGAAGGGGTGATGAAAATTCCACTCACAAGAGGGTACCTAATTTAATTACCGACCGTATTTTTTTATCAATATAAAATACTTTTCAACCGACTTCAAAAATAAGGAGGAGGTTCTCAATTCGACTGTATATTTTTTTTTACAGGAAGCTCAATTTATTTTATAGTAATCACTTCAAGAAACGATTTTCAATTAAAACTTCAAATTTCAACCCATTTTGGTTAAACTAAGATGCAGATAGTATGAAAATTCCAAACCTCAAACGTTCCATGCGATTGACAGTACCTTATTTATTCAGTAAGATTTTCAGCTTTTCTTTACGCTCTTATACTTATAACGCGTAAAAAGGCTTTGTAGATTACAATAGCATAGTTTGTCGAGCGCTTGACTTCGACCCCTGACTTATGCGCTCAATAAGTTCACGCCGAAACATGAACCTAGCACAGTGATGACAATTTATTATTGATTGTTGTTTTGTCAATGCTATCTCGAAGCGGTGAAGTTTGAATATTAGAAATATTTCATCCTTATTACATCCGCGTTATTGTTATTAAAGTGAGATAAACTGTATTGTATCGAATAAGTGTTTGAAATTGTATTATTGGTAAATACACTCTGAAAACATGACTGTCCGTTCGGGGCAGTTGGGTATAAAGCGCATTTTTTTGTAAAAAGAGCGTGAACCAAGGATATTTATGAATTTATTCTTCAAAATTATATATTTACAAGGATGCATAGGTGCAGAATTTATATCTGGATGTTCAAACAATTTAGACAACAAGAACACAGTCGCCTTGTGTAGTGTGTATTAAAATCAGTTGTTACAAAAATAATAAAAATATAAATTAAAAAACCCGACTCAAAAATAACTGTAAAAAATATAATGTATGTAGGTACTATGTACTTATTTTTGATTAGTTGTAATATAAATAGTTATAGCTGAGGTTAAATCAATATCCAAGCGAGTCACATATTTACGTATAGGCATTGTTTTGGTAGCTTACTTATGTATGAATTGCATACCTCCTTTATCATTTATAGTTTTTATTTTATTTACTTAGCGGTATGTGAAATATTTAACTAAACATTTAATAAAAAAATATGGGGACGCGTCACCGACATGCAACGTGTTGTTCCAAATTTTATGTTACTATTCCTGACAGTACATTGGTGAAATTTCAAGAGACAAAAATTATTCATTAAAAAATATAGCTGGTTGAACAATCTCTAACCGGTATGTTCACTTCCCGTGTCATCAGCATCACCAATGCCTGTCCAACGTCCGGGCCTACATCCGTATATGTACAAACAGTTAAGGAATTTGACCGGCACGGCGTCCGTCGCCGTCGTGAATGTCGGTGAGGCTCGTGCGATGCGCCATAAGGACTGGCGTATACTGTGGATTAGTGAATTATTTTTCAAGCTCATTTTATAATCGCTAAGCTTAAGCTCGCTTTCTTATGGAAGCGAGCGATTTATTACGATTCGTCTGTTTGTAAGCGGTCCCCAAATTTGGTTTGAAATAGTTTGAATACCAGGGCCAGGGTTATCTACGCTACGCTAAGCTACGCTAATATTAGCACGTTGCCAATTTTTAGTTGAGAGAACTCACTGTGCGAAACTGTCAACACTGCGTAACCCATGAAGCTTCAGAAACCTTACTGCAGAAATACTATATAAGATTATTGTTAATTGCCTATATATACAGGTACGGAACCAACCGTTGTTGGGGACCCTGATGATTTTAAGCTATTGCATAGCTTTTATCGTGGGCCTTGAGCGTGGGGACCGAATCCAGAAATTCCGTAACGAAAAAAACCTAACACCGCCCACTCCGACCGGCACAGCGGTGATACTTTTTAGTTCCATCTATCGATAAATACCAGAACTTTTAATGACTTTTTGAAATATCACGCTTGTCTCTTTAGTTCAGCAACCCGCCTTTAGGTGGCATTGGTTGTATTGGAAAACTACCGTAATCAGCTGTTTGTGAGAAAGTATATAGGTATATAAAAAAATACTGCATTAATAAAATAAATAAATAATTATACATAATTGCATAAGTTGATAAAAAATGCTATGCAATAGCTTTACCGCGGCAGTCTCCGAGTGCCACACCTATTTTTTTTTTAATGCTTCAGAATTATTTTAGGCGCGAGGTTGCTAGTTTAGATTCCAATATTGGATTAAAATTATAATTTTGAGTGTTAAGTAGGTATAATTCAAATACGAGCTCTATTTTCGATGTAAATGTTGACTGCTGAATTTCACCCTTCTTCATACCTCTTTTGGGGATCATTTTGGGTTACCGAGTTGATATCGTAACAAGCATAATACATTATTGGTTGGATACAACAAAATTCGCCAAGAAAAATAGTACCGTGTACAAGTTGAACGCACGCTTACTATTGACGCGTGCTATATCTAAAAGAGCTAAGAGAAATTTCTTTGGAAACGACGTAAGACCGTACTGTTCTAATCTCTTCATTAATTTATGATCCAAGCCTCTATATCAACGGCCGAAAGTCCTTTTTTCACTGTCTGTTTTTAATTTTCTTAAGACGATTTGTGTCTTTACATAACGTTACTACTCTCGCCAACTTTTATATAGAACGACGTATCTGCTGCACTGGATAAAATGAATTTCAACTTTCAGTGCTGCTAGCTAAAGTGTTAATTCTAATGAATATAGAAGTGTTATTTATTGCATAATGCTGATGAATATCGTATCGTGGGAAACGAAGCGTGCCCTCAGGCGCGTCATGAAACTTCGCAAGTGAATGAGACAGAAAAAAATTACAAGAGAACGTATTTCGATTAGCTTTTACATACATATAATAAGTTTAAGGTAGTATTTGAAGGCTATGTTCTTACTTCGAGTAACAAAGAACTTTTTTAACGGTACAATGATTTTTGGAATGCTAATTGCATTGTCATATTTAAATGTGAATGCTTATTTGGGTTTTTAACTAACATGTCTAATTGGGGGTCAAGGCATTTTGACCCTAGGTTACAGTGTCGTAGTAGAAATTATTTTCATTAAATTATATTCTTAGTAGTGGCTATACTTTTTTATCGTTCATTTCAATAGTAGTAACAATATTTATTTCTTCTTAAGTGAACCGAAACCACTAAAATACATGCTTTGTCAATTACCGACAGTCATAACAACCTAATACAATAGCCGGGTAAGCACTAGTATATTCCTAAACGACTGTACTTGTACAAAAGTCTCAAAGTTCCGACTGCAAGTACAGTCGACTAAAAAAGTAAAAAGGTTCTAAGGGCATGCCGCGCTAAGTTACAGGGCAGGATGGCGATAAATTCCAATCAGGACTCAAGGGCCTGCGCAGGGCACTGGGTCGCGAGCCGCGTTGGTTAAGGAGAAGGAATTATTAGGGCTTTCTTTTGTGTAAAAAGTTTCATCATTGGAAAATTTACTCTTATTGTGTTATGTCAATGTCGTTAATTCAGTATTCAATGTCCAATATAAATCAAATTAGTTGAACTACGCAACTCTTAAAATATCAGTCATTTTTTTCGGAAACCTATTAGGCTTATTAAAAATATCAGTTTAATTATATAAATAATTCTAAGCGATTTGTTTTCCTAGTTGTAATTTTTTACGCAATTAGGTACGCATTCTTTAAGTCCGTCCGCTAAAATGTATATATCCGTATATTGTTCAACAAGTAGAGGGAATAATAAAAGAAACCTATATTCTAGTTCTTAAGTACCCTCATTATTTTAAGAGAGGTATGGCGATTTGGGATTTCCCGTGGGTTTTCCCATTTAAATTGGTGCCGCCCGACTGGGGACTGTACCTCCACCTTACAGAAACAGATGTAATGTTGTGTTTCTGCGGTAAGTAAGTTTGCCAGTGCTCCACGAGGATACGCTGGGCTAGTAGTAATGCTGCTAACACAGTGAGTCCTCATTAACAACATGATTGGCAACCCGTTAGTGATACCCCTTGTATTGCTAGCGGCTATAGGCTACGGTGACTGCTTACCATCAGGTGGGCCGTATGCTTGTGTGCCACCTTAGTTATAAAAAAAACGTAGTTTAAGGAAATCATTTCACTTACTGATGTACACGTAAAACATTTGGTAATCAAAAGTGCATGCCAAATAAAAGTCTGGGCACCGATCAACTTATGACCCCTTAAGTATTTAAAAGTGTATGCGCATACTCGTTGTAAATTCATACTACATATGTTCAACGCGGTCTGGAGCTATAGATACAAGCTTGCTTACATTTCAGACATTGTACCTAGTCTGCTAACACGCGTCGTACACAACATTATCATAATGAAATGCGGACGTGAAAGCTTTTTACTCTGATGGATCGTTTCATGACGAGAGCTATAATCTAGCAAAATATTTTAACTAAACTCTTTATGTTATTTGGTAAGAGTTTGATTAGTGTAGATGCTAAAGAAGCGTGTAAGACAGAGTGAAAACATTTTTACCTTCTCCCTGCCTAACTTGAAAGGGACATCTTAACTAATTAAATTATACTATAATTAATTGAATGCATCTAGTCTTTTGACATTTGTAGCACCTAGGGTGACATGCCCGTCGGTGATAATCATTGTGTCATATAATAAATGAATAACAGCTATGGATAGCATAGCTTTCTATAATTTCTTATCAACAGTAGACTAGTATTATGTTTATCGTAGGCATGTAAGCTTTTACAGACATACAAAAAACACATTTTGTGTATTTAAGTCTGACGTAGGAACAATAAAGCGAATTATGATGGGAGTTTACCATTCTAATCGTCGAGAAACGTGAAAAAATCCACCCACCAAACGCGTGCGCATCGCGCCGATATTGAAAAAAGTATCTCATATGGAGCAGTTATTACCATAAAATAATAGACATTCAAAATATCAAGTTCATTAATACGTGATATTATAGATGAACGTTGGTTTTCATGAACTTAACTGTGTTATTGCTTTGAATGAAATATATAAACAGACTAGAAAATTGTATCGAGGATCTTTTCAGCACATATAATTACTCTAACAAAAAAAATCCTACGCAGGTACTACTACAATTATTAGCTTTGAATAAACATTAACTGATTTGAGTGTTTGAATCATTTTTATACTACTAAATCGGCAAACAAGCGTATGCTCCACCTGATAGTAAGCAGATATATTACAATAGTTAAATTAAGGACGCTTGCCATACCAGTGGAAACTCGCACGTTGCAAACCCCTTAAAATTATTTTCACTCCTTTTTAAAAACTCCGTGCTGTCTCCCTTGAAAGACCCCTTGTCCACCAACAACTGGATTGCTATTAAATGTAATTTGACTTATTTAAGTTAACATCCAAACGTCATTGACAGATATTTTTAAAATCAAAAATACTTTTTTAGTTTTTAAGTTATTCAGATACTAAAAAGATAACTAATATTTTGTGACAGTGTATTATTGTCGGTATTAGCTATGTATATTCAGCGGTATTATCAACTCTTTGAAGATACAGTAATGATGCTCCGACAGTAATAATCGACATTGTGAAACCAGAGTAGGTCTGGCCATATTCACATTTTTCTTTTTCTTATGTTTTGGCTGCAATTTTCCCACGACAATCCTGACCTTCTTTCTCTATTTTCCTCAATTTTAACCAGGTTTGTAATCCTACTAATACTATGTAAACATATAATAGGTTAATGAGAAAGTTCGTTGGTTGCTGACACCAAAACGACTGAATAGAATTTAATGAAATTGGTATTTATAACGTAATTTTCGTTTGGAAAATATACCTCTAACATTGTGAAATTGTGTATCAATGTATTTGAGAAAAACACGAGTGAAACCCCGGGTCATAGCTAGTACATCCAGTATAAATATAATATCTGTATTTACCTTTATAATAATGTACAAAATTGAACCAATAAAAATCTTTCTCCTGGTAATGATAATCCAAACTATCTAATGACAGCGTATTGCAGTGGGAACCATGATTTTATTGATGGTAACAATAATCGGTATAGCATTAAAATGGTATGTTTGATTGAAGTTCCCAGGTTCGCAAGAAACAAGCTAATCGGAAGCCATTACAATGGTAGTTCTTTTGTTTTTGAATTGTATTTTAATATTAGGTCCTTACATATGAAATTGGCGTTTTGTATGGGAGGAACAAAAAGTCGAATATTTTTTAATATAATATATTTAATTAATCAAAGTATGAACCATTATTTTCTATGCACTTTTGCCATCTCATAGGTAGTTCATTGATCCCTTTACTAAAAAAACCAGTCGGACGGGAATCAATAAAATCTTTGAAGGCGATTTGGACTGCCCCATCGGAGTTGAATTTTTTCCCTTGCAAGAAGTTATCCAAATTTCGAAAAAAATGGTAATCTGTTGGAGCAAGGTCCGGGGAGTACGGAGGATGTCTTAGACTTTCCAATTGAAGCTCTTCTAATTTAGTAGCCGTCTGTAGCGCAGTGTGTGGTCTAGCGTTGTCGTGAAGCAGCAGTGGCGTGGAGCGATTGACCAGCCTAGGTTGTTTAGCCGCTAGCTTTTCCATCATGATTTGCAATTCCTGACAATAGACATCAGCCGTAATAGTCTGGCCAGATTTGAAAAAACTGTAATGGACAATACCGGCACTAGTCCACCAAACGCTTACAAGTAACTTTTTTGGGGTTAATTTTCGCTTGGGGCAGGATTTGGCTGGCTGGCCAGGATCTAACCATTGCGCTGAGCGCTTCCAATTATCGTAAAGAATCCATTTTTCATCACAGGTAATGATTCGGTTTAAAATACCTTCATTATTGTGCCGGTTTAGTAATGTAACGCAGCAGTCGACGCGCGTTTGCCGGTTTGTTTCAGTCAATTCGTGAGGTACCCACCTTTCAAGCTTTTTAATCTTCCCAATTTGCTTCAAGTGAATTAAAACAGTTTTATCACTAACATTGCAGCCTGCAGCTAACTCGGACGTGGTTTGCGATGGATCCGCTTCCACAATAGCCTTCAACTCTTCATTATCAACTTGAGTCTCAGGCCGTCCACGGGGCTTGTTCTGCAGGTCGAAATTTCCAGAACGAAAACGTTGGAACCAAAAACGAACTGTGTTTTCTTTTGCAACACGACCGCCATACACATCATTCACCCTTCGAGTTGTTTCCGCAGCACTAGTGCCACGGCGGAACTCGTACTCGTAAATAATGCGATATTTAAGGTTTTCCATTTTGTAAAATGAGTGACGCAAACAGAAAAAAACAGCAGAAAAAAAACAAATGAATGACGATCATCGAAGCACAAATACATGAGTCTATAGCTGTACAAATTTGAATTTGGAATTCCTTACCAAAGAGGAGAAATTCGTGATTAAAGTGGCCAGTACGAAAAACGCCAATTTCATATGTAAGGACCTAATATATGTATGCTTGAAATAGCGTTCTGAAAAATGTATCGAATTTATTTCGCTTTAGCTAGCGTGAGTTCTTAAAAACACTGACTATACTAGACGTATCAATGATTTTCAAATATTATGTGTATTTATGAAATAATATTAATATTTCTTGCGACCACTTCGCCTGTTACTGATTCTGGAACTTATCCAAAACATGTAGTAAGCATTTTTTTGTGTGATTACAAATTACTTAAATTTTAATCATACTAGGTAGTGATGCCTTATTATTGCTTCCGTGAAAATAGCAAACAAAATCACATTTTTATAACAATATTGCCAGCTCCAGACGATTTTAGAGCGAACTTATTAGTATGAATGTATTTTCCATATTATTATGTCATTATTAATATTATTATATACAATTTTTAATTATCTACAACAAACTTCAGGTTACGCAAATATTAGATATACGATAGGGGTGCCTTTACTGCCGTCACTACTATAAGACAATTATTATTGATTATATAATTATAATTACTATTTAATACTTGCCTGCACTCGCTTGCCTATCAGAAAAAAACATAATGAAATAAATTAAAAAGGCATAATATATATATATTTATATAGTCAGCGTACTGATAACAGTAATGTGACGTCATAAACAGAATTTAAATTAAATATTAATAGATTATATCGTTTAAAAAGACATTAAACAACCGAGTAACGCATCTTTACATTAAAAGTCGTGTTCCGAACGTTGCGTGTCCAAACACAAGTAGCAAACATATCACGCGACTGAACAGTGATTTAAACACTGCCTTAAATGACTAATACCTTTATTATGGCAATCAATTTATTGAGTACACAGATTGAGATGTCCTTAAGGCTTCAGTAAAAGGTAGCTGTTATTAAGTGGGGACGAGCACGCGATCTGTTTTGGTGCGGTTAGTGTTTTTTTTTTCAATAAACGCATCTGGAAGTCAATTTATAAATGGAATGATATTTAAGGAAATCCTTTCTGATTTTCTGGAATAATAAAAGGACATGTTCAATAAATACTGTCGAGTTGACAATTCTATAATAATAGTATGTTTATTATTAGCAATCCATTAAATTGTTAGTGGGTATCTTTCAGTTGTGTTTTCTGTCAGAAGGTTTTCTAGGAATTCTGAAAACACCATAACATTTTATTATTTTTGCTCAAAATTATTTAAACAAGATGCGTAGCATATTTGTGTTTATATGCACCATAGTACCGGGCGTAACTTCCGATTAACTAAGCAGTCATAGTCTACAGGTGTCCGAAATATTTGGGGTATCACGTTGCTAACCTAATATTGAGAGGAATCGCTGGAACGAATTTCAACACTTATTTATTTTATCGCTAGTACTGTATCTCCTAGGAAGATTTTTGGAAACTTGAATGAACACGGAAACACAGTATCGACCCCTGTAGCCCCTGTAGGAAGTATTAACCGTATGTTAGTGATATTGGACTAAGCTTAAATTGTTACTATTTTCAATGAGTTCCTACATACAATTTTAATAAGTCAAACGCCCTATTTCTTATTCGCGAACATAATCTACATCCACGAAATAACACATATACCTACGCTACTCAACGGCCAGAGAACCAACGCAACGTCAGAACTTCAAATACCGTTTTTCTAGCCCTACACAATCGGTTTACTTATCTACGCAACTAGTTCGCGTGCGTTTGTAGCCGGCAATTTGAATTTAGAACGCCGAGTCCGCCCATGCTCCCGCCCAGAGGGAGTTTATCAGATCCTTATGTAAGGTTGATTATGCATATTCTGACCCAACTGCTTGTACTGATCATTGATATGGCTAACATGTGCGATGGGATGTGTAGATGCGCTTGCATATGGCTTTAGGTACGTTGGACATACGTATGCTGTATCTTGTATTGTGTACGTTCTTCCTTTGATGAGATAACAAAGCACCTTTTGTTGCTTTTCATTTTGATTTATTTAAAAAAAAACATTGATCAAGTGACGGCGTAACTTGCACTGTAAGTTTCTTCGTATGCTTTCACCATAGCCTATATAAGTACAAACGATTAAAATACCAGTGGTATTACTGAACAGAGTAGTTAGTGGCTGCTATTTTCTCCAAGGAGGTACTCGTAAAGTGCCCTCTCGGGCTTCCACAATATTTCAGGGTCGGCAACGCGCGAGTGATACCCCTGGTGTTGCAAGCGTCCATAGGCTGCGGTAAACGCTTACCATCAGGCCGTATGCTTGTTTGCCACCTTAACGGTATAAAAAAATAATAATAATAATAATTTGACAAATCCATTATCTTACGTCTCTTTTTTTAACTTCCACTTGAATAGCTAAGCGTATTTAGTCAGATAATAAAACATCTAATGGTAGATTGTACCTACAATACATATTTAACATTTTGTGATATTGGTTAATAACAAATTGGCAAATAAAAATAGAATCTCGCAAAACGATATGTGATCGGGTGTGAGCGACGAAAAAATGAACAAGTACCGAATCAGATGCTCAAAGTGACCTTTTACTTCATAGTATGTGTCCATATGATGTAGTAATGACTGTCAATCCCCACGTACGGCGGCGCCGGCTTGTAATTTTGTTTAGCGACGTGACCAAAGTTCGAATCTGGGCGAGAAAAGTTCCCATGCGGTGGATGATGCATCGACAAATTATAGTCGCACAGATATCTGTATTTGGGTTACGTAATGATACGTATATATACCGCGTTTGGTGTCACCTCTGTGGTTCAGTAGTAAATGCTCATGATTTTATACGTTGTGATCTAAGGTTCGATCCGTAAGATGACAATTTTTTTTTTACTAGCTGTATCTGGCATATATAGCAATATCTTCAGCTAAGTATTAATTAATTATTCAAGTCTAATGACACAAGTCACACCAGTTGTAACGCATTCGGATTAAGGGCATAGAGAAGAAGAACAAACGAAAAGAAATAAAAAGTATATTTCATATGTATAGGCAAGTAGCAGAACACTTTGTACAGAGTTTAAACGGCTCATTAACTTACTTTCATATGATACTATATGTATATAAAAGAAAATCAGCTTAATACCTAACAAATAATCACAATTATGGTATATTTCACCAAACTATTTCTCTTCACGTTTACTATCTATTAATCGTTAACGCTATAGAAAACGAAAGAAATGCATGGGAATTAAATAATTATTACATACATTTCCTTCTTTTTCTAAGCGTTAACGATTGTAGATAGTAAACAGGGCCAAGCGTGCCGGTCGCAACTTATCACAGACCAGTAAAGCTAGCTTACTAACTGTTCTGTGCAACGTTTATCAATTACCTATAGGTACAATACGAGTATTATGTACCACGCGGAGAATCGCGTTCAGGGCTCGAAAACGAACATCGCAACGCACGCCTCTTCATCTGAACTCAAAGTCAAAAAAGCTTGCACAAAATCTAGATAGTGTCTCTAAATAGAACCGAGCTCCCGTCACGGCGGCTTGCCAAGTTAACGAAGGGAAACAGGCAATGTTTCACTGAACAAGCATCGGATTGCACAGTCAGGCGTTTAGAATTTATACAAGCACTAGATCACGCCCCGCTATTTCCCTCGTGCATTATTAAACTTTTTGTTCCTTTCGATAGGGGATGAATGTTCAAAAACTTTTGGTTCTGCAAAAAAATGTCAGTTAAACTTGTTATGATTCAGTAATAAATCGAACACAGGTTCGGAAAAAGCCCTTTCAAATTGTATCCTTGTAAAGAAAACATTAGTAAATAAGTTTGTTTACCGGTAGCGCCATCTATCGCGCGCCATTGGAACCATAGATTATCTTGTACACGTACACAAATTATTTCAATTTTTCTACTTGAGTGGGGTACTATTATATATTCTGTGACTTAAAATTGATAGTTGCTGTTTTTTTTTTCAAATTAAATTACCGTTGTAATAGGTCGACTCATTTTATTTCATACTGTGTTAGAACGCGTAAATATCCGCTCGAATGTAGGATATTTTGACGTCATATCTCGAATTAAAGTTATTAATAAGCAATTATAATTTAAACTCAAACTCAAAATGATCTTTATTTGACTAGACTTTACAGCCAAGCACTTTCAAATCGTCAGACTCTACCAACGGATTCGGAAGGTCGTTTTTTTCAGAGAAGAATCCGGAAAGAAACTCAGCAATAACTCTTTAAAAACCAAAAGAAATACATATTATTTACATTTAAATTGCACATAACATATTACACAAAATAATATATAAAAAATAAAATAACATTAACACATAGACAAGGATATAATGCTTGAAATTTAAATCTAAGTTGTCCTTAAAAAATTGACGTTATTCCCACAGAGCTTTTTTCATTAGACGATCGGGTTGGTAGTGTTTTTTTGTTGTACCTCTTGACCTAACTGTCCCAGGGGCAAATCAGTAAATAATGACGCCAACCTATGTATAAATTATTAAAATCATAAACTTAGAGAAATGTGTCTTAGGAGCTGATGATACCTCATTGTATATTTTTCGTAGATTTATACAGTTCAATCGATAACTTAAATGAGTTCATTTAACATTTGACTTAATGGATATTCCTATGTGAGAAGATATATATTTATTCTGTATTCCCAATCACTTTAGAACACGCTTAGCATATTACACACAAAATATTTTAAGTTTGTACTCTGGGAGTTTAATGTAGGAATTATAAGTCTTTAGAAAAATGATATAAGTATTTTATTTAGTTTCTGGTTCCTATAACACAAGCTTTATTCTGCTTGGGATATTATGGCGCTGTGTTATAATTCCAGGGCACTATTATTATCATTCATGGTAATATGATATATCCTTATTACATCCATATATGTCACTGTCCTTAAGATAAACCATTTATTTATTTAGGAAAAATAAATTAAAATTAAATATGACGGCATACATCATTGATTTGCATATAGATCGTTCCCGACTATGATGGATGGTTAGGTTAGTGTCCCGATCTTTGTCGAGGAGTGTCGAGAGTTCCGAAGCGAAAGTCGAATTTGCCCGAGGCGCAATCTATTTTAGCCATTTAAATGAGTTGTCAATAACTCGTATTTATGTATTTTTTTAATTAGGTTGCTCGCATTCTTGTTAGGTTATAACTAATGGATCTATACATTCCTGGTAAGGTATTTCAATTTATTTATAAGAATCTTATTATTAGACTGATCAATTATCGAATTTAATAAGCTATAGTAATAGTTATTTTACATGACATATGAACCGTCTGCTAAAGATTATTCCATGTTCATTCATAATCAAACATTCAAATGCTACCTCTCAGACCGTCAAATTGTCTGAGTTTTACCTCTTTATAACTTAGTGCAGATAAACCAGAGATAAACTGAAAATTAATTGAGAACTGAACCATTATCCATCTCGTATTGCTTAACAATCTTATGGTATTATTATACTCAGTGAGACACAAAACATTTATCTGTCGCGTTCTGACTTTATCTCGTATTATACTAAAATCGTGACAAACTCGTCCAAACAGCAATCATTAGGAACTGCACCTTAAAATCGCCAAAAAAATGCGTGAGAAACCGTCCACGTTTGACTCAGTATTGTATGATATATGGGCCTAAACGTGCCATTTAGCGCTTACGCGGCTATTCTTAAGTATAGTGGGGTAAATTAGAAAAAGAGTAAACACAACTTTGTTATATAATTAGATTAAGTTTATAATGGGGGTTGAGGCCTGCGGCGACGGCGGGGCGCGCGCCCGACGCCGCCCCCTGGCGCCTAGGGCGCGGTCGCTTTGACCCTATTTGTTTTAATTACTAGCCAATGATCTTTAGGACAACATAGACCCTTTGTGCAGGCCGAAATTGTGCCTAATTGGCGGTACGCCGCAGCGTAATCGAGCCGAAAAGGCCGTTGTTAGATTCTTGATCGAGAAGTCTGGAAGAAAGTTTCAATATATTTTTTGGAAGTTGCTAGAAGTTGAAATTTAAAATTAAAAAGTAACATAAAGACATTATTTTGTCGACCATAAAATTATAACATTTAAAAAATATAGCATTGGGGGGCAGTTCCCTACCTTAAAATACCAAATACCCTCCTCATAAAATACTCTAAAGCTCAGTAATGACAGAAAATTAGCTATTCATTTATCTCTATATCATCACCGACAATGAAGTACTAACGGACTCGCACATGTCTCTAAAGTCAAAAATCTATTGAATTTAGGTCTAACCACGGGCCTGTACCCATACCTAACCAACATAACCCTGACTGATATAACTTTGGTATTTCCATCACTATGTATTAATTTAACTGCTCAAGTACTATATTTACTACAAAGAATGTCTTAAATTGTCCCAGGAGTCCAGACAATGTTATTACTTAAGCACCAGATGGCATTTCAGAGGAATTCCTTGGACATTCCAATTTCGAGTGGACAATTACGGAATCATCCGGTAAACGCTTGTAATCACCTCCTGGGTTAGTATCGTTATTATAGTGAATGCCGCTATTACATGTTTTCAAGATTCGTAGTTCTTTTTCTTTAAGCTTTGATCGAGAATTCGAGAGAAATTGGTAATCGATTAGGATCTTCAGGCAGAACGATTTGTGAATATTAAAACGTCACTCACACTAAATTGCGAAATTAACTGTGGATACCTAAAAACTATAATTTATCGGTCAGCCTTTATTAGTGTAAATATATTCTCAGCATAAATATTATCAGCATTAACACTCAATAAAAACACTTAATAAATCCCGAAATCTTGTAAAACATACTTTGGAAACCTTAACTTAATGAATGTATGTTTAATAATCAATGTTCTTAGTCATGGTTAAGTTATCGAATAACCTTAGGATAATTTATTTTATTATCAAATATGTGAAACAGACAAATTTCTAAAGATATTCTCAGTTATCATTATAAAACGAAAAAATACATTTACTAAAAATAAAAAAAAAAATTCATCCCACCCAAAGTATTCCATTAATCACTAACAAAATCTTCCTCGAGAAAACTCCCACGGTCATAAAAGAAGTCGAAGGTGAAAACCGAGATCTCTAGCCTGAAGCAAACAGTAGATCCACTGAAGCAGCAACGGCGACTGTTTACGATCATCCACATATTACAGTCACGGAAGATATAACCGCCACAGAGTAAGTAACGATCAAACAATATCATAAGCACACTGGAGATTCCAAAGTAGATATAGCTGAGATTACACCTTTGTATGTCGATATGGATGATGAAGTAACCGTACTGGTTAAAGACATGTTTGGTAGAAGAGGTCACACGCAATCCGAGCATTCTGTGCACGTGGGAAAGGCTCAGGATTGAGGCGGGCAGCCCTCGGGCAATCCGCCACAGTTGACGATCGCCGCGATAAATATATCCAACATTAGCGCAGAGCATGCTGAGATTTACCGTGGGATAAGCAAGCTGATTTTATAAATTTGTTTATTTATGGCAAGAGTCAGAAGTACATTTTACAGGGTTTATTTTCGATTATAGATCCGATTTTTACAGGTATATAGCTTTGTATGATGCTCTAGTAGGCACCTAGTGAATATTTTTCGAAGATTATTCATAAAATAATGTATTTGTATACATAAAGATGGCTTACAAAACACATAAAAAACATGCCAATAAATTTGCAATAAAATTTCGAACTGCCAATATAGCAAAACTTACTTTTCCACTATTCGTCCATAATGGTTTAAAGTATTTAGTAGGATATTAAACTTTGTTCATTACCTACTGAACAGAACTGGTGTTGCTACTTAGTACTCTACTCTGTGCACCGACGACGATCGTCCAAGGGACCAAGGCGCCAGAGGGCGAATTCCCCAAAAATCATGGTCCGTGAGGTCAAATGTCGAACAATTTATTGCCTCTGCAGTAAAAGGCCCAACCGTTCGGGCTTCGGTGCTCTTTGGGATGATCCGCAAACCTCTAATTAGTAGGATTATGAAAATATTCACACAGGTGCTCGGTCCAACCCTAATAAGCATCTTCGCTTGAGGCATAAGTCGTGCAAGACCGTCGGCTAATGTTTTGGGTGTAACTGCTGCAGGTGATTTTGTCGTTTTTGGGTCGACGAGGTGAATCTAGATGGTATACTTTGTTGTTTATGTTTATACTACAGACGACAGTGAGCCAATAATGGGTTTTATATTTCGTAGTTATGCTGGTTCTTGTTTGATAATTTTTATCAAGACATCGAAATATCAATAGACTTGATGAATTTACAGCTTTAAGAAATTAATAAATTAGTGAAATAAACCTTTTTTCTGACGATGAAAATATCATATTAAAGGCAAACATCGCACGCAGCTCTGGTTTCAATATTAAATGTATGAAATTGTTCTACAAGTTACAAATGGCTCGTCTTGTTTAAAAAATCGTCTATGAAACACTACTTTTGTCTATGGAAAGATCCTTGCGACAGTCAAAGGACCACCGCTTAGACGAGATATTCTTACATAAAAATCTAAATTGTCATAAATAGCACGTGCTTTCACATTACGTTGTTATCAGAATCTTAAATTACTCTAAACGGTAGTTAAGATCACCTATGAATAAATCTCAACAATTAATCTGTGACATTACTGCGAGATCTTAGGGTTGCTACTAAATAGGGTTCCTTAGAAGTAACATTTTAATACAACAAAGAAAGTGGACGGATTTTCTTTAAAGGTGCTTTGAGATAGATTCTATAGCGTCGCTGTGCCAGAGGTTGAAACGACAATAGCTTAAATGAAGCGGTATTGGTTGTTGGCGGTTCATTAGCCGGAAAATGACTAGAAGTGCTTTCATTAACAATCCAACCGCAATACGCTAGGGTGACAAATACCATATAATAAATTGCTCGTGACATAATTTATTTTAATAAAAAGTTTTTAATTATTTGAACACTACGCTCTGTATGTGTCCCTGCTATCTTTAATAATGTTGATGAGTTTATCAGATACGAAACAAAGAAGGTATGTGGAAATCGTGATGTAAGGAGCTATTTCAGTTTATTTAAAAGCTTTTTATTGTTTGTGTCTGGTGTGTGTGTGTGTATGTGTGTGTGTGTGTGTGTGTGTGTGTGTGAGAGAGAGAGAGAGAGAGAGATCTTGCAAACAATACCCAGCGTCCGACTGAGCTGAAAATTAGCATACGCGTTTGGTTCCCGTGATGTATGATTATCAAAACATTTTAAATCCAATATACCCGACAAAATGCAGATTGATCATTTCCACAGTAACCCCTTGATACCTATAGTATCAAATTAAATGTGCTTGGTGAACTAATAAAAGCTTGTATTAAAAAAAACTTTTTCTAACTCTCTTTTTAATTTTTAAAACTTACCTGCAGTCGCCTGCAGATCAATTCATTTGTGGTTAAGTTATAGACAAATGAAGTATAAATTAACATCAGACATTTAATTCGCATCCGAAACCAACATAATCCCCATTCATAAATACCACAAAAACTGGAAAACTTTATAATAATAGGGGTGTAACGTAACCAGATCCAGACCAAATCGTGGTTTGCAAATAAAAAGGTGCGCCATAATTTTTGACATGTCGAACATAAACACCTTATAATTTTGTCAAAGACTAATTAGTTGGAGAATGAATAATGAATGAACAAAAATACATAATATACAGGACCTATTTCAATATTTTAAATTTTATCTAAAGAGACAGGTATCAATTAAACTGGTTCAAACAGAGTATTATTGAAATGTAACATAATAAGATATATTTCACATATAACAGATACTTACATAGATTTTCTTATAATCGTCTATAATCGCCAGAATAAATTGTATTTATTTTAAGGTTTTACATAACTTAATTATTTAGAGTTCATAAGACACTCTCTAGGCCTCTAGTCGTTTTGAAATCTTATAAATCGGCATTTAGCTGCCGCGCCTTATAAGATCTCTGAGTGAGTATGTCTTCATGATATATCCTCGGATTAAATAAATAAGATAGTTTGAACTTTGCGAATAACGAAGTGACAACGGCTTTTTAATCATATAGTGCGTGGCCAAGGCGTAGTTTCATTGTATTAATTGTAGGTGTGTGCGTGTAATTGTGTATATTCACACTGCATGGCGTAGTTTTAAGCGGCATCACTTCGTTGTTCGTAAAATTCTATCTACCTTTTATATTTGATCTGAGGATATACCCATTAACACAACCTTCTCTGAAGCCATCTTACGATAGGCATTCTTATATACCAAATACAATAAAAAAATGCTGCTTAAGGACTTTTACTCAATTTCATTGGCTATCCCACGATAATGATTCCCAAAAATGACGGTATAATGATACGTTGTGTGATTAGTTTGCGGTTACACTGTGGTCAATGCCGCCAACTGCGGTGGCGCCAATAAAATAGTCATTCATTGCTACACTAAGCGGCTTACTAAGAAATTACATAGGAAATAACTTACGACGATTTTCCTGATACAATTACTATGGGTTTTAATTTATTTTTTTATTTTACATTTTTGATTTGAAACTAGCGGCCCACCCTGGCTTTGCACGGGTAGACATTTATCAAATATTTTGTCTACCCATTTTTAGACATTTTCAGCATTTTTAATTTTTTCCTCTCCGTAAGTACCATCCTCGTACTTTAAAATCAATAAACCAACCACCAATTAAAATCTATATTATAAAAAATAAATATATAATATATAATATAAAAAATCTATAATATAAAAATGAATCGCTGAATGTGTTGCTAAGAGCAAATCTCGAGAGCAGCTGAAACGATTTGAAACGCTAATTCTTTTTTATAATATTCCTTGAAGTACGAGGATGGTTATTACGGAGAGAAAAATTTAAAAAAATGCCTGAACAAGTCTGTTTGTCTACCCGTGCGAGGCCGGGGCGGGCAGCTAGTATGAAATAAAATACTTAAATTAACAACTGAATGAAATAGGCATCTAATACCACAGAGCTTGCAAAATTACGTGTTCTGTATAAAACACCCGTTATTATTCTAATTTGTCATACTACACTAACATTCATAGAGCCATAATTCTGGCGTTCACGCCAATTTCAGTGACATAAATCTGTCACAAACCCGTCATTACTAAAATTAAAACGTCCCTTTTTAATAAACGCTATTATTTTGCGAAACATCACAAAGCCTTAGAAAAACGGAAGGCACGTCTGTGTTAAAAAAACATAACCGCAAACCACCAAAAAGAATATCAAAATTACTATCCCAAACTTATATCATTGGAGCTTGCATCAAAGTCTATTAAAACCGCATTTGCTCACCAACTGCTACAAAATAATAATCGGTTCAAAACCCCGTGGTCTTCTAATTATATGTCCGTTCGAAGTATAGTTCGATTTCTTATACCTGATTCTACTCAGAAGGACGTTTCGTTGTAAGATTAAGAGATTGCACTATTTCACCCTTTAGACTATTATCTATTTAATTACTATTGGGTTTATTGCGGTTGAAGTGTGCTGCAATTAATAGCACGCGATCTTTTGTATCGGACCGACGTAGTGGCCAGAGGCTGAATTATAACTAAGAACTGACCTCATAGTTTATGGTTTATTTTCTGTAATATCTGCTTTATTTAAATACAATTGTTATAATTGGACTATTTTGTACATGTATAAGACAAAAGCTTTTAGTTTTGAAACTTAAAGAAAACAAAAAAAAAATATTAGTAGCTAATGTTAACTTTGAGAGACTAATATTTAATATTCTTCAATTTCGTATTTGTGTTTAAAAATCTATCAGTTTATAGTTTACGGAATGAAAGTTTATTTTCGACCGCACTCCTTTTCTTGCGTTAGTTTTTTTTGTAAGTATTTTTTAGGAATCCAAAAGCGTACCTACTTTTTAAATTTATATTTCAGAATAAAAGATAACGCATTTCATGACAACCCTACAATTTAAAATCAGAACCGTTTTTAATTATGGTTCCTCACAATTCAAGTGAATAAGGTAACTGCTCCAGATACACCACTTATTAAACCCCATGTCTAGCGTTACCCTTCATCATTTTGTTTGACGTGTCTGTGTCAGCAATGAGGCCAGTTACCCTAGGGAACTAGGCAAGTTTACCTGCACCAAAAAGCAGTCCTGGACTTTAATCACTATGACATAGGGCTGGAAATTAAAGACCTTTTTCAACAAGGACTGCAAAAATAAGTTGGTAATATTAACCAATTTTTGACCGCCTGCTTGTCAATGTTTGATATGAATATGACAAGGGCGATGTCGAAGGTTCTAAGATAATGAAAGATATTGTAAAATGTTCCTATAACGTTTAAACTGCTATCTACTAAACAATACGTTGGTTAAAAAATATGTTATTAATATAATGTTATTTTACAATTATAACTAAAGTTCGGATGTTTATTTGTTTATGATTTAATTACGATTATTAATGAACAGTTTTATCGAACATTTTCACACAAGCAGCAGAATACAATCTCGAATTTAACATTTGGTTTTTACACCAGGAAAAGAAAACGTTCCAGAAAATTACAACAGAGGGTTTAGTTTTCGTCCTAATTCTAGGTCGACGAAGTCGCAGGCATAGCTATTAAATAATAAGGCTAAGTAGGTTTCTTTGTTAGCTTCAATGCTAGAAAAGATATAAGTTTTGGTTGATAACTCTTAATGAAATACTTATAAGGTACAATTCAATTTAACTTAAATTAGGACAGTATTTTAAGTATTCCAATGACATATAGGTAATAATAAAATTAATTAGCATTTGTTACAAATAAACCTGAAATACGAATAAGCAGTCACAAACATTTCAGCTAGTCTACAGGATCATGGGTGCAGTACTAAAAAGTAACGTTTCATTTTTTTATGTCATTTCATTGCGATACACACAGGCAAACTGGTTATAACACAATGGAGCAGTTTCAGTAAAGTATTATTTTATCCAATTTAAAGTTAGCTTCAAACAAACCATCATTCATTCTTCTGCCCTTATCCCATGTTATTTCGGGTCGGTGCAAAAATACGCGCATAAAACCATATTCCTAATTTACAACATATTAATAAACATTCGACAGCACCATTTTTGAAAATTAAAGATAATTCAGTCCAAATAAAAATAAAATCATTATTATAATACAATAAAAATTTGGATTTTAAAATCTTGATTTACTTTACATAGATGACGTATTCTTCTCCTAAGCAAAGATACTGTTCGCGTGCCATCTACCGGATAAAACGATCGGCACAAAAGACTTTGTGTCGTCGTTAATTTCTTGTACACGAACTATATTTTAAATAACTCAGCGCCTTGCTCCTGGGAACACTTACACGAGACAAGCATATACGAAACGAAATCAAGAAGCTGCTCTTTCACTTCCTTAACAGATAACTATAACAAATCAAAGTTATACGATAAATGTTCTGAGTCGTTCACAGCCGTATGCTCCATCACTTAACGTACATTAACTAATACACCGGTGGTTTTAGCTTTTCATCGCTTGTGGGTGCGTCTACAGGCTCTAATTGGCCGAAATGAAACCTATTATGCTCAATGATTTGTGATGATTGACAGCTGCCAATCGGTTGCGTGAGTGGCCCAGGTGGCGCGTGCGTCGAACGGGGCGGCTGTGTGTACGATATGATTTCGAACATGTTTCCAAAGGATCATTGTTTTTTTTTGTTTACATTTATATATCTATCTATTATAATCTCACGATTAGAATGGCTAATATAGATAGATTTGACAAAAAAACGACAATATAAACGTGGATTTGCCTCCGCTCTCACTTTATTAACATTTCACTTCTCTCATATGAAGTTTGAAGAGGCGCGAAGTGTATGTCTAGCTGTGAAGGAGAGATCCTGAAACTAGGTTGACAAACATTAAATAACTTGCTTAGTAACATATCAGAAAGAATTCATTTCCAAATACAAGCCTTTAACTAAAGCTGCACAGTATCACCTTCTTGATAATAAATCACAATTTTGATCTCTAAAAAAGTTCACCTTTTTGTTTCCGAAAACGCTCGGAGCTATGATAAATCTTCCTCAAAAGCAGTATAGAGCGCAATTATATCATAACTAAAGAAATAATAAATCTAAAAATAATTCACCTAAACCTTAAGTTTGGGCTACTTCAGTGATCGCTACGTCTAGCCTTAAGGCGAATGCAATCTTCATTAAAGTTATTGTAGAATCATATCTGAGTATGATATTAAGACTAAGCTACGGTAAGAAGAACATTGTACCCATTACTTTTCTTTTCACAATTCACACACACACACAAAACCGATAAAAAAAAATCAAACGTCGAAGCATTAATACTTGCCTGCATGGCGTAAAACTCAAACATACCATGGCTTGAAATGTTATGGAATCTCTTAGTTTAGTTAGACCCTATTACAAGTACCTACCTTTGAAGATGATAAAATTTACTACATATTAAAATGAACTCATATGTATTTAATAAATGTAGAAAACAGATCACCTTCAAGATTGTCGTTATAAGTAATATTTTATTTGAAATTTAGTGTTTGTTGCTTTTCATTATTAAATGTATTTACTAATAGCACATACCCACTCACCAAATTATTATGGTAAGCGGTCGTGGCCAGTAGAAGCAAATCCTGTGCTACCAACCTAAAATCTAATCACAGCCATCGAAAATAAAGCAGTTATCACTTGGAGAGACTACGCACGCGTAAGAAAGCTTCTTTGAAACCTTACCCGTGTGAGACCATTTTACATGCAAGAGGTAACACATAGGGTATTGGATGATAGAACGTGGCCATTGAGAACATTATGTTACAGATCAGAAAGTTTACTTACATACATAATGCGGAATCCATTTCGGGCTCAGAAAAACTTTATTTTTGTTAGGCCTAGAGGATAAAGACAGAAATTAGTTTCCTTAAAAAATATAAAATATCATCTACTCTAGAGCTACTGAAACTAATAATTAAGTTCAAGGTTGTTCATCATAGCTAATTGAATAGAACTGCCTGCATTTATATATATAAATCTGTTCATTGCTTTCATAAATCAAAGGAGCCGCCAGTCAGCTCTGGTGCTGGCGCAAGACAGACGAAATCACATGAAATATCGCTATCCTCCTTCCAAATTCGACTTTAATCTCAGAATTGCATTTAATTGGAATAAAAGAACAAAATCATTGGAATAAATTCAGAATAGTCATGGGAAAACGGCGCAATCTTGCGATTAGACCCCAATCAAAGGGGTCCGTTGCAATTTTCATTGACTGGTAAATTGCGGACGGTAAGCTTAACTTCAATCATCAATCAGTAACACAGTTTCGTGGTTCGACTGAATTTGTTAAAATCTTTCATTCTTAATGGAAGTTTGATATCGCAAATTGTAAGCATCAAACACATAGCCCTCCAATATGAAAAAAACAAAGTGTTCTGAGGCTCTCCTTGGAGAACTTTATTTTTTTTCTTGAAAAATATTGTTAGTACGTTTCTAAATATTAATTATCAAGTATTTCTATAGGTATTAATTCCAAAAATGCACATCTTAATATACCTACGCTCTACTTCGTTCGAAAAAATTGCCTATGAATATTTTTAGGATCATTTTAGTTCTAACTGAGAACACCCACTACATGCCAACAAGTAAATCTAACAAATATCGGAGAAGGAGTTAGTTAAACTTACGAATCCTTTCTTTGATAATCTACTTAACAGATTATAAAACATTATAGAATAACGGAATACAACAATAAGTAAGGCCTTACTGATGGTAAGCGATTACGATAATCTATAAAACGTTACAACACCATGGAATTATAATTTTAAAAGAGGCTCTGGTGTAAATTTAAGTACTGTAGCGACATCCCGTTGTGACATACGACATTTTGTAGTTCAACTTAAAACGACTAGATGGCGTAAGGGTCTCACAATCGTATAACGTTGTATAGATATGTGTTGTGGTTGTGTATCACAGGATCATTTGGCGACACTGGTACATAGATTTTTCTTAAAATCAAGATCGTAAGCATCTTTACTTGACTCTCCAGTACTTTAAAAAGAAGTCCTTTGAAGTCGTCAGAATCTGCTGATGAATTTGGTTAGATAGATTTTACTGAAAATTATTCGTCAAGAAATATAGCAATAATATAATGGCATACCCAAGTACCTAACGACTTCATTATTAATATTATGGTATCACAAATACGTTAAAAACATTTAACAGAGCACTGTCATAATGTTTGAACTTCCAAAGAAGGGGAAAAATGTATCTACCTGGATACTGATTCTGCTATGTTTACTTAAATTGTCTTCCCATGGTGTTATTATGTCCCCATTTTGATAGATTAAAGTATTTGATAGTCTGCTCATTCGGTTGTAATTGGGTATTGGAATAAAACTGCGATAAATAGCATACACCATGATCTAGTGAACAAACTTAACTAATAGTTATAGGTATTACAAATCAATAACACTTTATTTTGTAGCCTATCGAAGTTTGCAACACCACGGGAACCTATCAATTGCGCGTTGAAGACCTTACGGCCCTATCTATGGCAATGTTATTCAATATAAATAATAGAAGGTATGCTAAACTTTAATTAGATATAGGTATTCAAGTAGTGTGATTGTGGAATAATACATTTGTTGATGATAATCCAAACCATGATAATTTACCCAACAAACAAATAACAAAATCTCATACTCTATAATCCCTTTGATGAATCAATCCACCATTTTCGCTTCGCCAACGCTGCCACGAAACAAGTTCTCAAACGTCCAAAATACTTGCATCATCCCACCGTATAATTATAATTAATTTCGAACGTTACATTATCTCTATAATGGCTGTTTGGATAATTCACGAGGCGTGACGAGACCCATAGGCCACTCTCTAACACGCGAAACCACCGTTATTTTTATACTAAATTCAGTTACTTCGTCTTAAATAATGATAGATTTTGCAATCAAGACTTAAATGTTGTAAATTGTGCTAGCTTTTCATAATTCCCTTGATTGTAGGCTTTAACGGGAAGATTTTCGTCTGTATAATCTTATATTAAACTAACTAAATTTCTGAAATTATTATCCTTTATCCTAATATTAATTATATTATATCCTAATATTAAATCGCATCACAAAGTCATCATAATTATAGATCAATATATAAATGTTGTTTTAAACGACCGCTTACTTTTACTCAAGGTAATACAGTAAGGGGCTCTTGAAGATGAGTTTTAGTGAAGAGGTTTTACTCGGTTACCGGTTACCACGCGGAGGGGCTTTTAATAATTTGCCATTTCTGTGGTAGGGACATAAAATAACAATGATTTATTCAGAAGAATCGGCGGGCATGTATGAAGAGATTGATGAATGTAAAAGGAGTGAAAGAGGTATAACTAGTCAAAGGCGGAATGGCTCTCTATAAACTCCATGGCCCCTGCCTACCCAGAAGCAGAAAGAGACATCTTTGATAATCGGTAAGTATTATTATCTTACTAATATTATAAATGCGAATGTTTCTGTGCGTGTGTGTATTTGTACCCTATTCACGCCTCAACGGCTCAATAGATTTGCATGATATCTAGAATGGATGTAACTTATAAGCTATTACCATATAGGATACTTTTTGAATAACTGTGTAGTTCCCGAGGGATCGTATATCCATGCACGCAAAGCCGCAGGTAAAAACTATTACCTCTAAATATTCTCGAACAGATACATTCTATCTAACCTTTATTGTAAACATGCCGAAGTTTATATAAACTAAATAATATAAAGTCGAACCTAAAATATTTATGCCAAATGATTTGACGTGTGGGATGTAATTGCTTCTTCTGTAAATTATTCTTTGAAATGAATGATACAAAGCCTTTTAATTTAATTAACACTGCATTATTGTTTATGTTGAATATTATATTAGAAGATAATTATGAGAAAGGTAAATAAAAGAAAGGAATAAGTTTCAAGACTCTTTTTCTTTCATTAAAAGATAAATTATCTTAGCCTCGTGGACTTGGCGACTAATTAATAACTTATTCTATATATTTACAGCAATGTACATGCAACTATAACTAATACAAATTGTACTATATACTTAAATTACCTAAACTAGAAACATGATCTCTGGATTGAGTCATAGCCATTGAATTTGGAGAGAAATTACTTAAACGAGGGTAATACTTTTCGGTAACTTTAGTTATCCACAAACTTAGGCCTAGGTAATAAGCTATCACAATAAATAAAAATCTAAGAAAACAATAACAATTACTATTAATAAAACAAAATCAGTCTTTTAGGAGTTTGTAAAAGATCCGACTCATATATTTATCGCCTGCACTGAATCATTCAAACCGAAGGAGTATGATGATTGATCATTTGCAAGGAACGGTATTCATTCTCTACTGCCTATCAAAACATACAAGGATAAGAAATTAATCAGTGAATGAGATATTTCTTTGGCAAATAAATAGACAATGCAAATATAGGAAGTGACATAAACATTCAAATGCATAATCACCGTGGAGTTTGATCTTTAACAATATTTGGAAGTATTAGCAATGAAATTCCTTAAACTAAACTTTACAGAACTAACGCTTCATAATGTCCTCTATTGAAAAACCTAGAGTTTTTTTAGGGCCTTCCGTAGGTGACTGATGAGGGCTGATCAGGCGCTGATGCTGTTGAGGTAAGGGCGGAGAAGGCTTCTGAGAGAGGTCTAATAAGGAATTGTCAGACTGACTCGTCGAGGAAACTTCTTGACAACCCTCCAGATGCTCCAAATGATGCTTGCTAGCATCGCTGTGCGTAAGTAAATGTGTCTTCAGGTTAGATCTTTGGTTGAAACTCTTGTTGCACACTGGGCATTTGTGTGGAGATTCTTCCATATGAAGAATTTTGTGCACGGCCAATGTTCTTGACTGGCAAAATCCTTTCCCACATTCCGTACACTTAAAAGGTTTCTCCTTAGAATGGATATACCTGGAAAAATAGAAAACAACGATAAATTTCAAGCACAACTTTCACTTCTCGAGGCGAGAAAACCACTAGTCGGGCTCAATGTAAACAAATATCTAGACGAGTCTTTATGGCTCAATAGTCCACGTTGAAATAAGCGCTTTGAATGAAATTGAACTGATTCTACATTACAGACACATTAGGCGGCTAATATATATCCTACAGTATGAGTAAAAAAAGTTTTGTCTCGTAAAAGCGAAGAAATATAACATGTAATTTGTTCGACGGTGGAGCAAGACAGATATGGTGATCGTAAAGAACCAAACCGGTTGTGGGGGAGCGAGCGCGTGCGGCCAGCGCCTCGCGACCTCACAAAAAGGTTTACACTTTTAATTTATTTTTTTACTTTCTTATCGTCAACAATGGTTCAGCGAAGCACGTACTAAATCACCTTGTTGATATTAGGAAAAGGTGGAATTAAATCAGGATATTTCAAGTAAAAGATAAATTCATACTCAACTGCTGACTTAATCCTCGATAAATTTCAACGGAATACGCTATGGTGAAAGTGTCTGTTTACATGAGACCATAAATCAAAAGAAAAGTATCTGGCTATCATATTACGCGGCCTTATGATCGTAATTTAGACACTAAAAACTTGCTTGTAAAGTAATATTTACCTGTGGTCTCTGAGGTGGTCCTGTCGACGAAAAGCCTTGCCACAGATGTCGCAAGAATACGGCCTCTCATCGGTATGCGTCCTTTCATGTATGAGCAAGTTGTACGATTTGGTAAATTGGCGATTGCAATATTTGCAAATGAACTGTTTCTTGGGTCTTGTTCCGGGGGCACCAGGCGCTCGCATCGGGGGTGGGTGTCTTCCAGGCATCCTTTGTGCCATGGCATTGGGATATCTTAACGAATGGTGATACAAAGCCGCGTTCCTTATCCATTGGTTCACAAGCATCGCGTGATATGGAGCCGACGGGGGTAGCGTCGCTACTTGAGCTTGAACGTAGGCTGACATGGGGTGTGCGTAGTTGGGCACAGGTTGTCCGTAGCCTTGGTTCATGGTTGGTCTAGGGTAGGCAGGGTACTGGGGTTGCGGGCTCCAGCCAGGTTGGTGGCGGGAGATGACGACTGCAGGAGGCGTGTCGTCGGTGGGCGTATGTGGTGGCGTTGGCAACGGCGGCGATGGACGCTCCAGCTTCACCAAGGCTTCGATTGGGAAGTCAGGTGGGTAGCCTGTGGAGGTGACGAACAATATTTTTAGAACATACTCCAATGTTATTTATTAGAAAATCTCTATGACTTTGTACCTAGCTATCAGTTTGAAGTGAAGGTTATATTTTACTTAAGTCTTGGATATAATGAAACAAAAAGGTGAACCTATTGATGTCCAGCTGAATTTAATCCGGAACAACAATGAAAAAAAAAAAAAAAAGATTAAACTAGACCTAAAAATTGCATACAGTACCGCTGTTTCATGGCGACCATTGTATTATTATACACCCAAATAGGTATGATCTCTATCGACCTTAGTTTTTTTTCTTAGCCTATTTAATAACTTAGATAAAATTTACATATGCTAATTTCTGATCAAGTAAGCTTACAAAAATGACCTGTGAACTGTGGGAATGTTAATTGTGCAATTGGTTCTTATGTTTTTCTTAAGAAAATAAATTTAAAATAAACACACGATACTTACTATGATTATCTTCAATATGCTCGTCCTCCTCTTCAATATTAATGTCATCTGAACTATCAACACTGTACGGCTTATCTTCCATTTCCACAACAATAGTCCATGCGATAAAAAACTAACACTAAAGCACTGTACTCTGTCGAACTCAACAACACTGTGTCACTGAAACCGGTTTGAGAAGTGACAACCGGCTTGAGAGAGCGCGCGAAGCGTTATGAGTTTGTGTGTGTTTGCTATCGAGGTCTGCGCTTGCGTCAGGGAGGAGGGGGGCACTTCAAAAACGCCGCTACGGCCGGCGCTTGTGCCGACTTCCGAAGCAGCACCGCACCTCCCAAAAGGCGGGGCCTACCGAGCACTGCCTTCGAAATCGATCCGTAACAATCGCGAATTGCTTCAACTACTCTCGCATTTACTATCACCAGGTTCCATGCTGCTTCAGCTTTTATGTGTGCTTAAGGACTTTGTCGTAATAAGTTGGTATGGATTGTATCGTTTTGAAATTGAGTTTGTTTGGCAATGCAAATTTTTAGTGACACGGCGGACTCGCTGAAGCTATTAGGTGAACGGATTGCGGTCCTAATTCAGTTTCGTAGGCAACTCTTTACTGTCGTACATAGCTTTGTTAGTTCCCATTGTTATTTGTAACTCTATTGAGATTTGGTATTGCAAGACTATTGTGGTTAGAACTAGTGAAAGCTGAAGCGGATTTCGTAGTCTGAATTAAATTGCTTACAATTTGTACCGGTACTTGAACACAGTACACTGTATTCATCAACATACTATGTAGGTACCTACTTGGGATTATGTTGTATATAGGTCTACGCAACTTACGAGTACGTCCACTTGTTTAGGTACTTATGTGAGGTTATTTTGGTTTTAAAGATATTCTTAAGATATAAAGTTATTTAGGGTCGGCAACGCGCGAGTGATACCCCTGGTGTTGCAAGCGTCCGTAGGCTGCGGTAGCCGCTTACCATCAGACGGGCCGTATGCTTGATTGCCACATTAGTGGTATGAAAAAAAAATTCAAAGAGTTTGATATAATATTGGAAAAAAGTTCGATAGTAATTTGCGAACAACAAGTGACGCCGGTTTTGTACACATGTAGTGAGTGGTTAAGTTGTCGTTGTTGTGGCTAAGGTTGAATTCGTTGTTAGAATAGTTTCATCTACCTTTTTTTTATTCTGAAAGACTAAGTTACGCACTATGCACCTGAAAATTCATAATAGGTATGGTTTTAATCTTGATTCTTTTACTCTTGCCTACTTAGACAAGCTCTTTAAAGTGAAGGAATATATGAACAAATAAATATATGTTTGTTGTAGATCTTAATAAGAGACTGTTCAACGTTAATTTCTGCAAAGCTATGCCAACTAATCCTTGCTCTATCGATATCAAGTTACTTAAATAAAATTTGACTTCACTATTCAAGAACAATAATATTTTTAGAAAACATTTTTAAAGACCTGAATTATATAAAATAATTGCTTAAAGACTATGGCAAAGATTTGGTGTGTGTAGAAAGTCTAAGTAGCTATCTACATATAAACACTATGACTAATCAAGTAGGTGCCTACCTACAAATTGTTTCTAATCGAGATCATTTAGGTAGATACTTAAATACATTTATTAAAAGAAACTCACGGAATGTACTACCGTAGATACCTACGGAAATAATTATGTAATGAAAACGATTACGCTCAATACATAATTTATAATTACATTGATAAGGTATTACTAACTAACCTACCTTATTAAAATAGTCGTCAATGATATTAATTGAGAAAAGTGTAGTCATTATATTAATCTGCTTATTCGGGTCTGAGTATTGAATAAATTCTAGGTACTTATACTAGGAGCATACCTACATATTTACACACTACCTAGTGTAAGATACATACCTAGTTGTTATTGGTATTGTTAAATTGAATGCGAGGTTTTAATTCATACTATACCTAACTTATATAATACTAGCTTCTGCCCGCGACTACGTCCGCGTTGAGCTTAGAATCACAGAGACAAAGTAAAATTATCCCGGGATAAAAACATTTTCCCGGGATAAAAAGTATCCTATGTGTTAATCCAGGTTATAAACTATCTGTGTTCCAAATTTCATCCAAATCCGTTGAGTGGTTTTTGCGTGAAAGAGTAACAAACATCCATCCATCCATACAAACTTTCGCATTTATAATATTAGTAGGACTAGCGGCCCGCCCCGGCTTCGCACGGATAGACATTTATATCAAATATTTTGTCTACCCGTGCAAAGCCGGGGCGGGCAGCTAGCCTATGTTATTCAGTGATAGTGTAGCTTTCCAACGGTGAAAGATTTTTTGAAATCGGTCCAGTTGTTTCGGAGCCTATAGACATTTATCAAATATTTTGTCTACCCGAGCGAAGCCGAGGCGGAAAGCTAGTATAATATATAGCCTATGTTACTCAGTGATGATGTAGCTTTCTAACGGTGAAAGATATTTTGAAATCGGTCCAGTAGTTTCGGAGCCTATTCAATACATACAAAAAATACAAATCTTTCTATAATATTAGTATAGATTATGTGCTTCTCAGACTGAGCTGTGTAAATAATGTGTAATTAACCCTACTTAGATATATAACAATTGCACTTTTAAAATGTATACCTTCTACTAAGTAGGTATTTATTTATTCTCTTAACAGGCTTCAAAATGTAGTTCTTTTTTAACAAGTATTAATTTTTTTTATACTTTATTTTGGATGAGACACATTTATATTCTAAATTCATACAATACCAAAGGGTACCATAGAGGATGCGCGTGAGTGTGCAAACAGCACTCAGGTGGGCGTTGGACACACGACACTCGGCGGCACCCTTTGTGCCACAATCAAAAGCACCGACACAAACACTAGCACCCTCAGAACAAAATGACATAACACACAAAATTGACAAAAAATATTCAACTTTATTTTCGTATAGTTACATTACTAAATTGTCTTTCTCCGTAGAATGTGTTTGCTTTAAGTAGTAAAGAGGTCATGATGCCTGGCCGTGCCACTAGACACCTTGTTGAGTCTAGAAGCTTGTTATGTTGATGTCGGTTAAGCAATGATTGTGTGAAAAAAAGAAATCACAAGTGTTGTAATGAGTCTATGATTGGAACTGAAAAGCGAGACGAATAATAGACGTACAGTAATCTTTGCTTATATTAGTTGACGTTACAAAATGTAAATAAAAAGGATTACAGCTAGGTCTGTATTTCAAATAAGTACCTGTAGTACTTATTTGAAATTTGACTTTCTGTACTACTCTACATAGTACAGAAAGTCAAATTTCTGCCGCCAACAAGTAATCTGTAAACATTTGAAACGTAATGTGCTTCATTAATCGCCTGCTTTGCGATTCTGTAATATCATAACTACATTTTCAATGTAGATTTTAAACTGCTGTGACAAGCGATCTCTACTAGGGATCTCGCATTCATATTTCTTGTGGGACCCTTTGACGTTATGATCAAATTTGCCACAGTCAAAGGCTTATATTGCATATAAATGAACTTCCAATCGGAATGAACCCAGGGAATACCCAATTAAAATTGTTATCACTGTACAAAGTGTACAATTGCTTTCGTCTACTGGCAAATTGTGCTCTCTAGACTTTGCTCTACGACTATTTGCTTGATTGCATACTGTTAATAATACCTATAAAGTGTATAAACGGTACTTACATCTAAGTATGAATTTTCATTAATTATTTACTTACATTTTATGTTACGGATTGAGAAGGTAGAAATGAACAATGCGGATTTTCATAAGTTCTACTGATCCTTTGTTCTACATTTTCGCGCGATTGGCTGCCTGTAGATCAGTCTATACCTAAGCAAAAACTTTTGTACACATTTAAAAGTTAGATGAATAGTACTGAGATAAATTAAAGTGTTTTTTGAGACGTAGGTACTCAACTGAGAAAAAAAAAAAAAAATCAGCAAAATTTTCTTGGCGGTTGTTCCGGTGTTTTAAGTTGACCGCCATAAAATAAAACTAAGGAAGCTGAGTATGTATGTTTACTTATGTACGTAAGTTCATACAGGTGATACACTATATACAGAGGTTTTAAAAAAAGGTTAAACAAAGTTGTTTTAAGGAAAAGTAATGTTCCATAGAATTGGGCTATTATAATCGGAGAATTTACCCTTAAAGATAGGTCTTATATAAATGGTTCTAGGTATTGTTTACTTAATTATTGGTTTCTTTGAATTATTAGAACATGTTAACCTTGTCTGACATTAATATTTAATGTGAAATCCTAGTACAACAAACAACACAACACTTGATTTTATGATAAATCAGATCCACTAAGTGCACATCATTGTAATCGATACCTAGTTGAAAAGCATTTCTCACTTCCTAGTGAGGTACTAGGCTTTATGGAGTACAAAATAAGGTGGATAATTGCACACTCATTATTGTAAGATTGTCCAGTCAGTGTGTATAATCTTAATGCAGAAATGTTTGACAAATTAAATAAAATTGTGAACCATGTTTTGACACTGTGCATGAGTCAACACTTTTGTTTTATCGAAGTGCTGTGATCATGACATACGACTGTAACTTCCGTAACGAAAACCGGGCAACTAGATGGTAAGCGGTTACCGTAATATGAATGCTACGCTACGGGACTCTCGGACATCTGGTATCAATGGTCCGTTGTCGATGCTGCAATCATCGACATACTTTCCTTGAAGAGCCCCAATTACTAGGCCTGCGTAGACTTCACCCACTTTGTCCATAGAATAGTGACCTGTTCCACAGAATAGTAATGGACGATGAAGAACGATGGATCAACCAATCATTGATGCCGTTCAAGTCTAGTTCAAGTTTTAAAACTAGTAAGTCTGACGAATCAATGGGCGAACTTACATAGCAACATACATACTTATTCCCCTATATACAATCAAACTTTTTATACCAATATACTCCGACACATGTTAATGCCAAATTACTTCTTAATTTACATAGAGATAACGCAAGTCATTAAAATAGCGTGAATTTATCTAAACCCAACTGCTAATTTGGGTGTAATAGTCATATTGTTGTGTAAACAGTTTACACTGTGTACACATGAGGTTTTCCTAATTGGTAGGATTAGAAGGCCTTCATGTAGGTACTATAATAAAAATATATTTTTTCTATTAACCTATATTCGAGTCTAAATTGTATACAAATCTATAAGAGGAGCTGTTGGTACAGTTTTTGCACATATCTATCGATCTGCGACATCCAAAACTATGGCCAGAAGTTGGATGGGTGGCTTACTATAAGAAACTTCTCAGTGCTTCGGAGAGCACGTTAAGCTGACGCCTCGATCCAGGTACCCAAGTGAGTATCTTCGGAAAAAAGCAGAAAGATCGACAACTTTTTTTTTTTTGGCGAGGGTGAAACTTTTAAACGGTATCCGCCTGCTTAAGGGGAGCAGACGGGGTATGTGAGATTACTGGTTTAACCCAGGCTAAGACCAGTTGCAGAGGTCAGATGACTTGCAGACCCTAACAGTGTGTGGCATGGCCGGGGCAATGATGATTATCTGAGCTGCCATCAGCAATGAAAAAGAGGTAGATTAATGTCCAGAATTTAAAGAAAATTGGATATAGTTAATTCTTACCAGTTAACTTATGCCAACTGAAACTCATACTATCAGTTAACTTTTTGTGATATATTCATGTCACATAAGCAATTTAAATGTAAATTATATATTTTATTTGAAAAGAGTAATTGCTGAGTTTCTCACCGGATTACCGAATCCGGTGGGAAATTCTGACGATATGAAAGTACTTATTTGTAAAATCTAGTCAAAAAACGATGATTTTGAGTTTGAGTTGAGCTGAGTCCCATTTTACATTACATTAAAATAAATGACTACCTAATTTCCTGTTTCAAAAAATGCCGACAGAATCTTCAAAACAATGACACAGAAAGACCGACGAGAGTAATAAACATTCTAATAATATTGTTTACAATAGATTTAATAGTATTAAGACGCCTTACTTGCCACTGTTCTCTTTGAAATGCCGACGGACTACCTGCCTTATCATTGCAAGAAAAGTACCTAAGATATTATGTACTGAGTGCTAAAACGTAGGTAGGTATAATGAGCTATTTTTGCTCTTTACATTGGCTCTTCCGTGTAAGATTCGTTCTGGGTAAAAAATATACAAAAGTATGAATAGTAGATATTGAAATTTAGACTACAAGGAATACCTAAAATAAGTAGACGTCTTTATGTGCACGTGGTTAGCCGCTTATGTCTATTAGCTAAATGTATGAATGGAAAATACCAATTATTGATGATACTCTTAAAAGTTGTGTATACGCTATTATAATTAATTCCAACAAGCTTTATAACAGCTTATATGTAATATAAATATTACCGTGACAGCTGGATCAAACAAAATATTCAAAGGTATGTAGATATATGAGCAATGCGGAAATTCCAGGCTGATTAACTAACAATTTCATTTACCAAAATTTTCCAATCTAGATTCAAGATATAATCTACACGTGCATTTCCCTGAAAGAGATTGAAATAATGTAAGCCCAAACGAGATAATTGTAATCGCGAGTACCTACGCGAAAGTGCAAGCAACAATTCATTTTCAATTTTAGAACTCATTTTCCTTGCCAACCTACGAATACAAAACACTCACACAAAGCATCGTTATCAATGCACATGCCGTGTTTCATACATGAAACAATTCCCTTGTAGTGGCGAGTACGGCTTGAAAGTAGGCGATAAGAGATCAAAGGGTGCCGCCAGTGATAACAGCAGATGTAAAGTGCCGACTGGCATTACGGTAGCTGGTATAGCGAACAATATTTTTATTGCGAAACGTTTGATGTGGCCGATTGATAATGATAATAGGGATATACTGTCGATAGAGATATGCCGCTTAAACAAATTCTTCGTCAATCGCGTGGCCATTGGTTGGTTTTTTAGTTGAAAAGGCTAGCAATACTTACCAGCTAACTCAAGTTTTGGCAACGAGTAATAGAACGCAGAATAATAAGTGTAAAGAGAACTGACAAAGTTCCAAACACCATACTAGGCGTCAATCCCGTATTGACGACTAGTATGGTGTTTCGCTGATGTAGGTAATAATAGTGCCATGTTAAAGGGGGCTGGTCTGGTCACGTGTGCCGCATGCATCCAGATAGGAAGGCCGAGCTGGTGACTGCGTGGGTCCCTGTGGAGGGATGACGACGAAGCAGGCCCAAGGAAAAGCGTGACGACCTGGAAGCATTCCAGGATAATTGGACGAGCATTCCCCGGGAATACTCGTCCAATTATAGACAGCAGTGGAGAGAATTTTGCCCGGCAGTGGGACAAATTAGAGAAAGATGCATAGATAAGTACTAGACTTGAGGTAATTGTGTCCTTGTGAGACGGTAGACCCTATCCTTATATCCCAACTGCTAAACTGTCAAATGAATAAAATTCCAAATCCAAAAAGCGTAGACCTAAATATATAGTGCATAATTGAAATATGCGGCAGATATTTTCTTTCAAATAATTTAATTTATTTTTGTAATCACTTAGGGAACCGTCGATGAAAAAGTTTGGGAAAGGTTGAGTTGAGTTTGATCATAGGCAGTTGATAATGCGCTTACGATGCACTATCCGAATGATGTATTATATTCATTTTGATAAGGTGTCAACGATAGCATTGGTGATAAATAATTACTTAAAAATAGAATTAGTATCTAGGTGTAATCCCTCGCCCATGCTCCAAGGTGTGTCTTAATTTTTCACGCAGAAAACATCGTCCTGAATTATTAGGCTCAAAATCTGTCCCAAAGAATACCTACGATTAGACTAAAACTAAAAGAATATATGTATTTACGCTCTTCTGTTGTTCATTGACAGTTTGACAGAGTTTGACAGCATAAAGCTAAAATTGTATCAAATTTAGGCTGGTGCGTGACAACTGAAACCGAATTCACTTCACCAAATAGATTAAAATATCTTAGTACGTCACAATGCTATTAAAAATGTACTTATTCGATCAACTTTAGTTACCTAAAGCCTACTACAATTCATAAACAAAGCATCCTGACCTAATTATTACCGATCAGTACCTAATCTAAAGGTATTATCATAAACTACGTAATAAATATAGCAGCTAGCCATGACAGCTCTATTATGAGGGCCGCTATCAAAATGACGTGTATCAACTACGAAGTACTTTAACTTCCATTATTAAGTGTGGTATAAGATATAAGAGATTTCTGTCTTATAAAACTCATGAGACGATGGTCGCCTTGCGTTAGTTTAGATAATATACTTAATTAACCAACTAAACGTTTGGTAGTCCAGAACTTATCTATGCCCATACCAGAGAGAAAATTCACAAAAACTGTGAGGGTCCAGAAGGTTGGGGGGCAAGACCGCGAGTGATTCTCCTGGTTTCGCAAATTTGCAACGGTAACCGCTCACCTTAGACAGGCCGTATGCTTGTTAATGGAATAAAAAAATATTCTGAGTTCATCAACTTTCCCAGCCTCTTCGTATAATAATATCATAGAACTTATCTTTCGCTGCGATTTAAGTTTGTACCCGTCATAGGCTAAATACAGCGGCAGAGACCCTACAACAGCCAGCTAGTGTGTCTCTGTTGTAATACTTAATAATGAGTGTAATGGAACGCTGCATGTAATCAACGTGGGTATTACACTCACAAGTGGTTTCACTGCGTGCGATATCATTTGTTATTAAGGCATAAACACAAAGTTGAACGTTGTCATTGTTTCTTAAATGTGACTCCTTGTAACTGGATGGTTATGGCCAACGCTTCTAGTGAAGGACTTATTTAAGCCCTTTCCCATCATCTTCACTTCTTGTGAACTTTAGAAACTGAGTATTTTACTAAAATGTATGGTCGGTTTTTGATTATAAACTATGGTATGACAAATTGTGAAAGATGAATGCGAATGTGAGTGGAAAAACCCGTGGAAAATAAAGGTCCTATTCCCTAGATAAAATTGCCAAAGTACTCAATGATGGAATGGTAAAGAGGATTCGGCATCGGCAGGCATGTATGGATGTGATTGAACAAGCAAAATAGATTTGAAAGTATTTCTGTCTATACTAAAAAAAAGGACTTGGCGAGATTTAATTCTAATGTGCAACTACCTTAAGCTATTTATAATACTTTTGATGTAGCCCGCGCACTACTGCTGTTGATAGTGATACCGCACCAGAGTACGTACATTAGGAAGATTAGCAACAGTATCCATCGATGTCAATAAAATATTATTGTTATCACCGCTAATGCATTTCATTTCATCATAATTACTACCTACTATAGATTGTACGATAGATTAACAAAACGAGTTCGGAAATGCTTCTACCAAACAACTTAATCCGTAAAATATCAGTGTTGGTCTTTTCAATTTATTTCATTTTAACATAGTATTAAACAAAGGCGTTTCCCGCCGTCTGTACCTACGCTTATATATCATATAAACTACTCACCGGATTTTAGTGTGGTTTTCACTAAAACGCGGAATATTTCCTCAGGAAGATTTTTATGTATAATTCAATATTCATTTAGGTTTTGTGTAAGCCCGTGCGAAGTCACTACGGACCGCTAGTTAATTATATATTATTATATACATCTTCTATTAATGGATTTTTTTTTGAATGACGGACTAAACCTTACCCGCTTTTGAATGAAATTTACTTGAGCCTTTCAAACCTATACTCAACAGAGGGTGAATCCTGGTTGAAGAAGAAGAAGATATTATATTATCATTCAAAAGCGGGTTACGTTTAGTACTGAGCCCAACCTTGTTTGAGAGATTGTCTTAAGAAATTATAAAGGATTATTATGTTCTATTGATAGCATTATCACTTAAGTTACCTATGTTTTTAATTTATGCACAGAGAAATAGCATTAGTTGTTTTTTAATTTCCTTAGCAAAATTTGGACGTTTGAAAATTTCATTCATAAAGACAATCGAAAGTAAATATTTGACTACGGTGTTGAGCAATAACACTGTTTTGCTAACTGTAATTTGAACTTTATGTTGAAAGTTAGAAGGTTTGTTTTTGTGTATATTATTTGTCGTAAATAGGGGTAAAGTATACAAACCAAAATGTAGCACGCCTTGACGCCACTTAAGACCACCCAAGACGAATGTTTTTGCACGTAGAGATTAGCTCTTAGTTTATTTTTAAGCAAAGATCTGTGAAAATAATCTCACTTTTTACACTTTACTGCAATATTCTATCATACGTTACTACATACTTACTAATAATATTGAAGTTGACGTGTTTGTTTGGGCAGTTGAGCTAGGTAATAGAAAATCTGCATTCGAATTAAGAATTGCTCAGGCAAAGTGCAGGAGGGCACCGGTGCGATCTACTGGAGATCCCGGAGCCCTCCTATAGCATGGAGGATGGCCACCGGAGGGGTTTTAGTAAGTCAAATCTCACATACCCGTTTGCTCCCCTTAAGCAGGCGGGTACCTTTTGAAGGTTACCCCTCCACAACAAAAAAAAAAGTTATCTATACGAATATAGAATAATCTGCATTCGAATTAAGAATTGCTTTTTTAGTTAATTAGCATCACCGGTGGTGCGCAATGCTCGCCTTATTAGAAAACAGTTCGTGCGAGCCCTCTCGACTGACAGCTGATAGACTAGGGATCACAGCTTGCTTGTATAAAAATATCAGGATATTTCAATATTTTAGGCATTAATGTTTTTTTTCCGATTTATTTTTTACTTCACTCGCATCAAAAATAGGCGTTTAGAAAATAGGTACCATTGCAATATTTTTGGCAACATTGCAACTAGTAGAATGTAATAAAGCATTTTGGTCTTAACCTGACCCAATTTTAAACATCACCAAGTTCCACACTAACAATAAGAACCATAAGCATTCACTGTTATAAAAGAACTACTAATCCACACTTCACATTGTCAACGACATGCCGTGTATCAACAGTTTCCATTTGACTACCACACTTACAATTTGAAGTGTCAAAAAATAACAATAGCTAACACTCTGTTGCACTAAGAAGTGTAGCGACACTAGTTCTCAATGCATTTGTCACTTTACTACCACAAATAGGAATAAAGTGATGCAATTTCATGCAATTCCAACTTCAAATTGTAATCGACGCTACTCGCATACGTAGACCACACAAGGTATGTTTTTTTTACACAGTATTAGGTATTACATCCTTAAAACATATTCTACTGTACGTCACAGAAATACGATCTATTATTAAATGACTGTTGTTAGAAATGTCTTTCATACTCCACATTGCACATTTGACGGTTACAATTTTCGATTTCAATCGAATATCAATTGAAGTATATTATGTGTTTTTTTTTGTGACACGACAAATGTCGATGGGTATCGATCTGGAAAATAATTTAAGCTATCGATTTGTTATCAGCCCCCTTTTAATTGCAATATTTTGTTGCATCAATGAGGTCAATCAGCCCAGCAGATGTTTATAATTTATTATATATTACAAAAATCTCCTGTCTGACACGTATATGAACTAGATCCTAGGTTAATTTAAATTAGGTTGTTCAAGAAACGTTTTATTTGGAGTTCCACAACGATATTCATTGTCTCTAATAAAAAAAAGGAAGAAACTGGCTTTTGTGTTATCTGTCCGACTAGCTGCGCGGTAGCTTGTTTTTTGGCCCTAGTGTAGTGGCCTTCAACAAGAAACATTTCCATGTAACATACGCTTGACAAAGTTGTGTTTGAGTTTTAATTATTGGGAATACTTTCATTTTAATACATATAAAGTCTAACAAAGATAGGAATTTATCTGTAACTCCTTGCAATATAATTAAGCAAAACTATATTAGTAGGTAATGTTGATACATTAAAATTAATCCGACGAATGAAGCTTAAATCACGACATACCATTTTACACTAATTCGACGCCTTTTGTGCCACAAGTGACAATTGCTTTCGGTACGTGTCAAATAAATGTCCGGTAGATTTCCATTACCAACTTCTAATGACTGTCGAGGCCACTTACATTTATCTCAATACAAACCTTATATTAAGGGTATAAGAGATTCTGTAAATGTTTGTAAAGTATATCCAAAACTTTGTCATATCAATGTACAATGATTTTTGTGTACAGATAGTCCCCTGTTTGAACAACAAATTAGTTCCATTATACGCTTATGAGGGAGGAAGTTTCATAGGGACAGCCCTTAGGGTCGATGAGATGAGATCCATACAAAAAATATGTTACCTTCTGTGATAGGTTTGTCTTTTGTGTGAATGTTTTCTGACCCTATGAAGTAAGTAATTCTTTTTTGATATGAAATCTTATCTATGTTTTCACCACTCACTGACTGACTCATTCATCACCAAATCTCAGGAAGTATCAAAGGTACCTTATAACGTGTAGCCTTTCTCTATGAAAGGTTATTCAACTTGAAATGGATAGAAAATATATAGGCGGTGGAAATGGCTGGTCATAACTTGTGTATTAATGAAATAATACTATTACATGTTGGCAAACCCTCTTGATTATTTTAAATAAAACAAGAACTAATAACTTCAAATTATGAACACACACGTAGAAGTGAAAATGTGGAAGAGATATAGAAAATGTAGTCAATGCTACGCTTCGATTACGAAGGAATCATTTAATACAGATATAGACTGACAGTATATATACATAGCACTGAGGTTCTTACTTAAATCTACAGCCACAATAATTTCATTTATTTTATTATTATACCAACACTAACGGAATTAGATATAGGTACTTAATAGAATATTCAGCTTATAAAAATATTGAAAGAATTAAAGTAATGTAATGCAGAGATTAATAGCACTGCATTTGATACAAAACTTTGTAATGTTAAGCGTGGTGTAATTTTGCCTACTTTGAGACCTTTATTACTATGACTTGACTGTGCATCCTTATCGTCAGTGGAATGGACCACCATTTAGAGGAACTGGGTCATAAAAGATGATATCTAAAAATTTTTGCATAACTAACATAGAACAAAAAGTGGCGCGCGTAGCTACAAAAAAAATCTAATCTAGTACAACCATCGGCACCTTAAAGTAATTTCAAAGAGTACTTTAGCCTATCGAACAATGGTAGGTTGTAAACATCGATTTTTCCCTACAATAAACTCATTCGTCCTACTGTTGCCTTGCATTGTAAACTTCCGAATTGTAAAGCAGTGTTTCTAGCTCCCATTAGCGGCGTCTGCAAAGCAATTTTTTTTATTGTTCTTGCAAAAAAAATGCAAAAATTGCATAAAAACTTTTTAGAAGGTACTGCTGAAACAATATATAAAGAATGTTTTGCTAGGTGAAATTTTTATTGCGCAAAATCTTTGCCCGGCTCGCTGGAGAAATTGAGATAAAAAATAAGAGACCCAAAACTGTACATATTTCTTCACTGTGAACCGGTATATATAGAATGATGTTTGAAGTGTTTACGAAAAAGATAACAACATTGCTATTTTCTATAAAAATACATTCCGAGGCAAGAACTCGAAAAATAAATATTCATCTTATTTCCTCAGTATTCATACAATTTAATTGTCATTATTATATAAATGAAGTAAGTACCTACTTTCCAAATAATTTCCCATTCCTGAATACACAATTTTTTTATAACTTTTACTCATTCGAAGCTAGTCACTAAATTAATACAAGATATATATGCAAGGTTAGAAATATTTTGATCTATAAAAACCTCTCGACTTTGGCTTGCTTAATCTTGGCATAAGATCATTTCAGATTTGTTATAAGAGATGAAATCCATAGACAATTTTTTGTTGCTTTTATATCATTTCAAATTATTGAATTAATTGGGATCAACATAAGAACAAGTAAATATTTATTAATATATAGATATGCATACATACATACATCACGCCAAGTCCCTCGCGGGGTAGGCAGAGAATATAGAGCGCTTTTTCACTCTTGACTTACACACCTCTTTTGCTCCTTATACATTCATCAATGTGATGTAAATATGAGTAACATATTCTTTAATAAATAAACACATTAATAAATTAAAGCTCCTACATTAAAACAATTTTATTCTAGAACGAATTTTAAAATATACATTTCAATTTAAAAATTCCTCGTTGCCAATACTGAATATTATCGAAAAGAAAGTTCCGTTTGAAAATGAAGGCAATAAAATTTCGTAGTCCAATTAGTGTGAAACGGTAACACTGACTACAGGGAGCCCTTTGGGACTGTTAGAAACGGTTATAATGAAGGTTTACGACACTGTTTGAATAGTTTTATAACCAAGTACTTTCTTTCCGTTAGACTAATTTCTTTCCTTTGAACGTGCCGTTTTGTCATGTTTTGTTGTCAGTAAGGCGCAACTGTTTAAGCTTGATGTCGAAGTATGAGATATAAAACAATATTTGTTTTTTCAATGTACATTTAGTACCTTTCATACGTTTTTTTCATACAGCCCACCTGATGGTAAGCGGTCACCGTGGCCTCCAAGCTTGTAGCACCAGGAGTATCACTAGCACGTTGCTAACACTGCAAAAATCTATTCTTTCCCATCTTGAAAAATCCTACCTCATAGTACCTATATTTAAAATGAGAAACACAGAGGCCGCCTAGAAAAAAAAGAATACTGGAACTTAATGAAATTGTTTTGATTCTTTACATAACATGGCATATGACTGTCTATATCAACAACATAAGATTTCTCAGTAGTAAAAATAAATATTTAAAAGTATTTCAATTCTGTATCATTCCAAGTACGCTACTACTACGTTTTGTGTATTTGTACCTAGGTACTTTTCAAAAATAAAACTAAGTGCCGATATTGAGTTCTTACAATTTACTTGTGATATTATTACCTATACAAAAACGCAACAATCTTTTTAGCAACAACACAAATAGAAATTAGGTAATATCTAAAAAACGTTTGAAAAGCTAACTGTAAAGGGTAAAACAACCCCTTTCGCAAGCCTTTTGCCATTGCTAAAAACCTCAATAAAATTGACATTACGGCGTAAATAAATAACTGTGAACGCGCAATTCTTTCAAAACAAACGAACGGTTTTTACTACCTAAAGGATTGTTTGTTTTTGCTTAAGACTGCAGAACATTACCGACTATGCAATAAAATTCGAAAATTGCATTAACTGTTTGCAATATCAACAAATTATCCGCAAGGTTATCTGCAATTCTGACACCGTTCAATTGAAAACCAATTGTAATTTTAACGAACATAAAGTTGAAATTGGCAGATGATTCTTGTCAATAGTTAACAGAACAAAATGTGCGCATAGTATTCCACCCCTTTCTTTACCGTAACTAAGTCCATTTTGTTAGAACTGTTATTCAATAACCGTTAAAAGGGACCGCTAAATGAGTCAAGGGAAGAGTTGCATTTATTTAGAACGACAATTGAAAAACAATTGTCGTATATTTCTTTTGTACCGTGCGCGAAACAGTGTAAGTCATAAATTGTATTTTTGTTCGCTGAAAGAGTTATCTTTGTTGTGCATAGAGTAATTAGTACGTAAAAGTGAAATGTGTTTTTGTATTGGTATGCATTTGCAACGCACCATTATGTGGCAATGTAAGGAAAGGCTTGTTAGTTTACTTTCACTGGAAAACTGAATACTTAAGGACTATAAATTATACAAAAAAATTACGTTAGATCTAACATCGAACAAGGCCAAATATATACTTATATGTATGAATTTCCTCTGCTCTCTTAAATCTAAAAATGCTCTATTTATCAATCCTAGTCCTAGATACATAAACACATTTATTTAAATACTATTTACAAAATAATTATTCAGCTTAGTAGTAGTTTACAGGATTAAAGTATTGAGACACAATTTTGCTATTAATATCTTAATATATAAATATATTAATATAATGTAAATTAAAAAGTGAAATTCCATATAGTGTCTTCGTCCTGTTTATGTGTGCACTACACTATATGTGCGTTGCAAATGCATTCCCAAACAAATAATATCCAATTTCATCTTTACATACTTAAGTGAGCTGCTACACACCTAATTATAATTATTATTGAGAAGGAGAAAGGAGGTGAAGATACCCTGTTGGTGGAACGTGGAGTCCTGAAACGTGTCGATAGAAATCGCAACTGCGCGCTTGGCGGAATTCACATCTGGGCGCAGACAGTTTTATGAAACCATATCGTATAAATTTAAGCGGAATTAAGAAATTACATATTTTGTATTTTATAAATAAGAATTTCCGCAAAGTAACGCTTGAAGGTAATCAAGTTATTCCGTAGTATATAGTTCGTAGATCAGATCTTAAATAATAACGAAGTAGACATAATTAGTCATACCTACGAACCAATTAGTTCGACCTATAAAAGCGAAACTTTATAGGCGCGGAACAAAAACATAATTCACCCACTGTTTATAAACAAAAGACGAAATATTCCGTTGAAAGTAAGAACAGTTATTGACTACCATGGAAGTTGCTCTTATAACATGTTCTACTTTTGAAATATTTATTGGTTCTCATAAAAACGGTGTGGAAAAAATCGTCTAACTGTTGACAGGCGTAGGCGCGTAGGAGGCAGCAATCTTATGTAACGGGCCACAGACTCGACATGACAGCATACAAATGTTCCAAACAGAATCGTTCTTAGAAATGGAAACCGAAATTTTGACAAATGCGGTGACAAATGGAACGGACAATGTAATGCAAGTGTGCCTTCGTGTTTTCACAATTTCAATAAGTTGTGGAAAAGAATAGTTACCAATGTAATTATTGGTGCAGTACTTTAACTGTAGCTTAGCGGGGTATCGGGTGGTGACAATGTGATGGATACGCATTGAATAAAGGCATTTTTGTCACCCTTAATGTATAGACACACAGGACAAAACAAATTATAATTAGTATTTATTTTCCTTTGAAAACATTACAAATTGATTTTCAATGGATTTGATGCTTACAATTTTAAAAATGTTTATAACAAATCACAAGTATTTCAAGAAAAAGTAAATTTTCACAAAAAACACAATTTTAGCGACTCTTTTAAAGAACAGTTGCATACAACAAACTTAATCTGCTATTAGGTAGGACTAAACGTATTATTGACAAAAAAAAACTTAATTAAATACACATGGTAACACTCAACCGGGTATCACAGTAGCTTTTTCAAATCTGTCAAAAATTATTGACTGACATTGCAAAAAATATCACACGCAAATTACGAGAAAAAGTGATACCACATGCGACGGCTTGAAATTCGACTCGGGCTACATGCGTGACATAATGCGTCATTCGGTAGTTTTGATATGGTTTCTTTGAAATTTAGCGAAACGTCAAATTTGACAGGCTGTTGCAACTTAAATAGCTCGTGAAATGAGGAGCAGTATTTATAAAGTAAACATTTAAACCAGATAGAAATAGGTTTTTGTTGGTTTTGAGATTATTTTTGCGAATTATGTTCTAATTAAGAATCAATATATGATATTATATGGTAATAATAACTACAGTGTTTATTGTCATTACTAGTGACTCAACCTGGCTTCGCACGGCCAGTGTTAGCCATATAAGCTAAATACCTACAAAATACAAATGAATTATACATAAAGACCTTGCTGTTAAATCACTCTATATATTTAAAAAACCGCATCAAAATCCGTTGCGTAGTGTTAAAGATCTATGCATACAAAAGGACACGCAGACAGTGGGGAGCGACTTTTATAGACATTTTATATAGTGATGAGTTTTATACTATGTAGTGATGAGAACCTATGTTTCCGTATACAGTGTCAATCATTTTTTTGCTCCTTTAAATGGGTACTTAAAATGCATACCAACCACGCTGACGTGAGCAAATATACTAGTAAATGTTTATCACAAAATAAATGTTACTCTGGCGGGAATCGAACCTACGACCCTAAACATAGCACGCAGATTTACTAACCACTTAGCAAACGGTGTCAGTTATCTTTGGCAATTTAAATCAATTTTCGGTGACCGATAAGAATGTGTCACATATATTTATTAAGAACACATGTCATGTTACTAATCCTGAACCCGAATGTAATCTACTGTTTTGCCGTTCTGAGAAGTGTGCCACGTAACTTTTTATGTAGCCTACGCAAGTTGGACTGAAAAGAAAAAGTAGATACTTGAGCTAATGTAGCCACTTTGCAGTATTTTTTTAGTATAAAATTATTACTTTTCAACATGTTATTACAGAAAAAGATTTCGTATGAATTCATATTTATATGTTCGTTTTATTAAGCTTGGATGAAACTAAAATATTCAGTCTAATTTCCCTAAATTTCGCTAGCAGATTTTTTTAAATATATAATTAAATACTCCATGCAAAAATGACATATTTTGGCATGGATGGAGACGTTTGTACTACTGTTTGAAATACATCAATATCTTCACGCTGTTTACTTTAACGCTTATTCCATGGTATCTTTTTATACTGAGCTTTGGCCCTTTCCCACTGCTGCAAAACATGCAGTGAACCGAACACTAATTTTATCTAGGCAACTATGTGTCACAAACATAATTTTAAGTTCCAATTGTAACAAACGCCTAATTCAATTCATGTCTTAATTTACTTAGTTTTGAGTTCTTTTTCTGTGTAAAGATTTCTGTTATTGCAGTTTTTGGTGAATAATTTTGTTATCTATCTATCTATTCACATTTATAATATTGGCTTGCAATGCGATCACATAGTTAGTTACAAACATGATTTTTATACTATCAGCGTAATACGATCGGTGGGCGGATGGTGTAAGCATCTGGCTTCCTTATCAGTTATCAGTAACTGCCCAGCACGAGTGACACACAGTATGTGGTGCGTATGGGAAGCGATATGCTGACGATTTGAGCGCAACGGGTTTCAATAGATACTGATTGAATTAGATGTAACGTGAGAAATATACTAGGCTTATACCTCAAAGTAGATAATATACTACCTTATACGTAACGAAAATCATATGTTTGGTGGATGTTGTAGCTGTCAATAGAAATTATAAAAAAAAAATTAACCCACTTCAAAGAACACAAAATTAAGTACCTACACTTTTTATTCAAACGACAAAAATTAATGATATTATTTTTGACTAAGTTCCTTTATAAAGTACCATTTTAAATGATAATTATATTTTCAAATTAAGTAAAGATTAACTTAACAAGCGCCTGAAAAACAAATTACGAATTGCATTCTTTAATAAGGTACCAATGTTAGCATAGTAAAAAAACAGCGAAAATTACACGTTACAAAAACCATCAACAGATGCTTTACGCTTTAAAATTAGATTAGCTTCGCAGTACTTATCTAAGTCTCAACATCACTCTCACACAAACCCCAAGTGTTAAGAATACACGAACAAAAACGTTACACCTTCCCCGTGAACGCCTTCACTCCTTATCACTCACACCCTTCGAGTCATGAAGTGGGTGAAATAACTACCCAACTGCTATTTTTTGTTATTTTTTCTTACGTGATGTGTGTAAAAACTGGGCATCATTCACCATAGTGGATCAACTTAATAATGTAAGCTACACCTTCTCTGCAATATAATTATTAAAATAATGTCATCTAACGTGTGCCTATGATATTTCGTAGACAACAAAGAAAATTCGATAAGCACAATTCTCACATTTAAATCTTTTGCATGAAGTCCTCTGCATGTAAAAGGTTCAAGATTCAGGTATACTGTAAGGTTTGCAAGTGGGTACTATCAACACAATTCAGATTATAACCATATTAGTTTGTACCTGTTTTTTTATATAATTGTGTTCTGTTTTTTGTACGTAATAAATGAAATAAAATACATCGGTACTCAATGCCATTTATGAAATTATGTTAAGCCTACGTAGTTACGTACTACAAAATGTAGAAATGCGTAGGTATATTACGCTGATAGAATCCTTTACCGTAAACTAAGATCAAGGTTTATTGAAAGCTATGGAAATTAATTCCCTGCAAGCACATCGCTTCCTCAACCTTATATACAGAAGAATCATAACTACATAACAGAATGCGATGTTTCTGTAAGACAGAGAGGATGATCTATCCCATTCAAACAAATACAATTTTGAACGGAACATTTGCCCGTTTTAAAGCATACCTACTTTAAAAGTATATCTAATTTATTTATATGAGTGAGTGTTTTTAATAAAACTGAGGCTCCACAAGCTTCTTTTTAATTCCTAATTCCTTAAATTTGCCTATATATATTTTTTTTGTTTTCTGGTTACAGCATTGCTTCATCTGAGAGTTTAAAAATATTTAAGGGTGTAAAAGGGGAGTGTAAGAGGAATTTATCTAGCATCGTAAGTGAGTGTAAGATAAGAATAATGGGGAGATGTCACTCACCATGTGCTAGTAGTCTAAGAGTTTTAAGTAGTTTAATGATTAGAACCGATGCTACCTTCAAGTGGCGTTTTTCTACAATTTTATGCGTTACACCATTTTTGTCTCGTGTGACTGAAAAGATAATATACTTCTGACTATTTTTGTACGCTTTTTCATGGAATTCTTTAAGGAGTACTCCAAAGATGAATCTACGATATGACTTGGTGTTACATAAAATAGCGTGATTTTGTATCTATTTCAACCTCTTAAATTTTTGCGACCTACATAAAGGTCATAGATTCAATAATTTTATTTTAGTCGTTGAGTAGTCACTTAATTATATATATAATTCTTTGATATCGGTTATCTCAGAAACTTCCATATCAGTAGTACTAAGCTATGAGTACATAACAACACAATTGTGTTGTTATGTACTCTAGGAGTGTAATTACACTCCACTATGTACTTACTTACTTCTTACATGGACGAGATTTTATAATAATCGCAGTTCTACTACATTTTAAATGCATTTTCGCCGATAAAGATATCGATTAATGTTCCTCAAGATAATAAAATGATCACGCATAGTATTATCTACTCTGAGATCACGCACTGAAACTTAAAAAATAATGTGACAAATTAAAATAAATACGTACAAATAAAATGTATACAAACCTTATAGAGAGTTTTATTTTTATTTTCATAATAAATAAACTCAAAAAGTACTAGGCCGATTTAAAAAAATATTTCACAGACGTAATGCTCTATTGGTGTCTGTTCTGTTGTTCAAAATTACTAAACTTAACTAATTTGACACATCTAAAAGTCTTGCTATCCCTTCCTCATGTACGGGGTTAAATAAGGATGGCGATACTTTTAGACCTGTCAAATTAGTTCAGCTTAGTAATTTTGAACAACAGAATTGGCACCATTGTCACTAATTATCATAGGCTATATTTATAGTATTGCTAGACGGTCAACCGTCTGATACTGATACCGATAATGATGATGAATTTTTAACCGTGACTTCACAGTCACGTTTAAAAAATATATTGTTATAAAAATATTTGATTCGAAATAAATATTGGGCTCTTTATTTTTGGAATGCAATAGAAAATATTATTGACCGTTTTTTTTTAACAAATGAGTATAGTTCCTTGGAATCTTTGAGTTTTATAAAAAAATAGGATGAAATACCAACTTTAGTAAAATTGAGCGATTAAAAGTAAAATTGTATTTTTGAGCGAACTCTAATAGGTACGTTGATGGGCGTAAAAACTTGTACAACTTGTACTATGAAAGTTACACTGCATAAATATTGGTAACTACTTTGATAGGGACGCCCCCAATTGTAATGGGAAACCCCACGGGACATTCCATCTCGCCGGACCTCTCTTTTTTTATTCCTTATGGGCGACAAATTCTCATGCAAAGCCTTGGTTTCGAAATGTTTTTAATATTTTCAGTCATGATAATCTATCAGGTAGTTCTGAGAGAATACTTTAAGACTTGGGACGTAATTTCGGTCATCTGTCGCCAGATTTAGTGTAAAATTTACAAAACATACTATAAAATACCTACGTCAAAGGTTTTACAACGGAAACAACCGTTCCGCGAATTGTCGAAACTATAAATTACGTTTAGGAGTAACCATAAAACGTCAATCATGTGAACACATCAAGTAAAAACACATCATCTATTAAATTCAGCACCAAAAGTCTCTATTACAACCAAGAAGAGTTTAAAATTGATTTCCTTGTCTGAATAGTTATATTTGTTTTAAATATTAAAAAAATCAAAGGGTAGTCAAGTGACAAAACGTGTTTAAGTAAAATCGAACTATAAACTTTTTTTATATTTCGGAGCAAAAACTTGGGGAACTAAATGGTCCACATTGCGTAGTTGTAAACATTAGGCGATTTTAATCGATTATTCTACACCGTGAGAATTGAAGGGTTAGTGTTGGCAATAAAAACGGTAGGTTCACTTTTCGAGTGATAAATCACCGTTTGCTGCACCTGCCTAGCTCCCAAAGCCTTCCTATTTCCGTCTGAGATGCACCTAGGATAAAGAATGATGGTCATCTTTTTTGCAACACAATTTTTTTTAAGGCCCTGGTTTTTCAATTCAGAAACAAACATAGCACTTGCTAAAAAGCGTGAATTAAATACCGGCAAACACATTACTTATTAAAGGAATACAATAGGTATCCTTATTATCGTTAACTACGCACAGAGAGCAAAAATTCCACGTAAGGTGTCCAAAAAATTTAGTTTCTCCGAGACTTGGCCAATAATTTTTAATGGTTGTAGTTTGTTAAACAAAAGGAAGGCACGGGCGTCCAATTGTTTGCATTGTTAGTGTTAATGTCCTATGTTAATGGTCAAAAGGTCTGTTTGTGAGGACAAATAGTGATTTTGTACATTTAACGCGTGTTAGAGTTTTGTATGGCAGTTTGTGCGCCCCGCTGTAAGGTGGAGGGCGACAAACGAACTGTTTTGATTTTGTACTAATTTATTGTAAGTATTTGGGTAAACAGTTATGTAGTATTGTCATTGAATCATTATGAGGACATCTTAGGTCTAATGGTGCGGAGGCCTGACTGCCAAGTGTCCCGGATTCGATCTTCACAAATAAAACCAACTTTTATTATAATGAAATTGGTTGGCTTAGTTGGTGTTTAGTATGTAGTTATCTACAAAAAATATTTCAGTTGATATACAAGATTTGGTTAATTTGGAACAAGGTGGTGCTGTGTGATGTTCAAATAGTATAATAATAATTGATTAATCAGTTATGTATGACCCGTACAAATAACCGAAAAAATAAATACTATTGGTGGAAGGTAGGTATGGTGTCAACTGAAACAACGTTACAGAATTAATTACAAATCAATTATGGCCTTGGTCGGGTGATTTCCACATCACTGTCAAAAAAAAAACTCTAGTCTCGGTCGTATTTAAAGTTTTATGTCATAAACGTACGGTGCTCAGGTGCATGGTACAAGAACGCAGGACTATAGTCCTGGTTGGCTGCAGCAGGCAAGGCCATGTACGCTTACCTTTAAAGAACAACTTGCTCATCTTTTCTCTGAGTTGTATGAACTCTGTAGTGAAGGAATAAGCCACGCGTCATTAAAAAAAACTATAAAAACATACCAAGAAACACCAGCCAACATTATGATGAACAATAAATTGTTTAAGACTTTTTACTTTGCAAATCATTGTGTTGCATTTTGAATATTGTTTCAAAATAATGCTATTCAGATGTATTTATTGGTTGCGAAAGAACCACACACAAAAATATTCTAAAAGCGAAAACGATGTATTGTATTTTTTGGAACATTTTTCTACGTAAACGTGACCTTCCATGTAAAACGATGTTGACGTTACATACAAATTAAAAATATATACTTATTTACATTTCAAGTGATAAAAAATACCTTCACATGTGTTTTTTTTATACCGTACTAGACTATCCAAGAACAAGATGTTCAAAATACTTTTATAAGCCATTTTGTTTTTGGGAAATAAATTATATTTTAGTCGGATGACACACATATTATTATGTTCTTTCCAAATGAATGTGTATTTAGTAAGATAAGATAAATAACTCTTTATTGTACACCAAGTAATAAAGAAACTTTAAATAAATTATAAAACGCAAATCGGTACAATTGGCGGCCTATCACAAGATGTGATCTCTTACATACCCATGTTAGAAACAATAAATATAGCTGAAAAAAAACAACCAAGAAGGTTCCATTTGCTGGTAGTTGGTACGGACCTTCCGAAAATATTGTCGCTCTATTATTATCCGTGAAGAATTTTAATATTTCTTATTACTCATACAACTATTATTTAACTTAAATTGTTTTATAGATCTGGCGCGTGGAAGGAACACGCCATCGTTTCATACAAGTAATGTATACTTTAACCCTGGAGTTGTATGGTTTAAAATGTAATAACAGTCCGTCGCCATCAACAAATGACAATTTTGTAAGGTATTGTCTAAAGTCTGCCGATGGCATTGAAAACTTCTTACTGTTAAAGTATGGGAACTGTTCATCTTTATGACACAAAAACCGGTACTTTGGCGGTAACGGAAGGGAGGCGCGTGCGCAAGGACATCTTTTGACGTCATTCCTCGGAATATCTTTCTCTCTTTACCAACTCTGCAAACAAGAAAATATAAAACGTAATATATTTTTAATTTCATTTGTCAAAGTATGATTAGCTGTTTAGAAGTTATGAGTATCCCAATAGTACAATTCTAAGAGTTACCAAAGCCACTACTTATGCCAGATGATATTGTTATAGCGAAACATAATAATTAAATTTCGAATCGTAATAAAACTTATTTGGAGAAAGCGTTAAAAGATTAAAGAATAAAGCCAATATTAATCGTACCTACCTATAGGCACAAGCTGTAACTTCTTACTTATTCAACATAAGACAAGTTCTCAAACATAAAAATACCAACCAATTCCCACTAATATTACATTAATTCTTATCTAGATCTCAAAATTATCAATGTCATCTATTCTCACGGCGTAAGAAAAGTGAGCAAGTCGGCAAATACCTAGCAAGATAATTCAAATATTTGTTATGATAATGTTATAATTTTTACGTGATAACGTGACGTGTGAAATTACGTATTTACATACAGGAGCTATTATAAAATTTGATATTAAAAACTGCCTTTTACATAAAGCTAGTACTTACAGGTACTGCAGATGATGAAATCATTGAGCATGAATTAAGGAAAATCTGGAATGAGGAACTCTGTTCGCTATCTTCCTCAGGCAATACATGTGTGACGCTAAGGGATAACGTTTCTTTCTAATCCAACTAAATTTCAGGGTGATACCATCCTAGATGTTTATACATGTTACAAAGGTGGCAAACTATGGGGCAACCTGAGGGCATGCTTTTAGCCTATACATGTATCGAATATCACAGGGATCACTAGCGCGTTGCCAACCTTCTGTTGAGAGGAAAGGGCAGGCGGGCGTTCGGTTCCAAGTTCAAATGAGAAATCAAGCTAGAACTTGGAGTAGTCCATGAGTAGTATTTTATTTTATACCACTAAGGTTGCACACAAGATTTACTTCAGAAACACAACACTTCATCAAAGTAGTGTTATATCACTGCGGTCTTTGGTAAGGTGGAGGTACAGACTCTAGTCGGGCAGCTCCAATTATAATGGGAATACCCACCGGAGATCACAATTCGCCCTACCTCTCTTTTTTAAGCTTATGGTGTGATGAATAACTGTACTTAAGCTTAGAAAAACTCATTGGTACATGCTGGGGTTTGAACCTGAGCCACACCGATGACAGTCCGTTGCTTTAACCACAAGCTAACCACAAGGTAACCACAACTATAAGTCCCGGGGATTCTAGAATTGTAGAGAAGTAGTAATAGTTTGACCGCTGTTGACCTATTTTTTCTATCCTGGGAACTAAATAGTATCAGCTACCGTTATCGTATCAGTCAAGTGACCGGCCGGCGCCAGCAGCGTCGCCGCAATGGAGATGGGTTAACAATTCTTATGCTAGGCTTTCCGCCCTCATCGCCGGTAGGAATTTATAAATCTTAATAGTGATGGACAGACAACAAATCAAACTTTCTTAATCTGGATCAATCATATACAAGTACTGGCGTGGAAATGGTTACAAATTGTGAGTTATGAATTTGGCTATGCAGTGATGTTAGGTTATCAATTTGTCATCCAGCTTTAGGTATGAATATTACTAGTAATATACCTAAGTAACATGAAAATTCGAATCTCTTAACGTATGAGCTTAGATTCTTTCGTAAAAATTTGAAAAAGTTTGTTACATAATAAACGCGGTGCTAGAGTTAGCCGTCAAATGTCTCATGCTACACATTATATACGACACATGTAATGCTTGTTCGTTTTAAATTACTAATAGTGTTATATACATCCGTTTTCTATGATAACAATCTCGATCTAGATAACATATGAGGAAACAGCTTCTAGTGATATCAAAATCACTAGAAGCTGTTTCCTTTAAATGATTCAGAATCTTTATCGTTCTTTGTTTGTGATCATATCTTATCACAGGCTGACTGACTACTTGGGATTTAAAAGTGACTCTTATATTATATGTTTTCCTTGTTGTGATACATTTTAACCAACCTTCATTAAAAGAGCGAACTATCTGATCATAGAGAAGTAGATATGCCGTACAGACGAAGACCATAATTTCCTGTTATGGCACCATCAAGAGACTAGAGAAATAGGTACACAAGGCAGAGAACAGCGTTCGTAATTTTGAAATATTCCTTGGTTGTTATTACATTCATATTAATACAAATAATTATTATTATAACGTATAATTTAACTAAACACGGAATTATATATATTCTATGTGGCCAAGTAACATACGGCCCAGCTGATGGTAAGCAGTAACTGTAGCCTATATCCGCTAACAATACCGGGGGTATCACAAACAGGTTGCCAATCTCTGCAAGGGAAGCAGCCTTCCCAACTACAATTCCTGACCGAGGAAATCAAATTTCAAATCTGCATCCCTTATTGCGTAGATTATGTGAAGATGTGCTACAAGTCGCGATGGCAAGTTCGACATATTGGCTGCTTCCTCTCAACACAATATAAAAAAACACAAGTGATATTTATACTAACAAAATCATCTTAATTAGGTACGCTAATTACCACCATGCGAACCTTAGCTTGCTTAAAAATGAGATAAGAAAACTCTTTTCCTGTCAATATCGTAAGACGAACCCTTATCAAAATGAAAATATATTTTATGGTCTCTCAAAGTGTAATCAGTCTGACAGGACGGCAACTGGGTCGGTTAATCTTGTTCTCCTTTAGCTGTACATTGGAAAGTAGTGTGGGAAAAATGATAGTTTGAATAAAGTTTGCCCTGTCACTGACACATCATAGTGATGATAGTAGGGAACTATATTGGTCACACGTGATGTGACGTGTCTGATGTAGAAGCGGACTGCCATCTATTGGCAGTATAGCTTTACATTTTTAAGATTCAGTTAGCTTACGAAGCGCACAAGAATACCTACTCAATATTATTTAGGGTGATTATTTTCACACCACTCACAATAACATTTATGGTATCATTTCATTCCTAACTTGGGTATTTATTGATGTCTATACTAATATTTATTTTTGTGAAAAATTATTTTACCAGTAGAATGATATACTGTAATTGAGTATCATAGACTTTTATTGTTCTCGCAGTCGAAGTTTCGAAGGGCAATGCTTATTTTGGTAAAATTGAACATACAATACACGTGCTGGAACATATCTCGCTCAGAGAATCAGCATTGCTATCCAGCGTGGCAATGCTGCCAGCATATTTATAAGTGGGTAGGTTAAGTTCTGTTTTCTGTTAAATAGTTTAATCTGATTTGTAAATAAATTAAATACAATACTTATCCATGTATGTCACAATTTAATTGCGTAACACTTTCTCTAACAGTTGCATATGTCTCGTATAGTGACCACTTCACACAAACTAATCCTTCAATAACCTGTCAATCCAACGTGTACTTCTTACGTTTAGTTCATGTTTATTTTCTACTCAAAAACTGTGTGTTTGTAGGAAGTAAGAGAGTATGATAAAACTGATAACAATGTAATAAATGTTTGCTTATTGATTTTCATGTGATGTCTCAATTGTAAGGTTTATTTAAGATGTGACCATGACGCGTGACACGTCCCTATAGTTAATTAGTCCCTATAGTTGGATACTTGAACCGATATTAGGAAAAAGCACAATATTCAAATATGATTATCTTTTCAGTACTTTGTCTTTAGTATCAACTGCCTTTTTGAAGTCCTAACATCTTACCATATTCTGGCCACTAATGATTGTACAAATCAAAATAATAAAACTTCATAAATAGATCATAGTCAGACTTTTCTCGAGCTGCAGTTATAAACATGATAATGTGGAATATTTATTCACAATAGATTGTATAGCGGTTGTATTCTCTTGGACTTTCCCCACGAACTTCGCAGACTACGACTGTTTTAGTCAAAAGCCTAAGACGAACTGGCATGAAATAAAAGAAATACATAATAACGAAAAAGTCTGCATTAAATAGCTATCAAAAATGAAGCAAAAAATTAATTCTGATGTGTCCTCACAAACTCATTGAAAAATGAGATAAATAATTCGCCTGCTTCCAATGCAATAAAACTTCGCAATCTGAATTTTATTAATAGAGTTCAAAATATTTATAAATAACCTATTTAATTGATAGCATGATTATATCTGTCACAGTACGCTATAACGTCACAAAACGAGGGCTAAACAGATGTGCGACACGCCGACAAACGTTATCGACTATCGCTATTATCGCAAGTTATCGCCACCCGTCGCGTCGTCGACTCGTCACAAGTCATAGCCAAATCGACAATTACTAGCTGATGATAATTAGGGCGTTGGTACGAGAGCCAATTTTTTGATATTCACGATGTCATTCATGCGTGTGAATAATTTAATAAGAAATTTGATAATTTTTTTGGTTGAAATTTATTTCCTCAAGTACATGAGACAATTAGTTTATAAAAACTATTACTATTTTTAAAAATCTGTAAGTTGTATGAGCCGATGTTTATCGTGATGTTTATAGTTTATCTCTACTAGTATTATAATTTTTTTATATCGATTTACTTGTCAATCATACAAGATGTTTCATATCCTTCATGAATAATCAAATTTTATCAATTAAAGAATAAGCAATTGATACAAAAGTGAAAAAAATGAGTAATAGTAAATAGACTTAGGTATAGTTACGCTGTTACCTATTACATAATACAGTTTACGATTTTGGAGATGGATGAAACACGAATGAAATAAGCGGAAAGAAAAGAGACGAAAACAAAATTGAAATCCTCAATTTCAAAGCTTCAGTTCTTATTCGAGTAAATAAAAACAAGAGTTTCCCGTGAACAAATCTGAAAATGTGAAAGGCAGAAATGGCTGGCGGCTACCAAAACTCATTCACCAGTACCAAATTAGGTTAGACCACCCTACGGCGACTCCGCTTGAAAGATAAACCAATCTGAGATTCAACACGGGACATCCAACCTCTATATCTGAATATACCCTAAATTTAACACTCTATGACAACTGTATAAAGTTATTTTTCAAATGCATTGCAAACAGTCCCCTGGTGAAACCAAAGAGAAAGATAAACAAAGAATTTTAAACTCTCAATTGAGAAGGTTAGAGTTGAATTTACAATAGATGAGGAGTACATTTAAAAGAGGGGTAGTCATCAATGGCTGCCTTTGAAGTGGCGCTTCTGCATGCAAATTTTAGGGGATAACAAACTGGAAGGTATTGTCAATTTGAATTGCAAATACCGTGGCAGATTGGAAATCAGAATTTGCATTTATATGTAGCCTTACATTCAGTAAAGTACTTCCAAGTAGCAGAGATTGAGTGTACGCTATCTGTTTAAAATTCTAAATACGATTTCTGTAATTTTACTATGGCTTAGAACTTTATTAAAACACGCGCCAAATAAGGAAGCGCCATCTATAGCGATCAAGAGGAACTTACTTGCCTAAAGTCAAAATAAACATCAATAATGATTTATTAAGTTCTAAAAGTATACGGGGAATCCACTAGATGGCAGCACTGTTGGAAACATACAATAATAATCATACAATACTTACTACTACTACTTACTAGAAATGAGAATAAATAAGATTGATAGATCGATACCTTTCAATACTATTTTTGTTTGATGTTATAGAATTTAACTTCACTAGTTCGGTACCCATTTATATTAAGGTGCATAGCAGCGACATCTTTTGTTTTTATTGGATATCGTTATTGATCTCATATTATTTTCACTACAGCTTTTTAAACTAATAACGAGCGGTTTCAATAGATGGCGCTCTGGCTAATTTCGAATCATATTCTTAAATCTTGTTAAAAATTATTTGATTTTCAAAATATGTATATGTGTGATATGAATAACTTATATCCTCGTGACTTTGCTCGCGTATCAATATAATATAAAGATTATGTTACTCAGTGATAGTATAACATTCAGTTGGTGAATTAAGTTTTTGTTTTAATTGTAAACAAAAACACAAAACTGCTCTTTTTATATTAAGTAGAGATAAATACTCCGGGGGCTTGTGAAAAAGCTGACATGACCCAGATATCGATTAATCTGCGAAGTTGGTAGCCAGGTAGTTGGATGCATACTAAACCGGGGCACTGGGATGGGATAGCCTTTAGCCGCACGTAAATGGCGTCATTGGTCTCTTTTAAAAATTCGTTGGAGGTCAGCCAGACTCCAGAAAGCGTGACAGAAACTCTACGACTGGTGTTTCGATCATCATCCCTATAAAATTGGTTGCGAGGGCCTAATGCCAGCTGCTTTGTGTTAAATTCTGGTAACTAGACACATCAGGTTAGATCCAGTACTATCTAGTGTTAGAATATTATAAATGCGAAAGGAACTTAGTTTGTTTGCTACCTTTACGCGACTAAACGGCTGAACGGATCGTAATGAAATTGGCAATGAGATAGATTATAACCGGGGGAAGGATATAGGACAAATGCAGACGAAGTCGCGGATAACAGCTAGTTTGGTATAAAGTTGAAGCAATAATGACGATTATCCATATGGCCTCTCAATTTTGAACAACACATTTAATTTACTTTCGACATTGACTAGATAGACATAGATTCCGAAGCTGGAAACTATAAACCTGACGTTATGGTAGCCCGACCCCCAGTGTAGCTACATTAATAAAATAAAAGTGGTTTTATTGGAGCGCGTCGAACGGATCATTACATTGGTTTGTCTAATTTGGCGTTTCGTTTTATGTGTTTGCTCGCGCCGCGACGGCGTCCAGCTTTCATTATCCGCACCCAATGTAATAAATTGTCAGGGTATTCTACGTGATATGTAGCATACGTGCGGCATTTTGGATGGATGAGATTAAATTGTTATTTTATAAATATAAACATGACCCTTATGTAACTACCATTTAGCGCTCGAATTGTATGGTACGTATTGATTATAATATCAGGAAACTTTTTAAGAGCGACTCTAATGGTGATTGTGTCTGTCATAATTTGATCGCTTACGTTATACAATGAATTGACTCATTATATCAGTCATCTACACGTCCGTCCGAATCTAAGAATGAATTCGCCATGCTTCCGTTCCGATCGTTGCCCCACGCACGGCTTTTAAGCCGAATGAACAAATTGATAAATTAAAAAAGAGCAACAGGATTTTTTCTGTTTTCACACAACCCTTGATAGCTTGAGGTCTTTGCTATCGCTTGGAAAATTACTTTAGATGGATATACTAGCGACCCGCCCGGCTTCGCACGGTCAGCGTTAGCCATATAAGTTGAATACCTACCAAAGGAAATAAATTATACATAAAAACTGTTCCCCTTTAATCACTCTAACTATTAACAAAAACCGTATCAAAATATGTTGCTTAGTTTTGGGGATCTAAGCATACATAAAGACGGAAAGCGGGAAGAGACTTTGTTTTATACTATTTAGTGATTTTAAAGTGGATCCAATACACCACACTAAAACACTCACTTTCTAGTCCGGCCATATCTCTCATGAGAGTGAGAAAGTGTTTAATTTTTAAAAAATATGTACGCTTATCACTTAGTACGCTTCTAACACACAATCAACACAAACAGAACATCACCTCGTAAATTACACAATGTGATTTATCAGTGGTGCCAATTTGGGCACCGCTACTTAATAAGATTCATTACGGACCGTGTCCGCAAACAGGGGATCAGTCTGTTTGCACACCGAAGGCTGTATTGCCGATCGATCAGATTAGTTCGGTAATTCTGGTAGATTGTACATTTCGAGACTTATTTGTATAGATAGGGTCAGCACTCGGCAGTGCGCTAGTAATACCCCTGGTGGCGCAAGCTCCATAAGCTACGGTAACTGCTTACCATCAGGCGGGCGTGCTTATTTACTACCTTACAAAAATGTAAAAATATAATAAGATACAGTGTGTTACCAGGTGTCACTATTAAATTAGCTTTATTATCAATAACATCGTCTTTTTTGCCAGCAGTTCGGTACTAAATATTGTACGCAAATGGATTTTGTTATCAATGAATTCAATATCTTAAATGAAAACGTTATTAAAATGCAACAGGGGCTCGTATTTCTAGACAAAAGTCTCATTCACTAGCTTAAAAAACAAGTGCTTTTCAAATAAAATAAATATTTTTGTTAAGTGAAAATACCTACATACCTATGTATGTTTTACGCGAAGTACTTACATCGCTGCTGTTCGGTAGAGGGATCACGTTGCAACCCTCAACACGTCTCACCCTCTAGGGCGGGGCAAGGGCGTTCCGCGCATGCTCTGTAATCTGCAATCAAGATGGCAGGTCCAAATTGATGGTTATGAGGAACACATCACAAGCTTGGTGAATAAGGTTGGCAAGTGCGTTTTGAGATTTTGTAAGAATTCCATTCTCATTATTTTCTTTTTAACTATCCTTTATGTGCTAGGCAAAAGTCTCGCCCAATTTTTTTTTATACCTCTAACGTGTCACACAAGCATATGGCCCACCTGATGGTAAGCAGTCATAGCCTATAGCCGCTAGCAATACCCGGGGTATCACTAACAGGTTGCCAACCATGGTGTTGATGAAGACTCCCTGTGCTAGCAGCATTACTACTAGCACAGCGTATCCTCGTGGAGCACTGGCAACCATACTTACCGCAGAAACACAACACTACATCAAGTAGTGTTATTTCAATGCGGTCTTCTGTACGGTATGTACAGTCCCCAGTCGGGCGGCTCCAATTTAAAGGGGGAAAACGCCTTACCTCTCTTAAAATTTTTAATTCCTTCCAGGTCCACCTATCCTCCAATTCTGGAATTTATAATTTATAGGTTTAAATTAATGTGATTTATAGATATAGGTATTGCACAAATTTGAGATGTAGGGTATCTCCGCGCCGAATTTAATCTATATCCGTTAAACGTCTATTTGTAACAAATAGCCAGACATACAGTCTGATAGTTTCTCAGTCAACTTTCTTATGACACTACCTGGCCTCGTAAGTAATGTCACGAGAGATACTACATATTTGTCCCCGTACATTACCGATGGATTTAAAGGAAATTAATCTTCCCAATTTCTACTGGTAGGTATTTGCGATTGTGTGATGAATAAGAAGAACACTTGCGTTAGCCAGGAATTCAAGAGTAAAGGTGTAAGTTTATTATACATAGGTAAGTTTCACCTCATTTCGGAACTAGGGTTCTTATCTACAAAATTGACTTACCGTCGCTTACAGGCTTACTGCTCTCCTGATGGTAAGCGATCACCCGTATTTCCCACAACTACGTAGTTGCTAACGCTCATCTGCTATACAGAAAATAAACGCGCTGTTTTCTCCCTGAAACCTTAGCAAATAGCTACTATTGTAACGGTAATTCGTAGAACATTTCGTTTCGTACAAGTCGCCACGGATGTCACTTACCAAAGCATTTAAACTAACTGTATGTGAGCTCATAGTTATGTGGCAACCCTCGTTTATTTCACCAGCCGTCATTGTCCAAGTGTCGGCATTTCTCCAACATCAAAGGCGATGACCGCATCACTCTGCATTGTATGAAATTGTAACAAACCCGTTGAGTAGTTCTTTAAGTATGAATGTATGTACTTACATACAACTACAATTACATAAAAGCATACATATATTATACTAGTTTTATTTTTGTACACATAGTGCAATACTTTGTAGAAACATCCTTAAATCACTTGGATATATTCATGTTTGCAAATAACGTTTATAATACAAGATTAAAACATGATTATTATTCAGGTACCTAAAACAACAGCTTAGACAAAGTCTGTTATATTTTTGGAGGTTTTAAGTTGGCAACAACACAAACAAACTGTGGAAAGTTGTTACGAATAGCCAAAAATGATTGATGATATTAATAAATTTATTTATGAAATACATTTTACAGTTTCATTAGAGTTCGATTTCAATTTCATTCATTTCAATGAATGAAATTGAAATCGAAATGAATAAAAAAAAAACTTTAAATAAGTTCCAAAATATTACATGGCATATTATAAGCAAGTTATTATTTTACCAACATTACATTTTATTTATAATTTAATGCTTAAATTTTTGTTTAATGCCCCGGGATAGGGTTTCAAAAACGCTTAAATATGCGCCCTTCATGGCTCGCGGTACTGTGATACTCAACCTTCTCACGCTTACTTATGGTAGCTTAAAGAATTAACACCTAAACACTAACAAATGCTGTCTCAAAAGTAGTCTTGAATAAAATATTACCATGAAAACTGTATGTGACTCGGGAATCGAACATGGAAAAGTAAAAAGTAATTTTATAATATTTTTTATACCCCTGAGGTGGCAAGAAGGAAAGCCGATCGTAGGAAGTCTTGGTCGTCAAACATCAGAGAGTGGACTGGTATTGCGAGTGATGCTCATCTGTCTTACACCTCAAAAGTGACAAGTGTTTGGAGCTGAACGCCAACCTTCAATAATTGAAGCGGCACAATGAGAAGAAGGTGGCAATACGGCCAACCTTAAAATTACCGTAGCCTATGAAAGCCTGCAACACCAGAGGTACCACTCGCGCGTTACTGCGACCCTGTAGAAATATCTTTAGTTCCTTCTTGAAGAACGCCTTGGTGTAAAGCTTTTGGATTACCATGGTGTGTCATCAATCTTATTCGTCACTTCGCAGGCGGGCAGCGTGTGCACTACTAACGAATTAAGATAATAAGTACACAGTAAAATTTCAAAGTTTTGGCATCACAGTCCTTACGATACGTTGGCCGCCTCCCAGTCGGACGGCTATGTGACAAAAAAAATAACTTTCATCTTTCTGCCCGTCACACGACGCTAGTGACTTACCGGGCATTTGTTTTTTTAGGCTGCCCCGTGCACGATAAAATATTTTTTGTCGCAGTAGCGCCGTGCGGCTGGCCGGTGTCGATATAAAGATGTCGACTGAAAAAATATCGATATTTTTTCTTGCCAATGAGTAAAACTAAGTTGGAATATAAATTTTACGAAACCTTGAAACGTTCATATTTATATCTTCAAAATTAAGCTTAAACAATAATCTCATTTAGACATTAGCCGTATGCGCTAGCTTACTGTATTAAATTTACGTATTCAACCATTCTTCCATCTTAAATTAAAGTGCTCGACGGAAATCGGATTGTAAAGATTTTTAAAGAATCATTTTTTTGTCAGACTTGGTATTGGGTATACGTACTAAACATACATTTTATTATAGAACAAAAGCTTAAAAAACCTGCACATATATAAGGTATTTATTATTACTATTTAGCAATTTATATTCACATTTTATCATGAATTAGAGTACACTAACACTATCGATAATATTTTAGGTACTTGACAACTTGACAGATATCGATATTTCTTAGATCGAAACGGGCGATACACTATCTTGACTTATTCTTTTTAAGTTACTATAGCATTGTTTGTAGACAAAGACAGATGGTATATTTGGCAAAAGGAGCGAAAGAGACGGTGCTATGAGGTTTCAAAAAGGAGGAATACTGCAGTTCATTTTCCATTTCATTAGAATACAATGTTGAATTTTCCTTTTAAAATTGCTTTCTTATAACTATGTAATTACATTAGTTTGTTATCTTTGGGAATACTGATTTTGGGTTTACAATTACAAATCCTAGGGTGGAAACCTAATTGATCACGTTAAGCCAGCTCATTAACATTAACCTGAGGACCCGTATTGGTTTCGATAACGATCTAGAGAAAATGGTTATAAAGTTCTTAGTGGTGCCAATTCTGTTGTTCAAATTTACTAAATTTAACTAATTTTACAAGTCTAAAAATATTGCCATCCTTATTTAACACAGCACAAGAGAAAGGGATAGCAAGACTTTTAGACCTGTCAAATTAGCTAAGTTTAGTAATTTTGAACAACAGAATTAACACCAGTATATTTATAAGGTGACAATCAAACAGATGCCCCTCAAATATATGCAGGTTATAATTTACTTGTCTGCAAAGTAAGTACCTATAAGAAAAGATCTAATGTAAGTACATCCAACACTATTTGTAATTAGTATTTTTAATTAAATATAACCATAGTATCGACATCTAACTTCAAACCTTTTGACCCTCGTTGTCAAAACAACGAGTTGAAATAAAATATATGAATACATGTGTGTTTTATATACACTTAAGTTTTTATGACTTCAAACTTCCGTTTTCATGTACAAGAACATTGCCCTCCGGCTAATCATTAACTACTATTAACGTATTAAGTACTTGGTTTATCATTTTATGCACGCTAATTGGTTATGTACTAAGAAGTTTATAATAACTTGGTTTATTATTTTATGCATGCAAATTGGTCATGTACTTAGACGTAAGTTTTCGCACACAGATTCGCTCTCAATGTAGAAAATAAACAATAGATAGATAAGTATAATAAGATAGATAAGTGTTTACACATACGTAAGTCTCAAGCTTTTTAGCTGTTGCTCGAAAAATATTTGAATATTGAATACCGATTTTAGTATGAAAAGCTTGAAACTAGTTAATATCAGATCAAAGGGTTGTAAGGGAAGTGCCGGAGGCATTCGAAGGGCAGTTGGTAAGGTGCTTATTGGAGAAACCTAAAAGTAATAAGCTTACATACATAGCCTAAGATATATATTAATATTAATTATATATATATAAATTAATTTATTAAAGTGAAAGGTTAATAATTAAAGATTATACTCACCATATGATTATAATGCCGAAAAAAATATTAATCAATTTATCGAGCCATTAAGATATTTTCAAGACACCTTAACAATTAATAACCTTTTTTTATAACACTAAAGTGGCAAACAAGCATAGGGCCCACCTGATAGTAAGCGGTCACCGCAGGCTATGGACGTTTGCAACACCTATCATATATTTTATACCTCTCGAGGATTCTAGTAAAGAGCCCACCTGTTATCTTGAAATATTGTAAATTATTTCGCTACAAAGTTTCGACCTAAGACCTAAAGATTAACTTACAATGTCAGAGCAGGTTACCTCATCATTAAACTACGCACGTTTTAAGTTATAATGATCGATAAATTTTAAACGTAATAGTGATATGGGTATCTTTAGATAACTTACAGCGCAACCACAATAATAATTATCATTAATTCAAAATAACCGCTTTTAAACGACAGAAGACTGCATTATTGCAAATTATTTGCATTTTCAATTATAATTAAAAGCCTTTTCGCTACACCATAAAACCTAGCTCTAGAAAACTGCCTGTTTCAATACAATATATGTAGGTATAATATGACGAATAGTAGGATAGCCAACCTTTTAAAATATTGGGTAAAAGATAGTTTTAATATGTATTTTTTCAGTCTCTATACAAAATTGAAAAATTATCAATAATAACGTCATTATTTATTTATGAAAATATGTGGAAACAAAGAAACTATTTCTTTATAAATATATTTATTCAAAACCTTTATAAGCCCCTGTGAATCAACTGCAGCAGCATACAGCATAGGTTAACCTTTAATGGTAGGTATGTATATTATATCTCTGTTATTTGATTGAGGACGGCTGATGAGGAAGCCTCAATTGATGGAGGAAATGCACCTTTCGACAAAAATAAAAAATCCTCTTGACGCTTGATTTGCACACCTAGATTGATTATTATTTTCCATTCATCGATCTCTTTGTAACTATAAATATTTAATAATACAGATATATTTGGTCTGGCAAGCGTCCATAGGCTACGGACACGGCATACCATCAGGCGGATCATACATATGTTTGTTTGCCACCTTAGTGGTATAAAAATAATATAACTGTCCTCGGATATCTCAATAGCGTGGCCACTGCAAGCAAGCTGCAGCACAGGCGGTCCACACTATAAAGGGAACGAAACTGGTTTGGGGCCTGAATGCCGACCGTCGCAAGTACAGACTGCAGTGTAGCATAATTATAGTCACATTGAATGGCATTGGCTGTTTGTGATAATAATTTGTATTGCGGCTAATTTTCGATTGTGTGCTATGTTGTAAAGCTAATTAAAAAAAAAACAATGTGAGCGTGAAACATTTTGTTAATTCACACTTCTTGCAAATTCAGTTTGCACAGGCGGACTTAATGCCGTAGGCTGTTTAGAGGCGATTATACATTCGAAAATATATTTTTTTTCAACAAATGTTCTACCAAATAAAAAAGACTCATTGAGAACCGGTAATTCATTTCATTTCAATATTCATACTTGTTCTATGACAAGTCCCCTTTTCATCTTCATAATTTTTTGGGGATAAAAACTTGTTTTAATTTTAGAAAATTAGTTAAGTTTTAAATTCTATTTCTAGAACAATAATGGCGGTTCAATAGATCTTCTCTAGCAGCAGGCAAAAAATTGCGCGTGAGTTAGAAATTATCTGTTCTCTTCAACTTCCTAACTATAAGTTTAATGACTTTGAACTATCGCCCGATTAACATTATTTATTGATTCATATTATTTATATTGAATCGATTATGGATGGATATTGTGTAATATTATTGATTTCGTTAGATTGGTATTTTAAAACTGCCTCTAGGTTCGACGTCTGGTGAATAATGCATTCTTCATTATTGCATCATATTTATTTCAAAAACTATTTAATATAATCTGAATATATAATCAAACATTATGTAATTTAATCAGTAATTTACAATGCTTTATACATAGGATGAAATATTCATTCGCAAATTTATATATTCAGTCCATATTTTATTATTTTTAATACACTTGAAAGTTCAAAAAGTGAGGTAGGTTGGAATGGGATCTCCCGTGGGATTTCTCATAAAAAATTAGAGCCGCCTGCCTAGGGAAACTAGGTTACTTCAACCACGTGGCCTTGTGGTTGAAGCAACGGCCTGTCATCAGTTGGACCCTGGTTAAAATCCCGGCCTGTACCAATGACTTTTTCTAAGCTTTAGTACAGTGATGAATCACACCGTGAGGTAAAAAAGAGAGGTAGGGCGAATTAGGATCTCCCGTGGGTTTTCCCATTAATATTGGAGCCGCCCGACTGGGAACTGTAATAGTGCTTTGAAGTAGTGTTTTGTTTCTGTCGTATAAGTGCTCCGTGAGGATACGCTGCGCTAGTACTATGGATATGCTTCTAGCACATTGAGTCCTGAACACAAACAGGGTTGGCAACGTGTTAGGGTCTAGGAATTCCCTAGGTATTTCTAGCAGCTATAGGCTACGGAGACTGCTTACTGCGTAACCCTCAGATACGCTTGTGTACCACCTTAGTGGGATAACGAAATCATTTATGATCATCATGTCGCTCTTGACGGGCTCGTGATGTAGTTGGTGCACATCAATGGATCTGCGAAGTTAAGTAGCCAGGGTGTCCGTCCATAGGTACCCTACAACTCCCTCCGTGCCGCAGAGCACGCTAAGCCTCCTGTCCTTGGACTACTGGAGCTAGATTAAAAAAATATCCAGGTCAGATTTTAATTTTATAAACAAATCTAAAATAGAACTATTTTAGTTTTGTTAGTAAAATTAAACAAACATTTCGAAGGAACATTTAGGTTTGAAAAAATGACATTTTAGTGGCCATTTTGCAGGAAGATCACTACACAGATTATTGGGTGCATTCTGTACAAATCATAAAACTTTATTAAAAATACAACTTAGAAATGCAATTAGTGTAAGTTTCATTACTTGATAATTGGACATAACACACTTAAACTAATTCCCCAATTCCAAAAACATACCACACTTAAAATAATTTTGACTGCTCAAAATAATTTAAACAATAAGGTTTATTATTATAGAAATCCTTTAAAATACCTATTTTTAGGGATTTCTATAACACTACTACCTTCTTTGTAGGAGTTCAGGTAGAAATAGCTACCCTAAGACCACTTCCTACCTACAAACAGTATTGTAGTAGTGTTCTTACTCTGTGTTTAAAGACTGACCACTGAAGGGCAGCATAGCTAGTAATTACTGGCCATAAGAGACCTAAATAAGAGATAATTGCAACCAGTTGTGGTTCTAGAGTTCCTGGAGGATTCGCTGTGGCGGTGCACAGACCTTTTCGACTCTGCTAGAAAATGTATTCCATATAAGGTTAAGAACACAGTTGGCAAAACGCTAGTGATTCCCTGGTATTGCAGGGGTCAACAGATGGCCGCTTATCATCAGACATTCTCATATATAGATATAATTTAGTTTACTTTCAGTAGGGTTAAGTGATTCTCATCTCATGTTAGGTGAGAGATTTATGTTTTGCACATGCACCTACGCACTTAGTTATAAAAACTGCCTATCAATGTTATTCTAGCTAGAAGCTGGTTTTCATAATTACCCTAGCATAATTAAATGTATTTTAAGTACCTAATCACGATTATAAATTAAATATGAATATTTAAAGGTTTAGTCCACGTTCAACCGCCACAATTACTAGCCCCGGCCATTTTCAATCCCTAAACGATGACGATGTTCAACCCTCCCAGGGTTGAACATCGACTTTTTAAAAGGAACTTCTAATAACTTCTTGTAAAAGAACTTTTGAGACGTTTTTTTGTCTTATAAAACATATAAACTTCTGTCATTTCTGTGTCGAGTAGTGCATAAACCAAAACGTTGACCTCATTGAAAGTTTGTTATTTTTCAGATATTTTACACAAATTATACTAGTTATGTTGAAACCTTATATTCGATGTATAATAAAATAATAATATGTAATTTTGCTCTTATAAAGTTGCTATTAAAAAACAATTTAAGGAATTCGTTTTTGAAATTCAAAACTTAATCCGAATCGGGTATCGAAACGAATTGAGCAAAAATCGAATTCGGTCGTATCGGAGCGAGAGTTTGCGTGTCATTCTGCCGTAACCGTATCTTCGGATCCGATAAAAGGGTCTCTTGAACAGTTTTAATTAGCCGGTAGAATGTACCGAGCGGCCGATCGCCTCGATAGGGTTGACCAACGTGCTTTATTGGGTCTGTTTTTAATGATTATTTATTGTGTTTGGTGTAAGATAATTTATGATGATTTGGTTTAAGTATGTAGAGGTTCGGGTGTTTCTTATCACGTTATTATAAGGTGTTTGGCCTTTAAGTGCTGTACATCTACTTACTTGGTTGCCTCTTACACCATATATCAGTTATTTTAGGTTGGGCATTAGACATCGACAGCTTTTCCTAATACTTTCTATATCTTTTTAATTACAGTAGAGGTTACTCTTGAATTAGGTATTATATTGCGAGTTGCAAGCCCCAGTTGCAGAGACGCCATGTCGGAGGGTTCGAGATGCAAGGTCGCCATGTGGTGTGTCGGGCAGAGGGTCCAGGTAAGGTGATGTTGGTTATATGAGGTTTCATGCCGGTTCTTCTCAGGTGGCTTTTTTCCGAATCGGTGGTAATTTAGACTTTCATAAGTGCCTTATTAGGGCCTAAATTGGATAAATTATTATTTAATTTTGATTTGATGAAAAATATCATTGGAGCAGGTTGTAGTCGTGTAATTGCTACATGATAAATCGTCCCAATAGTTCATAGGTGTTAGCTTGTATACTAAATACGTATTACACAAGGACTATGTATAGGGAAGTACGTGCTTATAGGTATAATGCTGATACTACACGAGTATGCTCTACTAAGCCTACTAAGGAAATGAATATAAAGCGACAGGAATAGAAGGGAAAACACATAGCGTCTACATCAAATTATACGCAATAAATATTATATTATTTGGTCACGAACTTTGGACAACGTATAAAGTGTATGTATTATACGCAAGATTATGGGGTCACCGTGATGTAGGGTTGTGAAGGATTAGCGTTGAAGGTTTTTTTACTGCTATTGATATAAAAATTCGTTTAAGAAACACAGTTTATATTAATGTATATATAATAATCTATATTGTAAACCAACCTCATATGAAACGAAATAACAAGCTTTTAATCACTTACTTAATCTTATTAAGTAGCATCATATATTTCATCCAGCTCTTTTCCTCATTCAGCCATTGAATCTGTGTGTGAATAATAACTATATTTCAAAATATGAGACAACCCTATCATACCAGCAAGCCGTTTGCAGTGCACTGGGGAGTGTTGCTAATGCGCACCTACTTTGAGCGTATGGCCACTTTGAGTCGCAACTTAAACTTAATAAAAAGCTATACTAAGAACCGTGAAGAGAAACATCTTCTACTTTGTGTATATATGACTGACTGACGAGACTCCTGATCTAGTCGTTAGTGTACCTGGCTGCTAAGCTAGAGGTCGCAGGTCGATTCCCGCCGGGGCAAACATTTATGTGACAAACATGTTTGCCTTTTTTCTGCGTGTTTGGTATGTATTATAAGTATGTAATTACAAAAACCAGTATATATAAGTATTCTATCAGCTGCTGGTTCCCATAGTACAAGCTTTGCTTAGTTTGGGGTCAGATGGCGCTGTGTGATAATGTCCAAGCATTATTATCATATTATAAAAGGCAACAGTTACTAGCTTATCAATAACAGCACAAACCATGGAAAAGATTGCCCTGAAATTTGGGACGCAGATAGTTATGACTATGACGTAGGGATCCGCTTTTTTTTACCTAAGAGGATAAAAACGGGATTCGAATGTTTATGTGGGGAAACAAGACTATTTGAAACTTCACAGATGTACTTCTGTCAAAAAATTGTTTGTTAAACTTCTGTAAGAAAAGTGTTTCAAGATTTTTCAAAATTTTAGCCGCTAATGGAGAGAAATGAGTAAATATGTTAACACGAATTTAATGAGAGCGAAGCCGTAGGAAAAAAATAGTCTATAAAAGATCATTACTTGAGATCGGGTCTACAGACTCGTAATTTTCTTGTGATAGTAGTTATCAGGAAATCATACCAGGAAAAGTTTTTTATATAACTACCTTATATTCCTTATAACCTTATATTCACCAGTAAATGCACCCGTGCGTAGCCGAGGCGGTTTACTAGTATAATATAAAACACCCGGGTAATATGAGAGAAATTTAACCCAATATTTGAATATTATCTTGCGTCTGTCTGTGGCAGAGATGTGAGCTGTGAGATAATAATCACTTGTCAAATTTAAAGAATCGGGTTACCGGAGTTCCTCGAGTACATGCATGCAGTGTTGGTAGTAAGGATAACATATGCTGCTACCTCAGTGACCCAAACATCGTTGGCAACAGCTCGTGATACCTCTACTATTGCAGGCGTCTATAGATTACGGTGACCGCTTACCACCAGGCATGCAACTTTCTATGGATAACACAGCATATATACAGATCTTTCTAAGTAAAAACTAAACACTTACGTAACTATCCATTATTACGTACAATGAGTAGTCAATCTTAGAAAGGCTTCTACTGTGCCTAACTTACGTTAGTTCGTTAGAAAACGTCTATCAATTTTTATGGCTATATCTTCAATTCATGTGAGGTATCTTTACAGCCTTAATGATTTAATTACTGTTGAAAGTTTTATGTATAATTTTTCGAGTTACTTTTTTAAGCGTTCCTAAATATTTTATTATCTTTGTTGATTTATCAAATCAATGTACACATAAAACCTAGTTCATAAGCTATGATACCATTTTGCCCATATGTGTGTATTTTTTTTGTAATTGTTATCGCCTATTTATATCTAGCTATATAATTGAATTGTATATTTTCATTAAGTATTATCAGCGGCTGATTATTTTACATTAATCAAAGCGCGTAAACTCTGTAAGACTTTCAAAGCATAAAAATAAAGCTTCCTGTATTTTATTTTTAGCTATGTAAAGATTCTATGTCTGCATGAATTATATTACTGTATCTTAAACATTTGTGGGGAAGTCAATAAAACAGAACAAAAACATTCTAATTTACGGTAACAATGTCTTGATTTCCGGTTATTTCGGTACCAATACAATAATTACTAGGAATGGATTGCGATACAACAATTTAGGTATGAATCATATTGAGTAACAGAAAGCTTTGTATATGTATTCAGTGCGCGACCAGGCGGCATTTGAGACGGCTGGGACACACAGGCTTTAGAAACGGAGAGCAAAATATTAGGTCCTTACATATGAAATTGGCGTTTTGTATGGGAGGAACAAAAAGTCGAATATTTTTTAATATAATATATTTAATTAATCAAAGTATGAACCATTATTTTCTATGCACTTTTGCCATCTCATAGGTAGTTCATTGATCCCTTTACTAAAAAAACCAGTCGGACGGGAATCAATAAAATCTTTGAAGGCGATTTGGACTGCCCCATCGGAGTTGAATTTTTTCCCTTGCAAGAAGTTATCCAAATTTCGAAAAAAATGGTAATCTGTTGGAGCAAGGTCCGGGGAGTACGGAGGATGTCTTAGACTTTCCAATTGAAGCTCTTCTAATTTAGTAGCCGTCTGTAGCGCAGTGTGTGGTCTAGCGTTGTCGTGAAGCAGCAGTGGCGTGGAGCGATTGACCAGCCTAGGTTGTTTAGCCGCTAGCTTTTCCATCATGGTTTGCAATTCCTGACAATAGACATCAGCCGTAATAGTCTGGCCAGATTTGAAAAAACTGTAATGAACAATACCGGCACTAGTCCACCAAACGCTTACAAGTAACTTTTTTGGGGTTAATTTTCGCTTGGGGCAGGATTTGGCTGGCTGGCCAGGATCTAACCATTGCGCTGAGCGCTTCCGATTATCGTAAAGAACCCATTTTTCATCACAGGTAATGATTCGGTTTAAAATACCTTCATTATTGTGCCGGTTTAGTAATGTAACGCAGCAGTCGACGCGCGTTTGCCGGTTTGTTTCAGTCAATTCGTGAGGTACCCACCTTTCAAGCTTTTTAATCTTCCCAATTTGCTTCAAGTGAATTAAAACAGTTTTATCACTAACATTGCAGCCTGCAGCTAACTCGGACGTGGTTTGCGATGGATCCGCTTCCACAATAGCCTTCAACTCTTCATTATCAACTTGAGTCTCAGGCCGTCCACGGGGCTTGTTCTGCAGGTCGAAATTTCCAGAACGAAAACGTTGGAACCAAAAACGAACTGTGTTTTCTTTTGCAACACGACCGCCATACACATCATTCACCCTTCGAGTTGTTTCCGCAGCACTAGTGCCACGGCGGAACTCGTACTCGTAAATAATGCGATATTTAAGGTTTTCCATTTTGTAAAATGAGTGACGCAAACAGAAAAAAACAGAAGAAAAAAAACAAATGAATGACGATCATCGAAGCACAAATACATGAGTCTATAGCTGTACAAATTTGAATTTGGAATTCCTTACCAAAGAGGAGAAATTCGTGATTAAAGTGGCCAGTACGAAAAACGCCAATTTCATATGTAAGGACCTAATATTTTAACTATAGACTAGTTAAGCACTCTCTCTATCCGAAAGCACTATTTCTATCCAACTTAGCCGTATTGTATTTATTGCAGCTAACACAATAAGATATGTAAAAATGATTTCTGTCCCCGTTAATCTTAAAAAGGGAGATAAGACCCTTATATATTATAAATACGACCCTATATTTATTATAAATTTACACAGAATTGGTGCTAAAGTAAAATAAAAAATATAAATAGACAGATCAGCATAATCAATATTTTTTTAAATGTCGTGTCTGTCTTAAATCACAATTAAATTAATAGATCTAAGTAGCAATCATGTGTTTATCTACAAAACGCGTTATCTGACTTTCAGCCTTACATCAAGGAAATTTATGTAAAAATGTTGATTAAAAAATACTAAAATCTTAATCTCCTACTACCTAAATCTAAATTGATATAAATATTGAAATAGTCAATTAATTTACAGATAATGTAAGAACATTTTAGTTCATTCAAATCGGTTACAAACTTGGCTTATCTTGAGAATCAATTTAATTAGCGCCGCTGATTACTGTCATAAGCGTATCCGTAGCATATACCTGTATTGGATACTTTGCTTCATATCTATTAAATAATAGAACCTAGTACGTTTAATAGCTCTAGTATATAATTATGAATCGTGGCTTTGCTTTAATGTATGCATAGTTTCACACTTAGTGCGGTTGTTTTAACTTCTTATTGAAATGCAAATTGTAACGCTTTGACTCCACTTTTATTTTGCGAACTGCTAGTCTTTGCACTGTGCTGCCGGATTAGAAATATTCCTCGGTAAATACAATCTGAGTATCTTCAATCCGCGGGTGAATCCGTTTCCTCTACCCAAGCGATGTGCTCCAGCGTAGACAACACCTTAACTTAACACCAGGTGACGAAGCGGTCAAACACAAGCCTATTTTACAATAAAACATATACATAAGTTTTTTTTATAAAAACTAATAGTATGTTACCATAGTACTGTGGCACATAAAGAACGCTTGCAGTTACATATAGACTTTATAGCTAGGGTGGGTCAGTCACAATACATGCTCGCAAAACTAAGCGCCAGTGTGTCCGAGGTTTTACATGTACGATATTTCTAAGATTTTCGCATCACGTACAATAGTGGTTTAGATTACCTATACGGGTTTCCCACTCGACTTGTTTCAAGTTAAAGTAACAACTCATTTGTGTTGAGAATTCTGCGCACGCGGCAGATTTACGATTATATGGAACCGTGCATGAATCCGGGTGTTGTGTGACTGTTGTGATTTAAGAAAGCGATGTTCAATAAATAAGTTTTAAAGGCGGTGACAGGATAAAATGTATGTGCCTTCCTATGGGATTTATTCATATTTTGTTCTAGCTGTTCTCCTGCTAATTCTCCAGCCTAAGATCTCGTTATATAATATAAAATAGTACAATACAATGTAATAATATAATATAATTCTAGCGACATTATAACACAATAAGCAAAGTTTGTACTATGGGAACCAGCAGCTGATATAATGCTTATATGATTTTTCTTGTGAATACATACTTATAATACATACCAAACACCCAGACGCAAGGCAAACACAAAAAATGTTTAACACATAAATGTTTACCCCGGCGGGAATCGAACCCGCGACCCCAGAGTAGCAGTCAGGTGCACTAGTTGTATTTGTTAAATATTATTGTTAGAATCTGTTTTCTCGAGTACGTCAATCATTCGTTTTAGCATTTAGGTACCTTACCACTTTTGTAGTAATAAAAAAAAACTACACAAATACATAATTAGGTAATGGACTCGAAAGTAAAAGGTAGGTTTAACAATTATCGAACCAAAATGCTAAAAACATAACGATACATAAAAGTGCTATGTACTTTCACCACTAAAAGAAGGTATTATAATATTGGCGATACAACGTTTTACTTGTAAAAATATTTTAGTTTTTTTTTTCTCGGCGGCAACCGATTTGCATAATCCCTCAAGTAGCCGCTGAATGACTCTGGGAGGTGGTTCACGCTGCCTCATAAAATGGAGGTCGTAAAAACACACCTTTTTGCTTATAAAATGTGTTTTGTTTTGTTTGACGCTTAAGAAATGTAATCGGGCGTTTTGCGATTGACTGTTGTCTCTTAACCTTCTACTGAACACTCATTGGTGATTAAGATGTTAAATAGTTTAATTAAATTACTTTAAAATTATCACCTTAGTAGCTGCGGAGCGGAACTGCGCTTAAGACGTAAGGTCCGAAGCCGTGGTGGCCTTGATATCATCTCATGAGCCTATTCTCAAACCCCAGCCTGTACCAATGAGTTTTTCTACGCTTAAGTACAGTGATTATTCACACCATGTGCTTAAAAAGAGAGGTCGGGCGAAATGGGATTTCGCGTTGGACGTAGGACGCCGTTGATTCAACCAAAATGTCACAACTGCTTCCTTGGAATATGTTAATATAATTAAAATGTTATCCGGTGTTTTTAAAATTTAACTTTTTTTTTTTTTTTTTTGCGGCCCACCTATTGTTTCATAGCTGGGACATGTTTATTATTAACCAATACCTCTGTGTCCTGCGGCTACGAAGGTCTATTGAAGGAAAATTAATTTGTACTGTGAATACTTCGAGTTACGCAAGTGATATGGAAATATTAGAGAATTGAAAGCAAGGCTGTGAAGCAAGGTAATTGTTTACTCTCTTACTTCAATAAAACCAGTGTATGTAATGATTCTAATATTATAAATTTGTGTGTATGTGTTTAGTACCCTGTTCACGCCTTAAGGGCCGAATGTTTTATATTTGGAATGAAGGTAGCTTATAAGCCGGATTAACATATAGAATACTTTTTATCCCGGAAAATTGTGCTCCCGCAAGAGAATGTGGACGACGCCGCGGGTAAAAGCTAGTTTAGGATATTTCTAATGCACAATAAATAAAAGTATTAGCCTTCTGTACTTATCTTCTATATAAACGTTAACTGTGCAAAATGTCATACTTCTCTGTCCCCTCAATTTTCGTAAATAGGGGTACATAGTTTTTCCATAACGTATTAATACGATAATATAACTTGTTTATAGTGAACAACTGTTGAGTTTTGGTTGCAGTGCATTGTGTGTAAAATAGCCCATAATACAGGCGGTATTTTATATAGTTCTAAGGTAATAATAATAATAATGCTTGGACATTATCACACAGCGCCATCTGGCCCCAAACTAAGCAAAGCTTGTACTATGGGAACCAGCAGCTGATACAATACTAATATACTTTTTTTTTTTTGTAATTACATAGTTATAATACATACCAAACACCCAGACGCAAGACAAACATATTTGTCACATAAATGTTTGCCCCGGCGGGAATCGAACCCGCGACCTCTGGCGTAGCAGTCAGGTGTACTAACCACTAGACCAGCGGTCTCGTCGGTGGCATATAATTATACGGCCCTGCTGATGGTAATTAGCCTCACAGGTTACTTGCAAAAGTTGCAATACCAGAGGTATCAATAGAGTTTTTTTTTTTATACCACTAAGGTGGCACACAAGCATACGACATAATTATTCGGCCCACCTGACGGTAAGCAGTCATCGTAGCCTATAGCCGCTAGCAAAACCAGGGGTAACACTAACGGGTTGCCAAACAATATGTTGTTGATGAGGACTCACTGTGCTAGCAGTATTTATTTTGGAAAGAAAGTTCTATAAGCTATTCTCACAAAAAATTGTAGTAAAATTGACATATTTTTTTAATCGGTAAAAAAATAAATATAAATATAGTGGTTTCACATAAAACACAAAAATATATTTTATCATAATTTATTTAGATAAAGAATACGGATGTACATGAGTACATAAGGTAATTCACTAAACTACATCTGAGCAACAGAATTTAAGCATATTAATTAATTTTAAAACGACCAACTTAATGTAAATTATTCATTAAGTCTTTATCTTTTATCATTAACATTATGCACTAATTACAGCTACGTAGAACATTTAATCACAACTCAATATACCTAATTAAGTAACATTACATAAACATGAAGTTCGTAATTTTGATGTATACATATAATGAAAAGACATTCCAAGGGTGAAAAGTAGCATGCTAGAACTAAATTAGCATAAGTATCTACAAACTTAAAATACTTAAACAGATTAAATTGATTATAAATATACTATTTTAATTGCTTAATTAACGTAAACATAATTATAATTAATTGCGATAAAATTATTAAATAATAAATAACAGCTGTATTATTTCAAGAACCAGTCACATTTCAATAATTGTTTCTTTATAAGCTAAACTATTAAAATAATAAACCTAATTATAGTTATGATGATTGTATCAGCACTGAGGGAAAAGCAGAAAACCAAATTTTGTTCTCTCATCCATCAACAACAAATAACAATGCGAAAATAAAAATGTATCGCCTAAATACTTTGTTACACTAATTTTTAAAATTTTGAGGTAAACAAAACACTGCACAAACAAACCGTATTAGTCCAGCCGAAATAGCTTATAATTAACATAAAGTAACGATATTATTAGAGTGTTAGATTTTTGGATATGCGATAGATTAAATATTTAAGGAAAGCCATGTTTACAAAGTTAAACATTTTAAATATTTAAAAGTTTACGTAAGAAAACTGATATTTGAATTTTTACATACGATGTCAATTATACAGTTATACTAATGTTATATTGGCAATACGCAAATTGCTGATATGATATTATATATGGTCATGAGATATAAATTAAAAAATAGTCCTTTTTGATAGTGGGATAAGCGAATATAGGTAGGTTATCCATTTTGTCAATCTGTCAGAAAATTACAAGATAAGATCTGGTGCTGTCAGAAGTTATAACCAAAAATCTATAATAGTTTTTTTTTTATTTGAAAGTAACCCTTTAAATTTCCAACGCAACTGTTATAAAAAATGTATATTATTCTAAACATAGCCTTTCTTTATACGACTATCATATGACACATCTAAAAATCAGCTACCTTAGTAAAATCGAAACTAAAACTCCAGCGACTGGACTATATGAGATCTTTACGAAAACCAAATCCACATTGCAAATACGCATAAACATACCCCTAGAATAATTTTACATGGTGTAACTTTAACTAATAATACTTCTCATAAAGTAACGCTATACTAAAATGTTCATACAAATTATCATCAAATGCAAAACAACTTATCAATTATAATAACATCAACGTCTCATAATGTCGTCTATGCTAAAACCTTTTTTAGGGCCACTGGACTGACTCGTTCCAGGTTTAGGATTCAAATTCGGTTGTATGCCGACAATTTTCTTAATCCCTGTTGGAATAAAGCTAGAACTGTCTTCACCTTCTTTCATATTATTCGGCAAATCTTTGCAATGAGTAACACTTGTAGAAGTACAAGGTATTGTGTCTTTTGGCGGAGCATGTTTCACTATTAAGTCTTGAGCAACTGTTTGCTGCGGTCCTAGCACAGTATGAGAAACAGGACCATAGCCTATTTGAGGGTGAGGTGGCGGCATTGGCAATCCAAATTTGTGATAGGCAGGCATTCCTATCAGAGACGGTGGTATACCAACTACTACTTCTCCACCCCCTAGAGACCGACGAGGCATCGTCAAATTAGTTGGTTCAGGCGACCGACTTCTATAAACTGCAGAACAAGTCCGCACACTTTCACCAATATCAGGTGGGTGACTCCTCTTCCTAAACGTACTCAAGAACATCGTAGAAGGCCCAGGATCAACGGGGGGACTGACCATTTGGCCTATTTTAGAGGGATCTGGTGGGGCCACTTGGTGTAGATCTCTTCGAATTTGCAGCTGAGGGTGTCTGACTGGCGGTTCTGGGGGATCAGTGAACCGCATTTCCTTTTCAATAATTTCATCGGATGTGTACCGCCGCTTTTCATACAAGTCTGACGTTGGCATCCTATATTTCTCGGGGTGCTGTGGACGCATAGTGTAAGGACTTGCCCTATCTCTCTGTTCATTGTGGTGGCAGTGCGTACGTTCAACAGGTGATGGTGAAGTACGCCTTGGTCTCTCCTCACTTTGTTCTCTGCCAATACTTTCTATTGAGGATGAGCGTGCTCTTCTTACTGGTGAATGTTCAGGAGACGACAAATCTGGATCTTCATCATCAAAACCAGGTTCGATTGGCGATCCTGGTCGTCCTATATCTTCTTCGCCCACGTCTAGTACATCACCAGGAGGTACATCACCCACTGCGTGAGTTAATGCGTGTCTTCGCAAATCACAGTTCCGCCTAAACACCTTACCACAGGAGTTACATTCGTAGGGCTTGTGATCGGTATGGGTGAGAAGATGTGTTTTAAGATTTGACCGCTGGTTGAAGCTTCGGCTACAAACTGGACATTTGTGAGGAGACTCTTCCATATGAAGTATTTTGTGAACGGCCAGCGTCCGAGACTGACAGAACCCTTTGCCACATTCTGTACATTTGAAAGGCTTTTCCTTGGAATGTATGTACCTGTAACAAAGTAAAAGGAAATTAATTCACAGTTTAAATTCATTTTGTTGGTCTTAAAAGAGATAACTATTACTTGTTTATGAGTATGCGCCGAGAATCCTTATAGATTTGTATCATAAAATATAGAAGTTTAATTGAATGTCTGGGAGGCGGGATACATGCAGCTAGCTCTGCGCTTGCAATTAAAATATCTACGTTTCATTTAACACGTGTGCACATAAATAGTGAATATTTCGATGGAGATAATGATTATTACATTTTTACTGTAAATGTGACGTTTGTGTTTGTGTTAGACAGTGAAGGTATTATCATGCACCTGAAGTTTGCCTCAATATTATTTGCATTTACATCTTAAATATACCGAAGCGGCCGCTTTATTGCTCAGGCTGCACCTTGAACGTGATCCGAGTAATACGAGCCTTAAGTCTCAAGGCAAGATCAACGTCGCATACGCAAGTCTGCGTACCACCTCACCAGTATAGAAAGACCTTCACTAATTCCATCCACGTACCCATGTTATTAATGATTATCGCATGCGGAGAAGCGACGGGTAGGTCAATTTATATTGGATCCGTTCCACAAGAGTTCCAGTTCAGCCGAATCGAATTACGTTAAAAGCATTTTGTGGCCAATCACCACGATTAACGTTATTAAAAGCGAATATCTTAGATTACTGGGGGCTATCTGCTGTAAGGAACATCTTAAAATTGTCTTTGAATAAAACTGAAATTGAAATGCTTTTTTTATAAAATTCCTTTTTAGAACAACGACCGCTACACTGTGTACGTAGTTAGGTACTGTACTGTTTGATACACCTTACATTGTATTAGCTTCAATATAAATATTTAAATTTATTTGACTTTAAATTAATGTCCTACATTTATGTCCTGTGAAAAACGTTGTTCAGCAATGAATCATCATAATAAATTTACAAGATATCTGAAAAAACTTGCAAATAGCTATCAGAAAAAGCAATAAGGGGAAAGGATGGGTCGTTTTCCAATAAATCACCAAGCATCTATTGAACTAATATGTTTAATTACATGACGTGATAAATGGTGTTTTTTTTTTTGAGGAAATAATTCAAGGCGACGGCGTTTCGCAAATTAATAAAGGAAATTCGCATAGCAGAGTCATTCGAGCTACGTAGCAATCATCATAAAAAAACTGTTGGAGATACTTAATCATTTTGTGAACTCACAATCATTTAATTTTGATAAATAAAATAATGTTATTGGTACGTATGATCAAAGTTTATGTAAAGTATTTAACGATTTCAGTTTTAATAATATAATATGTACCTTTAACCTTTTTCCGCACACAATCAAAGTAATACATATTTAGACTGATAAGTGTTTTTGTAGCATCGTTATGAAATCTAAATTTAATCATGTGAACCTAAGAGCCTGACAAAAAACTAATGAAGAACAACCAACGTTGGAACTCATTTAATGATGATGACTCCTGAGATTCCTTGGCTTGTCATGCAAAGAATGCGTCACGTAAATAATATATCATTACTTTACCAAATAAAAGAGTAACGACCTTTTCACTACACGAACCGTCTACGTTTTGTATTTCATTCACATCATCTATACAAAATCCAGTTTCAATTCTCATATAAATAACTTGTAACAGCACAGTTTCTTGTAGTTTATTGCCAACATGATTGACTGGTTCTACTGGATCTGTCGAGTCGTTTGAATCATCAGCACTTTATATGCAAGTTTCTGAGTAAATTTGTTTTAATCTTTGTTTCAACATCTTGCATCTAACACTGTTTCTGCAAATTGGTCAATTAAATATTATTCGTTCATCTCGTTTACATCAATATTTGAGCCGTCTTCTAATACCAGTTTCCGCAAACTGATTACAGATGACCTTAAGTTTGAATCTACGGAATAAGCGCTTTTAAGAATCTTAATCACATTTATGTGATTACCAAAAATCACTTTAATATACGTACGTAATGTAATATGTTAAATGAATTGTCATTGCAGGAATCCAAAAGATAGTATTTACTGACTGAAGATCAACCAGTGGTCAACAAAAAAAGTTCTGTTTCGGTTTGAAATCTGGAGCAGGTGAATTACTAATCATAATGGATTACATAAGTAATGTTTCGAGCATTTTGAGTCTTATAGATCCTGGCGTAGGATCTGCTTTACTTCTGCTTGGGTGGTATTGCTTATATTATGGACAAACGTAACAAAACGATTTGCTCGACATGACGGTTGGTTAACACCATTTACTTAATCGAAACTGACGAAAACTCAACATTAGCTTGCGTCCTCTTCCGGAAATTATAGTATAAACGTCTTAGACAAAACTTTTACAACCGAAAAGTGTTATAATTGTATATTAAAATAACAACTACAATCTAACGGCTAATAGAATATATAAAAAGAAAGTCCATCGAAAAACAGCGTCCATGAATGAAACCACTAGAAGGGTACGAACTTTGACTCGACAACCATCACGCAAATATTATGACTGACGAACAACCGGTTTTATTGTACAAATAAGTTGGTCTGTTCACTCACGTCCTCTCGGAAATATATTCAGACATTTTGACGATATATTGCGTTTTATAAATGGTACGTAATTCATAACTGTTGTAGCTGTAGATGCTTAGTAGAGTTGTTTTAGTAAGTTGTTATAATGTTCATAAATATTAAGATATATTTATTCTACATACGTGATAAACAAGCATAGAATACGAAATGACAATAGATGCCTGCAACACCATGCACATGATTCTTGGACGAACTGCGTTGACAAAGGGCTTAAGAATTGCAATGTCCGTCAGCGGAACACCACCACAAAAAGACCGTATTTCGAAGCGACATTCAAAGTTTGAGGGTCCACTTAGCTGGTCGGAGCATCGTCAAATTACAATTGCGAGTGTGAAATCAGAGGCCACTAAAATTAATGTAGTATCAGGACTGACTAGCGTTCAACAACGATGTAGAATATCAAATTTTGAATAACTTCTAGGACTGCTGCTGGCGACTGGACGAATATAGGTTATTTGGTATATAAAGAAGTTTAATGCTTGCTTGAAAATATTAATGATACAGTTTTATTACCATCATGCACCTAAACTGCCTACTGAGGCTAAGCTGTATGCGTGCTTGTAATTCTCTTTCCTCTAACACCTGAACCACTAGAAGCACCTTATAACTTAACTTAGCGGCGGCTTATGTCTATCCATCACATATATCGTAAGCGACATTGCACAGGAGACATAATCACTAGAATAAATGATTGTCTAGCGCTAAACGTTTTGATGGTAATTAATTAAAATGTGATTGTTCATTGGTTAATCGCAGTGTCAACGCCAATTTTTGGATAGTAGTGAATGTCACAAAATCATTAGTCAAACTATAGAGAGAGCTCATTTATATAGTAGTTAATGTGCTAGTCTTGACAAGCCATAAGACAAGGAAGACCGACAGCATATAGATTACAATATTGATTGAACGTTAAAAGTGTTCCAATTAAATAAAAAACCCGATATTAACATTAACGTCGAAATTACTTTCAATAAATTTGAAATATCTAAAGAAGCCGATATCTGTGTAGTAAAATGAATTGGGAACGATCGACATCGACCAATGACGGATTCAGAAACACTGGTCAGACAAGTTTAGTAAGACATCAAAGATACCGCCACTAGATTCAAATTAACAAGCCAATTGCCAGGTTACTTTGAATACGTTCTCTAACTAATCTTGCAACTATTATACTCGCGCTATCATCAGTAAGCAATTTCAAAAGATCTAAAATAGCCTTAAAATGTTAATGAGAAATATAATAAAATATAATTTTCCTTAGCGTCAGTATTTTCTCGAGATGTCTTTGTTTCGGAAGTTGACACCAGAGACACCGAAAAAGTTAAAATATAAAAATAGACATATATAATACACGTAATTAATGACACAAACAAATATTTCCCTCTCAACTGTCTTATCGCGCCGGTTCGATCAATTCTGACGTTAAATAAAATATAAGTAACGTCTGTCTCTTCTTATTATGCTCTAAGATAAGCATCACGATGGACATTCGGTCAGAACCCCATCAAGGCACGGAGCGAAGATTAAAAAAGTGAGGCTCCAAATTACAGAGAGGACTCGGACCTCGCACTAATGGGTAACATTAAAAAATATTTTCCATTACTGTTGCTGGACGGATAATGTGTTTTTGTGGAAGAAATAACACGAGATGGCGCCGTTGTTGAAAACGGGGAAGTGACTCATGATCTTAAAACTGATATTTTAAAGTAATGCTATGAATTGATAACAACGATGTTACGCTTATCGGAGTTGTTATTGAATAAAAGGCTTTGGGGACTACAGTAGAGGTGGAAATCAATTATATTTTTTTTCTTGAAACTAAATTGGTAAAGTCATTTGCACAGTATACAAAAAGGGGTTTTTTAATACGTCCGCGTTTAGTTTCACAAGACTCACAGCTTAAACCATACCAGCCGGAACATAGCAAGTCCAATATCCATCAGTCAGTATGCTTCTTGGTTAGTAATTAAGTTCAATGTCTATGAGTACATTTCTTGGTGGCTACAAATTATCCAGCTCAGCTAAACAGAATAAAAAAATCCATTGGCATTTCGTCAATAAAATTAAAGATCAAAATAATTATATTCTTAAATTCCATCTTGTTAACAAGAATTACAAAATCGTAAATCGATTGTTGATCTAACTTAGTATTGGCATATAAAACACTCGATAGTGTTAAACATAAGCAATGCAAATCGGTAGCGATATAAGTATGAACATGTTCGAATTGCGATCGAAATAGCGATCCTAAAATTTCTGCGAAAACTGACAATTAGGTTGATGCTGTACATCCATCCAATTTACACATAACGCCCGTCATGAATGAATCAAGCATCACGATATAATATGTCTATGTTTATTATGCAATTAGCGCCATGTTTTGTTGTTTTAGGTTCTATTTCAAAGGCTTCAGGTGTATGAAAAAATCTAAAACGTAAAGAGAGCAGGTCCGTACGGCGTGCGCGTCGGAATGCGTGGGTCACTGTCCTAACCCCACCGCCCGTGCCTCAGCGCATCTCTACATCGAACACTCCTATCGTCTAGATCGATCATTATAAAAGCTTTTTCTCATTAGCTCCTATAATTAACTTTGTTAGAAATTATTGCAATAATGATTACTTACATTTTGTCCATATCTCCAAATGCGTATTTTTTTAAACTTATGTTGATGATCTTTTGATGACGCAGGAAGAAAGAAGAATAAGGACGAAAATATACTGAATGTTAACAGAAAACGCTATAAATACTTTAAACAATTAAATTCAGTAAATAAAACAATACCCAAAGGAAACAATGCCACCGTATTTATGTAAATGAATTAAGCATACCTAAATTGGACACGTAGGTGTTTGCAAAACCCACACCTTAACAGAACGGTAGCAAAGAGATATTACATAAATTTATTTAAAGAAACTGTTACATGCCTTATACCGACATACAAGTAAATCAAAACTGCTTATAAATAGCATTGATTATCATAATCTCGCGATTAGTATAATGAAGTGGCAGGTTCGAAATCATTTTTGTTTTCAGGGAAATGCATCGACATTTTATTATTATTGGTCATTTTGTGTTTTATAACGTTGGATGTAGCGGCCAGACTATTATGCTCATGGTTTTATGAACACTGGTGTGTATTTTGATAGATATAAGGTTATATAGGCTAAAGCTATGCATTTATGTACCTATCTATTTTATTGATATATTCAGATTATGTAAAACGGTTATTGACTGCATTTTAGATTAAGCTCTTAACTTAAAACAATATGTGACATTAAAGTTTATTTAAATGAATTTGACTAGAAGCAATAGTTAGGACATTAATATGCAATCATAAATACAAATAAAATACAAGAGAAATAAACCCGTGTTTCACAGGAGAGCATTCCATTTTCACCGTATTAGGAGTACATAAAATCTATACTTAAGCAACTGCGCTTAACTCGCCTTGTCGTGTGATCCCACGCAATGTTTTATCATCGTAGCCAACTTGACTGGTTTCCTTTAAGTCGATTTATTGTCATGCTACTAATACCTGGGCATCAGTAGTTACCAACGCCTACTCTCCGCCAACTTTCAACTAATTAAGATCATAATACCGAACATTATTTGTGAATTTAGAGCTTGAGATACAGCTTCAGTTATTGGTGGTCAATTTCAACTAATATTATAACTCTAAGCGAATGTATATGTAGGAACATATTTTAGAAATTAAGAACTCTCTATTGTAACCTTTAAGCCAATTGTCATAAACGTTATTTGACAACCTGACAATAAACGAGTGACAAATAATGTATTCAAATTTCTTTTAAGTAATTAAACACTATAACCATTATAAAAAACATAAAACAAAAATGGGAAGTGAAAGTAGCTGTATGTCATTCAACTAATGTATGAGGAAGTCTATCGAGTGATTGTTAAGTGGCATAAACAGAGATTTTGTTTGATACTGAACAGGATAGAGATAAAAATGTACTTCACGATGTATCTCGAGAACGAATGAGTAGCAAACGTGTTAGTCTTGAAGTCGAAGCAAAACCTACGAATACCAATTAGCATAAAGACAAGGAAGATAATATTTCTAAAAACTGACCGCTTGAAACCGCACGGGCAGTAGCTAAACATTTACATGAACTATAATGCAAATGAGACAGAGTGCTGTTCACGTGGTTATTTTCGCAACGAGTCGAGCAAAATTTGCATTCTCATTAGATGTTTTTTTGCATAGCTCTTAACAAAATGAGACATCAATAATCGGAGCTGTCTTTTTTGTGACATTGCAATGGAATATATATGGTTATTATTCTTTAACCTAGTTTTCACATTTTAGAGTCAATAATAAGTATGGAGCCCCAGTTAGCGAGGAAAAGGGCAGTAGAAGATATCTTCTACTGCCCTTTTCCAGTAGAAGATATCTTCTACTGCCCTTTTCCTCGCTAACTGAACGAAACGAACTCGCGAACTAGAAAGAAATTTATTCCGCAAAGGATATCCTTTGCGGAATAAATTTCTTTCTCACGTCTTATTATCAAACACTTAGGTATACTGTTATTCAGAAAACATAATTCACTAGTTTAAGAATTTGCAGAGTTAATCTTATTTAATTTATTAATCTTGTTATTTATCTTGAAAGGTAATTATTTCCATTTCCTCATTATGTTTTCTAAAATGCTGTCTTTGAAATGGGGAATATAATAAGTCATTACCATCGTTACGGAGGCTTAATATATTCTATGTAGGCGTGCTTTCAATCATCGCACTGGTACTACAATGACTCATTAACTTACTTAGACGGTGGGCCTTAGTAATGATCTAGACGCTACCTACACCGGAAAGTCTTTTACTATAATCATCAGTGACAATAGATAACGCTTTAGCATCTTAATGAGGCTCATGTTCTACTAAAAGATTGGCTCAGATGTGAATATGATTTTGTAAGTTATTAAGCTTCAATATTGAATATTTGAATGATGCTTCTAATTTATTGACGCGCTCATTAAGATTGGATGTTTGACCTTCTTCATTTTTATACACAAGGTGATAACGTTGTGAGAATCTTATTTTTCTATAAGGTAATGACTACAGCATTTTTTTATATTAAATCACCATGCTATTGCGTGTAATAAGTATGAGAATATTGTAACTGTGATATTTTGATTTTCAACTGTATGGAGTTAAGCAACTGGTTATCATTTCACAAACATGGCCCTCAATCGGCAATTGCATTGTAATTTACAACCGTCTGGAAATATAGATTATAATTTACTTACACCAAAATCAGTACAAAAAAGTTAATCAAAAAATAATACAGTGTTCCAAAACTACTACATAGTTCCACGCAACATCATTTATTTTCCGTTGTAAAGAAATTTTGTTAGTATTCGTCGCGCGGCTGGCGGCATAAAAAGTCAAATCCCCAAAAGTTCGACAGGTACGTGGACAAAAAATAAATGGAAAATACTAATGGAGCGAGGCAAAGAGGTTGGACCGAAACGCGCCGTGGTATGTAGTTGACAGTCTTACTTTAAAGTCTCCTCGAACTAAACGGTAAAACATTTCAGAGGTAAATAAAGTTTATTTATAATTTCTGATATTAAAAAATGTTATTCTCAAACTTGCATTGAAAACCCACACGCTATCTTCTAATGCATATTTAACATTTCCATAAGTGTAATCGGTATCTATACAAAAAATATAAATAACAGCAAATTCAGTAAATGTTATTTTGTTGTATTTTAAGATAAGCTGACTCGTTCGAAGTTTCCATTCGAGCGTTCGACGCAGTATAATACAACAGGCGTCCATTCCATAGCCGGTTTGGCGGCGCGTACGCAGTCCAAACGACGTAATGGGAGCGACGGCTGGCCGCTGCCGCTTCACACACAATTTCACCTCTGACTGACACAATCATTCATGTTGCTGCGTACTTGACTTTGGTGTTCCTTGAACCAGCATCAGGTGCTGTAGTAAAGTTGATTCTAGCAGATCCTCTTTTGACTTACAATTTGAAAACTTAACTTCTATGCCTTTACTCGGTGCGTTGTTCACTGTTTCATAATTTCTCTACGTATCTCCATTTTGACCAGTCTTGTTCCATTATATATCATATGAAACAAATTATTCACACAGTTTCCAATACCAAAAATCTATCATTATCATAGTACCTACAGTAATGCTTTTATTGTTATTATACTTTACACAACAAGTGTATTTTTATACTAGTTTTTCTTTAATTCACCTACTTTGATTGTCAGGTCTAAAAAAGTTGGCGCCTCCCAGACTTGAAAAAAATAACGTAAACCATCTGATACGTGCATGTATCAAATATCTTCATTATGATCGCGCTTGAATAGTTCCTAAACAGTTTTTCATGGTTCATATACTCTTTATCGAAACCTGATTCTTGTACACTTTTTTTTGTTTGCTAATTTTACGGTTTTGTCATAAAATCTAGTAATATAACCAATAAAATTATTGTCCCTGCATAAGAATCTTATAAAAAATTCAAATGTTTTCTATCAAAGTATAAATCTTCAGGTGCAAGACAGGTAGGTTATATATTTTTATTGTTTCTAGTCCCGTTTTGTGTACACATTAAATAAAACGATAAGATTAAAAGTATCTAAATAGATAAAACGCACACGGACGGTGTAGTTTTGAATACAGTACATGAGATAATAACAAATCTGGATCGAAGGGAGACCGTGTCTTAGGAAGTAATATACAAGTTGTCCAAAACGGGTTCTACTTATCAGATACTGCCAGTTGATTCATGATGCTCTCGTCTGGCAATTATTGAGGACCGGACTTATCATTAATCACACAATATTGATAGGTCCACCTATATACAAATCCAATTAGATTTTGAATCCTTGCTACGATTTTCTTATACGCAGCGTTGAATGATTTATAGCACTGGGAGATGCAATTAGGCTGCGATGGATGAGTGTAAATTTTGGTTAAGCCGTAAATCCAGTTACTAATTTGAATGTATCGACAGTAAACGTTTTTGATATTTTGTCGGATCTATATCGTGTGGGAAAGTTAAAATCTTGATAGAATATAATTTGCTATGCGGGTGGTATTTTAGTATCGGCAATTCAACTATACTGGATCAGTGAATTTTATCGTAATTCAATATTTCGTTTATAGCAAACAGTAGTAGTATTCTTAAGAAATTATATAAAATCTTTTCACTGAGATTTAACTAGAGCTTAAATTTTAACAGGACAAATATTAGACTTTGGCTCATTAATAATTCGCTAAGTGAATATTAACTAATAGCCAACCTTTCTAGTAAGTAGATATTGTGTCAAGTAAGATTTAAATTCAAATCCTAACATTATTTTGACGACAGCTGGAGACTAGTAAAAACAAATTAAGTTTATTAGATAACTTACAAATATATCTTATAACTTATAAAACTTAAGCAACCAATTAATGCAGGTAGTTGGCTAAGAATCCTAATCAAAAATTACAATGACACAGTTATCACTAAGTTTTGCATCTAGTTCCAATCACTGTCTCAACTAATAAATGTTTATTGCTGTATGGAAACTTCACAAAAGTCGATCAAATGTTTTTAATCTGCCATAAAATCGGTCTGTACGTGCTTAGAGCAGATTAAAAATGGTTGCTCTCAGACAGAGGTAATAAATAACGCGATTATTTCCTTTTCAAACTGGCCTTACTCTCTGAGCCGTCTTTTTTGTTTGAATTCAACCGATAAAGAATTTTTGGTTACGGGATTAACGTAAGATGTTCGAAACTATATTTCTTCAGTAAATTTGTAATGCTACCTGCCATAAGTATTAACTATTTCAAGCTTACAGTCACATTATCACTATAATCATCTATAATTGCCACGGCTACAGTTAACTTTAACCAAGAAAAACGATAAGATTAATTATTTATATACTATAACCTTTTCAAATACAAAAAATGCGATTGATTTAATTATATATCAAACAAAATACTAGAAAACTTTTTTCATTTTAATAGATTACGGTTTACCACGAATTCATACAAATTTATTTTAAGCGACTTGTATTTGGTATTAAAAATTTTAATCTAGAATTTTGTTGAACTTCAGGAACTCCGTTAAACCAAAATAGGGCTTTGACCATCAAATCAAATTGCTGGTACTTTAAGTTCACCATAAAAGAATACATGCGGGAAAAGCCTTGACTCCGTAAGTCAAGGGTTCAAACGACAACCGGTCCTACATGGCACAACCCTATGGTTCTCGCCAGATAGCATCAACTTCACTCATTTCTACGGTTTTACTGTCTGTGCCATGTATCACGTAGGATTCCAAAATATTTTTGGGGTTATCTCGATCTTTATAATGTAATATGTAAGCAAGCACATACGAGTTTGGTTGCGATAATGAGAAATTATAAAACATTCCTGAGACGTGAGGGCTCATCGGAATTCTGAGCTTCAATGTTTTCATTAAGTCCAAGCGTAAAACCATTTATTTTCTGTAACGTTAAGCAATTTTCAGTGTATAAAACAATGAGAACACTAAACAATATATCTATAATTTTATGAACTAAAAGTTACGTATTATTTATAATATAATAACTACCTATTAGAAAAGCAAGATCAGACATAAGCTGTCGTTTACAAACATTTGTGGGATTCCCCGTGGGTTTTATTTAAAGATGACACAGTGATTTGATTTATGGTCTACAGAAAGTCGCCTGAGTTACCTTTCTTCCATGTGTTGAACAATGGTATTGAAGAATCTCATCTATCTTTTAAGACTTGTTTTAAAAAAGTATATTTTTAAGGGATTCAGAATTCCAAAAACAATTTGAATAAGAATTTAGAAACGTCGTATATATCTATGAAGTAAATTATAATATTCATACACAAATAGACGAGGATGCCAATGTAAATATTCTGAGAGTAGTGGTGGTTAGAGGCCACAGAGTAGGTAAAGCACCGGTAAAGGCGTTTCGTTTGTTTGGACAAACGACCGGTCACTGTTTACTCTGCGCGACTCCTCAAAACCACTCGGAAATATTTCAAGCGAAGGCCTCTTAAGCAAGCTGGTTTTAATACCACTTTTCGAGTTTTACTTTTAAAATATGCATGATGGGCCAACCATAGAAGTTTCAACTTAAACTAAAAAGTTAACCGACAAAGGCTGGATTAAAACACAGTGAATAAAGAATTGTATATAAACTTACTAAGCAAATACATTTGATGCCGAAAGATTGAAAGATAACAACTAAACTGATAATAGTAAATCAGTGCATCTTGTCAAGTGTCGACATAATGGAAGTCACACAAAACAAGTAATACACATTGCTACCTACAAGCTTAATGGCTTTTAAAAACTGGATTAAGTAGCAAAGAAATGCTAAATCGACGATAAGCATAAGTCTTGTCAACCCACGCATAACAGGCATAAAGCTTACGTCCCACGTACTATTATAAACTTTATTCGGATTGTATTAAAGGTACAATTTACTAAGAAGGCAAGATTTTAAATAGGGTATGTATACGTTGTTAAGATAAATTTCCCATTGTTCCTATATGAGAAACAACTACACGTTAAAAGTTATTTCTGAAAGTTAAGAAGTGGAAACAGTGAATGATTTAAAACTTAAATTATGTGCTTATATAAATTTTAGGATTCACAAAGCGAGTATCGCGAGGTCTAACGTATAGAATAACGAAATATTAAAGAGGATTAGCTAAATTATTTTTAATGTCAATTACATTCTTATGGTGGTATTTGAAACAATATTAACAGCGATATGTGAACAAAAAAATCACATTTATTAAGACAGCAGGCATAAAGTAAGCCAATCTTGATGAAAAAAGAATAACTGTCCTCCTGGTGACTTTTTGATGATTCTGTAGTATTTATTAGTTATTTATTATCGTGTATTTTTACGGCATTTGTACAGCATACAATACATACTAGTTATCGTTCAAGTTCTTTGTTAAGATTTTAAATAAGAAATAGATGCAGGGTCCAAGGAATTTCTTTATATATTTTCGGCGAAGGCAAATTTCTTGTGGGATTAAAATATTGAAGAGCACAACACTTTAAGAGTGTGAGACTGGGAGTCTAACTTAGTATCGAAATAGGCTTTTACTAATCGATCACGACTTCTCAAACTATAGAAAAGAATAACAATGAACGAATATAAAGCTAGATGGCTTTGACGTTGCATGTAGCCAATATTTCGACATAAATACGTTCACGAGAATTGCTTTTCGTTTTTGCGATAGCCAAAGTATGATAAATGGAATAGATTGTATCGAAAGAATTTTAATTGAAAATCCGCGCATTTTGAACGATTATACAAAATTAAAAACGTTAAAACTTAAGTATTATGCTACCTTTTTGATATGTTACAATATTAAATAGATTTCGCATAAAAGATTGTATTGGTCTAGCATAATACGCGTGTTATATACATATATGATTAGCTTCATTTAAACATTTCATTTTATCACATTTTATTTTATCAGTGGGTAAAAATCACGCGAATGTTCAAGATAATTGGTCTGGTAGAGCGACAAAAAGCATTTTGCAACCTAACACGCAAACGGCTGAAGCATAATTTAAATAATAAGCTTACCTGTCCGAATCGATCCAATAATAATGGCATCTGAATAATTTAAGACAGATTAAAAACATACGAAATTGATCACCAGATGTGCACAAATATCTCCTATATTATAAATGTATTTTTATTTAGTTGTACACTGGGATTTGTAACTTTTTATAAAAATAAGGCAGGTATTTCAATGTGTATGTATAAGAATTGTGACTTTACTTATCTTGGTCGTATTTTGTAACAGCATATTTTAAATATTTATGACAGGTGCACAGGATAAAATAAAATGCGTCCTTAACGTTAAAACAAATCGAGTTCTCGAAAAAAATTGCGCAACAGTCGCGGAGCGCCGCCAGAAAGAACTTTCAAAAGCCAATAAGAAACCTGTGAAATCGACAAGCGGTTTGCCGCGTACCGCGTTTCTGGCTAATTATTCTACAACCTCGGTCACGATTATTTCAAACGCATATTTAACTATATGTATGGAAGTAACTAGCACAACGTTTAGTTCAATCAACTTGGAGCCTTTTACTCTAATGCCAGTTATAAATTAGGTAGTGCCTACGTCAGTGATTTATTTAATCATTCAAAAGGATTTGAGTGTAGATAATTTTGAGTTTCCGTTGAGGCGAACTGTGTCATATTATATTATTCAAAAATCGCGTGACATTATGCGGAATCGCTCAAAGCGGATACCTTAGTGGAACAGATTCGAATACCTATCACAAATTCCTGCCACCAATTTGTTTGTTTCCAAGGGAAATAAAACGGTGTGGCGTTATGATTGGTTTGCTCCAGAGGATGATAATTTCTAAAGTTGTCCGTAGGCGATACTCTTGTTCATGCGACCAAGTTCACCTGCCCCTCTTTGATTTATTATGGATTCAGTATTAATTTGATATCCCTTTTTGCTGTGGCCCCTTAAGCGATCGGAACGAGCGAATAGAGGTTTACCCGGTCCCCATTATATGTGGTCTCGGGCCAATCATAATTGCATATGAGCCTCGAGATAAAATTATGTTCAATGCAAAATAATTCTTGCGATGGCATCGACAAATATACCGAAATTAATCGAAGCGATATTTGAGGAGGGCCCTAATTATAAAATGTACAGTAAAAAATAACTTTTGTTAAGTAAAATTATAGTAGCTTCATGAGACGGCTAGTTTACTAGTTAACGAACCAGTTTCTACACAGCACAGCTGCAGGTTTAAAATTAATGATAGCTGAAACGGCATGTCTATTTTGCCTAGTACCTACGTGTTAGTACTGCCTCGTATTTATTTTTATAGTTGCAGGTCCGGTACTGGCTTATGGTGTGAATGTTGATATTTATGTTGTTACGTGTCTATACACCTAATATAACGAGTATGTCTGCTGAGAAAAGATAGACGCTGTTTTATAAACGGTTTTTTGAGCTATGGAACGCGTAACATTAAAGCTTATCTCCTAAAACGTGTTTCAATCTCACGAGGGCAGGTAAGTCTATGTAATAGCTTTTTATGCTTATTTTGCACTTCAGTTAAAGACGTTTTTCATAAATTATTTTAATTCCACTAATTTTAGTATGATGCTGTTTGATTATCAGTGAAACATTTATTCCGTTCCAGCAGGCTTAGCATGTTTACTGTCCTACAATCGTTAACACTATAACACGGAGGAAATGTATGAGAATAAAAAATGTTTACGTTATGTCACGTGGTCAAGTTTTTAATGCCCATACATTTCTTTCGTTTTCTATAGCGTTAATGAATATAGATAGTAAACATGACTGCATGTAAAGGTCTATCAACAAATGAAATCCTTTGTACATCTAAACATCTGAAAAAATATATTACTAAACCACATATTATTTTGAAACAATAACTGACCCTAAGCTGCTGTGAAAGATCGCATTAAGCATGATAAATATAATCACTTTATTCTTGTGTATAAATAAAACGATACGCTAATATTATACAGAGGGTAGCATGTTTGAGTACCAGTTTGTTTCTTAGTTCTTCGATTTTTATTTTGACTTAAAAATTCCGATCATGTTTCGATTTCTTCGATCGAACGTGGATAAGCCTAAATTTATTTACTTATATTTACGTAAGCCGGTTAGTGGTTTTTGGTTGAATATTCATGAATTTATATATGTACGCACTTTATAGGTACCTATACACATTTTTTTTTTATAATTAATGTAATTACCATGCGTAGGTACTATAATAATAATGGGTAACGTTTCGGAGTTTCGATACGGTTTTTGCGATAATGTAAATTTTTCGGAGAATTAAAATAACCGTGCGAGTGCCTTGTCCTTGGTGGGTCAAAGGCGCTTGGTTTTTTATTCTAGAGGGAATTAATTACGCCACAGGGTATAATAACCGGGTATTATGCAGCTTTGTTGCATATCCATAATAAAAGGTAATCGTAACAAACATTTTGTACTGCAAAAAATGCAGCATCAAAATTATGACAGAATCTATGATATCATCTTCTCGTTTTTAAACCTGCCAAAGTAGTTACTGTATTCTAGGAAAACGAGCACTAGAATAATACAAAATATTTGTATTTTAATTACATGTTGCCTGTATAACAACCACGGCGACTTATCAACTTACAATTAAATAACACATACTTTGTTGTAAAAAAATATTGATGGAAAAAAAACATAACGATAAGCTTGTCATTGGCAAAATATATTCCTGTATTGAAAAATTCTGTTAAAGCATTTTTTCTTTATTCATACTTACCTACTCGCTAGATTTTTTAAAGAAAATCCTATGCAATATCTCATGTATATTTTTTATATACCAATTGCAGTTTGTATTTCAGGCCATGTTTGGGTTTTTGAAACTACTTTAAGAAATTACGTTAAATCCTTATTCAGCTCGGTACAGTAACAGGTAGAGTTCAATGTTAAAATTATACGGAATGGAAAATACCAAAAAAGTTTTTGTCCAGCTCTATTCAATGCGTTTATCGTTCATTTCAATGATAACAGGCCTGAGCGAGAAGTATTAAATTGCCTTACCAAGTATTGGTTCAAACTTTAGTACGGATAGCAACAACACCGAAAGTATATTATATAATGATACTTGAAAACGCGCTCGAGACACGCGTCTAAAATTCGAAGAAATTAACAAAAGATACGTAAACATTAAAATTCGAAATATAGAGGTAAAACTTATATCAAATTGCTAGTATATCGCTCATACTATAGACTATAGAGTATTTTGGCTCGAATCTCTCGTTAGGGTCACCGCTATCGAAATATAATATGAAGTCAAAAAATAACATATCCCTACAAGAAACTTGTCAATAAACTTAAAGTATCAACGTCATTACAGATATTTTCTAAAACATTCTCAAAGTATATCGAAAAATTCAAAATAGAAACGATAACATTTGTAAACAACATGTATTATATTAACAAATTTTAAAATTTATAGTTGTGACAATTAATTACGAAGAGAAGTAGATGTTAATATAATCTTAAAAGGCGGTGCCATAAAAACTAGACAGGGCTATAAAAGTTATTTTTTGCATGATTGTAGTAGCTTTAAATCATTTATTTTTACGCCATAAAATATTTTACGCGTTGTGTATGTAGTAGTAGTTCATATGTAACTAGAAAGGTTAAAAAGCAATATTAAAATAGAGACATGATTTTGTGTGTGACGTGACAATATTGTATTAATTCTAACAGGTATTTGTGTCATAAACTTCTTTGTTTTTTAATTGTATACATACCAGACTATAGATATAGTATACAAAAATTACGCGCGAATTCGCCAAGTGGATTAAGAAAAAGGACTTCATTTTCAAAAGGCATTTGTTCTTTCTTATCATGATGTCGTTATTCATTCTACAATCAGATTTACGGACGAAATGCAGTCGTCAAAATACAATTTAGCATTTAAAATTGGAGGCTACTCAAAATGTATGTGTTCTTAGATTTGACCGGCGTTTCGGCTATTAGTATTTTTCCTATTCATAACTTGTGTGGCCGACTGACTGATAGAAGGATCTTAAGGTAGGAAGGGCAAATCCATATTAATATTATAATTGCGAAAGTACCTCTGTTTGTTTGTTTGCTTCCTTTTCACGACTAAATGGCTGAACGTAATTCAATTTGGCAATGAGATTGATTATAACCTGGACATATGCTATCTATATCTAAAACCATAGGTGCGAAGCCGCGGGCAAAACGTAGTTAATTGTATATAGAACCATTTCTACAAGAAAAATAACAATAATTATTATTTAAATGACAAGAAACAAAAAAATATTCATAAACAATTCTTCTGGTGTTTCTGTCGACAGTACAAAATCCTGCCTTTTATTACAGAACGCCAATAGATTCGGATGACTCATCAGAATATAAACTAATTACCGACCGAATGTATAAAAAAGTTTAGTTAATGTGAGACGAATATTGAGACGTGCGTTTGTATCCATCAAAAATCAGTAAGCCCGCATTTTACGGTTTGTCCATTCCTTCTTTTTTATTTTTATCGGAATACCCATGCTATATAATAAGTATACATCCTGTAAGTAAATAGTTATTCTATATTAATTACTATTAAAATATTATATTCCATACGATGAATTGAATTACAAGATTATAAAAAGAAACAAATTTAAAATAGGAATACCAAAAACCATTCTGTTAAAATGGGTTCATATGGGGGTCCAACGAGGCAGTAAATTATTATTCATCTATAAAAAAAACTCATCATCATATCCGGCGAAGAACGTCCACTAGAGGACAAAGGCCTCCTCTGTAGATTTCTACAACGACCAGTTAAAGCCTCTACACTTCCCGTGGACCTTTATCAGGTTGTCGTTTGCTTTATATCTAGTCAGAGGTCTTGCTACGCTGTGCCATCCTATACGTGTTCTGAATCTAGAGACAAATTTTCAGCCCTGTCGCACAGCTTCTCTTTAGTGAGTTTTCCCTTCAAGAGCAATTAAGCGTACGCGCGTGTGTCCATCATCGAACTAAAGCTCAATCTTAGAAATTGTCTGAGATTAAGTATCATTGGAAGTGGTGGTTGCCCTATATCATCAAAGTGTTATAGTATCATCACGCCAAGGTCTTCTCGGGGTAGGCAGTCAGTATAGAGCACGTTTTCACTCTTGACTTGCACACTTCTAGGTATGTTCCTTTTACATTCACCAATGTTTATGCCGGTTCCTATGGTATGGTCGCTTCATACCCGTCCACTGGTTCAGAGTTCTATTTACCTTTCCATCATTGAACAATTTGTCTACTTTTCTAAGACTGTGCCTTTCTTCCTTCTTCTTCTACTTGTTATAAGCTGAGTCCCATGCCAACAGTAATTAAACATTATATATTATTTATAATTTATTCTCTTTGGAAACCGCGCTAGACTATCAACATGCCCGACGGTATATAATTTTAAATTGAAATTTACGATCTTGTGTTGATTTCGATTCGGTATCTATTGATTAGATTGATCAAACTTACGATATGATAATAATTCAGGTACCTTAATTACGTTATCGGTTGTTATCAATTGAACTTGGTGCTTGCAGGTGCTAAATGTGATGGGCTTACCTTAGAAGTAAAATCGTTTCAATTCTGCGACGCTCAGACAGTGCCTTACTAAGCTACGGTAACCGTTTACCATAAGGATAGCAGTAACAGAAAATATGTATGTATAATGTTTAACTATCAATAACTTTATTTGCTTAATTTCATATTTGATCAGTTTTATAATCAAACATTAAAATTAACTGAAATTAAGTAATAAAAAGTTATCTCTCTATCTTAATTACAAACATGCTCTTCAGCTATCGTAATTTACTTCAAAGTACTTACTAAATAACGATTCTCATATATCACACGAAGAAAGAAGTAGATACTGCTATAAAAAATTGGTAGCACTAATTCGTCGGATATATCTTCTTCAACCAGTTTTATAGTTAACTATAAACATACTTGATTTGCTCCATAAGGTGTCGACCTAAAATATACCCATATAATATTTTATAGTGTAATATTTTATAGGATTTATTATTTAAATACGATCAAATTTGAGAGTTACATTCGGGTCACAATTCACTGAATGATATAAAAATACAAAATAGATACTCATGGACTTGGAGGCTCTATAGAGCATATCGATATATACGGGTTGATAATAAAATATTTATAATGGTGGCTTACAAAAATAACAAAAACAGCAATCCAGGCTTCTAAAGTAATTGATTTCAGCTACAAAATATACCTACTAGACTAGATAATTTACTGTTTTTATTAGTGTTAAGATGATAGATATATTATAAAGTACCTCTATTTGTTGCGAGATGTCAAACTACAGCGACTATCTTTTGTCATCTTAATGTAACTTTTCGCTGAAGCTTAGGCGTTGCCATGGCACATAAAAATCACAAGTAATCAGGCGCTGATATTCTAGAGGATTGCCAAGCATATTGAAAACCCGTGTGGCAGTTTGATCGCGTGGCAGTTGGGCCCAAAGGATCGGCATTCTATCAAGCGTTACAATGTTAGAGGTTAACTATATTGAAATTGCCCGCCCCAAAATTTAATATATCTTAAATTTTGTCACGTATACGTTTGTAGACAGCGGTGGAGGGGCACGTAATTTTAGCTTAAACAGTATTTATTTTATATCAGCTAAAGTAACTAGCATGATTTCTTGGGACTAGTATTTTGATGTTTCTAAATAATGTTTTATAAGTGTTATTCTTGTTTGTTCTGACCCTGACAGACTGACATTTTGTACTCGATTACATTCTTGACCAAACATTAAAATACTCGTATATCCATCAAGTTTTTGTCTGTCATAAGCGGAGCAGACAACGATATATTGAGGTTTTATCTGTGACTATGATCACGTGGCCGAAGAATGATCTACGATGAGCTAGTTTAGAAATTATGGTGAGTAAGTTTGAAAGTTATTGATGTCCTTTTGTTTATTGAGGCTCTTATCTCTTGAAACATAGTCTTGAAATCATCGTCTTTTTATTATTGATATGTATATTTTTTAATAAAATCTAGTTTTTTTAAATACACTTATGGATCCTTACCGGGATCGAAATAAGCACACAATGGTGTCGATTCTGTTGAACAAAATCTTAACTAATTTGACTAATATAATAATATAATATAATGACTAATATAATTACTAATAAAAGATAAATTACTAAACTTTGACAGGATTAAAAGTTTTGCTTTCCCTTTCTCGTGTGCGGGGTTAAATAAGGGTGTGGCAATACTTTAAGTCCTGTCAAATTAGTTTAGTTTGATGTTTTCGTACAACAGAATTAGCACCAATTCCGAAAGTTATGCCCCGCACTTTATCTAGTGAGTATTGATTGATCCAGATTCCGAGAACGTAAAGAGGTCTTTATTAATAAAATTCCAAGTATCGGAACGGATGTGGCCACAGTCGGCTAAGCATCTGCAACTTGACTTACTCCGGCTGCTAGTAACGTACGTTGCATACCATTTAGTTTATTACAGCTACCGCATCTAACTATGTTCATAGCATAAAAATACTACCTTTGATACGAAACCAGACGCATCCTGGCTGCGTTAATTATTCGTTGCGAAGAAAAGATCTATGCACAGAAAAATAATATACCTTTATAACAGGCAGTGTTGTGGAAAATTTAAAAGCAAGAAGGCGGACGTGCTTTCAACACGTTGATATTACTTTATAATTAACAGAGTAGAATATCCAAACATATTTGAATGCCTTTTGTGTGAAACGAATGCATTAGATTAAAATTGCTTTATCTATATTTATTTTAATAAAAGCTATTTCCTACCACATCGAAATCATAATACCTGATGCATGATTCATAGATGCATAAGCATAATTGCAGCCGTTATTGCATACTCAATGCAAGGGAACCAGCTTACTCTGTCGTTCATAAGCTAACATAATCTACAGACCCTAAAAAGTAAAATAATATAAGATCTTACCTGTGGTCTCGCAGATGGTCTTGTCTTCTGAACGCCTTTCCACAAATGTCACAGGAATAAGGACGCTCATCAGTGTGGGTTCTTTCGTGAATGAGTAGGTTGTATGATTTCGTGAACTGCCGGTTACAAAATTTGCATATAAATTGTTTTTTTGGTCTTGAGGCTCGACCTGGAGCTCTAAGCAGTCGCCTGTCTAGATGAGGATGCATTTGGTGCGGTCCAGCACCAGGAGGAAACAGCCCCGCTCCAGGGAAAGTGAAACTACCAGCCGCTGTAGGTGAAGGCCCTGGCGGTCCCATAAAGGGGCCTGGAGGACCGTAAATCGGGGGCTGAGACGTTCCATCCGACATCATACCATCCATCGATGATGACCTATGATGAGGCAACAGCATAACCGCAGCTGCTTCACGTAGCGCAACTTCTTTCCTCTTCTCTACCATCATAGCCATCAAATCAAATGAATTTCTTTTAGGAAAATTTCCTGGGGTTCTATCCGGAGATCCATTTGCTGGCTCTGATATTTCTCTGTCCAATAATCTTTCGCGTTCCATTATTTCTGTCGGTATTAATGATGGGTGCATTTCATTCGGATACATAACATTAACAGGATGAATCGACCTTGTTGGTACTACAGGGACGAATGCCGATGTCTCGCGATGGGATGACGTCAGAAGAGAACCAGTGGTTATCTGTCGGTGGTAGGGTAATGGTGGCGATTCAAAACTACCGCTAGGGTTTCTGCCGCTCGAGGACGGCCTTTGCTGAGTTCTTTCAGCCGAGCTTGCAATAAACTGGTCATGTCTAGACCGTAGTGGTGCGTTGACAGGAGTATCGTTAGCTGGGCGAGGAGTGGACGCCCGAGACACAACTGCTCCACCGTTGTCTGACATAGCGCTTTGAAGAACATCTGAAAGTAAAGCGGTACTATATTATACAAACAGGTTTATTAATAACCACATATTAACATGCATGAAGCTCGGAATTTATTTCGTAGAAAATAGGGTGGTCTTTATATTTCAATCCGTTGTCATGTAAACGATAAGACGCGGGTGTGTTGTTATAGTTTGTTTTTTACTGTAAATACTATTTGTTTCATTAGCTCTCGTAAAATCCAGTTCTTATCGTTAAGAGGCTTTCACAAGATCGTTAGTTTGATATACGGTCCAGATTTTGTGAGCTGATAATCAACGTTTGCTGGTGAGCGGGTGTTAAATATTCAGATTTATGGATCGAGAATCATGCTTAATTAAGTAGCTCTACATTGTTTCTAAGTATCAATTAGCATAACGCATAAATTTTCACGTCACAAATAATGAAATTCGGATCATTAGTTACCATATCATTTTGCATCTCGCATCACTATTCCATATCATTAAAGTAGGTAGGTACTTGTGTGACCAAAATGGTCATTAGTGCCTCTTGATATAGTTCTAAGATACTTCTAAGAGCTATGAGCGTATGTCATTAATTATACTACGAAAATATTAAACTACGGTCTGGCAAAAGTAGAAAATACTAGGGGCGCCACTGTGTCGTTCGTATGGCAACCCGCCACAATTCGTATATAGCATCAACCGTCTTGATTGGTTTGTTTTCAGTAAACGTCATAGCATGGATTCATTATGTGAAGGTTGCCAGTAGCCAAAAATTTTTTCCACTTTCTAAACTTTTCTGGAACCTTAAAACCTTCACTATCACTCTACGTATTAGCAACAGGATATTAACACAAACTGAAAACTTTACTCTCCGAGCACAAGCAAACTCTAACAAAATTTTCTATTATAATGAATATTTTACTCTTCCTACGTTCATATTGTAGAAGACTAATAAAATTTAGCGAGTTATTTAAAATAAGGTTATTCAAAAATGTATTTGTAGAAATCATATGAACGTCTTCATAAGTACATAAACTTATTTTATCACAGAGTTCTTTGTTCACTGAGGCTGAGAGAATAGAGCACAATTTTACTCTCATAAACCCCTCTTGAGTATAATGTCTAGAATTTACGTAAATTTTTAAATGTTATATCGGCTAGAAATATATTATTTGTGTTCGTGTTGATATATATTAGCATCGTTTTAAGATATAGAACATGTATCTCATGCATCATTCAACAATTTATACAGAATTGTATCAGTTTTTAGCTTCTGGTGATATCAGAAAATGTTAATGACGACCGGATTTGGATTTGAGACCAGCATTAGTGTCAATGGTTGATATATTATCATTGATTGGATAAATTGCCATGATTTGCTTTTAAAGTATAAACTACGTAGAGTTATTTGGTTTGAAATTTATTATTATTACTCTTTTTGAGTGGATAACACTGTTCAAACTGTGTAATGGAGTCTAAATTTATTGGAATTGTGAGCTTTTAAACGTTATTTTCTCCACATGATTATTGATTAACATAATACTAATGTAATATTAGTAATTTTATCAAACTATGATCTGCCTTTATCAATAAAATTAACCAGTTTCTGAAGATTATCAAATACCTTAGCTTAAATTTTGCTAACTAGAGTCCAGGGGTCCTATTTTATTATGGTAAATATTTCTCTATAGTTATATTATTTTTTTATTATGTCAACCACCAATCTAAAAAAATGTTGAATTTATTGTTCTTATAAAGTTTTTTTATTATTTCATCAAAATCAAAATCAAAAATCATTTATTCAGTTTAGGCCCTAATAAGGCACTTATGAAGGTTTAAATTACCCCCATAAATCTTTATTGAAGACCGACAACGCTTAGTCTCAAAGCCTCTAGTTAAATGACTACCAGAGAACTAATACGAATTGATATTTACGAAGTCCAAGACCTGAAATTCGATTTAGCTTCTATGTTCCTGTTGATGTACCAGTCATAAAGTCTCTGAAGAGCTTGCTATCCAAGATTAACGATTGAACTGACTTGCAACTCAAATCATCTGGCATCATGGATAGTAAAACTGATGCTTCGTTTTATTGCTTGGCTTGTACGAGGCGAATGTTTTCAAAGCATTTCCGGCGTCTGCCACTTTTACGCGATTTTATAAGTCTTGCATGTCTATTAACGTTTTCTAAAGTCTTCCAGTTGCAACTGGCATTGATTTACAGGATGAACTAGCTGCTGTCGCGGCATGGTCAGCGTATAAACATAATACAAAGAAATGGATTGCTTAGTATTTTTTTCTAATGAAATTGAATTAATTTTCGTGAGTTAAGGCGTGTGTACGTAACAAGCCGACAGTGTTTTATGCATAATTTTTCGAAGCATGGTTTAAATCAGAACCATATCTAAGAAAATCTCAACTACCTACTTTTGTTTCTTGACTAGGTAGGTCTTGTATTATACATATTTAAGTTTCCTGATCAGGAAACCTTCTTTGAGCTTTTTTCTGCTGTATGTTGTGTTTGTACGAAACTCCTTTTTTTTTCTAGTAATCGTATATTTCACAAAGTGGTTCGTTTACTAGTTGTTTATTTAAAAACTCGACCAAATTAGCTTTGAAGATAAATTATATTTCTTGTCTATCGCTTTTTAACATTGGTAATGAAAAAAAAACTCGGCAGTCAGTTACAGCAACTACAAAAGATTAATCTTAGAATCAATTTATTCACGCGAGATCGAAAAAGAAGGCGAGCGCACCGGGCCCACATTTCACTGTGCGTTGCCCATTCTACCGTAAAAGCCTTCTGATTTTATTTCTTTCCCGCTCACACCTACCGATTCTTATATTACATCTCGTTCGCACTCGGGTTGTGGTTGATCGAGTTTCTACCATCTTACTTGCTCCGAAGCTGTAAAACTACTTTTATCTCTCTTTCGGTTTGAGAATTTAGAGGTATGAATATGTATGCAGGCACTGCAGTAAGTAATGGAAACCGGGATGTAATACCGGTCATTTCAATAACGTAAAGCTTTTAAAGGAATATTTAAAGCGATCTCCTTGGAAATTTAAATTTCCTGTCGGTTCTGTACAGGTGTCTTACGAGTCTACTTATTTTATGGTTTGTTACTGGAAAGCACTACCAAATGCAAGATTGTGAACAATATCGTACAAATGATAAATGTTTATGATTTTAGTAAAGTTTATGAACACTTTCCGAGAACCGAAGATTAAACATATATCTTATCATTGGAATCAATTTAACTTACACATTAATACTCAATTTTGCAATGAAACAAATACTTATCTAGGAAAACATTAAAGACGGCGTTTATAGAGTAACTAGTCATGATAAGACACTATGGAAATGTATGGATTGCGTTCTATGCTTCTAATTATATCGGTTCCTTTGTATGTTGCCGCTAATTCACACTGAATATTTCATTGCGATCTTTATATTATTCAAGTAGATGAACTTATTAACATTATTAACACGTAAACAAGAGTTGGTGCGATAGAAATCAGTATCTAGTTCAAAATTAGTGAAGTAGATACGTGAGTTTAAATGCACATAAGTTGTATGCTCAGTCTACAGAATTCCGAATGCATTATGCATTGTAGATTTGTCTTAGCAAGATTTTCTCTTGGACACTTATGTCAAGTGTAATGTTAGACTTAATTGGAATTTGGCGATTCCCATTGAGAAAGAATTCTTTAAAATTGATAATATACCTTGCGTTTTTATACCACTTTTTTGATCCAATAAACATCGTTACAATTCCTAACTTCAAGCAAAATAAATCCAATTTAAAATCAAATTTCGACCCTCACCTTCCTAAACATAATACAATACAACCGTCGTTATCCAGGCAGTTATAATCACTTCCTCAAATTTATTGGTCTGTAACGGGCCCCACAACCACTACGAGTCTCTTACTTATAAAGATCAATTTCTACTAAATGCAGCAATAAGCTATGCAATCTCTCAGATATTTGTCATAAAACAATGTCTTCATCTCCTATTCGTTAGCTGGTATTGTTTTCTTGACGCCTAAGTCATCAAGATCTTGAATATTCCTCATTATTTCTTTAGCCTTAGCAAATTTTGAAACTTACGTGTTATTCGTATGAAATTTATCAGTCCTACTACGTACTAATATAGTAATGTTAGTGGTAATTAATGTATTGACTATTATGCAGACAATGAAATAAAAAAAAACATAACCTGTTAATTTTAACTTCACATCCTCACAAAGGGATTTTTGTATACTTAATGCTCATTGCATTCCTTTGCCGGCGCAACAATATTTACGCGTATTATTTGCCACCAATCCGATCGGTTGAATAGCAACATAAAGTTGATACAGAATATGATCTTTGGTACAATTTGTATAAATTAAGTTGGTATCCTTTTTGGAGAAACTTGAAGTGCTTATACAGGTGTTTTTACATTCATTAACTGTCTAAGACTTACGACGGAGTTTTGCTAGAGATTTAGGTTTATAGGGTACCCCTGTCAATAGATGAAATGCCACCCACGGTATTCAGCAGACTTTATTTTGCCATCCCTGCATCGTAATGAACTATCATGGACAGAACAGCTGTCATATTTACGCCGACTTTCAACTCAGTAGTGAAATTTTGTGTATATATTTGGGATTACATGCTCATCGTGCCTTAACTTGTTTGAGATTGAGGCGTGATTAATAAATGTTTTTTCCTTGGCGATAAATATCTCAAAACACTTGCCCCATTTTTGGAAGTACCTTTACCTGTTAGGTTCTTATTGATTTTGACTTTTAGTTTGGCCCAAATATTAAACTATATTTTGAATTTCAACTGAAAACTGGAAAGAGGTAGCGCAAGACTAACCCTAGTGGGGTAAAGACATGGGTAAGTAACTTGGTTCACAACGCCATAGCTGTAAGCACATTTCAATACCGGTCCCTTTTTATTTCAATGAAATGAAAGGGTAAAACCGCGAGGGGTAGCTAGTAAGTAGCTAATGATGAGCTACTATTTGCAAAATTGTTAGGTAGGCCTATATTTAGATAATCTATCTATTGAATTGTTAAACTTAATACAAATACTGTTATTTTTTCACTGTAAACAATAAAGAGTTTATTGTTGGAATTTTACTTCGCGTTCAATTTAGGTGCCGCGCGGTTGATAAACATCAGAATCAAGCAATTGTCACCAGATAAGATTGAGTTATCATTTGATCGTATAGATTTACTACTATTTGTTTAGCAATTAAAGCCTGTAGTGTCTTCTACCGTATTAAAGTTACGTAACGTTTAAACCTCAACTTTGATGAAATTTTATTCAATAAACTTCATGATTATCTCCATTCTCACTTCGTTTTCGGTAATGGAAACATTTTTTTTATCCATGCTTAAAATATGAGTAGGTGTAATGATGAATTAGGTGAATAAGTTGGTACTTAAGTTCCTACCTAATTAAATATTGCAAGACCACCCTATATTTTTTTTCTTATACAATATAGAATATTTAATCTGTTAGTGTTCTTATAAGTACGTATATACATGCAACAAAATTAAAATATGTGAATAAACATTAACAACAATTAAGATAACATAGCTTATAAGCACGAGCCACAATTATCACCTGAAGTTGTAAAACTACAAGACAATGGTACAACCACTAATTACAGCTTAACACAGTGGCAGGATGCATTAAGCAAACATTAACTATGGAGCAAACCACAAACCCGTTAGTTCCCAGAATTGTTAAATTCAATCCACCATCTGCGTCGAAAACAACAATACACACGGATAAAACAACCACACGCATCCATCAAGCACATGACCATACAAAACAGGTAGCCGATATCAAGCGCACCCTGCCTACCCAATTTATTCCACATCCGCTGTATTAAATTACCGTAGTTACAAAAAAGTGAAGGACTCACAAGTCGATGGGTTGCCCGATCGATTGGCAGACACAGCCAACCCTCCTATGTCCACTGTTCAGGTAGTCACCCCGCAAAGTTTACAAACAGACTATCCGCATGCGTACAATAGGTGATCATTGCAATTTTTTGTCACATTTCACAGTCCAACCGCAGTAGGTGTCGACGAAACAGGTGAACAGCAGATTGGAAGCGAACACAACAATAGACGCACTGTACAGGCCATAAAACAGTTAATAGACACGGTGGTTAGCGAAAGAGTTACTGCACTGATGGCCGACAAATTATCTTGTGAATGCACTAGTTTATTAGGCACTAAGTCACTGGAATTGTTCACTGTAATCCACTGATAAAGTTTTGCACTGCTGTTAGAATGTTTGATATGAGTGGCGCAAAGGCTGCGTATGCGCAAGGCGCGCGACTGGTGGGAGTAGAGCGCGCGTACTACCGTCGCTGTCAGAGGCAGTAGCGCTCCCGTGGCGTCTCTCTCCCCTCCCCCCGCAGACCGAAGCCTCCAACCGTACCGTTTTTACTTTGGAAGCGATAAAAAAGGGAAGGATATCGTTGGATTGTTTATTTTTCATGTTAGTAGCTTATAAGTCGTGTAAATTAACGCCGCCCTCAAACTTTGTATCATGAATTTCGACTGCACTTGCTAACTGATGATCCCCAATGGTTTGCTTTTTTGGCTCTCCCCGTGTGGTTTCCTATGACGATGTAAGGGAAACTTTAACTTTTGTATTGACACAGACCATAAAATATGTACCTACACCTTACACTGGGTTCTTGGACATCACCAATGTCAAGCTAATTTTACGAATATCTACCTACCTAAGTAAGTAATTATACTGATAAAATGAGAGAAACACATAAGTATCACTTTATTATTTATTACAACGAAATCTATACGTAAGTACAATCAGATATAATATAATTATAAAAATGATAGTTTCACTTCCATTTTACATTTTAAAATTTAAATTTTAACCATCATTGTAACATTTGACTCGAACTATTAGATTCACAAAACTCGCTAAATGAGTACATAGATGTTTGTTTTTTTTCGACGTGGAATTATTAATATCTGTGTCTGCAACTTTACCCGGTTACCTTTCGTGTCGCTTACTTACTGAACACATTACACATACCTACTATTATATTTTTAATACTGTCGATAAATCTATGAATTACCAATTAAATGATAGACTATAGTTTCATAACGTGCATTTATAAATTTCCAATAAATACCAACGAAAATTTATAAACTTTGACTAAACTATTTAAACAATTACTATTATTTTACGGCTACGTCTATAAGCATTTACCAAATCTTTTTATACTCAAGTCTTTTTATTTATTATTTAATTAATATACATTTGAGCTTTTACGTGATTATTTATACATATACCATCAATATTCATTTAAAACTCCTTATTACATATCAGTTTAATGCACAATTTTTAAGTCACCTAGACTGGACCACTTTCTAAGGGGCAATAATGCAGACTCATTCGTACCTAATCGTATTTACATAAAAATGTGTAACGTTGTATTTACAAAACTGTATGGAACAAATAAGTTACAATCAAAATGAGCCATTTAATAAATTAAATATAATATATCCAAAATCTCACAACACTGATAATATCCACAATATTAGATTAAATAAGATTGACATTACTTTACAAGAGAAATCGGAGGATTGTGATTTTCCCATTAAATTGAAACCTATTGATTACTTCTGCCACAAAGGTAGGCAAGTTATTTGGTCTGCTGGTAAGCGGTAACCGTATACTGTGGACGCTTGGAACACCTGAAGCTGAGAAGGTGGCCTTATGTTAAATCGCTGCACCAGCACAAAAGGTATTTCAGTCATTAGTATAGTGCTTTCGTCGTCAAGAATACCACTAGAGATTATCTATGACTACGATTTTCTATACATCTCATTTATATATGGCTTTAGTGCCACTAGGGCTTACATCTCGTCAATCTAACTATAACCTAAGTTTCTATAGACGAAGGTTAGTTGGCACATTGATACATTTGTATACGCACTATCATCTTTACGGCATTATTAATATTATATCACGCGGTAAACATTTTGTATCAGGAACAATATGAAGCAGGGATATTTTGCCACAATAATATATCATTACCAAAGATTTTCAAACACATTCCAACATCTGCGAATCACGATACATCGTATCCTACTGAAGTATTTAAAATTTTATACTAAGGCATAACATAGGTAATTTTGTTTAAAATACATTACATTTAAATGTTCAAGGTGGATTTAAGTATTTGCTAACAGTGTAATGAAATATGTCTCTCGTTTAGTCTCATATCGTTCAGTCAGATGTGAGTTTATTTTTATAAAAATGATGGTATTATGTGTACACTTCCAATTTATATATTTTTTTATTTTTAATACCTATTTAAGTTCTACAGAGATTAAAGCTACGAATTTTATATACCATTTTGAATTCGATGCGTCGTTTTAATGATCCATTATATTCAATGTTTTCCCTTAATATAACAATAATTATGTTTGGCTGAAATTGATATTATATTATCATGAGTGCAGCTTAAATATAAATATATTTAAATAACAAAATGTGTTCGTAAATAAAGTCACGCCTATTTTCTTAAAATAAGAGGCATTTCTGAATGGATCCATATGTTCTTTAGGACGGGAATATTTAATTATTTATATTGATATACGAAATTATTACATAAAAATAATAACCAGAGGTTACAGACAGTTGATAAATATAAAAAAGCTAGAGTTTGAAGGCAGGGCTAATGTTTTATGTTCTTTAATTAGCTTCGACGCTTCGATATTTTCTTAATTCTTCTGTTATATATACATCAGTTGGTACCATTTATGACAAGATAAATGATATACGTCACGTTGAACATTCATGCAAAATATCAGAGGTCGGTGACCTATCTTTATGAAGAGACAATTTAAAGTTCCTAAGGGAATCCAAGTTGTTATGAATAGAACCATTGATGTAATAACCACTTTTCACCACACTCATGTGGAGCCGAGTGGGTTATATCAATACAATTATAGAATTTTTACGAAACTTATTTTTTCTTTTTCCTTTTAATTCGTCAAGGTAATAACCTTAATGACGCTCACTGCAATACGGTATAAATGGTATTGATGGAACAACCTGTATGTGAAAAACTGCCATTGCGGATAGAATCACCTGCAGCGCGAGTCATTAATATAATATGACGCACTAGACGATAATGTTATACATACGATACTTTTTAACCAACGGATTTATATAGTTATTTGCATTTCTTTTATAGCTATTTATATGACAGCCCAGTTCGCTATTTGTCTTTTTACAAATTATGTCAGATATGTAGATTTCTTTTGTTTAAACGGTGCACTTAAAAATGTCTTAAACGGGGTTGAAGATAAGTTAAAAATAATTTAAGTATACAGGTGAGGAATACATTTAATAAAACTAAAATTATAAAAAATCGAATGAATCTTCTGAGAGTATGCTTCGTCGTCAACCGGCCTTCATCCATCTATCTATGGAATATTCTAGGGCTGCCATCCAACTGAAAATAAGAAATTAGTTTTAGTTATAATCGGTCGGCAGACTATCTGGCTGGAGCCAAAAAAAAATACTATATGTATATTCTCGCCTTCCCACAAGGGTCCCCGAAGGGGTAGGCATACAATATCCACCTTTCACTGAAGATAATATACTACCAACAAGACAGATGGTGAGTCCGTCCAAGTCTCTTAGGCACTACACCTTTGCCGTTTCCTCACGATGTTTGCCTTCACCGTTAAGCCCGTGGTGTGACTAATCAGTGAACTTAGGTTATCAAAAAACTCATTGGTTCAGATCGGTGTGACTTGAACTTGCGTCGCAAAAATTGAAGGCAAAGCTTCATACCACACGGTCACCACGACTCTGCATTCCATATAACCTTAATTATATGCTTTAGTAATTAGAAATACGGGGTTACAAAATAAGTTGTAAACAATAAATCCGAAAGCATATTTTGCCAAAATGTCGAATTCAAGTGTGATTTCTGTGGAAGTCACTGCTAGCCAGCCCTTGTCCATCGTTTCTTTTATTTGATTTCAAGCTTTATCATTATCTACCGTAAGGTAAATTTTATGTAAACCAAGGTGTTTGCGATCCATTTCCACATTAACACATAGTAAATATTATTAACGTGGTAATGGCGCTAGGTATTATGTTTAAGCTTAATCTCAGCCTTAAGGAAAATAACTACTTTTATATTCCTCTGATTAGAATACCTTTATTTTTTCCGGACTAGTGGTAAAGTAGACCTTCATAAGCGCCTTATAATGGCCTAAACTGAATATTTTTTCTTTTTGGTACACTATTAACATCTCTATTAATTCTATTGTTTCAATAGCAGTAGATTCTGTAGATAATTTAATAAACTTTTGTTTCAAGTTGTGTTTTACAACTTCTAAACTGAATATGATCCTTTGTATCGTGGAAATTCAATCGACACAAAAGGAACTTTTTACTAAGACAGTCGCAGATATCGTAAGCGGAGTATGTACACTGTGCAGTTTATAACACAATAATTGTTTTTGTATTACCTACCCGTAAAAATATGTCTCACTTGTACTAAAAAAGTTTAAAAAGTTGATGTCTCCTTATTTGAAGAACTAAAACGGGATAATCATTCATAATGCATCTTACTGTATGTTGGCCACGTATACGACCTTTTTTATATATATATTTTATATATATATTTGAATATGAAAAAAGAAATGAGTGGTTTAACGTATGTCAGAGTTTCTTCTGGTATTTTTTTCGCTGTGCTACTAAAACGGTCCTGTACACTATACTGTATTTTTATACATACCGTTTCCTATCCATCTCAGATTCAGTATAGAAGAAGAAATGTCTTTGTTTAGGCTCCGTGGGCATCACTTCGAACGCATATTTTTTGCCGCCCGGAGCGCCGGTCTGTATTCTATACCCGTGCAGACACGCCATACCTGAAAAACGGTTTAAATAATATACAATGTCTAAACATTATCGCCTAACCAAATTATTTTTGTTCATTTTTTTTTATATAAGGTGCTAATAAGCATACGGCCCACCTGTGGTAGGCAGTTACCGTAGCCTATGGACGCTTGCAACACCAGGGGTATTCCTCGGGCGTTGCCGACTCTATAATTGCTGCCAGAGAGACGAGGTGTTCAAAGTGCGAGTGATAGATACCCTAGGCAATAAATTTCCATACACAGTAAGTAACTGCTTACCATACACATGAAAAGATGCTTGCATAGTATGTGTTGGCTACCAGATTTTATTGGTAAGGAATCATAGTGTTAACTCATTCGTTCATTTAAGCTATTTCATTTCAAGAACTTTTCTTTAAAGCAAATGTCTTTAATAAATTATATATATCAGCGCAAAGCGTTTTGCATGCAGGGACTAAGCGTGAAAATAGTTTACGTAATAGCATGTAAGAAAGTTACCAAATGCACTTTTGCTGTTGCCGTCATTGTAGAAATATAGACAAGCATCTTTGAGCACACAGTATCTCTTGGCCCATGATTTCCATTTGGAGCCCAACTTCATGAGATACCCGAAGCAATCAGGCCTTGGAAGGGAAGAGGGCGGTAATTTCATATTCCTCATCGTTACCTCCAGCCAGCTGTCACGCTGTGAAAACAAGTACAAAAATATACATAAAAGTTCAACAAGAATATCATAAAAGCGCCATCTATGTGCCGAAGTGTAAACTACGTGAATTAAGGAAGATGGAACAGATTAAGCCAGTATTATAATGTAAACTCAGAGTGGACAATATGCTATTGTAACTTGTGAGGTTGCTTTTAAAGCCGTATCTCAGGCCGTAACATGAATCGCCAACCCCCATCACGTATAAAACTCACTTTATTATTACTTATTCTATATATAAACTTAAACGATTTTGATATCTTTTTAAATCTCAACAGACAAAAAAACTAAGTAAATTTAAACTACCTGATTGCTAGCATCAATAGCGTGAGCTAAAACAGCCTGCCATCTAGCGGCGGCCTCGGCAGTGTCAGCCGCAAGTTGGAGCCTCGTGCCACCGCCTCGTTGCAATCTAAACCCGTGTGGTCTACCAGCATCCTCTTCTGTTAGCTGGTAATTGACCAGCATCAACGCACCAACTGGATGTATGCTCTGCGAAGTAGTTCGACAGGTTGTTGATAGATGGCGTAAGATATCGATATGAAATTGTGTAAGAAAAAGTTTGTCCCCGAGACAAATATAAAATGCTCATCTTTGAGAGCAAATGAAAACAGCTCTGGGTCGTTAGTCCGTTTTTTTTAAAACCAAATCGTCACAATATATATTAATATACCATTTCCAATACCAATTTCTGACGAACCTTATTACAACTGTCAGTATCATGTCACAATAACAACATCGTAAGACATTTTAAATAGCAGAATCAGGGCCCATGGCACGTGCCTCGTAAGAATCATGAATTCTTCAAATTGACCGTAATATGATGGGGAGACTCACCGAATCAGTTTTATAGTAATACAGACAGTTGTCTTTTTTAAGGACGAACCATCGTCGCGTCCACCTTGGAGGGTGGTGAGGCCGTAGGGGAGCCGCCCTCCAAAGGTATCCGGAATACAATGAGGCCGGACCTCCTTCGTGTGCAAGAGAGGCGACTATTTCACATGTGCGAGCAACCTGGTCACAAAGAAGTATTGTTATTAAAATTGATATAATTATATCTTCACGCCTTCATACAAAGGCCTCGAAGAGGTAAGCAGCGGTGTTACAACACCCATTTTCACCGTAGATAATTTATACAATTTTGATAAGTTACTAACCAGATATTTATTTCCATATCGTCTTTAAAATATGTATATTAATAGCACAGTATAGAAAACCAAGGATCGGCACATACCCTTAAAGGAAACTAGTTAGAATACCACCCAAAAAATTAATATAATTTGTTTACCTCTAATTCTAAAATTTCAGACCCGGAGTGCGCAATCTTCACAACTTCTGAATGTGTTTTGTCTAAAACGTTGATCCCTGTAACACAACAATACCAATCTAGAACACAAAAATGTTACGCTTCTAATAAAGGTTCTCTTGACCTTATTTTTTGCAACACACTAAAATAAATACAAATGATTCAAACTCTTACGTCATGGAACCAGGTCTGTAAGCATATAAACCTAGATTGATATGACGGTAAAATATAAGGTATGCCTGAATGAATACAGGTATTTATAGTAGTCATTACATTCAAAAGCAATAAATAAGGTCGAACTTGTATTGATTTTGTAAATTGATTTTTGATCAGTTAGATGAACATGAAATTACTTTTCAGAACAGAAACAATACACAAGATTTAATTGAAAGATCTTAGAAGGCATAAAATTTAATTGAAGCTAAGGGAACTTAAATTTAAAAATTATATCACAAAATGGATCAAATTATAATATACTATGTTCTCTATTTAACTGCTGTTACCATATTTTCTGGCAGCGATCACTTTTACCTTTGTACCTAGCATTATCTATCTGTCATTAATTGTTACTTCACTACAATAGTTTGTATTAAAATATATTACTTCTCGGTAATCTTATTAATATATTTAATCTGGAATACACGAATAAATGTCAAGTTCCTTACCATTAACAGCAATAACAATATCTCCAACCTCCAGTCCAGAAGTTTCAGCTGGCGTATCAGGTTCGATCGCAGAGACTACTACAGGCTTGCTGCCGTGGATTCGGAAGCCAAACTCCTCGTTACCACGTCTCACTACCACTGTCTTGTCGCTTTCTGAAAATATAAGTACGTAAGCAGTCTCAAGTATCATTTTCCCATATCAGCTAACAGGCTATGCTTGAGTACCGGCTCTGTTTGCAACAAAGCGGACATTTCCGATGCCTTTGTTCATACCAGGTCATCTACTTGGGTTTTTATTTATCAAAACGCTCTGTTATGTACTTAAAATAAAATTATGGTCAATAATAAATCACAATTTACCCAACCCGGCTTAGAATGCACTTAGATAAGCAGTTATAATAAATACTACCATACTACTCATTAAATTCAGTGTTAATACTATACAAATCACTAACAAGATAAACTTTGTATTCGGAATGTTAATTTAAAACACAAACATACTTTGTTAGAGCACAAAGCAGTTTATTAGTCACGTTAATAATTAAGATATTCCATAAATTTCCGCATTACACGCTATGGCCCAATATTTGCATTGTGACTAGTCCAACTTGACCAAAATACTTCAGAAAACATGACCATGACACAATTGCTAACCGAATGAAGTCTGGAGTAACGTAGCCACAATTCAAATATTTGCACTTATTTCGGCCAATGTTTGGAAAGCTTCCAAAACGTCAATCCTAAGTTTCATTCATACAATTATTTAGTGTTACACAGTTATTAGTGCATTGTTGTAGAATTTCTCAATAAAGATGCGTTAGTGGAGCTAAAGTGGATTATTAAATAACCACCATTCTGGAATCGAATAACAAGGTATTATTAGTTTTCAGAATATAATTATAAAAGTAATGCGATCATAGCCACAATACATAAATTAAGTTAGGAAACAATACGGCAAGTTATTAAAATTTGATTTAACTGTATAACAATCTGAAATCAAAATATGTTTCGTTACCACATGGATCCGCAGCTACTAGTTTATTTACTTCACATTGCCGACACCAAAGTACCAGCATCAATTTAAATATTTCTTCTAATTTCTGTCTTAAGTTCCCCATGGGATTTTGGGGATTTCTCAAAACAGTTTTAACTAAAATGAAAACAAATATTTAAAATTTCTAGTTATTATAATATGACATTATAGCACCAAAATGTATTTTTAAAAGAATTAACGCAAACTTTTACTCACATGTATGACCCATGGTGTTCAGGAAAAAATCACACTATAATAACGATTGTTAAACTTTTAATTACTGTCACTGAAGGTCTACTCATTCATTGTACGAATATTACGTATTCAAGCCGTTAATTGCCATCTAAATGAGACGCCGATACAGTATAAAATCAATCAAGCTTAATATTTCTAACGCCTCAGCGGTAAAAATACCATCTGGCCGCAGTAACGCACAGTCAACAACTAAAAGCCGACGTCTGAAAACGTAACATGAATTAAATTTAGTTCGGTTCAGTTCGTACAATTTTAATTGTGCAGCATTTTATATATTTTCATTCGAGTTCTGTTGAACTCACACAAATTTTACCAATCGAAATGATGCGCTTTAAGAAATTAACCGGCCGAACCAAGGTCACACAAATGGAATGAAGCACTTTAACAATTTCTGTTGGAGGTTAGTCATGGGTCAGTTACATCAGAGGCTATTTCTCGTGCCAATAACGAAGATAAGTGAAAGAATTCAGGGGACACTCTTAAAATAATAGATGATGTTATTTAAATAGAGGTAGTACTAGAAATAGTATACACGTCACGCATAAGAAGTGGAGCAGTAAACTCACGTGTGTCTCTAATAGGAACGCTATCTGTTCGATGTAATGGTAATTAAATTACATTTTATAGTTACAGTGACGTGAAAAGATAGTAGGATTATTTTACTCATACAGAATTCGTATGAGTAAATTCATCGATGCAGATGTTGGTCATTATACTTTTAATCACGGAGTACCTAATTCTCACTGTATGATTAAGTAGTTGTTTTGGTCATCAAATTATGTACTTACCGAAAGTATTATCGGACTGACGTCTATTCAGTTCAACACATGCCCTTCTATGCACGAGCCTATGTGTAAGTGCGACGTATCTCTTATTGAATTCAGTTTCCGACTCCGTTGGGTCATCCTTCCCGGACTCAATAGTATCTATTAGATCTGTAAGTGCAAATATAAGTGCATATCATACAATATATTAATAATCTTATGACGTAGGTAAGTTTAATTCACTTTCGAACATATGGCGGAAATGATTTATCTCTCTCGAAACTCTACCAATCTTATTTAGCGATATTGAACAACTTCAGAGTTTTGCCGATTCGCAACAGTATATTTATCTTTATCTTACTAGACACTTCATTGAGGAAGTGAATGAATTTGGTTCTCTGCTCGTCTGTTCGTTCCTCAGGCTGAGCAAATATGTTACATATACAAGAGCATTATCTATACATAGAAAATACATTATAATACAAATGCTCGGGACAGGAGAGATAGTGATAGCCCACTTACCATGACGGCACTTAAATAGTTTCTGTGTAAATGCGTGATGTAAAATCTTTTTCTGCACCTTAGAAAAAAACAAATTATTCTTACCAGGAGGAATTCTAGTCCAATGGTCATCATTTTCAGACAGCAGAATCCAATTACCACACCACCATGGAGATGCATAAATACCCCCTTCTGCATCCTCTGAGCTTCCAGAATTTTCTTCGGGCTCTACGAAAAATATTTTCACACCAATCGGATCACAGGTGAAAGCATATAAAAGATCTCTTGATTATAAATAAAACCACTTCTTACCATCTGGATCAACGCTTGCGCTAGAACCACCTAATTTATCCAAACTATTCCCAGCTGAACGTGCGATACGTGTGTCTTGAGGCTTCTCACTCGATGCATATTCTTCTTTGCCTCTTTCTTCAGACTAAAGATTATTAAAATTAAATAAGTGTCATTGATTTTAACATTAACATACCTACATAATAATTGCTTACTCCCTCTCCCTCTAAAACGTAGTGATTATGTACTCTGTGTCTCCCTCCTTCTTTGACAAACAAATGTCAACGGGAACGAAATAAGTTATAAAATTGATAATATTTGTTTTCACTGCATCATACCCAGAAAATAGAGAGGAATTGAAATGAGGAAGAAATTATTGTTTCATATTATTCCATAAATTTAAGCGAATATAATCTTTGTAATAGTAATAATGAAGTTCCATGTCATTGTGTATATCATTGTAATTTCCAAAATGACATTTGCTTCGTGTTTAGTTGTCACTGATGATAAATCAAAAATCTCGAATCCTGCCCCATTAAATAAAGAATTGAACTTTGAAACGGATATAGCTCATGCAGGAACCACAACGGTAAAGGAACATGTAAGAGACACGACATTTCAAATACCTGATGAAAAATTGATAACTGCAGCATTGAATAATATCGCCTATTTCCTACGCAACCATAAGTTCAACGAATGGGATCGACGATATCATCGAAATAAGCCTAGCATTATTTTGACTGGATATTATAAGGCGTTCCCAAAACCAAGCTTGCGAACTTTACATTGGAAAGTTCACGAAAATTGCAAGGACAATTTTTACAAATGTATCACATATTTACACAGTGTCATAGAAACTTCTCCATTCACTAGAGCTGATGACGTAACAATAATTATGAACGTAAAACCTTATTCTATAAATGGTACCACAGTGAAACACTTAAACAATGATTGTAAAACGATTTCCCTGAATGCGGAAAATTCTGGTTTGCCGTTCGATGATCCTTTAGAAAAGTTTCAATGGCGCACGACAGCTTCATACTTTATGTGTTGGTACACAATGCTAGGTACGCCTGCATTGTCTATGTTAGGAGAATCGTGTGATAATTTTGCAAATTGCTTGGACCCTGTCTTTGGAGCCAGAAATCATGACCCACGTGCTGATAACAGACTTTCATTTTCATGCGCTTTATACAGTTTCTGTCCAGATCCATGTTGTTCTTTGAAATATGTTACTAATTTGAATCAATGCTATGAAAATCAAAACAATCCTTGCTTTATTGAAAACCGGAACTCTTCCAAGAAAGTGTGTACCATAGATCGCATGGAAAATCAAGACTTAAACGGTATCAGTGCTAATAAATGGAATGTTACGTGCAACTGTGAAATAAAAGGGTTTGCTTGGAAATCTCAGTTTCAAATGTGTGTGGACGTTAATGAATGTCTTAGCGGCTCCCATAATTGTAATAAGGATACTGAGGATTGTTTAAATTTACCTGGAACCTATCAATGTATTTGCAAATGGGGATTTGCACTTGATCGTGTTTTAAGGAGATGTGTTAAAACAAACTTATTTTTAACTGACTTGAGAGCAGAAAAAAATAAGCACATTATATTCGACCATTTGATGACACTTTTGAATTATGTTGGAATTTAAGTCTTGTAATAAAAGTAGAGCTTTTCTTCCTTAACTTTAATTGCTGTGTTATTGTTTCAGTATTTATAACATTCCTTGAGTTCAATGTGACACTTGGTAAAAGCCTATTCTAACAGTTCCTTTAGTCTCGCAGATCTCTTCTTCAGACAGTTAAACTTCAATAAATGTTGAGTATCTGGTCACATGGCACCTGTTCAAGTGTTCATCACCATTTTATTTGCTTGTCTTTCCATTTAAGGCTTACCTTGGCTCTAACGTCCTGTCTGTTTCTATAATGCCTTGCTTTATCTTCGGAGCGATATCGTTTATCTAGTTTTTTATAAAGCCGTGCACCACTGGCATGTTTTTTGGCTGAAAGACAGGATGGTGAATCTGCAAAACCAGCTGGAGCAGGAACAAAATCAGGTGTACAATCAGCATATGATTCCTAAAAAAAACATTTCACATTAAGTCTTCCATAAAAATCTATGTTAGTATTTATGTTTTTCTTCGCACTCACATCAGTATGTGATGTTCTCGACGCAACGCTCTCATGTTCATGTGTAGCTGTTACAATGTGGACTTCTTTGCCACAATGCAGGCAATGTGCTTTTGCTTCCACATCGGCTCCAGTCAAACTCTGTTCGGTTTGTTCAGAGTAAAATACTGAATCGGAACCTGGTGACACAGAACGTAGAGATTCAGCTGATGCTGCCTTAGCAAATTTTTCATCTGAAATAAGTATCATAATAAAGCTTTAAGTGCAATTGGATGTTCAAACGATGACCGATTGTTTTATAAGATTTTGATAAGTATCAGTGTAAAATATTTGAAAGACCTTAATATAAGAAAGACGCCACTGAAGTCACTGCAACAACGTCGTTCAATGACAAAGAACAAAATTAGGACATCTACCGATTTGATATTATGTGTTAGAGAAGAACAGTTACCTTTATCTTGTTTTCTATTAGGTCTTGGAGAGGTTGTAGGGCTACGAACGTAACGTAAAGGAGCCAACCTCGACCCTGCGCTGGTTAGTGTTCTAGTTGTATCAATGTCTTCAGCTTCTAAGGAGCTCATACACGGTAATGTTGGTATGGATTGTTTTCTTCGAGGTAAACTTCCAGGAAGTGATATGCTTTCATTGGATCCACTTTTTCGTCGTGGTCTGTAATATAAAAGAATTATATATTAAGCATATATATTATATGAAAAAAATATCTGTTTTATACTGATTCATCGTATGAGCCTCACCTGTATCCGGAGTGATTATTTGTAGAAGTTGGAGATTTAGTATTGCTAGAATTGTTAGTACCAGTTTTTCGCCGTGGACTATCTCTTAAGCGCCTATGTTTTCTGGGAGATATATTTCCATTATTTGCGCCTGTAACATGAATGTATCATACATCTACCACTTTATTTTAATAATTTAGTGAATTTATAGTTAGGTACTTATAGTACTAATTATTTTCTACCTTCTTTCCTATATTGCTCACTGGAATCATCGGATGTGGGAATGTTAAGATGGAGTTTCATAGTGGGTCCCACACCTTCTCGTCTATCATAATGGGCAGATCTATGACTGTGACTACCATCAATTGATTTTGTTTGTGTAGGACTCTTAGCTTTCAATTTGATTCTTTTTATATACCGTTCTCGTTCCAAAGGCCTTTTTGTTTCTGCTTCTTTTTCTTTTAATAGTTTTTCCTTGATTGACTTTTCTACCTTAATTAGCTCTCGTGGAGATGGTTGAATGCTTTTAGCTTTTTCAACAAAATGAGTTTTCTTTTTTCTACTTTCTTGTGTTTTTTCATCTAAAGGCGATTTAATATTAGAAGTCTTAAGAGCGCTGCGCTCTGACTTTTGACTGATACTATCAGGGTCCTTAGGTTTTTTACCCCAGTCGTCTTGAGAAGTGGACACAGAGTCATCATACGATTTTGAGAATTCTAGCGCAAATGCTTTCTTCTTCCTGCGTTTATCTTCACTTATCCAAGACTTTTGTCTGCTGGTTGATCTATATTTTTGTGAGTGCTTGTAGGCTGAAACAGTCAAATAACTCTTTAATTATTTTGTATTCTTAAGCTTTCAATATTTTATCTACAAGTTTAAAAAGTCCTACTTAAACCTCCGTCATCATCATCTTCTACTGGACTTTCATAATAACCAGATGAAGAGTAGTGGGCACTTCTTTCATCGTCAGACAGTGATCCCTGTAAAGAAAAGTAAATATATGATATTATATATCATATTAGTATTAGTAGCTTTTGATGCAATTAGATTATTTGTATTTCAATAAAATGTTTACCATAATTTTAGGTACAAGTTGTTCTTTATCCTGTATTGGGCTAATCATTTTGTCTTCTTTTGATTTAGTTTCTACTTTTTCGGGCAAATCTTTGAGCTTTTTAGTTGGAGTTTTTAAAATAACATCTTCAGTTACATTTGGATTTGAGCTGCCTATACTATAGCTTCCACTTGAACTGCTTTTGCCACTTATCATATCTCGAGCACTCTGTAAATGTTGAAGATTTGTGTTATGCATCAGATTGGTCAGAATAGTCCTTTCACGGACGTTTAGATAGTGAATGGGCTCCTCAATTTCGTCCCATGGAGAACAGTATGGGTTTGCACTTTATATTACTATTCAATAATATAAAGTGCAAAATGTATCGAAATTGAAGCGATTTTCCAGGGTCCGTGTAAAGGCGAGTTATATACAAATAATTTGTAAGTAGATCTACAATAAAAATACAGCTATCAATGCGTGTATATCACTAGCAATGTTTAAAATATGCATGTTGTGTCTTTACCACTGGTTAAACCATCATTACCTAATAATTTTAAAATTTACCTTAGTAAGTTTTGGGATTTCTTCTTTGAGCCTAACTTCAGTCTTTTCTCTCCTTATTTGTTCAGTATTAGAATTAATCTCAGCTTTTACTTCAATCTTTTCAATTTTGGCTTTAGGTATTCTATCAGGCAGTGGTAAAGGCGGCGACGATAAGTCTGGGACTAAGAAGTCATCATTTATTTCAAGAGGCGGTGAGAAACTTGGCACAATTAAATCTTCAGCAATGTTTTCTGTGCGAGTTGACGAATAAAGACTCGATGCACTTTCGAATGATGATCCTTCTTGTGTTTTGTTATTTTCTGGATCTGAAAATATAATATTTAATTTTGTAAAGTAGGTATAGCTACGCAACACTTGACACAATGCAAGATTAAAATATTTACCATAATAGTAATTATACTAATACTACTATGGATAAATCACTACTTACTTTGAGTTTGATTCTTGCTGTTGCTTCTCTTTGAACTGTCTGAATTCGCTGTAACATAATCGTCAGTAGTGGTTGTACTCTCTGAGATATCCGTTGTGTTAATTCTCCCTGAATCCGTTCTAGCTAAACTAGTTTCACTACTGGCTGCTTTGGCTAGCGGCGGTTCTGACGGAGATTCAATGATTTGATTCGGGATAGTTCCATTCGGTTCCTTTTGCTGAGCTTTTCTTTGTAAATCTCTTCTGCGTGACGGGCTCAAAGCTCTTTCTCGCTTTTTATTGATAAAACTTGGAGTTCTCCTAAATGGAACATCAGCTAGGTCTAAGCTTGGATGTGTAATAGCAATTGCTGGGGTATGATTAGCTTTTGGCAATACCAGAGGTAAAGTAGGTTTTGATATGGTTGGTTGCTTCGTTATAGGTAAAGTTATATTTGGAACTACAGCCGGAGGGGATAGTGATGCCCTTGCTTGTGAGCTTGAACTTGATGTATCTAACTTATTTCGTGGCGATGTTGGCGATTGGCTCTGTAAATAGTATTGCATTATTATTATTTAAATGAGCACGTTATCAATATTCAGTCAACTTTTCTTCTATGACCACGTTAGCGTCCTCACGTACCTGTGAAGCGTCAAATTCTTCATCCAACGCGTCTGTGTCTAAAGATGATCGTTGTTGATGCTGCAGTAATAATAACTGTTTCCTTCTTGATGTTGGTGTTAATAGTGCAAGCGTACCAGGAGATGCTGCCAATGAACTTAGGTCTGACGAACTGTGATAAAAAACCGATCGTATTGTCATAATATGCTATTGGTTATAAATGAAATGGAAAGCCACAAGTGTTAAAATATTACAACCTTATAACAGTTCCATTCTCAGTTCCAGAGTCAACTTGTAAAACGGTTGCTTGGGATTCGTTCCATAATCCATCAGAGTGGTCCCTGAATAAAGACAAACTTGAAGAATCGCAAGATTTGTAGATAATTTAATGAATGTTTTTATCAATATGCTCAGAAGGTACCTGCTATGATCAACGGTGAGAGATTCATTCGACGCGCAAGCTGATGTCTTTTCTAAGGGTGCAAGACTAGTTGTTACCGTATTTGTTATAATAGCAGTCTTTTTGATTTTTTTATCTGTATCATCTTCCACTCTTACTGCGTCTGGCGAAGCTGGACTAGACTTGGCGGTACTGTAATAATATAAATTTCAATACAATTGATCGGTGTTACTTACTCATAGAACGAACGCACCTAGTACGCACCATGTCATTGTGATCACTAATAATATGTTCGGATTTTAGGTTTCAGCAGAACAAGATTTTTTATCTGCACACTGAGTACTTACAAACCATAGCTTGCACCAAACTTTATATCAGAATACAAGAATAGCGTTTGCTTTATCTCATGTTCGTACTTGAACCGTCACAAACACCACTGGTGCTAAGCCTTATTTCTCAATCATAGATATTGAAAAAAGTACTACAATTATATGTACATTAGGTAAAACTGCCATATATTTACAGCTGAAAAGAAGTATGTTTCATACAAAAAGCAAAGCACTTTGCACTAATTTATTGAGCTGATTTGGTAGATATGTCTAGATAGTAAACACTGCCGTTTATTCTACGATACAATTAAGTCTTTTAATGTGAACCAAACATGATTTCTTCTAGATGAATGCATACCTGATATCTGCAATTTCATCCCTTTTATTGAGAATTTCAGTTGGCTCTTCAAAACTTACGCTCCGATTTCTAAATGGTTCATGCTTGTAACTAATGTATCTTTCGTGGAAATCTTCATAAGGAGCATTCCCGTCTGAAGAACTATGAAGAGAATTTACATGAATGAGAATGACCGGAGCATAGCATAATAATTGAAGCCTAGGAAAATGAAAGACCAAAGGCATGATGCTGAATTACTTATCATTAGCAAAATAAATCCCGGTCAGTGGATTGTGAAGTATTTCAGTGCCATGTTATTGCGTTCTAATAACCTAATATTATTACAGTGCGTTTTTTAACATAGATACCTATATGATCCATCAGGTTCAAACCCGAATATTCCTTCATCTTTGATAGGTGTTTGATTATAATTTTGTCCAATATATTGTCTGTATATAGCTTCCCTGTCTTCTCTTGCCATATTTTCTTGGCTCGTGGACATAACCAGGGGAGCATCTTTAATACCATCTTCATTAGAAAATATTTCATTTTTCCTTCTGAAAATATTGTTATTATTGTATAACAATATGCTACTATAAATAAGTATAAATACAGAGCTTTTGGGAATGGGTAGTGTTAATTTTAATGTACTTACACGTCCAAAAGGATTTCTCCCTCAGATAATGTTTTCTGAAGTATTCTCCTATTTTTCCTGCGAAGTGTTGTAAAGGGGATAGCTTCATCATCTGGTCTCGGTTCAAAATCAATAATAATTTCCTTTTCATTCTTCTCACTATCGTCAGTTGTGGTAACTGATGTTTCTGTTGACGGTTCAGATTGGAAAGTAGGAGTTTTTGAGAATGGATGCGAAGAATTTATAGTTTTATGAGAAGCATCGCTTGTGCTTTTTGATAGGATAGATCTTAATGAATTATCACTTTTAGCCTGCTTAGCTATCTCTTGTTGAAGATATTCTAAATTTCTTCTGTTGAGTGCCATACTTTTCTCAATAGTTTCTATGTCATCATCTATAGTGTCGTCTCTGTCGCTCTCATGAATGAATTGGAAATTCTGCTGGAAATATTCTTGAGCTTGCCTTTGTAAGGCGCTTAGCTCTGAAGACCTATCTACTTGTGAAGACGCAACAGATTTTACTGAAGAAGATGTGACATCATCCGAATCTCCTCTTTGCAAAAGTGGTGATGAAGGCATGACAGCTGTTGGCGATCGCGGTGATCTTGGGGGTTCCTCTGATTGAGTTCTGTGAAGCTTTTCGTGATCATTGCTGATGAAACTGTAAGCAATGTATGCAATATAATACCCGATACAATATTTAAATGAAGTACTTAGCATTATTGGTTATACCTTTCCACGGAGGCAGCCATATCAATTTGTGGATCACGGCCAGCTAGCCGATTTCCTCCTACTTCAGAGAAAGATTTTGTTAATCTTCGCGGTCCTACTGTGTAACCGTTCGTCTGAACGCCTGCTGCCACCATTTTCACCTAAAATATTCTTTAATTACTGAAATGTTTCTTAGCTATATTACAAATAATATTACTAAGCTGGTGATTGATGCTCGTTACCCGTTTAATAGTACGAGGGCTTAAAGACAAATAATTTGGAGGTAAAGGCTTCCTTCCTAAACAAACTTCAGTCTGCGTAGCCTGAGTCCTCATCACACCTTTCTTTATTGTATCTGCAAAAAATATAATTATTTTTAGAAATATTTAAAGCAACAACTGTCAGAGCCATCCAGCGTGAACATGAAGCAACTTTACCCAATAAGACGACTTTGGGTTGTTCTGTTTGCGTCGGTCGTTGCACAGATGGCGCTAAGTGCGCGGGCATAGGCGGGAGTGGCGGTGGATAGTGAATTGGGGCGGGCGCAGTTTGAGCCGCTATAAATTGAGGGTAGGGCGGGAACGGTTGAAACATTACAGGCAGTGTCGAATACGGCTTAGGCTCGGGCTGGAAAATAAATAAAATCACATGAATTACTTTTACTACAAACTGTCAAACATTTAACTCATGTGCTATAATAACAATAATGTCAATTACGGTATGATTAGCCAGTACCATATAGAGAGTAAAGGTTCTAAAAATGTGTAGTTAAAAATATCAAATCTCTGAATTTAAAAACATATTAAAAAAGAAGATAGTAAACATTTTAAATTACGCATAGGTGTCATCATAATATCAATGTATGTTAATGTAATATTATTGTATGGTTGTCATTAGAATATTAAAGCAAGATCCATAATACAAATACTGTTGTAATTATATTAGCACTGTTACCTTAACAACACGCCCATCTATGAGCCTCTCACAGTCCCGCCTGTATCGGCTGCCACTGACTGCAGCCGGCATTACTGAATCGTCGAAAGTTGTTAGAGTATGGGACCGAGCGAATGATACATGTTTTGTCCTGAGAAAAAGCAATACATTGTTATGTGAAAGATAACAAGAGGGGATAAGAAACGACCGAAGCTAGCAGTTTGTATTTTGACAGCCAGAATATAAATACAATTTGATACCTCTCACTACGTCTTCATGAGTTAAAGAAATCAATTATAACATCTGTTTAAAAGATAATTTAATACAGTTTTGCACAGTTGGTTAGTTGATAAAACTACGTGATATAGTATCCATTGCTGTGATTTTGTTGTAATAAAAATATTGAAACTTTTTGTAGATGCAATGTTGTTAATAAAAGTAATAGACCTAAGAGCCTAGATACTGGTGCCAATTCTCTTTTCACACACTCACCCAAATTACCTACGCCAAATTTTATGTGCTTCAAATTGAGTCCTACCATAACGATGCATATTTTAGTTTAAATTAACAACAGAATAAGTTAATTAACTTAGTTTAGTTTTAGTCTACTCAGATATACAAGAGAATTGGCACCACTAATATTTTTTGGTACATCCAATAGCTACGTTAATTTTTATATTTTAGTATCTCAATTTCATTTTAAGCTCAAACTATGTTTACTAACAGTTTCCTTCTAATAAACATACATTTTTAACAAATTTCTATCATAAAGTGGGGAACTGGAGACCTTTATGATGTTTTCATGAATAAGCTGAGTAGAATGGTATATCAAAACGGGAAGCGTGTAGTGCTGGCTAAGTTTAGTACAAAAATGAGTAGGCAGTAAACAAAATATTACCTGTGTGGCGGAATTGTGAGGGGCGGTGGCGGTGGCGGGGGTGGAATAGGGGTATGGGCAGGACACCTGGAAATAAAAAACAAATGACGACATTTAACAATTACCGTTATAATTATAGAGTATATTTAAAAGCACCTTGATAGACGAACGGCCATACACTGCATATTTTTATTTCATTGTTATGTAATAATGATAATTAATACTAGATATATTTGTTTATTTCAGAGCGATATCCTACTTTTTAGGGTTCCGTACCTGAAAAGGTAAAAAGGAACCCTTATATAGGATCACTTTGTTGTCCGTCTGTCTGTCTGTCTATCTGTCAAGAATTTTTATCTCAAGAACCCGTGGAGATATCAAATTGAAATTGATATAAAGAAGTACACGGGTTTGTGGTCCCTTTCGGCTGTAAAATAATCAAACCTGTAAGTCAATATGAAAAAAGGATATCACCGTTTATGTCGCAAAACTTCGCATATTAGGCGATTTTACATGGGAATCAAAACCTAAAGGGTACTTCCCGTTAGCCTAGAACCATGAAATTTGGCAGGAAGCAGATAAAATCTGAAAACCGTAAACATGTAGTTTTTTTTAATGCGGATTTACTAAAAAATATTCCTGAATCGCGCTGTTGAGAGTCTCCTACGAATAACGACCTCATTTGAAGTTCGCCTACTTTTAATCTTACCTACAAGTGTGTACGGAACCCTCGGTGCATCGCACTTGGCCGGTTTTTAATAGTTACATTTATAATGATGAAAGTAGTGCCTTTAAACAATCGCATAGAATAGAACTATTTATTGACATGAAAGAGGTAAATTATTATTGTTATAGTAAACTAAATAATTTCTCAGGTCAGTGTATATGGCACACTGCATTTTTATCTCACGTGCAGTTTGCACAGCAGTACACGTTGTATCTTGCATTTCTGTTGATTGGGTCGTTTTGTGCAGTGAAGACCTAAGTTTATTGCGAGGTTAGGCTATTACAACTGAGTGTAGTACGAAAAAAGCAAGATACAGCGTGTTATTATTGCTCTATACAAATTATTAAGGAGAAAATATTTGAGTGTTTGCATTTTGTATTTTTGATTGTAATGAATAAACTCAAAAACTAGACTAGACTAGACTAGACCAATTGAATGCTGTATTATTACTGAATAACATAGGCTATATATTATATAGCTTTTATCCGTGGCTTCACTCGCGTGTAGAAAGAGAAGAATCCGTAATCTTCCATGAAGAGCAATTTTACGGGTAAAAGTCCTAAATATATCCGGATCCAGTCTATAAGCTACTTTCAATCCAAATTTCATTCAAATCCATTCAGGTGTTGCATCGCGATGAGGGTATAAACACACACATACTTACACACAGACTTTCGCATTTATAATATAATATGTAGTGTGATTACTGTTATGCTACGCGAGCAAAACGCTAGTTATAAATTGTCGACACTATGCAGTGTTACTCTGGCCCAGTGAGGTGCGGATTAAGGATCGACGTCATTGAAATTCTTTTCATCAGGTTTTCTCACGCTTATTTCCCTCACCAAAATCCTGTGGTGTTCTAAATTATCAATTCCATCTGCTATATGATAAAATATCAGCTTTAAAATTACATTTGATGCAAGATTCAATGTCATTATATTTAATTGTAAAATTAAATTACCATTATATTAAAATATAACATTATTTTCTAACTTGAAAATCTGAAAGCGTTGAAAGTTACATTAAAAGTACGAAGCTAAATAAATGGTCTAATCTTGATCAAAAGTCTAGACACATTTATTGAGTGGCTTACTATAGACATTGAGATTTTCGTAGACATAGTGTCAGCTTTTTGATAAATTTATGAGTTTAATAAAACAGTAAACAACAAGATTTCTTAGCTTATTTCAAGGACATTGACTCGTGTATATGAATGTGAATAGGAGTCAGGGGAGATAAATCAAAAACAGAAGATAAGATATATAGATAGTTGGATGAAGGTTGAAAATGATTACTGAGACGACGGCTGATAAAGTAAATGAATCAAAAATATATTGAGTAGACCCAAATAACATCAAACAAGGGAAAGAGGATGGCGATGGAATAACCATGAGAGTGAAGATATGACAAATATTTGAGTAAAATATCCGAAATATTATGGAGCAGATGGAATCGAACACTTTACAAAAGGCAATTGGAACGGCGAGGTGGGCCGAATCGTCACTAATTAAATAATATTTTAAGAAGAGATTTTTGTCTTCTTTTATACCATAATATGGCCACCTAATAATAATATGCCTAAGCGAGTAAGTAACATGCGGCGTAAAAAAAACGTTCTAAATTTAAATAATTCTATAATTTTTCAAAGTGAAGACTACGCCTTAACAGTCCTCTAAAGAATACTCCCGTAGCAGTTAAATCCTACGTTCAGACATTAAAGAGTAACTTTTTTATAGAGGCTTACGTTAATGGCACTTTTATGTGGAAAGTGAGAATTTAAAAACTCGGCGCGTGATTTGCCTTTAAATTAGTTTTTCAGTTTTTCAGAAACTGCGTAAAACTTTTTGATTCTATTATTCATTTCATTAGTCTCACTGAAAAGGGTTTGAAATGTGTCTAAAATAAAATAACTAAGTTATTTAGAATTATACACACAAAAGACTGCCTAGAATACATTTGTTGTATTAATATACTCTAAGCTGACAAAAATATATACAATGCGAATGCGAATGTGAAGAAGACTACTTTACAGAGTACACTCTCTGCCTACCCCAAAAAGGATTTCAGTGATGGTATGTAAGCAGTTTTTGTATAAAAGTAAATAATCGTATTCTCAAGGTGTTGTTTAAAAGCCTTGGCTGCTACTTAGTACCTTAAACTTGATGTCTGCACACTTTTCCTCGCGATTATCGCAGCTACGTCGTTTTATTAATATTTCTTAATTACAAATCACTATTATATAAAGTACTTACGGTATTATTGATGGAGGTCTAGGCAAAGAGCCTCCTCTACTGACTGACGCGATTTGGTCCACATTATAATTTTGGGGCCAACCCGCGTTATCTTCTATTACCGATCTGAAAGAAGTAAAATATGTTGAGTGCACTTCTTTCTGGAATACCTTGAATTGTACATTGAAAATACACAGGCTTAAAATTGGTGACAGTTTTTTTTTATTACAATATAATAATTGAAGAATAATTATGTGTGTGTGCATATTCCCTGCTTATCTTAGGTACTACATTATGATGGCGTTGTATTTCTTTATACAGCCAGGTGATGGACGGGACAAGCAAGTCGATCGCCTGACTTTAAATATCACGCCCGCCCTTGCAACAGAAATGCTATGCAGGGCCATTCAAGACCTTTAATTATTGTAGGGCCCTGCATGACACTGCACTATACTCGTCACCTCGAGACTATATTTCACAAGTCTTCTTTGTCGAATAAAATCACTAGCTACACTGCCCTTCAACAGGCACACAGTAATGTATTCTCAATACTGACACTGCTAAGTGATAAAAAATATCTAGAACCAATTTATATTCTTTAAAGGTGCAATTTTACATCGTAATTAAGAACTTAAAGTGACCTTTTGTTTACATATAGTCCTAAAAATATGGAATACAATTTATGCAAGGCCGAAGAGCCGGGGTCTAAGGGCTTTCTACTATGCAAATTGGAAACAAGCGTTATAATTTGAGGACAATGATGCCATGGTTGGTATAATAATAATAAATGTGGCTATAGACGGTCATCTTAAATTATGCGCCCGAGAGTAAAATTTCACTCGGGAGTCAAGGTTTTTGCACATTTATACAGTATTCCATAATCAGTAGCTTAAAATGAATTACGAGAACTATTTAATATTATGGTGTAACTAAACTTAGGCGGCCATTCAATGTTTACCACTATTAAAATGTTTTTAATGAGCGTGTTTACTTAGTGCAAATTCTGTTTAGCCTATAGCTGCAAACTCATTTATTTATCATGACAATGTAATCACAATTATTTATAAGCATTTCCATATTTTATCCGGAGTAGAAATTTATGAAAAGCTTTCAGCTAATATTAAATGTGACCTATTTTACTTTTATGTCTGTTTTCACTTTTTCATTCCTTACGTTTTTAAACACGTGAATGATATATTTAAACATCGTTGGACTACGCGAACAATATTTTACCGCCAAAATTTGCCTAGAATTTCTAACAATATTTTTGGTGTACATATTTTTTTTTTACTGACTTATGTATTTAAATGTGTATTAATGACTCAGCCGCTCCAAACATTTATTTTGTAGGGCAAATGTCTCGCTCAACGTGACTTTAAAAGCCTACAAAAACCTTACCCCAAGAGCTAAGTCCGGAAAGCGTTACCAGTAAATTTATAGCTTTTACCTTACCTACCTTACCTAAATAATGACATGATATATAGCTTTTGTAAATCTAGAAAGTATTTAGCTCAGTAGAAAATATTACTTGCATTTAATTATAAAATATTTTAGTAGTAGTTTTTACCAAACATTTTAATAAACCATAGGTATTTATTAGAAAAATGTCACACTGGAAGACTGTTAAAAGTGATAACCAAAAAAATTTAAATACAAACTTGTGTTTCGTAATCATATCACAAAAGCCAGAATTTGCCAGACATACTCAGTTATCAGTAAGCATACATAGATACAATTTCAGTAAATTTTATAATCATTTATACTAGGCTATGGCTTATGAAAACCTACCACTGCGGTCTCGCTATGTTCCCTACGTAAAAGTAATTTTAACGAGCTCGAAGTTACCCTGAAATCAATTTACGTATGAGGAAAGTTGTTCAGATAACCAACCTTCCATGGTAATGTAAATTTTAAGGTTGCCTTGAGTGCTTCGTCACCATTTGCGTGAGCTCAAAATAAGTGGGCCAATATTTTATTATAGCCTCCTTAGGGCGAGGATATTTTCACTCTCGCTCGTTGAGAAGGCATTAAAATTTTTCCGTCCTTAATAAATTTGGACCAGGTTCGGTCATAAAGTTTAGGAATTCATTGGAAGGTCCCTAATTGATAAAATAAATTGTCACTTAATTCTTGGTTCAATTTAGTTGAAAAGGTATTCTATTGAAATTATGTTTCCCATACAAACGCAGTTCCTTGTCTATTATTAATTTAGATATCATAACTATACACTTTTGTCTGCCAGAAACGTGATAATAATATAGGAATTGGAGCGACGTCATTTATCTATAATTCCATATAAAAAAAAAAAACTAATGAAACTTGGTATGTCTTTCTATTTGACCATCCGTAGGTATGTTAGGCCGATACCTAACTAGATTAATGCGCGTGGAAAGATTTCCCATCCCGTCGAGGCCGCGGGAAGAAATCTGGTTTCCTAGTAATTATATTTTCATAGGTACGCTTTACATGACCTTCATTTGCTGCCTGTGGCCTTACTCTGCATTTTACATTTAATTATAAGTGGACTATATTTCGACAGCAATTCAGCCGCTTTGTTCACAAAGACTGGGCAGTCTCGCGGTTCTATCCCGTCAAAATGCTCTATAACAGTGTATAAAATTACGTTACTCTTAAAAAGAACATAAAAGTATGCAAATCTCACTGTGGCCATTCCATCCGGGTGAAGTCTTCATCTTCAGGCATCCACGTGTACCGTTTGGGGTCAGGTTGGCTACAAACGGAGCGTGGCCTTCGGCGAAAGTATGAGCATTCGAGGTCCGCATCATATGCACACAGCTCGGGCGGAGCCGGGGTGGGTTGGCCGAACCTGCTGAAAAAATAGTACTAATAACACAAACGCCTCAAAGAAACATGAAAGGGAGGTAAAACTGAGAGGTTAAAATTGGAGCCGCCCAACTAGGGTCTGGACAAATTTGACTTACTATAAGCAGTTATGCGTTGATCAGTTTAATTCTATTTCCTTCAGAGTTTGATATGAGTTCGTGAGCTTTCTACACAAATCAGCCGAGAAATTCCAAAGTAATCGATAAGTAACGTATTAAAATCATAATTTCGTGCGTTTTGAAGTCTGTAAAAATGCTATGTACCTAATAACGTACGATTTTCTTAATTCACAAGAGTGAATCTGGTTCATCACGTTTGCAATCTTTCTGTGGACCTGACAAACTGTACACAGATGCTCGCAGACTTATGAATAAGGATGAAGGGAAACAGCGTAGCAATTGGCAGTCTATAAATCCTGGCTTAAGGGAGAAACGAAGTGTATTTTGTGGTACTACGAACGTAGCCGGCTAAACGTTTTTGCGGTGTACAAGCTTAGAATACGTTTCCAATAACAAGTAGGCTCGTAATATAGAACAGCTCAAATACATTTTGATTTTGAGATGTACTAGGTACCTACAGTAAATTTATATCTAAATCTCAGTTCATTTAAAATTGATTATCTTGTTTAGGATAGGAGGATTGCAAAACGAATAATTTTCCGAAGGCAGTTTACAAACGTCTTTTATACCAGTAGGGTGGCAAACGAACATCCGGCCCGCGTGATGGTCAGCGGTTACCGTAGCTTATGAACGCTTGCAACACCAGGGGCATAACTTGCGCGTTACCGACCCTAGACGTGATCGATCATTAAAGTTATTGTATAGTACTTAATAGGGGTTGTTAGCGACAGGCTTACATACTACCTTGTTACAATACTCTTTGGTTTATATATTTTAATTGTCTATTAAAAAATGTCTGTTGATTTTGTCTTCTCGTAAAAATATCTTTCATTCCTCCGATATAATATTTAAGTAATTGAACCAGCCTAAACGTAGGCAACAGGGGTGATATAGAAAAAAAAAACGTGTATTCATAACAACACATAAACATAACGAAGGGAAAACCAATTTAGAAGAAGAACATAACGTCGTTATGATATAGATAATCATACCTGGGGTACCGCTGTATTGGTGCATAATCGGTGTTGAGATTCTCATCGGAGGGCACGCGACGACGGACACATACGGATAGAAACGATGCTCTGCGAACAAAATACACAATAAAACCACCAATACCAGCAATATCCTATCTATTAGTAAAGGATCGGTAGGATTAGCCATGTTTAATAACTATAATCGTGAATCCTATAGAAAACGAAGGAAATGTATGAGAATTATAAGTTTTTCATTTTTATTAATCTATTTCGTTTTCTATAGCGTTAACGATGTAGATAGTAAACATGGCTTATTCTGCTGTTTTTTAAATGGTCTACTTGCAAGGCCACGTAAAGACCAATAATTTTTTTGGTTAAAACTTCTCAATATGGAGCGAACATCCCATGCGTCCTTTAATTTTTTTTCACCTAATCGTTTAATAGGTCGTAATGGTTTCTCCGTGACGTTTTGCTGTACGAAAAAGCTCGTGATAATTGTCATTTTATCCTTAACGTTGGAAAACTGATGCTGTTTGCTAAAACGGGACAAATAGCCTTTGTAAAGGAGTACTCAGGAAATGGAAGCGTTGAAAATATTCAAGTGTCCGTCTTTCGACCTAACACGATTACAAGGGTACAGGATAATAAAACGGCCAATTTGTTACCTTTACTTCTCCTAAGAGGTATCCATTTATCGCCGGAATTAGCTTAGTTTGGTGCTTGGATATTTGAGTGGCTATCTTTATTAACTTAACAGTAGCAGAAGTTCTTACTTATATAAAGTAATATTTACTTTTGGCCAAAAGCAAAACCGTAGCTGAACCACTAGTATAAAATATATGTAATCAAAATGTCTGCCTACAAATTTTATGACAACACGTACCGCGAAAACACAGACTAGATATTTTTCTTAGAGGGAAAGTGTAATATTGCCAAATCGGCAAGTAGTCTTTTCGTGCCGAGGTCAGATAATTTGGGGTTCAGCTCAGGTATTCGTATCACATCTGATCTCATAAAGAGCCAATCCCTTTGTAATACCTAATAACGAAAGGTGTCCAGCGTAGGGCTGGCTGTAAGTATTTGTTAAAGAGCATCGATAAAAGTTTAATAAATAAATAATTAAATACTTGCTTCATACCAATAATTTTCAATTTATTAATATCTAACACACTATATAGTTATAATGTATGATCTTGATAAATTAAAACGGACTTCTAATATTATAAAGTTGGAATCCAAAATAATAGTCCAATCTTTTGTGATTAATTTCAAAGGTTCTGATTATTTTTTCTATTTACAGTAATTTTATGTAAAATATTACAAACTTAGGTAAACCATATTAAAAATAAACTGTAATAGTTCCTGCTACAAAAAAAGGTTTTTTTTTTTCTGTAGATACAGAGATACAAAGGTGCTTGACCCTAGTGTTACATTTTTATGTTGAGTTCCGATGAAAATCGACGCATGTGTTTTCATAGAATCTGTCACATGACCGTGTTCAACAATTATCGAGTTTCGTTCGTGGGTATGTCCAACCTTTTCTTTTTAACCACCGACTGGCAGTTTTGGTCTGCATTTGTGAGTAAGGGAGTTTGGTCACGATCGGTGGAAATGGGTGGCAAAAATGCCTCTTACGAACTGGGTCACTGGTTTGTATCCGATAATTACACAACAGTTTGGTAGTACGTGTCACATTTTTTTTAACTGAATTCTCTTCTTTTGAAGCTCGACCAAGACTGAACTGTCATCAGCGTTACTTCTAAAGTGAATTCTAACAGCTGTTTTGAAAATAGAGGAAGAGGGAATAGTTTACAGCTGGTGCGAAGGAGAAATCAATATTGATTGTCTATCGAGAACTATGATCGAGAATTACGTGTGACAACAACGGCTTAATCGTCCGGGATTAGAACGTGTACCTAAGAACGGTGCTCTTACCGCCTATTACGTTGTAGTACATGACATGGAGAAACATGATGTGAGAATTGATGGAAAATATTATTGATAAAATAATCTTCAAGAATTCTAGGAATGTTACATATTCACTTAGTTTCACATGCGTGAACAACTTTCGCCCCTTTTAGTAGAACACAAACTTTCCCGCATATGTAGACAAAGCGACATATTGATCGAAAACTTTCGATGTAGGTATTCAAGTCTCAAAGCGAGAACATTTCGTAAAATCATATCCATACAAACAATTCTTATGGGAATAAGTTTCCTCATATCCTATGCCTGAGGATGTTGTGGCTGATAACGCGCTTAGGAGATGACAGGGTTCAAGGTCTCAATGACATCTTCAAAACTCCCTGTTAAGTTTTTCTGCTACGACCCTAACGTTTACTAAGTTTATCCATAAATATGTAAGTTAATGGGGCTGGAGGATGAACTGATTGAGCTTTCTTTGATGCTGTTTTTTCCTTACTTTCATATACTAAACTAGCTTTTGCCCGCGAAAAACTCGGGATCTTTTTACCCCGTTTCACGCCTTTGGGGGCTGAATGTTGAAAAAGCCTGAAACACGTATTTACTTATTAACACGTGTACCCCTTTTTCAGTTGTGAATTTTGGGAAATCCTTTCTTAGCAAATACCTACGTCATTATAACTACCCGCGTAGTAATTGCAGCGTAATCCGGTCTGTGATTTAAGCTGTGTGTTGATGTGTCAGTCAGCAACGGTTGCCTTTTATATATACAGATATAATAAACTGATGGGTCTGAAAGTACGCGACAGGAAATCTTAGAAAACTTGCAATTTCATTAGGGCAGCCCGACTGAAGCACAAAGGATAGGCACATAGATATAATCCCGTTCAAAATACGAAGCCGGGGTTGTACCACCTTACAGAACATCGCACTCGCCTTTAATGTGCTCCTGCGGTGGGTAGGGTTTCTGGGTAGTACTCTTCTTTCCACTATTGTAGAGTTAAGCAAAGGTGGCAAAGTAAAATAATGTAGGTCGTATTTTACTTTGCCACCTTTGCTTAACTCTGTGTGTGTCTTTTTGGGTCTAAGCCGAATAAACAATTTTAACTTTCTTTTTTAATACTATAATAATATTTATTTATTTAATATAAAATACGTTCCTAAATAAACTCGTCCAAATGGGCTGAGGGAAAACACAACTCCAAAAGTACAGTAATGAAAAAGATTTTCTTATTAATCGATGAATATTTATTTTACAATTATTAATAAGAAAGATGTAATAATACCGTTTACAGTATACATACAGTAAATTAAGCGTGACATTGAATTCCTTCCCTTACCAATCAGCCCTTCATTTCTAACGGATTACAATAGCAAATGTTTGATCGTTAATTTATCTTAATACTGGTTAAATTGAATCGTCGTGAAGGAATTTGAATATTAAATTAGCTAATTCATCAGGTAAAATTATTCCAGTTGTATCCAACATTTAGAGGTATCGGTGTAGTCTATATTAAATAAAATATCGTTCTAAAAAACATTGAAAACGTAATCCAATTAGTTCAATTTGTACGGATCTGTTTTCCGTATTTCTTCCTTCCCCTTATCCTTAATAGATTTAAACGATCTTTTAGATGCTTTTAAAAGTCATATTAGCCAAGATTAATTGTAATTAAAAAGGTTGAGGAATGATCTGCCAACCAGATTGCGTGAAGAGGGTACCGTAATGAATGGTAAGTTTGTCTTTTCTGCTTTTTATGTGAAAAAATATCTTGACAGTTTTAACTTCAAATGTAAACATGTTTGCATTCATAATAAATCCATATCAAATAAGTTCATAACCAACTTGATATATTTAATATGGATGTGTATCTATTTCTTGAAGAATTTTGTAAAAATATATATTTTATATAGCTTTTTCCCCGCGACTTCGAAAGTTGCATAGAACATTGACTATCTAGTCTAAATCTAAATTATGTATGAGTATTACCTGTTGGCTCTGGAGCACGGACTCTCAATATGGTACTGCGAGAGGCATCCGAGGAATCGGTCTTTCTTGGACTTTTCCAATTCCAACAGGTCCAGTTGCTTGTTGCTGATGCAGTACTGCTCTCGGAACTCCTGTATTAAAAAAGAACGATCTAATAAAATAACCAACAATATTTCCGCAACAAAAATTTATGAGCCGTGGTGGCCGTGTGGTATGAAGCGTTGCCTGCTATTCTCGCGACGCAAGTTCGAAACCCAATGTACAATGAGTTTTTCTAACTTAAGTGCAGTGTTTAGTCACACCACAAGCTATACGGTGTAGGAAAACATCGTGAGGAAACCTGCATAAGTGCCCAATAGACGGCGACATACCACACATCTGTCACGTTGGCACCAAATTATCTTGGGTGGAAAGTGGGTGTTGTAACACCTCTGTCTAAAATATTTCCATGCCATTGTATATTGGATGTAGATTGGATGGAAGAAATCGCCACTAACAACCAATAAATGTTTAAAAAGAAAAAAATGCTGTATTGTTTTTTATTTTATTAAGGTAGTAAAGTGTAAATAGGTATCTACATTAGTGAAGACATTTCGTTCCGATAGGAAATAGAGAGAGCGAAGAAACAATCTAAAATCCATTAGAAGTTGGAAGTTGGTAGCGGTTTGCAAGCGTCCACAGTAACCACGAACTGTTAATCGGACCATTGTTTGCCACCTATATACATATGATGTATTGAACCAAAATTGGTATGGTGTTTATTGCGCATCTAATTATTTGGATATTAAGTATTCACTATTTTAGACTTCAATATCATCATAAAAGCATTGCAATTCTTCAATTTATGAAAAAGTATTTGAATGCAAATTTGCATGCGAATGTAGCATCCTTGTTTATAGAAACAACAAGAGGTACTTTTCAACTTTCTTGTCAAACAAACACAATATTTCAGCTGAAAGTGTAGCAAAGTATCCCGCCACGTAGTCTTCATTGGCTTAATGTAATTTAATTTAGTTAAGTGTAACGTTGGGAGAAAGTTCTTCATTTGTGTAATCCATCAAATTACATCTATGAGTGAAGTGAAGTTGGTACCATCTTTTAAGGTGTTGTTTACCGAGCGTAATAAAGTGGATTGTATGGGGGTCGAATTTTCAAACGAATGCGTCTTATACCTTGAGGTAAGTAATAATAAATTAATTATGTTTGCCCGTAGGTAAATTGAATATGGACAGCTTACTCTTCGAAGTTATGCTTCCCCTAATGTCAATAACTTATAGATCAAGTTAGGAATATAATTTTATGAAGATGGTAATGGTAAACATGTTAAGATAGCCATCACTCAGCAGTAGCTGATGCAAGAAACAGTAGTATGATATAAAATATTTGATTTTGGAACAAATAACGAAAACCACTACAGCCATCATTGAAAGCGAGTTTCGTTACCAGTTACGTAAGAAACTTCTTTTAGCATGAAATCGTATATTGAGAAAACTCAAGGCAATATCTATAAGTAGGTAGGTTAAGATATGTTTTTGTAAATAGTTTAATCTGTTTTGTGTCAATTAAGGCAAAACACAATATAAGCGTCTGTAAATAAAACATGTATTTCACTGAGATCAAATCCTTGCCTACAGAAACGTGTAAGTAAGCAGTTTGTGTAATTGATAGGTCAAGGCAAACAATAAACATCGGACCAGAATAGTCAAAGATCTATCTAGTTAGCAGAATATTGTACGGTACGGTAGCAGAATATATATATATATATATATGTTTCTCTTAGATTTATTCTATTATCAAAAGCGGAGGATGGAGGATGCATATAATCATGCTACTGTTCAGTAGCATGATTATATGCATCCTCCACCATCAGCTAGAATACGCCGACTTTACATAAAACTGGCGGTTAATAATAGCAGACACAATAATTTTAGTAATGATCGTACAAAAAAGTCTGTTCATGTATGTATTCGTTGATCTTGTTGGGTAATGCATTTTTTTTGTAAATATCATCCTCTTCATAAAGTTGCTTGCTAGTAGGTATATTTGAATATCCAATCTCGAATACACATATTTTCCATAATACCCGTGTACTGTAATTAATTAATGTCAGTCATTTAGTGACGAATTATTCAGAATTTTGTAAGATGAGGCACTTTAGTATAAGGCATCTAAAAAAGAAGAAGAAGGTTTGAGAGGAAGAGGAAGGCCGACGCTGACATACATGATAGATCGTTTGTATACCACTAAGGTGACAAACTAGCATACGGCCCGCCTGATGGTAATCGGTTACCGTAGCCTATGGACGCTTGCAACACCAGGGGTATCACGCGCGTTGCCGACCCTGGATAACTCTCTTCACACGCTTCTTGAAGAACCCCATGCTGTACGCCTCTGTAAAGACCTGGGCGGCGAGTTTAATCCACATGATCGTGCGCGGGAGGAAACTCTATTGGAACATCCAAAGAGTTAAAGAGAAGGTCACTTTCACGTCTTATAGGGAAGTCTTAGAGATTGGTTTAGACAGGGGACTATTGAGGGAGTTGCATCAATTGCACCGAAAATACCTCAGATGATAAGTGTATGATGATGATATTTTGGAACTAACCTGCTTGGAGTACATGGTAGTCTTGCTGGCTGGCCGATCGTCGCTGGCCTTCTGCCACTTTCTTCCTGCGTTCTCATCCTCTGACTCGTAGCCTTTGGCCGAATGTGCTATGTCTGCCTGTTGGACAAAATAAAACATTCAAGTTACAAACGTAGTATGTAAAGGCGAAGTCCTTTTAGAGTAAGCAGAGAGTATAGAGCTCATTTGCACACTTGTACCATCCTATCTCTTTGGTCATCACATTTCAGTCCAAGGTAGTTTCTTATCTGTGTTCCGATTGGACGTTACTACTTTGCTGACAGGGAAACTACCTAACAGTGATGTTAAGCTCTACGTAAAAGTTTTAAAATTATGTGGTTTTTATTAACGCCATAGCTTCAATAAAATGTTTCATAGGATTTTAATTTTTAATTAATATGTAAGATAGTTGTGAAAGATTCTCCTTGACATGCATTATGTTAGTAACGAATTACATACGTACGTAATTTAAGCTTGTTTTTTTAAAGCATTGAATATTCTTAATAAAATGTAAGTTAACATATTTGTGCTCTTAGAAGTCAATAAGAATGCCTTTGCCTTGCTAAGTAAGCACTGCAATAGCGAACTCATTAAATTGCAGATTGCAGTTGAAAACTGGGACCGTTTTTCCAAACGGTCCCGGTTCGGTTAACTGAAGCTCAACTTTCAATAGTATGCGATTCCTCCCATACTATTGAAAGTTGAGCTTCAGACGTTCAAGTAATGAAACATACCTTAGAAGTACAAACTTTCTACGTAACGTACAAACAAGAAGTAATTAAAAATACTATTTAAGAGAGGTAGGGCGATTTGGGATTTCCCGTGGGTTATCCCATTTAAATTGGAGCCGCCCGACTGTGGACTGTAGCGCTGCCTTACAGAAGACTGCAGTGAAATAACACTACTTGATGTAGTGTTGTGTTTCTGCGGTAAGTAAGGTTGCCAGTGCTCCACGAGGATACGCTGGGCTAGTATCGCTGCTAGTACAGTGAGTCCTCATCAGCAACATGGTTGGCACCCCGTAGTGATACCCCTGGTATTGCTAGCGGCTATAGGCTACGGTGACTGCTTACCATCAGGTGGGCCGTAGGGTTGTGTGCTACCTTAGTGGTATAAAAAAAAAAACTTATTTAAATAATACAGTAAAGGCAACATGACAGACTGAGTTTCGAGCAATTGTTTATGGTATGTACATATTGCATAATGTATGTGTTTCAATAATATATGGAAAGTTTGCCTTGTATGATGATCAATTTCATTAACAACAATGACACTATAATTACTTAGGTAGTATAAACATCGACTAATCCCCATCTGCCTGTGCCGGTAGCAGGAACATTGTCGACAACGTATTCGAAAACGTAACTCGTGAAATGTCAAAATTGTCATACTAATTTTTAGTTCCACTTTTCACCGCCACAGCGGTGTTAATTTTTCAATACAAAAATAGTCGAAGGCGATACGAAAACGTTTTCGACAATGTTCCTGCTACCGGCACTGATATTATAATATATTAACATTAACATATTCACACATAATAACAAGAGATCCATGCAAATGTGCACTGCAATCATAACAATGGCTGAACCCCACGATTAAGCGAACCTAACGACATTTGAATGTCGGCTCACGTCACTGTTTGCCCGGCCATTTCCGTCTACAGTTGCACTAGGTCTTAATTACAATAATGGCCTTAACAATAGCATAGTATAAGACAAGTTTCTTCCCAAGAATGTAATAAAGCCTCATTTATACCTTGTCAAAAATAGAAGATCAGAGTAGACATATATGCAGAAGCAAGCAATAAAAATATGCCTCATTCAAATTAACTAAACTATATTTTTGCTTCTTATCAGATCTTCCTTTAATAGAATTAGCAAAAATATTTTAGAAATCGAATTTAGTCTCATTTGTATACCTGCTACTACATAGAGAAATAGGTCATTCATTCGTTATAAGTTTATCGGCTATTTTGTCGTCAGCGAAAAAATTGCTTTTGTACTTCAAGTTTTTTCTTTATAAATACAGAGTACAGCCTTGTTTGAGACGAAGTAATTAATTGCGAGTCTGATTAAAAAGAAATGGAGGGATAAAAGAAAAGTTTTTGTGGTTGATATTGGAAACGGATTTTATGGCGAAGTAAGAGAAATTCAAACTTCTATGATATTTAAAACAAACTCTTAAGCATTTTAAAAGTAAAAGTAGCAGTTATCAATATTAGATTGTTATTCCAAAGGTTTATACTTTTTAAGTTTTTTTCCCGGAGCGGTTGAGATATGTAATTTATATTTGTATCACAAAATGTTACTCGTTAAAAATACCGAGTGTAGCGAAAAACATATTTCAGTAAAATACTCCAGCGTTCCATCACATTAAATAAAATGTGGTCCATTTCTAGAACTCGCCGCATTTTGTGACATAAACAGGAGATAAATAAAATGGAAAACTTATCTCTACCGATGAAGTGGTACAGTTGGCACATTTAATCGTGTACTTAATATTATAACTCGACCCGAGAACTAAGCTTTAAATCACCTTTTTTATACCACTGAGGTAAATAAGCATATTTAAGTTAAATAATCGTTTTTTGTAAATAGTTTAATTTGTTTTGAATAATATGGGAATAAGTATAGTATACATTTATATGCTATATTATACGAGTTATTATTACAAAGGTACTAGGTACATCAGTTGACAATTATTATTTGTACGGTAACCAATTTTGGTGGAAAACTAGTAGTATTTTTTTGTCTAGGAATACAATATCAGTTAATTGCCGTAATAAAGCATATGGTTGAAGTCTATGCAATCTTCACAGATATGGCTTAATTATAAGTAAACAGAAGTGAGTTGCTAAAGACCAGGCAGTTTTTTTGAGCCGCTACAGTTTCTAAGACGGATACGACTCTCTTGATGGTATGCGGAAACTGTAACTTATGGACGCATGAAACACGGGGTACCTATAACACACGCCCTGTAAAAATCTCTTCATACCATTCTTGAAGAACTAGGTGATATCAATGTCGGTTAAATTAGTGTTCTTCATCATTATCATAATCATCTTGTTCTTTCCCATCTCAAACAATTCAGCCACCTTTTTTCGTTTCCCGCAAAAGAAATAGCCAACAACAAGCACATTATTTGATGCGTCACCTGTCAAGAGTTGCAAAATAGAAAATAGAATAACAGATGCAAAATTCGTTCGTAGCACTTTCGTAGCCATTTCGTAGCAGTTTGTTTAAAGCCAAAGGAGTTTGCAACTCGGTCAGTCCGAGAGTGGAGATGTTAACGACGCGCGCTTGCATCATGAAGCTTTCAACTATTTGGAATTCAGTAAATATGCTTAGTTATATGTCGTATAAAAGAGTCGTTAAATTATGGCTGAGGTCAAAGAAGCTGACAAAATATTTGATATGGATAAAGTATGTACGTAATGTTTACAAAACGCTTACAAATTCTTATTCAAATTAAGCTCAGATTAAACATGGATATTATCACGAAATAATAATGATTATGATCATTAATTACATCTCATGATGGAATGTAGACTATCGCACAAAATAATTAACATAAAATGTGATCATCTTCGTTAAGGCTGATTATATATCAACGAATCAAAGCTTTAATAAAGTCCTGTTATTTATTGTTGACTAATTTTACTCGAGCGTATTTAATTATACCGATTAACTAACAAAAGGTTAGGGAATTTGAAACCTACCTACCTTTGATTATGACATCGTTTAGATTACGTTCTAATTAAGATACAAAAATTGGCCGATTGCAATTTATAACCTCAATTCTAAGCGCGTGGAAATTTCGTTAACACGTATTTGTAAAGAGCTGCGTTCCTGACTGGAATCCCCGACCGCTCACGTTTTTTTAATCTATTGTTCCAGCATTATTCAGATTTTTTATTATCAATGATGGGAACTGGAATGGTAGAAATATTATTTATTAATATTTACACTTTCAGTCTTGCCATATAGGGAATATGGCAGAATAGGGAATATTATAAAGAATTAAGAGAGGTAGGTAAGCGTTAAAAGAGGTAGGCCGAATCGGGATCTCCCGTGGGTTTTCCCATTAATATTGGAGCCGCCCGACTGGGGACTGTACCCCCACCTTACAGAAGACCGCAGTGAAACAACACTACTTTGATGTAGTGTTGAGTTTCTGCGGTAAGTAAGGTAACCAGTGCTCCACGAGGATACACTGGGCTGTAAGTAAGTAATGCTGCTAGCATAGTGACTTCTCATCAACAATAGGGTTAGCAACTCGCTAATGATATCCCTGGTATTGATATCGGCTATAGTATATAGTGAATGCTTACCATTAAGCGGGTCGTATGCTTGTGTGCCACCTTAGTGGTAAAAAAAAATTGCAGGCAGACGAAAATTCAGTTATCAAATATTTATTCAGTCAAGGTATAGTATAATGTGACAGATTTAAATATAAAGGCCTGAGCTCAAAACACCTGCGTCATTCGGAAATGCAAGCATTTGAATTTTATAAGAGTGCCAATCTGTATTCATAGTATACCTTTAAACGGTTTCTCAGTGAATTGCTCCTGAGATTTTCTTTTCAGCGTAGTTAAGTAGCTTCATTTTCACTTTAAATAAAACGTTTTCCATTTAAATAAAGGTAGGCAATTATATTATTCCTTGAGTAAAATTTGTGCTCACCATATCTTTAGAACTTAGTTGGATGTAAGAGCGTGAGAAGAATTATTGCAATTTTTTGTTGTTTACTTACTCGCATAAAATTGGACACATACCTACTAATATATTATAAAGTTGTGCAGCTACTCGTGATGTGTAAATAGCTGTAATTATGTCTAACATTTCGTCACAAATAAATAACATTTCCCACTGGTAACTTGGTTTTAAAACAAAAATAGTGGCTGTCAAGGTACGCATCACAGCATATGAGTCGGTATTACTGCCAAGATACGCCAATAGAATAATTGATGTTTCACATCAACAACATAAATTAAGAGAGAGAAAAAGGGAGAAATTAGCTGATAAACTTTTATACATTTTAATATAAATAAATCAAAATTATATCAAATTATCACTATCTCATTACATGATTAAATTAGTTGCCGCTAAAGTAGAAATCTACAGAACACGGAATTATCTGTTCCTTATGCCGACCCCTTTACTAGAGCAACGATATCATTAACTTAAATGTTTTAATGAAGCAAAATCTTCAATTAAGTTTTGTTCGCTCTAAGCTTATAACTTTTGCCATAATTTGAAGACAGCCACCTGGAGAGTTGAAATAAAGGGTTCCACGGGTCTTCACGCCCCAGACGGAATTTCATTACGGCCGAATCGGGTTTTAAACGAGCTATATACTACTAATGGAATTTTATTATAAAAGAATACTTTTATCTTTAATAAGGCAATCTTTATTAAAGTTATCGGATTTTTTATTACTAAAAGAAAGTCATTTCATTTTCCAAAGGATTCATTCAATATATAATACTTATTGTATTATTTATATTGTTATATACATGTAATCAGTGCCGTCACATTTATTTTCTTATTGAATCGAGAAAAGTACCTATATTAAGTACTGAGGTATACCTCATTATAAAGTACACAGAATAACAAAGGTACTTAAAAGTAAAGCTATATAAAGGCGTTGACTGTATAAAAGCGTTAACCCTGACCATTTCTCAATTATCCCTCATAATCGTTCAGTTTTTGGTATAAGTATAAGTATAAGTACCAAATATTGTTAGGGTCGGTATTAAACTAGCCCAACTGAGTGGGTTATCCGATTTTTTTCACATAACGTAATCTATAGTAAATTATTTGTACAACATTTATCGCTCACCTGAGTAGAGACGGATACGCCCGAGCCACTGGCGCCACCTGTAAATAATATTTATTGTAAGTTTCACTATCGATATAAAAGCGAAGGGCTCAGAACGTACCGATATTGCTTTCATAAATACATGTGCCTTGTATTAAATAGACGATGACCGGCTTTATTTGCGGTTCGAGAACGACGGCAAAAGCGGATGGTAATACAAAGTTGTTTTTGCTGCCGCGCTACGGTCACAACGTCTGTAAATGTTTCACAGATGCTCAGGATTGTTTCACGAATTTTCACCAATTACTGTACATAAATTAAAATAACTAAACTCAATGGTAAATTAGAAGGTTAATTAAAAAAAAATACTTGAATACTTTTTTTCGTAGTGTATTTCCCTGGAGCTCAGTGTAGATAATATACCTACTACGTACAGCCTGGAGCAACACTCAGTGTATTTCATGCGAATGAAGCGACATCTTTTTAGTTCAAACTTAATAAAATTACTATAACCCATAACACACGGAGAGCTATTCATTATAAAATTTTGAGTCCCGAGTTGCAGAACTTTGCAAAGCAAAACTTGGAGGTACGTGCTTCATAAATTTATTATGTTAGTGCCTTAGCGTATACAAATACATAGTAGCAACAATTATGATATTCTGCAAAGTATTAGTATGCTTCAGTAACAGTGCTATAGTTTATGACAGTAAAACATCAAACTCACAATAAAATGTACTCATGAAACTAAACTAGATCAGTAGAAAAGTTTTGTCACTCTGTACGCCGAATCATTGTATTGGGAACCTGTAATTGTACTGATTCTTCAGCCAATATTATTCTGCCACTTAGAATCTTTAAGGCAATATTGTTCACTTTTCAAACAATCTATCCATATTGTATTACTTTATGGAAAGAATACTAATAAACATTTTACTAAATTTTATTTGATATACTCGAGAAAAAATCTATGATAATATTAAAATATAGCTTGGCAAAGCAGAGACCTCTGGAGTTGCAAATATCCATAGTCTACGGTAGCCCTCAGACGAAGCGTAAACGTCGATGCTACTTCAATGGTATGAAATAGAATATATAGACATCGTTGGTCAATAATAAAGTTCAGATTTTATCACAACAGCGCCACAGCGTCATATGGCCCCAAACTAAGCATATATTTTTTCATTGTACATACTCACTTGTATTGTTATGAAAACGATTAACGAACAAAATTCAAATACGAAGAACAAATAAATTAAAATATTTCCCTAAAAAGTCAAAGTTAAATTGGATAAAGTTCAAATGGATAAAGAAATTGTAAGGAGAGTGCCTCTCAACGGCTTTCCAAGAAACCAAAATGCAAGATTAACTGTCTAAACATCGAAGTGTATTTAGGAAAATTGGGTTTCAATACTTAATTTGAGACTGCGACGAATTGTTTGTCAAACAAATATTTATACTGGCCCGAATCCCTTAAATCGAATTCAACCAGGGCTAGCGAGTTTTTGTACCAGATAACATAACTTTGTAGAATAGTACATCATATAGTTACATATACCTTATATGCGCCCTGGGGGCTATAATGAATTAATAAATAAAAAATAATTATTATTTAATAAATTAATAAGTTACACCTAAAACAAACGACTCAAGAATATAATATTGTTTAATATTTTACAAGCTTTTAGTTAACTTGCAATGTTTTTTTTTTTCGGCCCAAGCAATCTTGCAAGCTAAATTAGAACCACATCCATGTATCCCACAGAGTTAAATTTTTACATGTTGTTTCAGATGCGATGACAATTATTTTTTATTATAACCTGAATCGATATACTGGAAGAGCTTCACATAAAGGAACTTTACAACGGTCTACTAGATATTAGGTGTAAGCATTTTAGTATGCCGGTTTTACGTTTAATATGACATGGTTGCTGCACTCAGTGTTGGGTCCTAACTATGGAACTTCTCAATGTTTAGCAGCACACACATGACATGCTGCAAAGGCGTGTTAAAAGCATAGTTTTTCCTTGTCATTTATTTAAATATTATTTTTTATATATCTTAAATTGTTATAAAAGTTTAAGCAACTAGACATATATAAGCTGTATTCACGTTATGGTTATAGTCAAAATGAAAGCCTATCTACCAGAACTGTTGATTACATCTTTTAGTCAGTCTGCCGCAGCGCTTATTAGCTTAACAGGAATTAGATGAATTTTGATGCAGTTATGATCAAGATATTTCGAAGGATTATCAAGATCTCAAACTAGTCTTAGTGGTATATTTTGATAAGATTTTATTTAAAGTCATCACTGTACAAGAGCCGACAATTTCAGCTATGAGCAGAGAGTAAATTTCCCAAAACTTTAGAATAGTGTATTGTGGCTTACATTAAAGATCGACCAGAAAAAAATATGCACAAACCTTTTAACTTAAACAAATACGTCGGTTGTTTGAGATTAACAGTTTTGGACACGTTCAACGTACAGTTATTGGGGTAGAATTATATAAATTTTACTCAACTTAAAACGACCAAGCAATTTATTTAAGTTTAGTACAAGTTCTACAGTTCCAGACCAATAAATTTAAGTTCAACGCGCATAAAACTGTTAATCTCAAACGACTGAACTATTTATTTAAGTACTAGAACCCGAAACAATTCTAGAACAATCATAAACGTTTTACAATTAAATCTTTACTATAACTATAAACTCTAAGCACGTAATGTTTCTACTAATATTAGTGTATCCAACGTGTAAACGTTAGATTGGTCCTGCTTTCGTCGACTTGTAATATCCGGAGAGAAGAGTCATCTTGCTGATCGAATATTCGATATGTACGTTTGACAGCTTCCTGTGCCTACGTTAAAGCGACTAGTACTATTGAGATGGACAAATCTATATACTACAAACACATATAAAGCCTCGAAGCCTCAGGGTTTTTCAGTAAGGAAGTTAGAAGTATGTGATTTTGCTGAGTGTAAATGAAAAGAAACTGTATTGTTGCTGGGTCAAAACCAAAATCAAAATACCATTTATTTAGTTTAGGCCCTAATAAGGCAATGAGGGTCTAAATTACCTACTTCGCATGGGTACTTTCAAAGTCCACACGGGATACCTAAGTAGGCATTAGCCTACAATCAGATCAAGATGCCTTGCCTTGCTTGTAAGCAACCAAGTGATATTAATAATTGATATTTACTAACCGAATAATAATTATTTTTGACAATTCTTATCGAGTTATTTGGCCATAAACTGAATAAGCAACATTGATTTAGGATATCGAATTTAAAAAGAACGTGCATGCAACTTACACTTTGTACCTTTTCCAAACATTGTTACAATCGACTTTTCGTATAAAGCCGATACATTTTTGCACGGCAAGACTGACGTCAGTCCTTCGTAATCCAATTCACTATGTTAACTACAGCTGAAATTTGATCAGCCCTATCCTCATGATTTAGAACTAAAAGGGCGTATCATTTAAATATAAGCTTAGAATATTAAGTTTATAACAGTGATACCTACAAGTAAAAAATGAAGATAGACGATTACTGATTAAACTATAATTATTATGGATTTTTACAAGAAATTGGTATTCTTTATAAATTTAAGGATCGCCAACATTACATGCATTTCGTTTAACATAAAGTAAATTTTGTGGTTATCCGTCCAAATTATGGAGTCAATTATTTACTCTAAGTTCATAGGCCGCGGAGATAAATGAACGTAAACTTGGGGCATGTACTATAAAAAGTTATAAAAGCAACATCTTGTTAATCAATGTTACTAGAACCGGTCCCACCTGCGTTCTTTACAGTAAATGGATTGTTACCAAGTTACCTAATGTTACATAATGGTACATAAAATAAAGTGACAAAACAAATAATTTAATTAACATAAAAACGATTTACCTTTCATTCGCTCAAAGTTTGAAATGTTAATCATTTATCGTATTCTGAATGGAGGACAAGAGAAATCCATTTGCTGCCATCTAAAGTGTCGCAAATAAATTCTTTGATTTTCAAAATGAATGAATAATATTATCAGGGGAAATTTTCTAAATGCTCCCAACTATAATATTCTCCACGGGTATGGCCGTTCACAAAATGGACTTTGCTCTTATATCGTATGGTTGATTATCGCAAGAGAGTTGAAAATAGCAGAGGTCTGATGTAAATTTCGTCGTAAATTAACCTTTAATTTTCAGTCCCAATCATGATTTATGGAGGAATTTAGCGGTCTTCTAATCTAGCATGATAAGTAATACATTAGAAAAACGCTAAATTGGGAGGAAAAAAGTTACACACACTACCATATGTTTGACACATGTCTTACTGAATGCCATAGTCATTATGGTCAAAGGACATCATCCATGTTTCATAGAGATTTGGTACAAATGTGAAAGTGCCGGCCAACGTATATTCTGTTAGAGATAGTCCGTGAGCATTTATTACTATGGCATCAAAGTTGGAAATTACAGGACATTTCATTTGTTTTGAATTCCTATTTTCAACAAATATGTATGAACGTTCAGATTTTCGATCTCAAATAAAATCAACTGCAATTAAATAGTCCCACAGTAAAGAATGTTCAGACGGGCAAGCTTTAACAGAATATATGAAAAATAATACGGTGTCCTTTCGATTACTAGGCGTCCACGAGTAAATAAATATACTAGATTACGTGTAAAAAAGGCGTGCTCTTTTAACTCTTCTCTTCATCATGATCAATCTTCTCATAATTGCCTGCCAGTTCCAAGTTTTAATTTCCTTTCTTTATCGTTTTCATACAAAACCTATGTGTGTAATTGGATTTCAACTTATTTTAAGAAATGTGGGATTTTATTTAAGCAAGTGGCCCCGAGACACCTGTTTTTATGTGACAATGAAAACAAAGTATCATGACGACTCCAACGTCTGCAATTTTATTGTCTTTTTACTTTCGTATCGTAATCGTAAATGCGGAAATGAAAACTTTACTACCGTGAAACGTTGTGAAAAATACTGAAAACACGAAACGTTAACTTTCATTGGAATCTCATTCAGTAAAAGATACGTGCTTATCTTGCAAAAGACATGTCTATTGTAAAAATAAATGAAAATGAAATAAAAATACATTATAAAATGAATTCGGTTCTTCTTTTTCTTAATATCTTCTTTCTTAATAAAAATGAGAGTTTGATTACAGGATTATTCTAGGATATTTTTGTCTCTCTGAAAAGAAAATTGTGGCTACCTCTGAAAGGTAAATCCATAGAACACACCATATATAATCCATATAACATATATAATGTAGGTACATTATATACGGAATTTTTAACGGAATGAGTAAATTGAATAAGGGCATTGATATCTCTAGACACAGCTTGTTTAATGTTCAATAGCTGTTAATAAATAAGCAATAATTTCGTTATCATCTTTAAGTTGGTACATTCAATAATATTATATGTGTAAATAAAACATAATTGGGTACATATGTAATATAATAAGACTGCCAAGTTCTTTGAATGACAGAATACGTTCGTGGAATACAAATATGATTTCCATTTCATCTGAAGTAATTATAATATAACCTAAAGGTAATGAGTGATAGGAGCTTTGTTAAAAATAAGTATGGAGAAATTATTATTTATCTTAGATAATTGTTTAGCTATTGAAGCGTATTCTCATGTATTCTTGGAAGAACCTATTAATATATAAAGGAATATAAAGAAAATTTTATCGTCTAGCTTTACTACATAATATTATATTTAATACGCAAGAGTGATAATATTTTAGTGAGTTAAAAATAATACTTAATAATATTATAAAAAGGATAGATTTGTATGTTTGTATCGAATAGACTCCGAAACTACAAGACCGATTTCAAAAATTATTTCACCTTTAGAAAGCTACATTATCACTGAGTAGCATAGTATTATACTAGCTGCTCGTCCCGGCTTCGCACGGATAGACAAAATATTTCATAAAATGTCTACCCGTGCGAGCCGGGGCGGGTCGCTATTCCTTAATAAAAGGTAAGGCAAGCAAGCCACTGCACCTCTAGACCAGCCAGGTCGTCCATAACAAGCCTTAAACAATTTTTATACGTGGCTTTTTGGGTAATTTAAAATAACTTAATGAGCTCCGGAGAGCTTAGACCGTTCAACAGCTAGCTTACAAACGAACCAATTACAAAGCTACATAAATTGTCGAAATTGAAATTAAATTTACGTTAATATGCATAATAGTTTGAAATTATACTCCGTGGCACGGCAATTCTACGAAGGGCGCTACGGTAATCGGATTCCGTGTAATGAATAACGATGTTCGTTTGATGTGCTTCACAAAACGTCGTTTCGCAAGGACATTATGAATATTGAGATAGGAGCGATGTAATGCGAGTAATTCAATCTAAGCCTATACATTTGAATATGAATCAGCGATCGATATAATGAAGGAGATAAATTAATTGTAGTTTATTGAGAATACTAAATGGTATAAGTAGCAGTAATCTACGCATACTTACCTAAGCTTATACACATTATTGGTCAAAAATTTCAAGGTAACAACCAAATTATTGAACCGATTTTAATAATAAAAATATATGGGACCCCCTCTGAAGTAGAACATACCAAACAAAAAAAAAAGAATCACATTTCATGCCAGACCGAGACGTTCCTTGTATTGACTTTTATATATTTAAATACCCAGCAATTTCCTTAGCTACCCACTTTATACACTTATGATGAAATCGCAACGTTAGTAAAATGCTACAGTTTTTAAGTGCTCTTAAAACTGTTATGATGTCCTCACTTTAATACGATTTTAAGAACCTTTGTTTATTGCTACAACAGGGATCCTTTAGTATGTATATATGCGTAATAGCTATGAAGCTATAGGTTTATTAAAAACAAATCCTCGTTAAGTAAAATCAGCTTAAAGTGACGGATGTGGTTCTTGAACAGAACTATTTTTATTGTCTATTTTGCAAACCATAACATTACCGAGTGCCTTCTAGTATAACGTGTAGTATCACGAAAAACAATGTTGCGGTCTTGTCGCCATAATGATGATAAATATTTTTTAAACATATTTTTTGGTAGATATCTTTTATGTTATTGACCACATAATTTCGGCCCTTTAACTTATTAAAAAATATGCGTATGATTTTTATCCATCACCTAAACCTTAGTTTATCATGACTCTCGACACTAAAGGACCAGTAATAAGTGGCCACTGACCGTCATTAGTTTCTGAGAATGATAGATTTATCTTTCTCTTAAGATTACGTTGAGACAAGGTAAATGCATCGCTTAAAACAATCTACCGCTTGCTTGAAGCGACGATTCCACGAGGTGGGATGAAAACGTCATTCTTTTCAATTATAGTTGAGCTTGGGTGCGACATTTATGTGCATCTATTTTCTCGGCTGGAATTCTTGTATTTTCGTGGCTGAAGCAGTGGGATGCTTGTCTAGGGACGTGAGGTAAAGTGCCTAAGGTATAACGAAGAGTGGCCGCGTGATTACTTTAGACCTCTTATGTATAAAAATGTACCTTATATATTACACTGGAATAGTATATTAGAGCAACGGCCATGTTCCCCTCGCGATGTGTGCGGGGCGAGCTATAGAACGAGATACTCGTAAATAATGAATGGCTTACTGTATGAGTGGTTACCAATCCTCAATTCAATGGAAAAGAGTCATTGTTTCAAGCGCTCAATCAATCTAGCAAGGTTGTAGTACATATGAAAAATATTAATTCAATCTAAGGTGGCTTTTGGGACCACGGCCCGGGCCCGAAAGCCCCACGACTCTGTATATATCTTTGACTATTTCATCGCTCTCCAACCTTCATCCCATGCCATTTTAAGTCGGCGCAATATTATGTATTTCTCTTCTATTAGCTATCATCTACGGAGATTTATGTTTCTTCTTCTTCACTTTCTTCTAACCATGTCATCTTCCATAGTCAATCCGTCTTTTCTTGTGTCTAATCATAAGGTAATGTAACATTTAATATTTTATTCTCTTAAGATAAAGACGATATAAAACTATGGAGCTTTGACAAATCGTTGCTAATGGTAAGTATACCTGACCTCCACGCATGCTATCGCGGGTTCGATTCAGGGCCGAACAACATGATGTTATAAAAAAATGTGCTAACCTTGTTAGGTGTTTTTTATGTATCTATTCACAGAAACAGTATTTAAGAATTATGTAATAGGAAGGTATTACATTTGCTTAGTAGATAACGCTATATAATAATTTTCGTTTATTTATCGGTATAATTATTATTGAAAACTGTAAAATAAAATATACCACAGCCCAAAAAAGTGTCTACTTTCGTTCTACGTACTTACTAAGAAACATACTTGGCTTAACGAAATTAGTTTACTCAGCAACAAGTCCAATATACTTGTATGGGTTAATGAATCAATAGGAGTTTTTATTTACGAGTACCCAATTCACGGATGAAACCGCAAAAAGTCGGATCAAGTAATAGCTAGTGATCATGATTAATGACTGGGATGTCAAGTCGGAGCCTTACAATCTGCCAAATTTATCGTCTATTTTGTAACGCTTTGAAAGTCATATAATTATATCGGTTTTAAAGCGAACATAATTGTAATTTAAAAAATCATTGGGGTACTCTATGTACGTATATTATGTACTACTAGCTTTTGCCCGCTGCTTCGCTCGCGTGGTAAAGTGAATAAGTCAACGTATATAAAATAACAACTGTTACCTGCGACTACTTTCATGGATTTAACTTTAACAATGATTTCATGCCTTAAACTTGGAAAATGACGGATTTTTATACAAACTATCCTTTAACATAAAACCATCCTCTATTTTACCCCCTTAGAGATGGAATTTCCAAAAATACTGAAATGTTTATTTTTAATTTTTAACTAAAAGTTTTATGCGTTTATCTTAAAACATCCGTTTAGGATGTGCGTTGATATGTCAGTCAGTCAGTCAGACAGCTTCTTCTTTTATATATACAGATGTAGGTAAGATCTCTATAGATCTGTGAGGCAAATTAATCACATCTTTACTTCTTATAGGTAAGTAATTTTTCGCTCGTTTTTATTGGCATGGCTTTAAGGTAGTTTAAAAAAAAATGTCATCCGATATCAACAAGAATAATAAAACTCAAAAAAATATTTTATTACTAGCTTCTGTCCGCGACTACGTCCGCGTTGAGTTTAGAATCTCAGAGGAACCAAAATTTTCCCGGAATAAAAAGTATCCTATGTGTTAATCCAGGTTATAAATTATCTGTGTTCCAAATTTCATCCAAATCCGTTGAGTAGTTTTTGCGTGAAAGAGTAACAAACATCCATCCATACTCACAAACTTTCGCATTTATAATATTAGTAGGATTTAGAATTACAAAACAAGGCAATGAAGGTGGGGCACACCTTCATTGCCTTGTTTTGTAATTCTAATGCATAGGTTAGGTAAAGACAAAGTTAAACCATATGTCAATTAAGGTTATTCAAATTACAGTATTTTCAATTCAGGTACGTTCTTAGTCTACGACTTCCTAAAACCCTAGGTATTTTTCTGATATTGATATATGTCTATACGATCCTTTAGTTTCGTAGCTATTTAGGAATTAGAGATTATTCCGCAAGGGACCTTAATACCTCCATAGGGACTTGAATTTATGGACCAAGGAAATTTAATAGCATTGGTAGTAAGAATGTACCTAGTTTACTTGTTTATCCCACTGGGAAATATGGGTTCGAATTCGAGAAAGTTTCAGTATTTTAGCTCGATTGCTTGTGGAAATACTTTGAAGAAATGTTTTATTAAATTATAAGCTACAAAAATATGGATATCTTCTTTGTAGTACGGCCTTTATTTTTACTGTTCAAGAAAATTACTTGTACCTACTTACATGTACATTTAAGATATATTTTTTGTTTTAATTTTATTGCTACATTTATTTTCATTTTTGTTATTATCAGCGCGTCAATAAATAACAAAGCTTATGCAAAAATCCAATGCAAATATGGGTTTGTCAAATTCTCTATAAATGTTCGGCTGGGACGAATCCAACCATATTACGTTAAGTGCATGCATGCGTAGAGAGCAGTCATCGACGAGTTTAACGGCTAAAATAGACCGGCACAGCAGCCATATCGGCTTTTCCTGTAGAGACGGACGACCCATTTGTACGCAGACAGACTGGTTAAATAAACTAATTAGCCGGAAAACTCTTCTAGTGATTTAGGAATCTTGTTCACTATGAATTTCGAAACAATTTTGAACGTTTATATAATCGCGGTCCGCGTCTTCATCTGCGTAGATTTGGGACAAAATGGTCTCATTTCTGTAGATAGCGCAAATGAAACCCAGTCCATGAAAACATTACATGTACCAACTTTCATGGTAATCAGTCAAATGGTTTTTAGAATTTATCTCTTAGAAAACAATATCCGTTTCTTCGGTACATATATTATCATATCAGTGTTTATATATATGTTTAGTGTACTTTTATTACATTTTAATCAGTGTTTATATATAATTTTATTATTTGTATTACATTTTAAAACAAAATGACAAAGAAACCACTAAAGCTTAAACGAATGTGCTATTTTTAAGTGACATACACATTTCTTTATTCATGAGCGCAATCTCAAATTGCAACCTACTAATGCCCCTAAAATTAGTCTTCATTACAAACCATCAAAATCAATAAACATAACTCTTTTAAGAAATTCATCCGCACCCTGCAGGAATATTATATCCCTTACACGTCGTTGAAAAGGGCATTTAATATTTAGCTATCCCAGTGCGCTCATCATAAATATTTATGACACACCACTCCACGTTGAAAATTAAATCTCTCATACGCATCACTGGTCTACATTCTCTTAACCCCTTTAAGATATTGCAAAATCTTTTTGCAAGTAGAATTTTAAGATAAACGCTTTGTTTATGTATGAATTTTATGTGAAATTAGTAAAATCTAGTAAATCCCATTTCTATTTAGTTTAAGTAAATAAAACCTTTGCCAATTATACATGTCAACTTTGCATTTTATTTCAAAACTGTGCATTTCATTATTTTGAGGTGGCAAAAAAGCTTACAGGCCTTCTGATAGTAAGCATTCACCGTACAATATAATCGTTTTCGAGCACTTTAAAATAGAATAGTCAGTTGTTGACGAGTAAGACTTTTTTCTTCATTTAGGGAGTCTGAAGGACGACAGCACCCCCTAAAAGAGGACACCGAAAAGGACTGGGCGTGATGATATAAGTAGTATTATTATGTATCTCACCCGACTGATCTTGTTTATTGATAGCCTGGTGTTCCTAGTGTACAAAGTCGTCTGGCCAAAACTTCATATACATCAAAACATTGCATGTAGCCGATGTGGAAGAATGGTTTTTCCTTTCTCACCATGATAGCTACCTATATGGCGAATTTCATCAAGATATCTTCTCTCTTCAACGCTGTGAGATTAAAAATATAACCAGAGAGAAATTAAATTAGCATTTATAATGACCGTATTCATTTTTATTACCTACGGAATCAATTAGAAATATATACACCACCGCTGAGATAAACCACAGGAAGGTAAAAGAAGAGCAATCAGAAGAGCATAAAACCTCCGCCTACTTACTTATTTCTTTAATTAAAACCTTACGCAATTAGACAGTAAGTATAAATTTCGAGGCTTAGACAAATCCCCCAATTTCGCAGGTAACCTTACTGAATTTACCTATACTTTTGCTGGATTTAGATCGCAAGCGCCTAATTAAGTTTACCTTTACTTAAGAGAACGTGTTATTAAAATGTGAATTAAATTATAGTTTGAATGTTGCTTGAAAAAAATACGACGGAGCACCGTCAAGTACCAGTGTCTTTCCCATAGACATGATATAGATAATTGGATCTCAAACACGTTACTCGAGATTGACGGCAGATATGCACGAATGTCTGCTAAAGCCATTGAAAAAACACCTCTCGCAGGTGCGTATGACTCAGCAGGCTGTTTAAAAGCTCAAATAGATTTCATGCCACGTGCTGCAATGTAAATCTTGAAAAACAGTGACAGAAATCGCTAGACTGTTTCGGTGCGAGGTGTCAAAACTACGTCACTTTGGTTCTGTGAGCGCGACACAAAAATCTGAGGACACGACAGTGCCCCCCCAATATCCCCCATTTTGGACCCCCTATAACTTCGTTGTGGATAAAAAAAGAAGCCTGTATTTTCAGTAACCAAGCAGGCGAACAGCATTCTATTAACAAGTCTATTTGAAATTTCATTCAATTTGAACTATAGTTTAAGAATTATAATTAGTTAAATTTCTTAATATTGTCACTCACTGACTGACCGATCATCAAAACTCTAAGGCACTTCTATCTAGCAGACATTAATTTAGTCCCTTCTTAAGGGATTGGTAGAAACAGATTTCGTGGTGATATCTTTAGTACTCTAAAGATACGATACTTCGTATCTCCGTAGTTATTTATGATTAATTAATTAATCAATATTTCGATACGCAAATCGAGAGTAATCTTATTAGGTAACCCAGATTGCTACATTGAGACCCAGGCGACGGATATAGCACTACTTCCATTCGATTAGTCCCCAACCACCTTCTAACGGGCAGCGAGTCCTTACAGAAGCACTTCCCAGCATTAAGTAATTAATTTCCGTTTTAATCTACCATCCTATCTTATATCAGTTAATAAAAAAAAAAAAAAAAGTTATGGAACCTCTATATAACCTACCTATCGTTCCCGTATTTTTTTACGGTAGAATCTTTAAATTGAAAATATTTATTACCACGACATTTTAAACTCGTCTTTATGGATATTAAATGATTAGTTTAAATATACATTTGTTAAATGTAATGTTTTCAACTTATTGTTATGCTTAGAAGTAGGTAGGTAGCTGAACGGTGAAGAAAATATTGTGAGGAACCTTCATGCGTTTGAGAATAAATTCAAAGACGTATGTAGTGTCTAAGACACGGCTACGGATTCACCATCTGTCACGTTCGCACCCAGTTATCTTCGGTGAAAAATGGGTGTTGTAACACCCCTGCCTACCTCTTCGGGGATCCTTGTGAGAAGGCGTGAAGATATATTGTTATTATTAGAAGTAGGTATGTGAAATGTAATTCACAATAGAAGAGATAATGATATACTCTTCTAATCCTTGTTGGATCTATAAGATGTAATATGGTAGCTGTTTAAACTATTTACGATTACTGACGTAGATTTTTATCGCATAGCAAAAACCAATAAGCCTCGTCAGATATAAGTTTTATTAAGGATGATTAAGCTTAAGATAGAAACTCTGTTGGCGTATGTTTTATAAATTCGGTTATTTATTGCCTAAAAAAATAATTGGAAAATTTTAATGACTGTCACTAATAATGCAGGGCTTTATTAAGTTTCTCACGAATGTTTTATTTATTTAACTAATAATAATTAATCACAGGACATTATAGGTGTCTCATAAGATGATCCATCAGCATGTACACATTTACGGTGAAATTACTAGTCCTTTAGACGCTGCGGCAAATGTTGCCTCCTTCTTTCTATTGTCTTATTTCTCTTGAAAAATTCGCTTGACTTTCACGTTTCTTACCCAACCATTATAAGCGCACGATAAAAAAACTCGAGGGATATCGTTCAGATTTGGTAATCAATATTTACGACCTTATCCTACTGTTTTGTATCCAATTGTCGTTACAGATTCTGTAAAAACTCAGTTAATAATGTTTCCGAGCTGGGTATTTATGTATTACTCTCTGTAAAGAAGCATTTTATTTGTACTCGTTAAAAAAAATGAGATTTTGTTCTTATTTTGTTTCTCGTAGAATCGGCTTTTATTTATAGTTCTCAATTATTTTTAAATACAAAGGAGGATGTTTTGCTGCTTGATTATACAGCATTATTGGCGCGGTTGTCATGACCTTGTTATTCCTTTTTTCATTTAGATCTTTTTTAATTTCCATGACTGTGGAATAAAAAAAAAATCGGGTGTAAATTGATATCTCCAAGTTCGTATAGGTGAGATTCGAACACTTTTATTTTGAATTTTGTACCTGACCCAAAGTCCATGTGTATCAGTGGGTTACCTTCCAGATTTAAATAAGGAAAAATATCGATATGACGTAGCAGATTTGGTCTTTACAGCGTCGCTTTCCGACCTTGGGCGGCGTGGGGTCTAGAACTTAAGTAGCTGTTAATCTTTGAAATTGACAAGACGAGTGGCTTGCGAAGTATGAAAAGCCTGTGGACTACTGGCTATCAACATCGGCTGTTCTCAAGCAGCGTAATTAACTACGACGTAACAATATATGCTCAGAAGACAAAACTTTATTACTTTATCTCCAATATCTTTGAAGTCAATATTATTATTCTTATTACAAATTGTAATATTATTTCAAGACCTGCATAAATCTTGCATAACTGTATACATTCTCATTGTAGCGTGCCCCTAAGGGTAAATTGTAAATTGCATTTTCCGACGATATCCAAGATAGAATCTCGCGTCGAACCAAACATCGCAAAATGGGTTTTGTTGTGACGCATAAACTCTCAGCATAAAAAACAATCCAAGGAGTTTAAAGAATGGTTTTGAATTCCGAACGTATAATTTATTTGTATGTGAGCATTTAGACCTTAATATCCCCAGTGTTGGAACAAACAGACTATTAACTTTACATAGGTACTCGTATTGTTTTGTATGATGCCCTCCACTTGACCCTCTCTTTGAAACTATGGGAGCCACAGCACACTGATATTAAGTTCGTATACAAACACTAGTTACTCTTGGAACTTCAGTGCAGTTAGATCTTATGTAACCTCAGAAATTGTATCTGAATTTTGCTATGTAAGTTTTTGTATCATTCATATAAAAATAGTCTTGAAATATTTTAGCCGTGTCCCATTCCACTTGCTTTCTCTCCACAAAAATTCGTTACGTTATAATATGAAATATGTCATATCCAAAATATTATATAATAAATGCGAAATGTTGGAATGTTTGTTAGTTATTTTTATTTATACGACACTTTTATTTTTACTGAATAAATTATACTGAAATATCATTTAAAAATACACTGTATTTCAGATTGAAGCACATTTGCTAATTTTTATTCCAAAATTCTAAACCTAAACGCTGTCTAAAAGCTGTGTAAATAGTTGTAAAGTCTAAAGCTTTGTCACAGAAAACCGCGTGGTTGATTAATAAACCGCACATTTTGATTACCATACGTAGTAACTTTACAGCATTTGTATTAGGAATATTTCGTATCGCGGTATTTTCCGGCTTCTAAACGGTAGAAAAAAAATGTTTATTTTCCTCGTTAGCGCCAGTAGTATCAATTGGCACCTCGTTTGAAAACTTGAAATTCAGTTCGAGCATCGAGCACTAGGTATTGATAGCGAAGTTTGTTTGGGAGCGAATTTTATGGCCCGAATTCAATCGAAGCAAAATATAATATATTGTTTTAATTTGTTGATGAATATTATAATAATCGTCTATGGAATCTATCTTAATATTATTTAGATATATACGCAGTACAATTAGCCGATGTTAAAATTAAAAAAACTACATGTACGTCAACAGAAAGTAAACTATCGTTAAGTGTATTTTTATATTAAAGTGAATTGAAAGAGGAATTTACCTTAACATTTTTTTTTTACCACTAAGGTGGCATACAAGCGTACGACTCACCCGATGGTAAACAGTCACCGTAGCCTATAGCCGGCAGCAATAGGGGTATCAATGGGAAAACCCACTGAACCGACCAACTGAACAGCTACAATGAGGTTACCTCAGTACAGAATTATTAATTAGTAATTTAACCATTTAAAACAGCATTATTTAGACCGCTCATTCACATGTTAATGAGAATACAATTTTATTTCAAAGTTAATGAGTGGTATATCACGATCAACATGTATGCGTTATGGAGGCAACAAAATTGCCTTCGGCAATACAACAGTGATTTAAATTGATACAGAATAATTGTACAGTTTATATTGTAATTCTGAATTTCATGTTTATTTTCTGTGTAAAATATAAAAATTATATTCAATACCATTTAAAAAAAGTGTGTTTTTGAATACTTATGCATTTTTTTAAAGCTTATAATGAAACTATATAGGTATAATAAAATATTATAGTTCATTTTTGTACTACGTGCGTTTAAGTATTTAACAAAAAACATTAATCTTATTTTATTTGTTGATATACTTCTTTCATTTTATAATAACCATATATGAAACCACTCACATCGTTGAAGCACTCTGCACTGAAATATCTTTATTATTTCGCTTTTGACGTTAGTTTTATATACATTTGAATATGGTTACTGTAGAGAATTCATTGACCCTGGTCTCTAGAGCTACCTTACCTTTCAACCTTTCGGAACGTTATTTATACAAGTGTTCATTCATTCAGCCTACGAAAATATATGGAGAGTTCTTTATACTTATCCTTACACGTAAAGAAAGTTTCGGAATTATTATTTTGATGTGGGTGTTTTGTATAAAATGTGAATGCTGAAGAGTTTTCTTTTCATTACAATATTCTGAATATATTTTCCCTTATATATTCTACTCGAAGGGTGTTTAAAAGAAATTGCTTTAGCCATAAAACCTTGATTGTTCTATTTAGAAAATTCTGTAAGTTCTTATAATAATAATAATTATAATAATGCGGTGTGCAATAATGAAATATTAATGTTTTGTATTATAAGTCACATTTACTGGACCTGATAGTTATCCTCTTGAAACATGATTCCATGACAATTTAAGATTAACATATCATCGCTTCTTCCATTGAACTACTTTTCGCTATTCCCGCATCAGTCAATGTAAATTTACTTGTGATAGAGACGAAGCAGTAATTAGATAGAGAGATACACTATAGCACAACAAGAGAATACAACGTATCTTTGAAAATATTATTACATTCTATTGTACACTAATTGACGATCTTAACACATAGTAGCGATCTCCTCCAGACAACCGATGAATGGACTAGAGAAAATTTCGATTAGAACAGTGATACACTACTAGGTGTTCCGTCGTCATAGTTAACGGTTACTACAGTACTCAAGTAGATAATAACAAATTTTTATTAAATACGCGTTCACTGCGTTCGGTATCATCATTTCAGCCGAAATATTTCCAATACTGAACGGAGGAGTTTTCAATACGATAATGAATACTGAGCCAAAATATGAAGAAAATTTGCGTAGGTAAACGAAAACGAACATAATGGTCACAGACGCCGACATGTGGATGTATCCATCATATTCATAGACGGCCAGAGGACACGTTCACTTAGATGCTGCCAAACAAGATTAATGTAGGAATTGGGGAACGTGTACGGGAAAAGGAATGCAATAAACCAACAAAATTTAAAACTACTGTACCTAACCTAATTCTAGTCCTGGAATATATAATTGTTCTTTCACACCTACTTACTCATAAAAAAGTATGTGTCAGCTCCGACGCTTGACTGGAATTTCTGCGACGAAGCAGAAAACGTAACGCGTTTAGTTAACGATTTTTAAAATTCAGCCCTCACAAAATTTCCATATCATGTAATGTTGGCCACAATTATGTTAAAAAAATATATTATGGATAAAAAGATTTAAAAGCCGCGGTGGCCTTGTGGTTGAAGCAGCCTTTCACCTGATGGGCTCAGGTTCAAACCCTCGGCCTGTACAAATGAGGTTTTCTAAGCTTTAAAACATTAATTAATCACATCATGAACTTAAAAAGAGAGAGGTAGGGCAAATTGCAACCTCCCGCGGGTTTTCCCACTATAATTGGAGCCGCTCGGACTGAGGACTGTACCACCACCTTACAGAAGACCGCAGTGAAATAACTCTACTTTGATATAGTGTTGTGTTAAGTAAGATTGCCAGTGCTCCACGAGGATACGCTGCACTTGTAGTAATGCTGCTAGCACATTGAGTTGAGTCCTCATCAACAACAGGGTTAGCAACTCGTATTGCTAGCGGCTATAGGCTACGGTAACTGCTTACCATCAGATGGGCCGTATGCTTGTGTGCCACCATAGTGGTAGACAAAATTAACATCTAATATATAAAATTCTCGTGTCACAGTTTTCGTTGCCATACTCCTCCGAAACGGCTTGACCGATTTTGATGAAATTTTTTGTGCTTATCCGGTATCTATGAGAATCGGCCAACATCTATTTTTCATCCCCCTAAATGTTAGGGGTAGTCCACCCCTAAATTTTTTTATTTATTTTTTAGACCGATTTCAAAAATTCTTTCACCGTTAAAAAGATACATCATCACTGAGTAACATAGGATATATATTATAATACCTGCCCGCCCCGGCTTTGCACGGGTAGACAAAATATTTGATATAAAAGTCTACCCGTGCGAAGCCGGGGCGGGCCGCTAGTAATATTATATTATATTATTTAATTTGCATTCTTTCATTCAAAACTACTAACGGTAAGGATTACTCAAACAGACTACGCCATGTATTGTAAGATCTGCAAGTCCCATCATCAGGGTGCCTTGGCGACGGGCGTCACGATGGACGAGCGAGACCTATCCTAGCAGCTTTGCTTTTCTTTCCCATTGTTAAAGTGTCTTAGACGAAAAGCTACCTAATGACTTAAATTATAAAACGTAATTTCACTTATAGTCCTTACCCTCAGGTATACCTAAAGTGCCACTGTCTTTAGTTTCAGAACATACACACTTCCCTTGGATAAGCGTGTATCCCATTTCATTTTAAATGGGACAGTCCTGTTCCTGCCAGCGCTAACTTTTCTTTTTATCGAGTTTGTGACGTAGCTGTCCACTCATGTCGGAGTTCCTTTGTTTTCCTCCTCTGTGGTGGACTATGTGGACATGTGAAAAGTTTTTATAGCTTGTTAGAGCTGAAGACGAGACCGCTGGTCTAGTGGTTAGTATACGTGACTGCTACGCTAGAGATCGCGGGTTCGATTCCCGCCAGGGCAAACATTTATGTGACAAATATGTTTGCCTTGCGTTTGGGTGTTTGGTATGTATTATAAGTATGTATTTACAAAAAAAAAGAGTATATAAGTATTATATCAGCTACTGGTTCCCATAGTACAAGCTTTGCTTAGTTTGGGGCCAGATGGCGCTGTGTGATAATGTCCAAGCATTATTATATTATTATAAGACAAGCTTTCTTTTTATACTTTTAGTACTTGCAATGAATGAAACTCACAGTTGAATTGTGTTTGTGAATGCTTTATTATAATATTGGCTTGTGTTAATTTAATTAAGCCTGAAAATTATATTTTACGGTGGCTTCACGACTCGTAATGTTAGTACGAAACACATTCTTGGATCTTGACAGATATATCGTCTCTGTCTAACACTTTGGGGATTATTTCGAAAAGACGTGACAATATTATCATTCGTAATTTACATATGTCTATACAATGTATACCATGCACATACTGTCTAGGGCAAATAAATCTAGAACTCATTAAAAAATATCAAGAGTACGTACACATAACTAGCAGGCATGTTTAGAGATTGACTGCAGAAAGCGAAAGAGGTGCCTACATAAAACCAAAGTGAAGTGAATTGCAGCTCTTTTGGTGCAGCCAGCCCGTTAAATAACACAACGAAGAATTATTTGACATATTATCAGTTTAATTTATATTCTAAAAATGTTCCGAGTTTATTGAAGCAGTTTGAGGTGTTCCCACAAAACATCAACTGTACGTATACAGTACTAATTACTTGTGAAACTTTGCTAATGGCTGAGCAATTTTCTCGCCAACGCCTGAGTAGAGAAGGGTATTCATAGTATCGGACTAAGAATATAATTTGTAAACACAAATTAGGAAAGCAATTATTCCAAAATTGATTTGTATAATACCCGAATCATCTAACCATTCGATGAATATTTAACTATGATTTTGATATAGCATAGATCTATCTATATTATTTTGTTGTCCGCATTAAATCTGCATTTTTTGCTATTATATGCAGAAAAATGCCATGGGTTATAAGTTTGCTAAAGCGGACATTTTTTATTAAGAAAAACACTTAACATACCTTACATCAAAACATTAGACACCATATGCAATTAATGTTTACTCAAATTAATACGTTTTAATGAACTTCTGTACCAATAAACCAGTTCCACATCACGTCTTAGCATGAAAATAATTATTTGAATTCCATTGTTGAGCTAACTTTAATTAACACGGTATTTGGCTCTGGATCCGTTGGCTCAGAACTAGCATTTAGCAAAGGAAAGTATTCCACGCCGGAATGAGCTCTCGCATAGAAATTATAAATGAGGTTGCGGCCACAAAGTAGTTCATAATTCAGGGCATACTTCTGTACTATGCAGATTTTAGGTAGCCAGTTACGTTATTTGACTCTGCGAGACAAGATATCTTATTTAAAGGCGATATTTAAAACGATTCCCAGTTCCCACCATATCACGCGTGTATGTGAGAGAACTATACATAGATCATCGATAGATACATTTATCAATAGAACATCTTACACAGGTTAGGCTGAAACGATTTACAAACGTATACATGATAAGCAGTCACCGTAGCCTATAGCCGCTAGCAATACCAGAGGTATCAGTAACTAGTTGCCACCCCTGCTGTTGATTGAGGCATTACTACTAGCCCAGCATATCCACGTGGAGCATTGGCAACCTTTCTTACTGCAGAAACACAACACTGCATCCAAGATGTGTTATTTCACTGCGGTCTTCTGTAAGGTGGAGGTACAGTCCCCAGTCGGGCGGCTCCAATATTAATGGAAAAACCCACGGGAGATCCCAATTCGCCCTACCTCTCTTGAAATTATCAATCTGTAAACAATAACGTATTTTTGTAAGTTGGAGTCTTCTCTGGCCAGCGGGCTTCAGATAATTATAATGTTGGTTTCTAAAGATAATTAGTCTTGATCATATAAAATAAGTAGAAGGATTTTTGCGAGCAACGAAGTGATGCCCGTCAAAACAATGCCTAGCAGTGTACAATATACATAATTACACACATACAATGAAAATAAGCCGTGCCTACTCACTACATGTTTAAAAACCGCCAAAAACAGGGTAAAGTTCTATCAACCTTTTTTATTTGATCTGATCTCTAAGATGACAATCATGTATTCGGTGGGCCCGTACAATAAATAGTAAATAAACCTTTACAATATGAGACGTCTCACATCAACAAATATAACATCTAAACCTTCTTCAATTTACAAACCTAATTACGCTGTCACAGAAATTGTTCAGACTGGAATTAGAAATGTCAAAATATTAATCCTAGTCTAAACCGTAGGTGTAAACTGGGGCTATTGTGTAAATTACGGACATCAATCATCCCGGAATCCATTTAGGACGGTCCCGACGTGTCCGTCAGACGGGTCACCCTACTCCCTATTGTCCGAATGTAACTGATGTGGGAGAGTAATGTAGATCATTGTTATACGGGTATGTGCGAACATTAAATTAGTAGGTACTGCTTTATGCTTTATTTTCTTAATGCTTGTTAGTATCTACTTACTTTATACAAAAGCGAGATCTCTAAAGCTGAGCACGGTTGACTTGAAATTTGGCATAGTTTATTCCTTCCTCGACTAAGACGCACTCATAGCCAATATTGAGGAAACCCTTTTGAAAACCGATTTCCCACCTACCTATTTTATACCGTATTGCTACGCAGGCGAAGATGTTGGCCTATTATGCTACTTAGAAAAATCTTCTATCAGCATTATTAAAAAGACCTTAGAAAAGTGAAAAAAATACATACTAAAGTTGTATCCGAATTTGAAGCAACACAGCACAGACAACTTACGCCATCACAGTTGGTTACCCTAGATACTGAAACTGTAAATTCAATTGTTTTTCGATAATGTCTGTCTGATTTGTAGCTTTTGGTAAACCAATTCTTTCGCTGTAGGATATTGGAATGGTAATCGTGTTGCGTCTGAACGTTATTTCGATAATATACAGGATTCTGCGACCCTAACACAAAACATGATAACGTAGAGATCATAGTGCTTGTGCGAAACAAATTCAATAATAACTTATCGGGCAAAATGCAAACATTGATTCCGCTTTACACTAGACGTTCAAACAATTTTAGCGCCATATTGCTTAGCTCGAAGCGCTTTAATAAAATACATGACAGCTTGAGGGATAGGTGTGAGGGAAAAGTGATTTATAATAAAAACAAGGTTACAGGTATCCTTTATGCTCATACGGATATTAATACTTCCACGGAAAATATATCTCACAATTTAAGGCTTTCACTCTGAAGATAGGATATTTATTAGGTAATAAAGTTTAAGGTAGTAGTTACCCATGTTAGTAAAAAAGTTTCCGATACTTGCAAGTCATATACTTTCGGTGGGTATTCTGTTATTTACTTATATATTTATATAAACGCTTACATCGATAATTTCAGGTTTAGCCCTTTGCAGAAGCTATTTTTATAACCGGAAAAGTATACAATATACTTTTCTTTCAGGATATATACAAAAGGGTCCATCTAGGTGCGTGCTTTAGCGTTTGCGTCACATCACTAAGAAACAATAGAGTATCTAGTTTCGCAAGTAAATATTTGTTCTCATCATCAAACCATTAGCATATCATATAACTCTATTTTTTTAAATAAAATAAAAAATACATAATTTTATCTCTGGTCATCTTCCAACATCAATTCTTCCTCCTCCTAACGTAGGAACAAGATTGTATTATTCCTTCCAATATCCTCGAAAGTTGAATTACCTGTGTTTGTAGTTATTCTCCACAACTAAAAAAAAAAAATAGCTCTCACATTGCACTCGAGGGAAATTCCCGAGGATAACTGGAGTGAAACTTTCTGTAACTATTATTGTCGTAGAATGAATTAGTTCCATACGTTATAGTCAAGCTTCAACCCGCCTTCCACCTGGTAGGCCATACGCTTGCTTGCTTCTTCTTAGTATCTTATTTTTATTGACAAGCTGTTAAGATCCTACTTATACAAAAAGTGCAAGAAAAGTTAGTTAGGAAAAAACATGTTTTCGTTTTTATAAATTCTAGTCGTTATTGGAATTAGTATTGCCTGAATAAAATTCTAGAATTCGAAGTCTACGTAGTTTGAACAGTACCAAAAAAAAAATAAGAAGGAAATTTCAGGAATGCCAAAATACATGATAATTCTAGAAGTCAGCGTAATAATGACTGATGACCCTTAGAAGTTCAACTTCCATTTTGGCTACGAATAAAAATGGTTGAGGCTTTCCTGCTTAAAACTTTTCTTTGTCATAATTTTCCGGCCAACATAATTTTGTTACCACAAGAGACATTATGCTTGATCCTCGTGGACATTTACAAATTGTAAAACAAAATGAAACTGCTTTGTCAAGCGAACATTTTTCAACTATTTAATCATTCAAGCTGTCACACTTTACAAGTGCGTGTTGAAATACCTAAGCGGAATTTGATTAGTAAGAATTTGAAGTAATTTGACATCGTCTTACAAAAACGAATTAGTGCTAAAAGATTTCAAAAATATTTACCAAGTCAGATATTTTTAAGAAATATTCCTTTAGATTGATTATATTCATGCAAACTTTCGAAATTATCGTACTAGAATTCTTCGATAATATATTCCATCTTTCGATTCACAGAATCCAGTTAAAGTTATAAATTTATTGCCTGCAATCAAGCGCGTAGGAGGTATTGAAAATAATGATAAATCACTACACACGAGTTAGCATTTAACGATGTAAGTTTGTAATTTAAATGTATTTCCATCAAATTTGATTAAGCTATTTCGAAGTTAGGTTGCGGTTAGTTAAGAAGGAGTGTATTTAGCGTTAGGTAGTTACTACAAGAAGTTTGGTACTCAATTAATTATCTCGTTATACTAAAATTAGTGGCACAACTTTAAATACCGAAATCGACCAAAAACACAAATTAAAAGTTCAACAGAAAAGCACTGTACCATAATCACATGCACAGGTAGTTCAAATGTGCAGAAATTTCTTATTACATAGATTAATTTAAAAAATATGGTAATTAAAAGTCTTCTGATTTTTAATGTCGGTTGAAACTTATTGCTAGTTTTCCTACAACAATCCCAGAAAACTAAAGTTTGATAATCTAACAAAAAGGATTATAATAATTCTTATTAGATTATAAAAAATGTTATAAATTATATTTATTAGTTGTACTATTTCTACAATGAAGTTGATCACAAGATATTGTGGTTGATCGAATTTAAACATGTATTTATTACTTACTATATAATGAGTAAAACATCAATAATATTGGTCTTTGAAATCTGTCCAATTAATACAAACTTAAGCTAAAAGGAAGTCTTTTATATCCAAGCCGTATGAAAATGCTTTTCAAAGCTATCTAACTAGTACTAAAACTAGAAAGTCCCATAACGTTGACATATTGGAGTAACGTTCGCCTTTTACTAGTTTCAAGCTCAGCTTTCAGTCTTTTTCTTCAGTCGGCACTTTCTTCTTTAAAGGCTGCTGTACTCGCGCCCCAGTAGCAGTCTTACATTGCGAGCATTGAGTGAAAATTTTTTGATTTAAAATCTGGACTTGGCATAGTTTTAATTAATTTGTCTCTCTTTTCCAGCGATTCGTATTCGTAGGAATGTCGTTAGATAGCCTTAGATAAATTTAGTATGAGTATTTTTTTGGTACTATAGTGACATTCAAAATTAACTTCATTATAAGATTTTCCTTGTTTATCTTATCCAAATTAACCCCTAGTCGTACACAGTCATCCAAAGGGTCCCATTATAGGGGTTCTTTCCTTGTCAGAATCTAGTGGACGGAGACAAAAAGATAGAAATGGATGAAGATAACACGGACAAAAAAGATGACCGCAAGAAAGATTAATGGGTTGCTTGAAGAGTAGGAAAAGGTAAATACCAAGTGACGGATGGTAGAAGATGTGTGTAAGCGAGTAGCAGGTATATTCAACGTCGATTGATTTATCGCTAATGATGGATGATTTGTTATAAAAAGTACTTGAACAGTTTTTGTAGGATGTACCCAGGCTAAGGCTCATTGCAAAGAAATAAATATTATATGAGTGTCATAAAATGTTTTTAGTTTAATTGTTAGACAGAAAAATTAATTCAATTAACAAGTTAATTTGGGCGTTTAGGTGGGCTTGTCCCTCAAACGTGTAATTTCTGACGGATTAACAGAGCGTGTGTTTGTGTGTGTGTACGTGTGTAGTAAGTTCAATTTAAGGAAACCAAGTGTGTATAAAGAGTGATACAGTTTATAATTTTTTATTCGCAACTATTTATAGTCCTATAAGAGGTCTGTCTTTACATATTGAACACTTAGAGGCCTGTAGCCTTAGAAAATATCAATTTTGACATTTTGAGAGTTACGTTTTCGAATACGTAGTCGAAAGATGTTCTTGCTACCAATACTGTTCAATTTTCTGTCAAATTTCAATACACCAACAACTATCAATTTTTTAAAATCAAATTATGAATGCATTCAATAAATTTGGGAAATTGTCTTTGTTAGACAAACGATATACTCTATAAGATTGCAAATTCATATTAGGTACGCAGTATTATTGATGCGTCTAAAAGCTTCTGAAATAGATCCATAAAACTACTATCCTCCTGTACGGTTAGATCTCAGTAGGTTTAGAGGGGTATAACATTATATTGTTTTCTGCGAAGTTTCAAACGATAACAACACAATAACATTTCCTTCAACATAAAAAACGTATTCGTTTTAAAGAACAAGTATTTGTATTTGTTTCCTTAATTGGCACGCCTAGGATAAACATTTTTGTAATCACCCAACATACTTGTTATTTCTGTAGTATATTTGTATACATTTACTAGCTATGCACAGCTATTTTAGAGACATAGAAACTTTGTAAACCGGTCAAAAATCTCCTTTTAGTAGCGAATGCCAAATTTAGTTAGTAAGGCTAGTCGAAACGTCGAGAGGTAAATAAACTATTTCATATCGCGTATTCATGACATACCAGCATATACATATCAGCCTCTTACACCTGCAGTCCAAATAGATATAATATTCTATATGAAGCGATAAAAAAAAAAGACAGGAAATTACCACTCCGTGAACTTTTCTTAGTATAAAAACATAGGTTATAATATTCTTGCCACATCGCTTGATGCAACGCCTTTATACGTCACTGGTACGGTGGCTGTGGTGTAGCCCAAGGCTCAAAACCGTACGAAAGCACACTAAGAGTCCTTTGCACCCTTACATATGCGACGGAACATACGTACCGCTGGCTTTGTCGCTTTCAAACACTGATTGGATGTTTTATTTACACCGGCTTTATACAGTATGCATTGAGGTGAAGATTGTGTTGCGTTGCGTACCTGTAACAAGAGTGTGATGTCAGTTTTTGAATTCATAACTTTTTTTTCAGGTATCTAAGCATTCTAACTAGGTTTCGGTTATAGCCTGTTTATTTTGTAGCGATCTTTAATTAATTGTCTAAAATTCGATTCAATATTAAAATTAAATTGTAGGTGTAGTTTCGTGAAATCATTAGTACAGCCTCTATGGAGGAAGTTTAAACTTTAAAAGTAGAGTTAAATGCAACTTTAGTGGCATGTAGCCAACGTCGGTTTATACGGTTCTCACAGATACCTTAATTATCTAAGATAAGGATATTTATGTTCTGCATAACTTAACATATAAAATTCCCCATTTAGCTACTATCTTCCACCTTACAGAACATATATTGTAGTGTAGTGATAGTGTTGTGATAATCCAGAGCTTCCCGAAACCTGTTCGTCTCTAATACAGACAAGACCGTGATCCCTTTCAATATCAAATAAGCAACGCGTTAATAACTATACCCCTAGTTTTGCAAGCCTTCATAACCTACGGTGACTGCTTACCACCTGACAGCTTGTACAATTATTTTCCATCATTGTAGAAAAACGACACACACGAGACGACATAAGAGTAGATGTGATTTTACTATTAAAGGATTCTTCCTCTCTAGCCAAATCAACTCATATTAGTCTTTTTGAAATGTTTACTACGAAGTTAACAATACCGTGATAAATGATCTCAAAGTAAGGTAATAATGAATAGCGTACAGATTATTCAAGTAAAATTATTAAGGGCTAAGATATGACCGCTATTATCCCACAGCAAAAGAAGCCTTTCCCACATTTTGTTACGTCTGTAAAAATATTTCTCTACAAAAGCTGACCTTAGCATGAATTCCTTTCAGCTTGAATTAATTTAATCAAGACATTACCAACTTTGCCTCTTTATTGCCTCTTTATTTGTGTACACAATGCATCTGAAAGACTAGAGAGATGGAAAGGAAAATATGAACCCGACAACAAAGAAAGAAGAACCGCGAAAATAAATAAGCCAAAGTCATGTTAATTTCTGTATAATTTTGTAATGTAACTTGGTTTAATGGAAATGACCATTCCAGTTGGTAGTTTTAGAACGCATATCTGTTTTAAGGGTTTAATAAAAATATATTAGAAAATATATGTTTGAGTTTTAAATAAATTATTTTTTAATGCATTTTGTAAATTATTGAATTTACTCTCCCTGAATAAATAAGTTGATAATTTAATATTTTTCAAAGAATTTTCATTAACCACAGACAACCTCGTTCGAGACATGAAAAGTTAAATGGTGTTGAAAGCTTTTATAAACTGCGAGATTGCAAGTCTGCAAGGCTAATAAGTTCACAAGAAAGGGGTCAAAGGCCACCCTTTTTAATTAGGTTTATTTACTTAAGTTTTAGTTATGAAGGTGATCTGATCCGAAATGTTATATGAGTCTGAGTGTGTTTTTAAAAAACACAGTGTTTGTTTATTTTGTAAATTTTCTGAAACTTTAAAAGCCGCGATAGGGTCAGATGGCACTTTTTAATGTCCAAACAAATTATAATGTATGTACGCTGAAAGTCATCATTCTCCTGCCCTTATCCCATATTATTTGGGGTCGGCGCAATATGTGTACGCTGAAAGTACGGGAATTTTATACCACTGCCACTACCACGTAAAGCCTGAAAATTACCCACCGTAACTACTACTACACTACCCCGTACTGCCTGAAAAATACATACTGTGCTTAGTGGAGTAGCCTTAGCAAAACGACTTTGGACAACGTATTCGTATCACTTTCCACTATTATTGTATGGGAAAATGAGCAGCGCTGCGCCGCTGAAAAGTCGAACTAAAATTTTATATTTCGTTTGTTACATTTTCGTAGTAAAAAAATGTTCTTGCTATATTCTTTCTTTCTTGAGATACAAACGTAAAATTTTACATTACTCTTTAAAAAGTCGAAATTCGTAACCACGAATATTTTACTGTAGTTGCTCGAAACTCGTGCATAAAATTCAACTTTCCTTAATAAACCCAAAACAAATGAAGTAAACACGAAACAAGTTTCACAGTTTCCGAATTCACGTTTTAATATCAGAAAATACAGGCTACGTTTACATTAATATTGTAAGAGAACGATAAATGGTTTTGTGTCCGCTGAACATTATTGCGGCTTAGACAAGTCGAACCTTCAACTATATCTTCAAATATTGATAGCAAATTGAGTTTACTTTCTCTAATTTATGAAGAAGACAAGTAATATACTTCGATTTTTAAGGGATAATAAAACAGGAGGCTCGTTAAAAATTTAATTGAAAGCGAAGAATACCTGCCCCTTTTAATTTGTCAAGTTTTTCTCTCCCTTACAAAGGTCACCAGGTTGATGGATAAATAATTATTTATAACGAACACCGGGTGGAGTCCACCTGTAAGGGAGGAAAATAAAACTTAAATTAAATTGTATCGGCAAGTTTTTTATAAATATTTAATCTGTACCTACGTCGAAACTGAATATTCGGGCAACGTAATTTATTTTCTTTTTCTGATATACTTTTGTTAGAAATTTTGTTTCTCCCTAATTTATGATCGGCCTTTATACTGTCTGTAGTAGAAGATTCCTATCTAAGTACAATTTTCCACCAGCCTTATTGACAATATCACCATGTGATTGAGCTACTGGGATTATCCAACTTATAAAATTGCTTTAATGCTTTTCTTATATATTATATATGACGAAGTCGAATGATGTTCGATAACTTTCATAGCGTTACCAAAAAATGTAACAGATTTCAGAAATCATCTCTGTTATTGCAAGCGACTATAAGTCACGGTGACCGCTCACGTAACTTGACATTTTCATTGTATGAAAAGGACAATTATTAACATTAAAGTGTCATAATATTTCCTTTATCAAACCACAGATTTCGCCGCACACAAATGACGTTCCGGCGTCATCCTGCTTATTTGCCATTCCACGTTAGGCCATGTTTGCCAATGTCCCCGAATTGGGTCAGGAGCTAGGTACAATGGTTTAAACGGTCATTGGTTTAGTTTCGACCAATCGACCCATCCATTCTGTTTTACAGCAGTGACGGTATAGCGTTTTGAATAAACAAGAAGGAAACGTTACTTTGTATTGATTTGAGATCTAAATAGTAGAAGTGTTGTTTCTGCGGTGAGCAACGCTGCAATTAGCACAGTGAGTACTCTCAATAAGAAGAGAGTTGAATTAGTAATTCCAATCATGTTTAAGCTAAGGTGACTGCATACCAATAGTTTTGTAATGGCTTGTTTGAATACGTAGAGGAAAAAACTAGCTGGATTAAAATGGCTTCGGGTCAAACAAAAATAATAAAAAAATCTTGGACATCATCACACAGCGCCATCTGGTCCCAAACTAAACAAAGCTTGTACAATGGGAACCAGCAGCTTATAGAATACATATGTCTATTTTTTTGTGAATACATATGTACTTACACAACACAACATGCTTATCACATAAATTTTCACCCCGGCGGCAATAGAACCCATGTCCTCTAACGTAGCAGTCAAACTTATTAACTACTCGACCATCGGTCTAATCGTAATAAAAATATAGATTTTAGCAGTCACCCATCTAACAGGAATACTGAGCTAAGCATTGTCTTGTTTGAGGCTGTGTTATAATGGCACACCTATTATGCTATACTAATTATTTAGAAAAAGGGTCATTTTTCTAGCTGCTAGAAGAATAACCCAAGCGTAAGCATTATGACATGCTTACGCTTGGGTCATTCTTTATAGAGAGCTGTAGATATAAGCTGAGACGACGTTTAAGTTGGAAGACTTCTGATGCGAAGCCTTCACAATAGAAAAGGATGGATGATAAAGATATGTAAAGAATAATTGGACAACGGGGTATGATGTGAAGGTTGTATAGATCACACACTTTATTGAACTAGTTTTTTACAGCTTTTAGTTTACGACTTATAGAATAAAATAAAAAGTATATAAAAACAAAATATATAAAAATGTCACGACTAGTTTTGAATATAAAAACGAAAGTAATTCCAAATTGTCTTTGCTGTCGCCAACAATCATGTTTTATGTCTAGGCACATATCTATAAATCGCTATAGATTATTCATATATGCTGCTTAATTTATGCTATATTGAATATCTAGCTGTGATAGCTTGATTTATGAGACCAATAAAAAGGGCAGCTGAAGTTTACGACGTGATCAATCAATCAGTGTACTGAACCTATGAAGGTATACGTACTTGTAGCACAAAAGGCTGCTTTTAATGTCAGCAACCAAATTACTAGTTTGTTATTGGTGTAGATTCTGTTGTACAAAATCACTAATAATTTCACAGGACTAAAAAGTCTTGCTATTCCTTTCTTATGAGCAGGGTTAAATAAGGATGGCCATACTTTTAAACGACGAAAAACGCATTTATTAAGCTAAAATAGTTTCAGAAGAGAATAGTCGTATCGTTTTTCAGTTTTCTTTTAAAAAGATAGGTAGGGCGATTTGAATTCGAATCTCCCCCCAAGGTTTTCCCATTAAAATTGGAGCCACCCGACTGCGGACTATACCTTACAGACGACCGCAGTGAAATAACACTACTTTGATGTAGTGATCTGCTTCTGCGCTAAGGATGCCAGTGATGCTCGAGGATACGCTGCGCTAGTAGTAATTCTGCTAGCACAATGAGTCCTTATCAACAACAGGGTTGGCACCTCGATAGTGATATTTCTGTTGTTGCTAACTACTTACCATCAGGTGGGCCGTACGTTTAAGTGCCACCTTAGTGGTATAAAAAAATCAGGAAGCAGGTTTCTCTTGAGAGAACCTTTGATATAATCATTGGCTTATCAGCCTATCCTTAGACCACGAAAATGTGCAGCAAATCTGTCGCAACAATGTTACTTATAAGGAAAATCCTGCTGTTTTGTTTTAAGGAAATACGTACCTACGATTAAGAAAAATATTTATTTTGCTTAGTACTGACACGTTCTAATCATGAATATTAAAAAAAACACTCAGTTATTTCTATAAGTATGCATTGCAGCTCATTTAATATGTTGTGTTTTTAGCACTCAATTATCAACTCACTTTGATAAGGCATAAGGTATAAAATTCACTGATTCGGCACCGTATGAACAGACCTTTAATCTGTACAAAAATAACGAAAATGTTAAAGTAAAAATAAGGTAAGCAGCAAAGTAAATTGTACGTCAACATCAAAAGGAAATGCGTCCCTTAGAATTGTAAACAAGTCCATAAATCAAAACATTACTCACCTTTTAGCTTCGCAGTTGGATAAAAATATTTAGGGGACGAGATGTAAGATTTCAGCGTTTTAGACATAACTAGATGTGCCCGCGACTTCGTACGCGTGGAATAATATGTTTTAAATGTTTTTTTTTTGCTTTACCCTAAGTGCCACCTTTTAATATCAGTTATCTGTCACTGAAAGTTCCATTCGAATCGGTTCCGCCGTTCGAATGTTGTTCACAATTTTAATGGTTTTTTATTTGTACAGAATTAATGTAGCCTTAGTTATGCACGTTTTATATTATCTACTCTGAGGGCATGCCTTATAGCAGCTATCTGCCAGTGAAAATTGCGTTCAAAATGCTCTTATTGACCTAATAAATAATTCCGAAATCAAAACTTACGTCTTATCACTTGAGGCCCCACAGAACTTCTACAGCTATAGATTGTTTACTTGGCAGTTAACGACACTTGTGTGTTCTGCCTTATCGTTTGAACTTCGCCGTCTGTTTTGTCAAAAGACTTATTGCCCTGACTATTTGAAATTGAATTCTACCACCCTCATAATAGGGTTGTTGTTTGCCCAATTGGTTACACAGTCTGATTGGAAATGGTCGTTTTTGTTTTACGAGTGTCTGGAGTGAGGATTTAAGGGAGAATTAAAGGCATAATACTGCAGATTTATCGGAACTTCCATACTTTTTAACGTACTTTTTTGTGATACGGACATGTTGTCAAAGAACGTACCAGAGAAAATTGAATACTCAAAGGTACATATTGCCTATTCAAACATCTTTGACATTCGTAATAGTCTATTACATCACAAGCCTTAGAAATTCCATGGGTATAATCCCAAAGGTTACCGATTCATCCAAAAAAAGGTCGACGAATGTCAGACCCTAGTTAATACGTGTAAAAATCTGGTAATCAGCCGCATTAGCTTGGATCAGATATCCCACAATGCAAAGGCCAGGATGATTATTATGGCATCCCCTATCTAAGAATAATGCAGTGCGAATGTCAAGCGTATAACTTTCAATAGGCCAAAGATACGTCCAATTACGAGGGACCAACAATGAAAATTCCACACAAAGAGGATTAAAGGCAACGTCACGCAAGATATATGATTGCTTATGTTGTGCGAAAAATTAATTTAATTTCACACAGCTTAGGCTTGTCACATACGACTTAACGACGTTAAATGAATATGCAAACGAAAATCTTCGCTATGTTTTTAGCCTGTGACATTTTCTCTTTGAGATCTTTCAATTAAAGTTGGAACTTGGGAGTTGGGGCCTCTGAACGCACATACTTTTCGCATAATTGAAAACTAACTTGTGATGCTACTGCTAGCGTTTAAATTGAATAAGTATAGACGTAACGCAACGTAATATCTCAGAGTAGATATTATTATTTTGTGCTCCGGCGCGGTTGACTTTGCGCTATGCTATGACTCTCCACAGTGCCATACTAACCTAGCCCTATGTATTTTATTTCATTGTACTAACACTTATGTATACTGATGTTTATATGGACCATAATAATAATAATCATCATTTATTTACTAAAGTTAGACAACAATTATAATTATGATTTATTTATTTACATTCGTAGCTAAGGTACATATATTTATTTACAATATTATTAAATATATAAATGTATATTATTATTATTATACTGCGTGTAATATGTTAAGGACGTCACTATTCTTTAATACTGTAATTTGTAGATGTTTATATAAACTGGCTAACGCTTACGGCTAACGGTTATTATTCCTAAAAAAACTCTCAGTTTTAACATTTGCTAACATTGTAAAGCTTTTACAGTCCATGACAATAACTAAGATTTACAGAAACCATTTTTCCTAATTTAAAAAGCCGCAAAGCATTAAGCATTAGATTTCGTTCCCTAAGACGTAAAGCTTTATTCTTACCCCGATATCTTTGATATAAGACATTTTCTTCATTATTAGAATGTAAGGCTATTGCTGTAAACACGAAATAGCCTCGGAGAAAATCATACCACCAATCGATTTCATCGAAAGGCTTCAAAAACAAATATTGTGAGTCATATCTATTATCTAAGAGGTAGGGTGAATAGGGATCTCCCATGGGCGTTGCCATTAAGGAGCCGTCCGACTGGGGACTGCAACTCCACCTTACAGTTTGATGTAGTCTTGTGATTCTGGAACCTTACTCAAGTTGCCAGTGCTGCACGAGGATACACTGGGCTAGTAGTAATTCTGCAAGTACAGTGACTCCTCATCAATAACAGGGTTGGCAACTCGTTAGTGATACGCCTGGTATTGCTAGCGGGTATAGGCTATCTCAGTATCACAGGGATACTATAAATCAGCTTATTTTTTATCATTCTTTCATTCCTTTCATATCCCTACCGACCTTTTGTAAAATATAGAAAGAAAAAAACAGAAACGCTTTCGTTTTTGTTTTATTGTGTCTATGTTTATCCAAACAAATATTTATGTTGAGTGTAGTACAAACAAACAGAAACCATAAAACTATTTATTTATAAAACCTACGAAACAACAACGCAAAAATATTTTATCCAATTGTATAGGCAAATAAGAGCCACACATATAAAGTTTCATAGTTAATGTAAGAGCGTAAGTTGTTCTGTCACTGGGTACGGTATACGGCAAGTTTATGCTTTCAATATATATTCAGTTGAGGTTCGTTTGTAAGCGGAAAGTATTAAACGCCGAGGATTACAAAAAAAGAGTAAAATTATAATAAAAAAGTTCGCTACCGCTAACTGGCGTAGCATTAACCGTCGAGACGTAGCGCTACCGTAGACGCCTGTACAAAATGACGAGTGCTACGACGGCCTACGTAGCGGTAGAAGATGAAAGGTGCTAACAAATATAGCAGGTATAAACACTTAAAGTTAGTAAATAATTAAACTATACTATGTTACATATGTAAGTGACGTGATAAAGATTATCCACAGAATACATGAAGTCTTAAATTGTAATCTATAATCTTGTTTTTAATCTACAACGTATCTACGACGGTAAAAACTTGTCGCTCGCAATAAGGCCTCAGCTTTATGCAGCATAGTAAAGCGAGAAACAATATATGAGCGGAAAAGTGGTATATTATCTGGGACCCTGGGAATAACGCGATCATAAATTCAGAATGTGAATACGATTACATTTCCTTGCTTTAATTTCTAGAATTACATTAACTTCAGCGCACAAACCAATTGTATTTTGATCCACATAATAACCTGGAAACTCATTTCGAACATTAAATAATTACATTTATTATTCAACGGGTCAAATAAGCACTTTAACACACACATATTAGCTCATACTAGGACATATATATTAGCTCATATATTTAATGAGCTATGCTATTGCAATAGCAGTAGTAAAGTATCATCGATTACAGAAAAGATATAACTAAATTATTGGGGTTAAGCGTAGGTAGAGGAAGACCATTAAAATATCGATGGATTGCGTAAATAACTCGAAGTTTAAGAGCGACGCCTGATAGAGAAGAATGGAAGGGAATCACAGATTACGTGGACCCCAATTAACAAGATAAGTAGATAGATATTCTATCTTCTGCTATGTTCCAATTATGGGTCTGTCCATCTAGTTTTAATATGAGGTCTACGATAAATCAAACTGGACAAATTTTATAAATCGAACTAGTTCTCCCACGGGTCATGATGGTGAATCGATATGCATCAAATAATAATATTTAGCTTGCTTTGCTTAGATTGGGACCAGCGCTTGGTGATGAGGGCCTAATTATTAAAGCACTGATAATTCAGTAAATAAATGAACTGTCGTAAATACAGATAAGAGCGAATAATTTCTTGGTGGTCAATACACGATAAGCCAAGCTTTAGTATGTCATGTTCCCTTTGATATGTTAGTTTTGGTGTGTGTAATGCGGTGGAGACGTGTGATGTTTACACTACGTGTTTAAGGCTTCACCGCAAGCGTATATGTGATATAATTAATAATCTGCGAGCTGCTGCATGCGAATTTAACCGCGTGCCAATTTATTCCTAAAATTTTTATCATCCAAACAATTATAATATTAATCTAGAATCATAATAATTAAATATTAAAGTTTAGCGCAGCGTTTATTTATGAAATACTTTTTTAGAATCAGTCTACTTATCTCACGGTACAGACTAACAAAAAATATTCTTAGCAATAAATTAGTAGTAGATAAAGGTTGATTAAAATATGAAAAGTGTAAAATTTATTACGTACTTCTCTTACCTTTTCTACTATCTATAGTTTTTATCTATATATACAAGAAATAATTATAAAAAAACCATGTAATCCATTATAAATTCCATGAAGATAGATAAATAACTTTAATTTTTAAACATTTTAAATAACAATTATTTCAATTTGTGTGGGACAACCTAAAACTAAAAGAATAAAAACTAACCTAATATAAACAATTAAAATAAATAAAACACTTGTCCCAAATCGCTGTCACGCGGGAGGGTGCCAAGAAGGCTGGCAGCATTGCCCCGCTGTATGGCAATGCTGATCCTTTGCGCATAATATGTTCCAGCCTTCTTGTCACCGGAGGCCTTAATAAATCGTCGCGAGACCTCCTTGTATATAATAACTAGTATCTCCCTACTTTGAAGTCCTAATTTCCGGATACTATTTGATTCTTTCACATAATGCGTTTAAGTCAATGCGTATATTATATACAGATTAACATATATGTCGTACCAGTTGGTCATACCCATAGTGTATAAACTATTTCAGCCGTTAAAACCGTTTATCCCAGGTTTTCACTACCCGCTCTGTATGTAGCTAAATTATGTTCAAGATTCCGTTCGAGCAATTTAATTAAAATCTCCACGTAACTCTGTTATGGAACGCATACGTTACGACCTGCACCTGTTCGGAATTTTATTATCTATGGTCTAATATTACACAACATCCTCGTAAAATAAGCATAATTGAAGATTGACAGAAAATGTTGTTAAAAATTCATATAAATAAACAAATCTACACACACTCTTTTTTCTATAAGTAGGTAGGTTAAGTTCTGTTTTTCGTGAATAGTTTAATCTGTTATAAAATATTTGAAACCTTAATATATTCCACATTTGAGAATATAAGTGACACTTAAACCTATTTGCATTTTACGAATAGGAAGAACAATGTAATTTTATGGACATATAACGTACAGTTATTTCGTCTATTAAAAATATACTGTTTTTCGTAGACATAACCCATCTGTGTCTCATGGCAATAACAGTTAAAAATTTATAGGGTTCACATGTTCAACATGAAATCGGGACCAAACCGCTGCTGTAAATGATGACAAAATAAACCATAATTTTGTACGTAAAATGTACCTATATGCATTATATCTATCTCATTATATATACAATAGGATATTTTTTGCTGACAAGGCACCATAATGAAAACGTAAATATACTCAGATGACTTCTATGTAGTATATTATCTACTCTGAAGTTTTACTTTTGACAGCTTCAGTTCAAATTAACATCGATAAAATTATGTTGATCTCAAAATCAATGGTTGATCTATCGGAAATGAAGTGAATCTTACCGAAAACAGTTTCATTTGTAAACCGTGCCTATCTTTTATCATAAAACTGTAACAGGTCCAATTCTGTACATTGAAGATATTTAGAAAATTTTGTTTGGATATATCTATATTCGATACTGAACCCAAATCTGTATTTTCTTTCATTTTTGTCTATCTGTCTGTCTGTTCCTAGGCCGCGCATCACGCCGAAACTACTGAACGGATTCAAATGAAACTTGGCACGATATGAGTTGATACTACGAGGTATAACATAGGATACTTTTTATCCCGAAATTCAACACGGTTCCCCTGGGATAGGGGATACAAGTCAAAATGTGTACTTGGCTGTAACTCCAAAACAGCCAAACCGATTTGAAAGGGAAATTAACTGGGCATAATTTGAGCAACTTTTATATTGGAAAAATAATTAGGGTTCGGCACATAAAATAAAAAACCCATGAAGCTATGAACAAAATCTGAACGGCAGGAACAATATGAACAGGACTTTTACTGGTTGGTAGCTCATGCTATAAGACGTTACTTAGGCTACATTTATTTTGAAAAAATAATTAGGGTTCCGCGCAACAAATAAATAAACCCATGAAAATGTAAACAATAACCGAACGGCGGGACCGATTTGTTCACTGGCAGGTAGCTGTCTAGCTGATGCTATAAAGCGGTAACTTAGGATTAATTTATTTTGGATAATTAATAGGGTTCCGCGCGACATATAAAAAACCCATTAAATTATGAACAAAATCTGAACGGCAAGACCAATATGAACAGGACTTTTACTGGCATAACTCATGCTATAAGACGTTGCTTAGGGTACATTTATTTTCGAAAAATAATTACGGTTCCGCGCAACAAATAGATAAACACATGAAATTGTGAACAATAACCGACCGGCGGGACGAATTTGTTCACTGACAGGTAGCTGATTCTTTAATCCGTAATTTGGGCTTAATTTATTTTGGTATGTTTCCAAAAATTAGGGTTCACGTAACACATAAAAATCATGAAATTGTGAACAAAATCAGAATGGTTGAACTTTCAGAGCTGATGCTAAAAGGCGTAAAACAGGGTACCTACTTCTTTTTTGAAAAAAATATTAGTGATTCGCGCAACAAAAAAGCCCATACCTAAATTAAGAACAAAATCCGAATGGTTGGACTGATTTAAACAGAACTTTCACTGCTATATAACTGATGCTATAAGGCTACACTCGGCGATTTCGCCTACGGCCAAAGATGCCGATGTATTAGCTTACTAATTAACTATGTTTGTTCCTGTACAATACGTTCAGCAACGGGAAATATGGGCAGAAGCCGCATCGGCCGCATCGGCATAAATGACGTTTGGGTAAACAAATTCATCACTGCAGACTATGACAGCTTTCTAGCGGCAATCATTCAAGTTCAAAGCTGAAAGTGCTTTTGCTTACGATGATATTGTTTATTTGATTTAAAATACACTTTCTTACTTGTACTGCATATAGTCAAGTCTAGAACGTAACGTACATCTGCGTCGGGCTTACAACTGTTTTCGTACAACGTTGACAGATATTTTTTTTGAAAACATTATGTAGTAAATTATATGAGCACGGGGCGATTGAGTAGCAAATTAACAAGACTTGTACAATCAGAAATTTAATTATTTTTTTATTAACTTAATGTCAAATGTAAAAGTATACATATTAAGCTTGAGTCGCTTAATTAACAATGAGATAAAATAGCATATTGTTCATATAAATTCCCGAATATCCAAGGTTAATAAACAACCAATTCTGAATTCCAGTTGCCGATAACGTTATAGACAAGCTACGTGGAAAATACGTCGCTTTGACAGAGATATAACTCAATAAATGGGTAGAGTAGATCTCTTACAGATAAATGGGTAACTTTATAAGCAATCGATCTATTCTGCAGTATGAAATATTATATCCAAAATGTAGTAGCCAACTGGATCGTGCTTTATATATAATCTAAATTCATTTATTGTGAACCACTTTACCCAGCTAGCATAGCATTGCCTCTTATAAGTATGCTGCGTAAGTACTAATAGGTGACCGTACTGACCGTCAATGGCACATACAGTAATATTTCTTTATTCATTTGTTTGTCAGAAACTTTCGGCTCCAAGTCTTCAATAATTCACCAAGAGATGAATAATTAACGTATATTTAGTTTGTTGACATAGCGTTTAGCATTGTTATAAGGGTTTTTTCTCAGTAGTTCCTTTGGCTTAGCAGTTACTTTAAAGGTTTCCCCTAAATGAACTAGATAAACTTTTGTCTCTGTAGTTCCTGCAAAGGAACTACAGATATAGTCGTGCCTACCTAGCAAGTCTCCGCTATAATCATCATCAGTCGACGGTCTTCCACTGTTGAGCAAAGGCCTCCCCATAGATTTAATTACGCCTAACTTCAATGCATTCCAGCAATCTTTATCAGATCATCGGTTCATCTAGTTGGTGGCTGTTGCGTCATCGAGTGGACTCCACTTCAGAACTATTTGGCCCCATCGGCCAAAAAAATATACTAAGAGACTAGCCAGTTAGATAAAACGGGATACGTTGCGACATTTTTTGTTACTTGGAAGTGTTTTAATATTCTGGGCCGGACTAATTGTTTAGTTAAATAGAAAATTATTTTCCATTAAATTAGGAAACCGTGGTTTTTTATCTATTTAACTTCGTGTAGTTAATTCAAATTCACTTTGATTAAAGTGTATATTAATAAATTTTCTACGTGTAATTAAGTATAAAATTAAGGTCGTTATCTGCACTAATTGCTTTGCGTTCTTTTAAATTATTTCTAACAAAAAAAACAGGTAAATATTTTAAAGGTATCGAAAGCAAGGGCGACCAGATAAAGCACAAAAGAAAACGATCTTGCTTGCAGAAAACATAGATACTAGGCATATGTTCAGCAGCGGGTGTCCTTCGCCGATATGTGAAAGATTTTTAGACTTTAGTGTAATGAAAAACAAGCATCCAAAAGAATATGAATTGAATTTATACACATTAGCTCACAGTGATATATGGTGCCAAATTGTGTAAAGCTTGTACAATGGACAGTGAATAGAGTACTTTTTTTGTGTAAAAACATAATATAATTTAGACAATAAATTAGATATGCTATAATGTATACAAGGCAAACACAAATGTCCATAACATAAATGGGACATTGCTTCAATAAAATGAAAATACCAGAATTAAAAAAAAACACTTAATAACTAATTTCTAGAGTAAAAATACTTAAAAACATCCAAAGCACCCAAAGTTCGGACGTATTTCATCCTCGATAGTAAAACTGTTCAACTGATCCCTAAAAACACTACCCCTATTTTCAGAAGTCATCTCAATCCCAAATTGTTCCTGATAGTCCAAAAAACTACACGCTAAACGAACCAAAACCCCCTAAATGTACAAATTGGTCGAACCATTTTCTTGGCCCATAAAATAAATCACTGTCTGCACTCCATTTTTTCCGGTCAAACAATGACATGCCGGTTTTCCGGCACAACGTGATACCAGATATCCCCTAAGGACCTTATTACGTTCACATAGCTCTTAAAATTACATGGCAACCTCAAAATGTTCCTGGAATTAAGCAAATATATTCATCAGTAAACGTTTACAAATCCCCTGTTTTTTTTGTTTAAACTGTGAAAAATATTATGCCCGTAGTCTGGACCTTGCTTTTTAAATTATGCTGTAGATTTATTACTGACTTTCATTTTGTGACGGCAAACAATTTACCATAATGTATTTTAACCTACAAATATATATTTGCTTAACTCGACATAACCGTAGGTACCGTCGTGTAGGTATTTTTTTCCGTTTAAACATTACGGAAAAGTTATAAACATGAATGAAGTCGCGTGAAAAAACCAGATTGACATATCGAGTTAACAGAATACTGAAGTTAGTTTCAAGTTCAAAATTAATGATGCCAAAGAAATTGAGGTCGAATGGAACTAAGTGGAGTTCAGGTTCACGAAATGAGACAAAACTTTTAATTATTATTCAAAAACTTTATCATCAATTTGTTTTTGATGAAATCTTAATTTAATATTCATTGTTATTTACAAAGTTTACACATATCTCTTGGGAATTTCGAGCAGAATAATATTAAAACTAGCAAACATCAGCATGATGGCGATAAATTGAGGCGAATGACTCGCACGAGCCCTCACAGGGCGGAGAAATTACGATTCACTTTTATAAAGCCTGTAACAAGGTTGGCATGGATGTTCATCGCAAATAAACCGTGGGGTAAAATTTTAAGACCTATAACCTAAAGGACATCCTTCATGTTTCATAGAGATTTGGTCCAAATCTGAAAGTGCCGGTCAACATTTATTTTGTTGTATAGTCTGTTAAAGCTTGTCCGTCTGAGCATTTATTACTATGACACCAAATGTGGACATTACAAGACATTTCATATGTTTTGGTTATATTGAATTCCTATTTTCATCAAAATGTATGAAAATTCAGCTTTTCAACTCAAATAAAATCAACGACTATGGTCCTACAGCTTTGGTGCCATAGTAATAAATGATCAGACGGGCCGGCTCTAACAGAATATACAAAAAAAATGCGATTTGGACCAAAATGGATGATGTCCTTTAAATCTCAAATAAAAGTCCCAATTGCCATATTCTGATGAACCTTCAGTAGACTTATAAAAATACCTAGTATCAAGATATCTCACTACTTTCTTATACTAGGCAGAGGTCATCAGACTAGACGACTAGTTGACTGTGACATTAGAGAAAAAAAAACCTTATATTTACCACAGAATAGACAAATATTAGGTCCTTACATATGAAATTGGCGTTTTGTATGGGAGGAACAAAAAGTCGAATATTTTTTAATATAATATATTTAATTAATCAAAGTATGAACCATTATTTTCTATGCACTTTTGCCATCTCATAGGTAGTTCATTGATCCCTTTACTAAAAAAACCAGTCGGACGGGAATCAATAAAATCTTTGAAGGCGATTTGGACTGCCCCATCGGAGTTGAATTTTTTCCCTTGCAAGAAGTTATCCAAATTTCGAAAAAAATGGTAATCTGTTGGAGCAAGGTCCGGGGAGTACGGAGGATGTCTTAGACTTTCCAATTGAAGCTCTTCTAATTTAGTAGCCGTCTGTAGCGCAGTGTGTGGTCTAGCGTTGTCGTGAAGCAGCAGTGGCGTGGAGCGATTGACCAGCCTAGGTTGTTTAGCCGCTAGCTTTTCCATCATGGTTTGCAATTCCTGACAATAGACATCAGCCGTAATAGTCTGGCCAGATTTGAAAAAACTGTAATGAACAATACCGGCACTAGTCCACCAAACGCTTACAAGTAACTTTTTTGGGGTTAATTTTCGCTTGGGGCAGGATTTGGCTGGCTGGCCAGGATCTAACCATTGCGCTGAGCGCTTCCGATTATCGTAAAGAACCCATTTTTCATCACAGGTAATGATTCGGTTTAAAATACCTTCATTATTGTGCCGGTTTAGTAATGTAACGCAGCAGTCGACGCGCGTTTGCCGGTTTGTTTCAGTCAATTCGTGAGGTACCCACCTTTCAAGCTTTTTAATCTTCCCAATTTGCTTCAAGTGAATTAAAACAGTTTTATCACTAACATTGCAGCCTGCAGCTAACTCGGACGTGGTTTGCGATGGATCCGCTTCCACAATAGCCTTCAACTCTTCATTATCAACTTGAGTCTCAGGCCGTCCACGGGGCTTGTTCTGCAGGTCGAAATTTCCAGAACGAAAACGTTGGAACCAAAAACGAACTGTGTTTTCTTTTGCAACACGACCGCCATACACATCATTCACCCTTCGAGTTGTTTCCGCAGCACTAGTGCCACGGCGGAACTCGTACTCGTAAATAATGCGATATTTAAGGTTTTCCATTTTGTAAAATGAGTGACGCAAACAGAAAAAAACAGAAGAAAAAAAACAAATGAATGACGATCATCGAAGCACAAATACATGAGTCTATAGCTGTACAAATTTGAATTTGGAATTCCTTACCAAAGAGGAGAAATTCGTGATTAAAGTGGCCAGTACGAAAAACGCCAATTTCATATGTAAGGACCTAATATATTCATCCAATGATATACCTACCTATGTAAGAAAGCACGACTATCGGCACATAAGACGGGGCAACTGTTAACTGAGCAAAACGGCCATTATGTCTTAGTCTGTCTTAGGTGGTGCCAAAATAACCAAGAAAAAATAAAAATGAATATCTTGGCAACACATAGATCGGCAAAGAATTTTGGAAAGTTCTGGAAGGCTACAGCGAAGCATGATCCTAAACCTGGCCTCCCGGTGAGTGTAGACGGAATAAGCGGATCCGTGGAAATAGCTAATATGTTTAAGGAGCATTTTAAAGTAAACTCCCCTCTTGGCACCACCTCCACACAAGACACCAAGGCAGCCAAACCTATTCTTGGGTCCGAAGCTTATGATGAAAAGCCTCTCATAAGTATCATAGGCAAACAGGTGAGAGAAGCCATACAGAAAATGAGTGGAGGGAAATCTCCTGGGCATGACGGGCTCAGCATTGAGCATTTGAGGTACGCGGGTGTTCACTTACCAAGGGTACTTGCATTGTTCTTCACGATGTGTATCAGTCACTCTTACTTACCAGAGGATTTAATGAAAACGACTGTGGTGCCTATCGTGAAGAACAGGACAGGGGATATTTCGGACAAGGGAAACTACCGCCCAATCTCATTGGCCACTATTATAGCTAAGGTATTGGATAGTGTGCTTGACTCTTACTTAAACAAATATCTAAAGTTTCATGATGCTCAGTTTGGTTTTCAGTCCAAACAATCCACTGAAAGCGCTATAGTGGGACTCAAGCATACTGTTCAATACTACACCGAGCGCAAAACGCCGGTATACGCTTGTTTCCTTGACCTCTCCAAGGCTTTCGATCTAGTATCGTATGATGTGCTTTGGAGAAAGTTGAGAGACAGGTGTGTACCCACGGAAATTACAAATATTTTTCAATATTGGTACAGTCACCAAACAAATTGTGTGAAGTGGTCGGATTCACGCTCGGAACCATATAAGCTGAAGTGTGGAGTGAGGCAGGGGGGATTAACTTCTCCAAAGTTCTTTAATTTATACATGAACGACCTTATAGTCGAGCTCAGCAGCATGCGGGTCGGGTGTCGGGTGAATGATGTCACTATTAACAACATCAGCTACGCGGACGATATGGTGTTGCTGGGCCCGACTGTGGGTTCTATTGTTGAAATGCTTGGGGTCTGTCAAGCATATGCAGCTGGCCACGGACTCGTTTATAACGTAAAGAAAAGTGAATACATGGTCTTTGGGGCCGCCGGTAGGAACTATGAGGGTACCCAAGATATTTCCATTAGTGGTACGACTCTAAATAGGGTGACCAAGTTCAAATATCTTGGGCATTTTCTTACCGACGACCTCAGAGACAATGTAGATATTGAGAGGGAGCGTAGAGCATTGGCGGTTAGAGGAAACATGCTGACGCGCAGGTTCTACCGTTGTACCAAACAAGTTAAGATCACGCTGTTTAAAGCCTACTGCCAGAGTTTTTACACTGGAAGTCTGTGGGTCGGCTACACTCAAAAATCGCTCAATGTCCTACGAGTCCAATATAACAACATCTTCAGGATGCTGCTGGGGCTTCCACGTTTCTGCAGTGCATCGGAGATGTTTGCGAATAACCATACGGCTGGTTTTCATGCAGTAATACGCAAAAAGACCGCATCTCTGATCACCAGAGTAAGGGAAAGCCACAACAGCATCCTGAAGACAGTGGCGGGGAGTTACACATCTCCCTTCTGGAGGTGCATTGTCCTGAGAACAATTAAATAACAACTCTCACAATGCGCCGAGCAGCCGAGAGTGCCTAGTTTAGCTGCTATTTCGTTTATTATTATTATATCTACTAACATTACTATTTAAGAATCTTTATAACATACTGACCCTCTATAAATTGTGTGTAATGTACCTAATGATTGTAATATGGAGTTGTGTTACCTGAAATAAACAATTATTATTATTATTATGTATAGAAAATAAAAAAGTATAGTGTTACGTATTTATTAGCAACGACGATCAAGGTGGAAAAACATATATTGTTGTTTTTCTCCGGACGATATTGAGTTCATGGTTTGTCTTACACATCCGTGCCAAGATTGCTGAATGAACAAATCTTTGTACTGCCCGAATGTGATGATATTTCTTCGCGATTTCCTTATAAAGTATAACTTTTTTAACCCTCAATTTCACTACTTTACTTCTTACTTCGAATTACTTCGATCTATTGATCAAAAAAGAAGTATTACAATGATTGCTAGGCTCAGCTAGCACAGCAAATTTTCTTGCCGCGCCCAACGATGCACCCTACCACTTTTCCACTAGAATACTTTAGTAGTATCTATCCATTTACGACTACTTACTTAAATGTCAACCTTCTCTGTGAAGGACTTGATGTATGCATCTATTTTTTATAACAAACAAGCATACGGCCCGCCTGATGGTTAGCGGTTACTGTAGCGTATGGACGCTTGCAACACCAACGCGTCACCTTTATAAGCCTACGGAATAGGAAAAAGTTCGCTTAACTTTCTGCAGTATCATTTTACTCATATACCCTTATCACGTTCTCCAAATTTTCCACCACTCGAGTGACAGGTGATGAGGAAAGTGGCAGAGAACTGAGTTTAGTTAGTTTAATGAAAGTTAGTTATACGGGTTGTGGAAGTTTGTTCTTTTTCGAACAACTAGAACACTGTAGGACACGGGGCTAAATACAGGAAAATTGGAAAGTTAACCTACTGATGCAGTTAGTATAAAGTTCTAATTAACAAGTTGATAATCTGACATAATATTTCGCTTCATCAGAGATACTGTACAATAAAAGGTATGGCAGTAGGTAGATAATGCGCTCTCGAAGTCGTAGATGTGGTTATTTGATATTGTTAAAGTCAATTTGGAAGTGCATCTACTAAAACTTAATGGCGGAAAGGAAAAACAAATGAAGCGCTATTATGAAGCGGTCTGTTGTTCAGCGGAGCTGCTCCAGGTTTAAATTTCAATAAAATTATTATATTTTTTTATTTATTTTTGGATGTATGAAATTTATAGGTTTCTAAGCTAGACAGATTGATAGAGAATCCAAAATTTTATCTGCATATAAAACTCATTTTCGACTAAAGTGGCGTTTCATTTGTTATTCCTTTCCACTGGCGAATTATTGTGTTTTACTGGTCCAAGTTTTTACAGAATGTTACTTTTAAATTAATGGGTATTTTTAACAATGAAAGCCTTCTGTCGGAAATCTCCAATTTTTTTCATAGACCACTCTAAATTTAAAATAAAATTCTACTTACCGAAATTCCATCAAAGCGAAATAATCTTAAGTTATATACAAACGCTTCAACATATTTATGAACATCAAAAGGTAATCGTTTAATTTCCCTTGCTCCAACCGTAGTAGGTACATTTAAGTTGTACATTTTTATTTCTTTTATAATTTCCGCAAATAGCTGAAGTATATTATAATATTTAATTCATCTTTTATACATCCATAAGCCACATTTATTTCTTTCTTGTTGGTTTATGTACGCGCATAAAAGCGTAATATGGGCTGAAATAAAACCTCGGTTCAGATTTGAATTCAAATACTTATCATGAACAAAATGTGTTCATAATTTTATTGTATGTGGGAATAGCATTCTGTACGTTCTTAAAAGGGACGTAATTATTCTTGTAGCCCATTAGTATTCAATCCAAGTGTACGTTTTTTGGGCGGGCCATAATCCAAATATTGCTTATAAAAATACTCATGCTCACCCAAAAAAGGACTCGGCATGATGATATGTACGAGTTTGTACGTTAATTTCTCATGTTAAAGCCACCGTTAATATTATTATAAACTCATAGAGAATGATAAGCAAATAACACAAATTAATTTGGCTTTAACGTAATGTGGAAGGTCAGGAATCACAGACACAAACCACGTGATTCAAAGGAGGTTATAACGGCAAAGAGGAAGAAGGATGGATGAATATGTGGCCAGAGACCAATATTGCCGGACCATAAACTACAAATGCGTTTGAATGTTACGTGATGGTACGTCAAACTAAAAGTTAGGCCAAAGGCAAAGTAAAAGTACTATCAACTCAGATGCGTATCAACCAACCCTTAAAATGTTACGTAGGCCCCAAACAGATGTCATATTTTAGAAACGTCAAATGGAATAAGATGTTTGCCAGAAGGCACAGCTGCGTCTTTGTTAAATATTCCGAGGAAATTACACGACCAAGGAACAAAGCCGTTTATTATAAACTAAGTATATTATTTACTATTATGTTAAGGTAACCTGGTTGTGAAACTTCCTTGAAGTCTGTGAGATCTCACAAGCGATGATTCTATCTAGTTGTGAAACCGCTTGGAGTTGTTTTAGTCGTTGTAGTTGCAAATAGCTAGTTAGATACGTGATAGTTTAACTTTAATTAATGAGTAAGTGAAAAATGTGAAACAGTCAATAATATCTTCAAGTCTTCCCACACGGATCCTCGAAGAGCAAGGCAGAGGTGTTACAACACTTCACCGAAGATAATTTGGTGCCAACGTGACAGATGGTCAGGCCATCGCCGTCAATTATGGACAACATACGTCCTTGAATTTCTTCCCCAAAAGTGTGCAGGTTTCCTCACGATGTTTTCCTTCACTATAAAGCTCGAAACTAAACGCTGTACTTAAGTTTCTAGATAAACTCTTTGGCAACTGCGCCGCTAGGGTCACAGGAAACGCTAAGTACCACACGGCCAAGAAGAAAAGAGTAAATAAGTGCCCAATTTCTATCTTTCTATTAAAACATATTTATTGATACCACAACACAATCACGATAAATATCTGCTGTAATTTAGTGAGGATAGATATTTTGAACAATAAAATTTTGTTTCAAATTCAAATTCAAAATGAAATCAGGAATATTGAAATCGATGCGTAGCAACTGTTACTTATTACAATGGCACATTGAATGTTCTTACAACCAGTACATAAATAAAAATAAAAATGTGAACTTTTAAATAATCTGACTACACATTGTCGTGTAAGGTAAGAAGTTAAATTCTAACAAGTGTTGGTTAGACAATTAAAAGTTGTGCGTTGTAATTTGGGCGTAGTGCCTACAGTTTAACGAATTTTGTCTTTACTGGTTGCCCGGGTCAGTTTGAAAAGTTAGACTTTCAACTCGTTAAACCGCCGTGGAACTTTTTCAATTAAAAATTGTGCGAGTAAGATCGAATGCCTGATTTTAGCTAACAGATTTTGCGGTGGTGGATCTTTTATGGAGTACACTCAATATATTTTATCGATAAATGTTTTTTCTAACTGCAACTATTACAACTCGACTTACTTCTGTTTAAAATTAAAAACAGAAGTAAGTCGAATTGTTATAACAAAATCAAAAATATGAACGAACAATTTTAAAACGATTCGTTAAAACCATTAAAATATTATGGGTTGTTTATATTTACAAAACTTATATTATACTAGCTGACCCGGAAAACGTTGTTTTGTCAAATAAATTAGTTTTCTTATTATAAGAAATAAATATGAAATGGGGAGGACCATGCTTATCAATTAACGTATGAAAAGTTTAGGTCATATTTTCAGATCTACAGAATATACACAAAAGTGTTTTGTAACAAACACTGCGACATGCGATTTTTATACATGTATAGTTAATATAAAAAAGTTTCAGCATATACGGTCAAACAAATTATATAAAAATTCCCTAAGCCAGTTGTAGAAAGCGTTCTCCGAGAACGAATCTAATCGAAATTGGTTTCTCCCCACAAACCAATAAACCGCAGACTCGCAGCAAGAACGTAATTAAACCCTGCGTGATCCTTGATTAAAATGTTACAATTTCACTTACATCTGTTCAAATACAGTGTAACTATGTGTAGTGCATACAATATGTAATATACTGACTTAATAAACGGGTTTTCTGACATTTTCGATTTGATTATTTCGAATCCATCTTAGGACGATAAAATCCATTCCTTTTTTTTTCTAACTCACCGATTTATGTTATTTTACTTATTTTAGTCTATTTTCATCTTTCCTTCAGTTAGTACTCCTAACTTAACCTATATTGAAGTTATAAAAATAACGTATTGGATAAGAATGAAATCTTTTATAGGATGTGTTTAAATGAAACTTCTTTTCAGATCAATGACAATGTAACTCGGTAGAAATATTATAGCGTGATAGTAACGGCTGACTTAGGTACAAAATGTAGTTCCTACTATGTAGGTTTTTTCATTTCTCATCCCTTTATTAAGCTTAAGCAACAATTTTCTGATATATACCTGACTCCCTAAAATCAATTTCTACGATTATAAATACGATATAAATCAGGAATTGTAACTAAATTACTTATGAAGCTCGTTATCGATTTGTTGCTTCAGTGAACAATATACAATGGCTACAACGAAGAACAATAAAATTGACAAAGGTAAAATGGTTGAACAAAGAGATGACACTTGTGTAGCACGGGGAAGTGATAAGCTGGAATGTCGGATGGGAAGAGATTGTTTTATAGTAAATGAAAATGTCTTGAGGCACCTTTATGTGAAGAATTTCGGTCAAGATGTTTACGATGCTATTTTTATCAAGTAAAAAAGCACTGTACAGGTGTTAGCTATTTCTTTTTTCCCTACTATCAAACCACCTATGATGGCGATTGCTGATATTATCAATCAAACATAACTTAAAACTGTGACTTATATCATTGATTTGATTTCTATTTGAGGGAATTTCGTTCAGCTGTACGTAAAATGGTTACACTAGAAACGAATAAGTCTTGATACTTTGTTATATGGATTGACCACAGTGAAATCGCACTAACTTTATAAGCACGTAGGTACCATATTTTTATCTCATATGCCTAATGCCTATATGCGTGGTATTCTACCGACCGGACCTATTTCAAATACCTTTAATATCACGAGAACTATTTCCTAACCGTTGGAAATGCTTTCAGAATGTTAGAAATATAAGAAAAGTTTACAGGGCAAACCCTATGACACTACTTTAAAATATGTAGAAATTCTCAAACGTGTCAATAAATTCCCTTTAAATTTCGAAATGTATTATACCCAAAGTACTAAATGAAAAAGTTTATTATACATACGGCGCCGGGACTCTCACGATAAGCTTAAAAACACACGATAATTTCGCTAGTGGTGACCCAGCAACGGTGTTCAAATATTATGATCTTAGTAGCCGTATTGACATAGGGCTTAGTTCAACCTTAAGCTATAACGACCAGCATATTGTGTGTAACTAGTAACACGTCTGGAAGGGACGCAAATGCAATTTCCTTGCTGCCAATCTATTACATTGCTGACCGTGGAACTGGAATTTATTGTGAGCTGTACGTCAAGAATTTATAGAGTAGTTCCTTCAAGAAATATTGTATACATGAATTTACAGTGAAATCCGTTTTATGTTTATTCCTGGCAGTTTTTCAACACAGTTAAACTTAGTCAGAAAATCAATACTCAGTTAAAAGTGTCAACCGAACACACAATCATAATACGTACATTTTAACGGACTTTTCTTCCAGTATGTACAACGAAAAATCTTTGGAATTTGATGAAAGAATAGACCTTGCGCCATCAGAACTAAATGCATTTTAGCAAGCACACAGGAAATTCCGCTCGTTGGCACTTTTTGCCATCCCATAGTCCACTCGCGACATTAATTGCTACCTTACTACTAGATAACAGTACTTACAAGCGGTCAGCGTACCATCAGGCATACCGAAAACATTATTGCTGCCAGTGACATAAAAAAAGGATTATTCAACATTGTTTCAGCATTTAGAAGCTGCTGTTAAATGAAACGTGAAGTTTGATCCAGCCTTGCTATTAATTATTTATTCAAATTTCGTTACATATTCAACATACGGCGTTGTAGGGTTGCGCCTTATATTTATTTAACAACTTTGCCATGTTTGTTCGGAAATTATATATGAGGGTCTTTGCAATACTAAAGTACATACTTGTTTTGAGTTTTCGGATGTCGCGTATTTTGTGGTTTAACTAGTTCAAAGTAAAATACAAGTTCTAGGGAGCATAAATAATATCCTAACAATATTTTAATATATTAAATGGGAAAGTTATTTTATTGGTTAGTTTCAAAATCACGGTCGTCAGCGCACTTGATACCCTTGGTGTTGCAAGCGTCCATAGGCTACGGTAACCGCTTACCATCAGACGGGCCGTATGCTTGTTTGCCACCTTAGTGGTATAAAAAAACGTATAAGTCCGTCCAGTCAGGACGGACTTTATTGACGTTTGGTACATGGGTTGTCCTGAATTGAAACATTAAACCAAAGTAATAAAGAAATCGTCTTGGATTTTTAATAATCGTATATTTTTATTTTATTTCCACGGGTAAAAGCTAGAAGATTTTTAAAGCCCTACGCTAAAAATTAGAACGGTTTAAAAAATAAATAAGACTTCACCAATAAACATTGTAAATATTAAACCCGAAGAGTATGAGAAATGCTTTCTCCTGAATGAACCGGAATAATTCTTTAGAACTTCGACGTTGAAATATTAGGTCCTTACATATGAAATTGGCGTTTTTCGTACTGGCCACTTTAATCACGAATTTCTCCTCTTTGGTAAGGAATTCCAAATTCAAATTTGTACAGCTATAGACTCATGTATTTGTGCTTCGATGATCGTCATTCATTTGTTTTTTTTCTTCTGTTTTTTTCTGTTTGCGTCACTCATTTTACAAAATGGAAAACCTTAAATATCGCATTATTTACGAGTACGAGTTCCGCCGTGGCACTAGTGCTGCGGAAACAACTCGAAGGGTGAATGATGTGTATGGCGGTCGTGTTGCAAAAGAAAACACAGTTCGTTTTTGGTTCCAACGTTTTCGTTCTGGAAATTTCGACCTGCAGAACAAGCCCCGTGGAGGGCCTGAGACTCAAGTTGATAATGAAGAGTTGAAGGCTATTGTGGAAGCGGATCCATCGCAAACCACGTCCGAGTTAGCTGCAGGCTGCAATGTTAGTGATAAAACTGTTTTAATTCACTTGAAGCAAATTGGGAAGATTAAAAAGCTTGAAAGGTGGGTACCTCACGAATTGACTGAAACAAACCGGCAAACGCGCGTCGACTGCTGCGTTACATTACTAAACCGGCACAATAATGAAGGTATTTTAAACCGAATCATTACCTGTGATGAAAAATGGGTTCTTTACGATAATCGGAAGCGCTCAGCGCAATGGTTAGATCCTGGCCAGCCAGCCAAATCCTGCCCCAAGCGAAAATTAACCCCAAAAAAGTTACTTGTAAGCGTTTGGTGGACTAGTGCCGGTATTGTTCATTACAGTTTTTTCAAATCTGGCCAGACTATTACGGCTGATGTCTATTGTCAGGAATTGCAAACCATGATGGAAAAGCTAGCGGCTAAACAACCTAGGCTGGTCAATCGCTCCACGCCACTGCTGCTTCACGACAACGCTAGACCACACACTGCGCTACAGACGGCTACTAAATTAGAAGAGCTTCAATTAGAAAGTCTAAGACATCCTCCGTACTCCCCGGACCTTGCTCCAACAGATTACCATTTTTTTCGAAATTTGGATAACTTCTTGCAAGGGAAAAAATTCAACTCCGATGGGGCAGTCCAAATCGCCTTCAAAGATTTTATTGATTCCCGTCCGACTGGTTTTTTTAGTAAAGGGATCAATGAACTACCTATGAGATGGCAAAAGTGCATAGAAAATAATGGTTCATACTTTGATTAATTAAATATATTATATTAAAAAATATTCGACTTTTTGTTCCTCCCATACAAAACGCCAATTTCATATGTAAGGACCTAATATTTCCATTTTCCTAAAGTACCGCGTTCAATCGAGTGGATGACTTCTCAACACAATAGGTATGTGAACTTTGAGAGGACTGTGTAGAAAGGGCTGTCGAGTACTATGTAAGAACACATAAGAAAAATAAAATGATATTTTTAACCGACTTCAACGACGAATGTTTTGAACCGATGTTGTATTAATCTACCTTCACTACCATAAACAGGTTAAAAAAATATTTTTCTTTGAGGTTATCGTAGGAATTACCGAGTCGATTTAAAAAAAATAACAAATACAAACTAGATTGCACCTGAATGAGAAAGGTTACAAATAATATTATAGTGAAGTTATTATGTTATCGAACAGTATCCTGCCTACCAACTACTCTAATTAAATTTTAAATCCCAATTATATTTGAATATAACAACATCAATAAAATAATAAACTTACTACTCTAATTTTGTTCGGTTTTATTGTAACTTAGATTATCAATAAATCATTACTATCCATAAAAAAATTGTTTTAATTTTTTTAAATAATAAATACTCAGTTTTATTATACGTTTATGAGTTTCAGAATCGATAAAATTGTATTGAGGAAATATTTAACATGAAATTATACACGATGTTGCAATTAAAATGATATGATAATAAAGTTTACACAGTCAATCAATTAAATGTAAAAAATGTTTCCAGTACTCACCTGAAATATTCTCCTTACAAATCACATAATTGTCACCAATCGTCACCAGTTCAATAAGACCACAAAACTCTTTAATGTTATTTTGTGCTGGTCCAGCTCAACATAAAATCAAATTTTGAGAATGCATTCACGTTCCAAAATTCAATTTTCAAAATATAGTTCCATGTAATTTAAATTTATCTTAATTCAAATAGAACACTGTTCGAAAGTCCAAAATTCCTAACTGTTAATTAAAAATACCAATTTCTGTACTGCGCGTCTGCGCAAACGTAAGCCTCGTACCGCGATCACCGAGCGACTAACGTTGACAACGTTCGCCAGCACAATGAGCCAAGCAGAGCAACTTGCTTCAACTGTTGCAATACGTACACATATCAAATATGCATCTGAAAGTAGGTTACTTTAAATTAGTGAGAATTTGAAAAGGCTTTCTCCATCCAAGTGTAAGGAAATGCGCGGGCTCTTTAATTATGAGTGAAGATTGCAAAAATTTTGCCCGGTCAAACTTATCTGGTGCAGCAAACTTAACAAGATTAATGCTATTAATTTTATAACTGGAATGAATTTTATCTTCGGCTCAATTACAATTCTGTGGTAAATTGTGAACAATCTTTAATGAAAATGGTATTAAGGTAGATATTCATATTTTTATAACATTCATGGATAAACCATTCTTATTCAACCATTTGAATTGTGTGTTGCACATTTTAGCGTAACAAAGCGAATATTTTGTAATTACCTAGACCCGTTACTACGTTTTGAAAAAAGGGCAGTTGTGAACTGCCGAATGCAGTGAATTTTGCGAAAGGAACATTTTGTGAAAGGACATTGTGCGACGTAGCCATTGAAAAATTAGAAACTCAAACTCAAAATAAATTTGACTAGACTTTACTGACAAGCACTGTCAAATCGTCAAATTCTATCACAGGATTCGGAAGGTCGTTTTTGGCTGAGAAGAATCCGGCAAGAAACAAAAGCAATTGCTTTTTTAAAACCAAAAGAAATATAAATGATTTAAATTTCAATTACTAACATAACATGAATATTTCACAAAAAAAATATTTTAATAAAACATTAACCCATAGACAAGGATATACGATATACGATACAAGGATATACAGACACTTGAAATTTAAATCTAAGTTAGTAGTTACTAAAAAGGCTTGATGACCAGCCTCCACAAGTAGCTTTAGAACATTATCATATCGCATGTTGGTGACGCAAACTAATCCATTGTGTCTTTACCAAAAATCATTCAACGAGGCTAAAGATATTTTTACTTCAAAGATATTCCAAATTCAAATACAAAAATAGACGAACGCCTATTCCTTATTCTTATTATAAGCCCATATTACAAAAACGCAATAGTACACTGGAAATAACTGATCGAATTTGATTTTATATAATGTTGAGTTGTTGTCCTCTCTAGATTTACGGGCATCTTTCGTTTCGAGACAATGGCCAGTCTACGGCACGAAATGATCAACGACGACGTTCGGGAACAAAGGATTGCAATTTCAGAATAGCCCCCTTTTCATTTGGCTCAGAGTAATTCCTCTGTCAATTTTAATGGCCCCGGACATTTATGTACTTCTTAAATAATCAAAGAAGTTCTTCGTGTGTCGAAGTGTTCCGTTTTTAAATGGTTAAAAGTATAGGTTTTCTCATCAACGATGTGAATTTAGTAACATTTATTAAATCTGTATATTAAATTTATATATATATATATATAAATGAATTCCTACTTCCCTTGGTCATTTGACATATGAATTCGTAGCTAAGACAGGACAACGTCTGTCGGGACAACTCCAAATCCAAATCGAATTCGGAATCAGAGCTCCTAGTTTTATAGTTTAAGCAATCACTTCTTATTATAAAAATACAGTATTCATCAGACTAATATTGTATTATAAATGTATAGTTATGACTTATGTGATACAAAACACTAAACCTGTAGATTGTAAGTACGTACTATACATCAAGTTATACATTCTCTCCAACATTTAGTTTAGTTGTTTCACTAATATTTCCTCTAACCACACAGTTATGTTAAAAGGGAAGTTGTGACATCCACTTAAACACTTGGGGCTGATAATTATGTTCTAACTTAACTACACTACGTAATGGCGTACTCAGCTGACGGATATTATTACGACAAATGGAAGTTAAGAACTATATTAATTTAACCGTTCTTTATTACGAATTCTACATCTTATGTAAAAAATAACAGATGTAGATTTTTTAAGAATGTGTTATTTTATGTGGCAAGGTTATGTACGACGCGCTTGATGGTAAGCGGTCCCCGTAGACTGTAGATGCTATAGATGCTGGCGAGGTTCGATCTTAGCCCACCTCATATGCATATCAAAGACACCAAATTATATAGATAAGTTTGTTGATCTTTACAAAGTCAAGCAAACATCTAGATCAGTATATCCTTATCCTCCAACTGGCGTATAATACAAGAGTATAATATTAATTCGACGCAGACGGGCCGTGACGGTGCCGTCCCAACTTTTAATGATGAGGGTCGAACACGAGAATAATTTTGAAACATTCTAAGACTAGTGTGGTATAAAAATGTTCATATTTTTCTTTGTAAAATTAAGAATAAATTAACTTAAAAAAGGAAATTGTGAAAAGAATTATTGTCTATCTATAGTCAAGGTGCAAAGTTTTCAACAAAAATTTAAGTTTCATACATGTCATTATAATTAACGTACCTGAAAGCTTTTTTTAGAATAGACGTTTAAGAAGTTTAGAAAATATGTTTTTTATAGTTTTCAAAAAACATTTTTTTAATGTAAAATATACTATACATAAGCAAACAAGTACCTCGTCCAATAATATTTCTTGTGCTAAAATTATTTCAACAAGCCCTGAAGCGCTTCAGCTTTCACTTTGCATTCATTCATAACAAAGTTCTGATGAATATCACGAACAATTTGTTCTGACATTAAATTTGCCAACTTCGCATATATCGTTACAGCTTTTGCCCGCGGCTTTGCACGCGTGATTAATTGAATAAATCAACAGGTACGTATATATGTGTATAAATGATTTCTTTTGCCCGCGGCTTATAGTTACCTATTTTGATACATTTAACTTCAAAAATGACGGATTTTCAAACAAACTTTCGTCCCCTATTTTACCACCTTAGGGGTGGAATTTCCAAAAAATCCGATATACGTGTTTATTTATTTTGAAATGAAAGGCCAAGTACCTATTTTCATGCGTTTTACTTCAAAAATTAGGGATTTTCGTACAAATTTTAAACCCCTATTTTACTCCCTAAAATTAAGGGGTGTAATTTCCATAAAATCCTTAGTGAATGCATACGTCATAAAAGAAAAGGAATGTCAAAATTTAATTCTCTAACCCCAGTCGTTTAGGCTGTGCGTTGATATGTCAGTCAGTCAGTCAGCTTCTACTTTTATATATACAGATTAATATTATAAATATCGTACATGCTACAAAAAGTGTATGTTTGCGCTTGACAGAATTATTTCATTCCAAGCAAAATTGTTTCTCGTTTATAAATTTCTACTGAGAAATTAGAATGTGGAACAGATATATTCAATTGAGACTGATTTTGATTTAAACAGGCAAAATAGTTAATTACCATTTTCTCATCTGTTTGTGAATATTTTTTTGTATAGTAACTTTTAACAAGCCGAGTGATATCAATAAAAAAATAACAGTTCGTTTTTAAAATTTCAAAGCCGTGAAGACGACCCTTATATATAATCTTTCTTTCAAATTCCATATAAAGATTTCAACCTATTATAAGAAGAACACTGTATTGTGAATACATTTTTGAACACTTCGTGAAAGTAACCATTATTTACCCTCGATTTAAACTTTAAAGCTAGAGTGTGTTCACCAGGGTTATTGTTAACTCACCACGCTGTAAATGTATCTCAAAGCAAAATATATGTAAGTTCATTACTCACAGTCCTATAAGACTTACGATAACTCATCACACCTACTTAAAAAGCGAAGTGATAAGAGTTTTAAATCTATCTAAGTATTCTAGAGATAGAATTCTGTATGAGTACATTTTAATGCTATAACTTCAAACAAATTACTTTCTAAATCCACAGCTGAATTATACAATTTTAATTTTTATTAACACTGCAAATTAGCGCCTCGATTTAATTACATTAAAACATATTTTAAACAATACTTTATGATAAATCAATCATTCGTAAGTCAAAAATAAGAATCTGATTGATTGTCGAATGTTATTTCATGTGATAAAATGTTGGCAATGATAATTCCGTAAGTGGCTTCACTGACTTCAAAAGAAGATTTGAGTAATTTATCATCCGAAATGCCCCTAACAAAACGTCGAATTAAACTTTACCGCTCAGCGTTGCAAAAACTCCTGGAACTTTTATTTTATTGTATTGAAATTCAGATGGGTATCGTTTATTTATTATTAACTTACAAACTGAATTAATTTATTCAGTTAAGTTAATTAAAAAGGCTCTTTGCTAGAGTCCTGGGATTATGAAAAAAAGTTTTCGAATTGTCTCCTAAAGCATTATCGTGGAAAAATTACCATGTCTAGGGACTTTGAAATTTATAAATGTTCAGCTGTTAGTTCAGAATCTCCTTTAGATATCTTTTAGATAAATGGCTTTGCAAACTGAGTCGCATCTGTCGACGATTCGATAATGGGATAGATAAAAGCCTTCGAAAGCAAAGTATACTTAGAGCAAGCGCTCATATGCTACTTAATCTATATATAGGTATATTTGTCACCATCTTGGACCTTATCGACCGAATAACGAAATTGTAAAAAATATGACAAGAAAATTCTGTAAGCTCAACGAAATCTAAATTCTTTTGGAGTAAATTGACTAGGCGATAACGTGACTTCGACAGAATCTTAGTACAAGGATAAATGAAACGTGAAACATATAAAATTGTATCCAGACAGCCAAGGGAGACGATAAGAAGAATCTGGCAAATGTAGGTCAACCGCCATATGACCGAGGCAAACTCCAGATAAAGCTTTAAAGGAAAGGGGACAAGAATATAGCGGCACGACACTGCACAAAAGCTGCTTTTAGAGATCGGATATAGTTTTATATCATTATTTTTTCTCATCCATACGTCGGTATATTTAAAATGGCATCAGGCGTTACCTTGCAGAATTTCATATTTATAGATGGCAACATTTTGATTAAGACCCGGTGGCCTTGTAATATATAGCGTTGTCTACTATTCTAGCGACGTAAGTTCGAAACCCACCGGTCTGTACCTATGAGTTATTCTAACTTAAGTGCAGTGATTAGTTACACCACGACCTTTACGGTGAAGGAATACATCGTGAGGAAACATGTATACGTGTGAGAAGAAATTCAAGGACGTATGTCGTGCCTAAGAGATGGCGACGGACGAACCATCTGTCACATTGGCACCAAATTATCTTCGGTGGTGAAGTGGGTATTGTAACCTCCACCCCTTCGGGGACCCTTGTGGGACGGCGTGAATATAGAAGTAGCAGTAGTAGATTTGATTTTGTCGGTCATTTTGATGTACCTATACAAGAAAATACAAAAAATCGGAAATTGATCCATCGATACATTTTATTATTCACCGTATATCATTTGTATTCTAGATCTATCTAAGTTTTTAAGCTATGTTTTTGTGTTAAAAGTAATAAATTATGAAAATTGGATCCTGTCCCGAGTACAGTATTGGGCCTTCTTCAGGAAGGGCGTTATGAGACTTTTGCAGTGTCGGCAATGTGCAATGGGTGCGTCTATTGCTGTAAGCATCTGTTGGCATCATATGATTGATTCTGTTTGATTTAATATGAATTAGAATTATGAATATTTTAAGTTAGGTTCACATAAAAATAACACGAATTAGCTTATTGCGTTGTTTCTTTTGAGTCAAAATATGAAGAAAACCGCCGTCTGTTCCATCTGCAAATGTATTTCCAACATCGCTAACGTATACATCACGTCATCAATCATGGTTGATAACGTTACAAGCGACGAGTTTAAAACCATTTGAGCGTACATACTTGATATTTGCAGGGATCGTGTGATCGATAGGGTATTATAGCGAACTAGCAATCATTTGAATAGATTACCACACCAGTATGTGTATCGTAACAAAATTATGTAAGGAATTACCCGGTTGAGTGAGGTAGGGCATTATCACGCTAATGTCATCTATGGCCAAGTCGTGATGACATTATTTAGAGATATATAGTCTTTATCACTTTAACCAATGAAAGCAAACCACTGAATTGATTTTAAAAGCTTGAAATGTCCGCGAGGTTAGTAAATAATTATAATTTTCCTCATTAGATTCGTTTAATTACCTCAAGCAAACTATTGGCAGCAACGTCCGTAATGTAGCAGGATTTTTTAAACTTCACATTTATACAACTAACCATAAAATAACTCTATTTACAAAACATAATTTATGTATTATTATATTATATCCTTATCTAATTAAATAACGTAAATACTAAACACGTACGTGAAGTCATTTTGGCACAAAAATCCATAGTGGAGTGACCACAGAGTTAGTATGCAAGGGTTTGTTTTTTAAAGATTGTAAAGTCAAGGCAACATTCCATGCTACTGCAAAGTGTCCATGATGGTGAATGAGTAAAATTATATTATATCCTTATCTTACCATATCGTTTAGGCCCAACTATCTGATGTTACGCTTGTTAAGCCACATCAAATAAACAACCCACTATAAAATCTCGAGATCATCAACCTCATATTAAAAGGGATAATATCAAACCCTTGTATCCCTTTTTAAGCCGAAAGGATAGCCCTCAACATTGCGGACTAATGGTTACCCCACTGAAGGGCTATTGATAAGTACGATGAAGCGACACTGATTCAGATCCTTATAGTGAAGTATAAGGGTTCCAATTTTGGTTGCTCATTTATTTAGGTAAGATTAGAATTATACAATCTATTTTAGTATACTATCTCTATAAACGTATTTAAATTATCATCACAAAATTAGGAGCTGCGCTCTTGTCGTGCATGTAACGCAACTCTTCAATTTTTCATTTCTCCACCATGGTTCTCTGCCCAGCGCAATTGCTTTACTCTTTTTACGCTGAGACTACGACTTTCTTTTTAAATATGTTATTCTCTTTCTTCTTCCTCTCTCTGATGAATCTTGAATAATAATACTACTTCTTTATTTCGCATAGCCGCTCAAAATGTAATATTAGTGATGTAAATGATTGTCATCGATAGAATTACATTTTATGAATACGAAAGTATTATCTAGGTAATTTACTTAATAACATCCTCGATACTTTTCGTGGAATACATTGTATATATCTAACCCCATTTCACCCAAATTCACCCTGATTTGGGTAAACATACAATAGTTTATTATTCAAAGAAGTAGGAAGACCCGGGAGCGCCGTCTCTATTTCTTTGTGTTCTTTTATCACAATTTATTTTGTTTCATAACGTTAGAATATTACTTTTGGGTATTTTCGAGGTTAAACGAAGTATGTTATTATTTTATACTGTACCTGATCACTGGTTCAGAATCATTTCATAGCCTTTAACGAAAGGACGGAACAAAATCACGAATTTAGGGCCCCAGCTAGAAACTGTGAGGATCAAAACGACCGAAGTTCGAAATACCGATGATCAGACAATATTGTGGTGCAGCAGGCTGGAAGATAGTAGATCAAATGAGCCCAAAATTGGTAAACATGGTGTGTTGGAAGCTATGCTTAGCTGTGGGCAGATAAAATATAACCCTATGCAAATTGCTACCAAAACTATCTGTAGGTACTTTCTCGTTGAGCAAAGAAGACCTTACGTTCAATCCATTATTAGATATTATTGCTATAAAGAACCTAGAGACTATTATCTGCACTAATTTTAGGTGTTTTGTAACAACTTGTGTTGTTCAAAAATAGTTTTAAGTATAAATGAGACTAGAATTTGACCTTAGAAATGATAAATGGTGTATGGTTAAGATAGAAGGACATAAAGATAACAACATGCAGAGGAATGGCAAGAAAAAATATTTTGCGTCTAACATTGAAAATTTAAAATGACGTAGTAACGACAATGGTTCAATTAGGACTACAATATTAAAATAAGTTTATTTATTTATTTATTTATTTTAGATAGGTACACCAACAATACAACATATTGTAACATTACATTTAGTTATTGTTATAATCACATTTCTGATATGTGTATCATTTAGAGGCGTACACAACATTCGCAAAAGGGAAAATACCTATTACACTGAACAAGTCTACTCTGGACAATCAATACTATAGAACCTATTATAGAAAATATTATATTAAAGAAAAGTAATAAATTTAACCTAGAAAAGTTAGCTGTTACCCCATTATATTTCCAATGTTACTAGGATATCACAGTAGTATCTTGTCTTGCCATAATCCAAAAGGCGCACATGTAGGTCTCATTTACCATTCAACCCACATGCAACCTTTTCGAGTCAGCTATTATTATCAAAGGGTCCAAACTTGTGAATATTGTAATAGTCACGAGCAAGGAAACGCCTGGCGTTTCCTAACCAATACCCGTGTAATTTTGGGCACAAAATTAAGAATATTGTTTTGGAGTAGTAGAATTTTATGGGCAGGTCGGTTTGGGTCTTAGGGAATAAACATAAAGTTGCAATGTTTTTGAAAATGTAACCGGCTGAATAGCGAAAGGTGTCAACTAGATGAAAGCAAACACTTTTGGAAAGCCTTCTGGATTCCAATTAATTTCTTACAATTTAGTTACTTGTTTGATACATTTTGTTTATACCGCTTTATGCAAACAATTAATTTACTCCAAAGAGTTTGTGTGCACAATAAAAATAATTCAATACCTTTCAACTCAAAAACGGCTTTATGCAGCAGTATAAAAGTGAAAACTATTCATCGCAAAACATCGCAAAGTGCAAACTACGGAGAATTTCTTTGGAGTCAGTCAGCAACTGAACAGTTTGCTTCATCGAAGTCAACTACTCGCTTAGTGCGGAACAAAATAAGGCAAGTTTTTATCTGAAGTGAAGTCAATGAGTGAAGAATTTTAAGAAGTTTTCGAAGTGTTTTTGTTCAGCTTTTTTCGCATTTCATGTGATTATACGCTCTTTTCTGTTATTCTTTAGAGTTTCTATTTATCCTAACCTTAGTTCTTATTTTAGATGTTAACTTGTTGTGATTTTCAACGAAAACGGCTAATAAAAGATGTATAAAGCGATGTATACCTTTATTTTATTTTAGTGAATTACAAACCGAATCGTTCTTAAGCTTTTACAAATTTTTTGACGATTTTTGAATCGGAATACATCGCTAAGCATTTTATTATGACTGGAGAGACCTAGTATTTTTAAAATTTTCATAAAATTCCTTTCTTTGTGATTTTGCGATTTTGCCTACATTTTATATATTTATTATGTATACATAAGAAGCTTAATATTTACAATACAACATCTTAGCTTTTTGCAATGCAATAATTTTACCAAAACACACACTGAATCGTAAATGCGCCGCTCAAATCCTATCCAAATTGAAACCGAAAATGATATTTGCATATTGAAATTGCATAGTTATCCTGCAGTAGACATACTTTATTGATAGCTGTGAACACATCCACAAAATGCTATGGATATTTTCGATCTATAGAAAGCGATAGATGGTGTGCGTGTGTGTAGAGACAGAGGAAGATATGCTGAGAGAAGAATGAACCTATTCGTTAAAAATCTAAATTTTTGTAGGATTAAATTTTCCGTAGAAATGGCAATGTTCATATCAGTATAACAAGAAATTATTCTCCAATTTAACGTATCTTCATATAGGAAGCTTGATGAAAAATAAAGAGAAAATTGTGCTCTCGAATTGGCAAGCTCATTTTCCTGGAATCGAAACAGAGGACCTTGGAAAATAGATTCGAGGAACAAAAGTTTATCAACCACATCTTAGTCATTTCTTCATTATATTATATGTTATAATGTTAAGCATTTGTATGTGCCAACTACAAATAGGTATCGAAAAACAATAGAGCCATGATGGCCGTGTGGTCTGAAGCGTTGCCTTGCTATCCTAGCGACGCAATATCTAACCCTACAGGTCTGTAACAATTAGATTTTCTAGAAACTTAGGTGCAGTGATAAGTCGCACCACAAGATTTACGGTTAATGAAATTATCGTGAGGAAACCTGCATACATCATCCAGGACGTATATAGTGTCTAAGAGACGGCGACAACCTCGTCATCTATCACGTTGTCACCAAATGATTTTCTGTGAAAAGGCGTTAAGATATATTATTATTATTTAATATTACACAATGGGTTTTCTCCACACTTTTTTGTAGCCGGAAGACTGTGTATATAGCACGTTGATTTGTACCACTAACATACTATAATACTAGCTGCCCGCCCCGGCTTCGCACGGGTAGACAAAATATTTGATAAATTTCTACCCGTGCGAAACCCGAGCGGGGTGCTAGTATAATATATAGCCTATGTTACTCAGTGATAATTTAGCTTTCTAACGGTGAAAGAATTTTTGAAGTCGGTCGAGTAGTTTCGGAGCCTATTCAATACAAACCCACAAAAATACAAATCTTTCCTCTTTATAATATTAGTATAGATATAGACTAGTATATAGTAGTGTAGATTTACATATAGCATATAATAATAATACAGACATAATCAGCGGTTATCGAGGCTCCAGATAGCAAACAGCCGTGGTATACCAGCAAACTGTCACTAAGGTCATTACGTCATAGCCCGGCTACTAGAATGCCTCGGTCGCAAATTGGTGCCTCGAACTATCCAACGTAGTTATACGAATACTTTATCTCCATCCCTTTCCAACTCAAATTCAACTATCCTCGGTCTCATTCGCACACGTAACTCTGGAAGTTGGAATGTACCCCCGTCTCGTCCTATTCATTTGCACTGAGTTTTCCGATTCTTTGAGCCATTTTACTTTTTTATTTGCCTTTGAAGTGTTTGCTTGAGCGGAAAGCTTTTTATTTATATAACTATTTGTTGAGACGAGTAAGTTCTTTTTGTCTTTGTTTGATGGCAATTGTCTCACCTATCTATGGTAGAGACGCAGTTCCATCCAGAAGTTTTAATCTTAGTTAAGCTAGACACTTAACTGCGCTCGTTTCTGCGAGATTTTAGAATATAAGTCTTCTTTGACCAATAATTACTCCAGCAGGTGCTATTCAAACTGGAATATACACACTACTACTTCACTATATAATATTTGATATATAATAATATTTTTAATGCGAAAACTACTTTGTTTGTTTGTTTGCTACCTTTTCAGGACTAAACGACTCGTAATGAATTTTGACAAGGAGATAGATTATATCCGGGGGAAGGAAATAGGCATTTTTTTTCTTTAAACATATGCAGACGGAGTCGCGGGTAACAGCTAATGTAAAATAAATCGAATTGATAAATATTTTATTTTTTATCAAAGCCTCCAATACCATTTATTTATTCAAATGAACTAGCGTTCAATATTAAAGTAAACAATGGAATATTCATATGCAATGTTTTAATGTTTGTATAAAAGTGAAAAAACTGCGCCAATAAAATGAAAAACGCGTAACGGCGAATATCTATTAAAATCTACATATACGTACATACATTTTTATATATTTTCAACTACGGACCCGGTGCAATAACAAAGGATTGGATTGATCCAATATAGCGTGAGGTCGGTTGACCCAATCCGTGAAGTTCTCTATGTCTGGACAAATAGATAACAACTACTCTACATAAATTACATATGCACGGGTGTGATTTATATCGGTCCAAACACCGGTAAAGTTGGTTAATATGCACTCAAAGTACCCTATAGTTATGGGATTTACCCAACAGTTAAACTATAACGCTTGCTTGTAAACTATGTTGATAATTCGCAAGCACTGTCATCAACGTAGTAGTTTCGTAGCGCTACGGCTACGCCCAGTTACAGCGTAGCATCAGAAAATGGTGTAGCAGTGATTTGAAATTCATACTGCCTAACGTAGCTCAATATCGGTTATTTCTTTAAGAAAACACTGCCTATACGTTACCCAACCTATAGTGTACGTCCTACAAAATTGCTAAATGCAACGATTTATACCGTAGCCCCAAATTCTTACAATTTTTATTGATGCCACTAGCATTAGGTAGGATATAGGATGTTTCTGTTTCAGTATGAAAATGAATGTCACCTTATTCTGAAACCTCAAACGCGTCACGTAACGGTCGTAAAGTGAACGACGTACATTTGGTGATAAAACACACTCGCAAAGCAAAAACAAGCAATGAAAAGAAAGTAAAAAATAGAGCGTGTTTGTGTCCAAACTATTCTCTATTTAAGCCGGTAAAAATGGCACTTATTGAAATAAATATACACTTTCCTTGAGCAAGAGGTCGAGGAAAAACTGTCAAATAACCAGCATAAAAAGGTATGTGTATTGCTATATTGTTGCAAGACTTTTGGGACGATAATTATGTAATGACAGCGTAGCGGTTGTATTCTCTTGGGTAATGACAAGATAAAACCATGTGGAAGTTCATTCACAATATTGAAGGAATTAGTTTATTATAACGTTGCGTTAATGTAAAGACATGCTATATGAATTGCTTTATTTTTCCATACATATGTGAATGCGGTACAAAGAAGGGACTACGAGAAGAACTTAACTTGTAATAAAAAAAAAACAATTTATTTATTTAGCACACGCATTACGATTGCTTACATTATATGAGACGATGGTGAAGGGTGGAGAGATAAATTCCATAGGTAAACATAAATGTGCTAAAATCATAGACCATAAAGTACCCGTGAATAATATATCAAGCCTAATTAATAGGTAAAAACAATTGCTTTTTGTATTCTATATGTATTGACGAGACCGCTGGTCTAGTGGTTAGTATACCTGACTGCTGCGCTAGGGGTCGCGGTTTCGATCCCCGTCGGGGCAAACATTTATGTGACAAATATGTTTGCCTTGCGTCTGGGTGTTTGGTATGTATTATAAGTATGTATTTACAAAACAAAAAGTATATAAGTATTGTATCAGCTGCTGGTTCCCATAGTACAAGCTTTGCTTAGTTTTGGGCCAGATGGCGCTGTGTGATAATGTCCAAGCATTATTATTATTATTATTTTGTTCTCATCTGGAATCTCTCACATCGATCTATTTTAATACTTTCGTTAAGCAGGAATACTTTAGAAAATTACGTTCGTAGGAAATCTCTGATAAATCATGAGTTTTCTAAGGTACGAAATGCGTCGTACGATCAATGGAATCAGTGACGTCATAGAAGCAACCTAACAAGCGCTCTGTTTAGCTGTCGCCAGCTTTCTTTATAAAAGATAAAAAAATAAACAGCTTTTCCTTTGAATTTGGTTACGTGCTCCTTATACCCTTAGCTGATATAACTTGTATCCATAGGCTACGGTGATCGCTTAACATTAGGCGGGTAACATGCTTGTCTGATATTTTTGTAGTATAACAACAAAGAAATATAATAGGTGCATTCTCTGGGTACCATAGGAGTATTCACGTAACACCAAAAAATTACGGGTCCTATAGAACTATGAAACAGTAGATTTATGTCGATACATAAATATCATTACACCAAGTCCCTAACGGGGTAAACGGGCAGTATAGAGTCTCATTTCACTCTCAACTTCCTCACCTCTTTTGCTTCTTTTACATTCATCAATATTTACATACCCGCCGGTTCCGAATACGAAGACAATAAACCCAGACAAATATTTAAGCGAGAGGTTGAACAACCCCGCAACCTTTACAAAGCTTATCTGCAGTCCATTCGACGATGCTGGCAGACAGTGTAAACATTGAGAATTTCAATCTAAACCGAACTATCAGTATTGTATATAATTTACTATTGCGTTTTACAGAAACCGAAACATATTACATAGTAAATGCCAACCAAAGGGATTGAATTCCTACGACGTTATCACAGGATTCCAGTCGAAAGCATTTGTCTATTCCTTCGAATATCAAAGTCACTATCGATGTACCGATAGAATTATTACTTGACTACCCGTATACTACAACGGCATTAGGTGGACCCATACATCCCTTATACGAAACTATATATATGTACATAGATATCATCACACCAAGTCCCTCACAGGGTAGGCAGAGAGTATATAGCGCTGTTTCACTCGTGACTTACACACCTCTTTTGATTATTTTACACTCATCAATCGTTTCATACACTCCCGCTGATTCTGAGTCCTCTTTACCTTTCCATCATTGAGTCACTTTGGTAATTTGATCTAGAAAGACCTTGGTTACCACAGCTTCTTCTATTACTCAATTTTGCATAGCATATCTGTTTTTTTAGTTTTCATCACTCATTCGCTCTATGTTTCCAAATCAACGCAGCATTCTCTTTTTCATCTATATTAATACTTACAGCAGTACGATATAAACAACCAAGATATTCGGTTATAGTAAAATTACAGTAGCATTATGGTTGTCTTTGGAGGGAGTTACGATTGACAAACTATACAGACTGGTAATGAAAAATGTCCACTAACACAAATGCGCAAAAACATAAAACAACCACTTTTGATTTAACTTTTTTTAAATAATAATACTGGAGTATTATCACACAGCGCCACCTGGCCCCATACTAAGCAAATCTTGTACTATGGGAGCCAGCAGCAGAAAAGAATAGATAGGTTGGCGTAATAAATGAAAAAGAATTTATGACACATTAACATTGTAGCTTTTCACATTTTATTTCCTTTTCATTATTTTTCGAATAACACTTTATGATTTATGACAAATATGAAGAAAATCAAATGCGTTAATGCAAATTTCGTAACCGACCTTATATTTTGTGTTACTCCGTGTATATTGCATAAACATACCATTATGTTGATACAGTACTATACATTGCTAAGCTATGAATATCGCTACAGGTAAGGATTCTAGGGGAGATGATTGATTGAATTCTTGAAAAGATTGATCACGCGAATGCGGCAGGGGATATGTTTACCGCGAAAAAAGTACTCCAATACTTAAATAAACATAGTTTTAAGCCAAAGCGTAAACCATTCATTTTACATTTTCTAAGAAAAATATATTGTGACGTATAAAAAACGCGCAAACAGATGTTTTATACCATTTAATTGACACACAAGCATATGTGTATGGTAAGCAGTCACCGTAGCCTATCGCTGTTAGCAATAACAGGGGTAACACCCTGTTTTAGATGAGGACTCACTATGCTAACAGAATCACAACTAGGGCAGTGTATTCTCGTGGAGCACTGGCAACCTTACTTACCGCAGAAGCACAATACTACATCAAAGTAGTGTTATTTGACTGCGGTCTTCTGTATGGTGGAGGTACAGTCTCCAGCCGGGCGGCTCTAATTTAAATTGGAAAACCCACGGGGGAGCCCAATTCGCGTTACCTCTCTTTTTCAGAAATGTTGACTTGTTTGTATGTACGTTATAAACAAACAAGATTGTTTCTTTGATAAAAGTTGGCGCCAAAACTACATAAGTGATTTAGTTGACATTTCTTAGTTCAATATGACTTAAAGAAAGAGCGGTGTACTATTTATATAGTTCAGTTTTTTATATTGCAGGTTTTATTATTTATTCCAACTTCAACGTACACAAATTCGCAAGTGGTAAACTATTTATCAATATTAGTATGTAACGCAGTATTCAAATTTCTAGTAAAACTAAAGTGCTGAGTACTAAGAGTATTGGCACAAACATTGTAGCCAACTGTTGGCAAACATCGTAGCCAACTTTAGCCGAACATAGTATATCAAATAAATTAATAGTAAAGTGAGTGACAGAGAAAATGGATGGATAAGGCAACGCCACTTATCTGATTAAGTCGGAAAGCTCGGACAAACTTAGGTCGCAATAAGAGAGCATTATTACGCCCCAGTTTCCAACTAGAAAATGGGCAGACATCAATTTCCTTGCTCGTCAGAAGGAGAAATATCGCGGTTTTATTGAATTTAATAACAATAAGGTTCTGACAATATGGTGGGAATGCGAGCAAGAACACACAAGAGTTGGCTGAAAAAAAAATTATACGTCGACGTCAGCTATACTGATAGACTAATGGCGGAATAAATATTTTTGCACTGAGTGAAAAACACATAGGATACGTGCAATAAGATAATGCAATCCCACTGTCATATTATAAGCTTATAAGTATACCCATTTAGCAAATCGCATGCAGAAGTAAGTGTAAAGTAGTGTTATATAACAGATGTCAATGATATTGGATCTGGCTGGATACAGTTGCAGCGTATGATAAGTCTAGATTCGAACGTCTTATTTAATATGGCCACCTGTCGGTCAAATCAGATACATTAACTTATTTCAACGTTTTAATGCAATACGCGGTCACGCTTTAGATATAGAGATATTTTTAATGCAAAAAATTGACGAGAATGCTAGTCCAGTGGTTAGCGTACCTGACTGCTACGCTAGGGGTCGCGCGTTCGACTCCCGCCGGGGGAAAACATTTAAGTGACAAACATGATTGCCTTACGCCTAGTTGTTTGATATGTATTATAAGTATGTATTTACAAACAAAAAAGTAAATAGGTATTGTATAAGCTGGTGGTTCCCAAAGTCCATAGCTTTGCTTAGTTTGGGACCAGATGGCGCTGTGTGATAATGTCCAAGCATTTATTATGATTATAAAATTCATCGTACCATTAAAAATAAATTGTATGGAATACGTTCTTCTGATATATACGCTCCTCACATTAAATCTACGAAATTAATGTATCATAAACCGCATATCTATTCGGGAATGTATATCCAGGCTCATTTTCAGCCACAACAAGTATACGTAAGCCGAATCTAATACAAAATTATCTGGATTTCATCTCCAATAACTCTCCATCATGCTTATCTCGCTGCCTAACAGCTTCATGGCCCATAAAAAGTACAGTAATAGTTCCAATCAGGAGCTCACTTCCTTAACTATATATTTTGATAGATTGGTAAGGAAAACAGTATTGACGGCTTTGACCTTATTTAGGTTGTGCGAATTAGAACATAAACTTATAGTAGAACGGAAAATAAAATAAATCTTTTTTTATACCACTAAAGTGGCAAACAAACCTACGGCACACCAGATGGTAAGCCTATGTACGCTTGGATCACAAGGGGTAAACACGCGCGTTGCCCACTCTTAAAAAATCTATTCACACCCTTCTTGAAGAACCCCATGCTGTACTCTTTTGGAAAAAGTTCAAACAAATTGAATTATGTCATCTGTCAATATAAGAAATCTAAAAGCGAGCTTTAGTTACTATTATGAATGTTTGAAGCTTTGGATTTAATAAATAACATCCGTTCAGACAATTCTAGATCACCGATCGTAACCAACAAACGGCATTCATACAAAGCTAAAATATATTTTCTGCGTTTGACGTTTCAATAGATTGCGATTGATCATCGGAAATGTGGATTGTATTCGTATGAACGAATGGAATATTGTATAACAGAGATTCAACTTGCGATCATTGATAGAAATGGCAGGGTAACTGCAACACGTAGTATATTATCTAGTCTGAGCTGCAACTAAGTCAAAAGGACAGTCGTATGCACAGTACCGTGTTCAAATTTTAAATTTATTTATATTTGATTTATCATATATATTTTACTTCCTCCCTGGTTTCTGTAATAGTCCAATGTTGGGCTTAAATTATCTTATCATTTCATAAATTTGTAAAACCTGTTGCTAAAACTGCTACATTGGACGCTGTGGTCTCCTATAAGTGAAGGAACACACTGAACAAGGACCTATTGCTTGAGAAAATTGTACATTTGTGTATCTTTTGTTGGAGATCCTTAAAATAAATAAATCATAGTTTAGTGTTGCTACTCCTTTTCTTAATACTACATGTTTTAAGATGGGTAAGAAACCTGTTATTGTGAATGGTGTGTTGTTCCATAATTGTTGAAGCATTTCATTCTTCCCTTAATCTATGTTCCGTAAAATGTATTCAATGTGAAAGAACCATAAATAAATAATCTGTACTATTAGCTAAATTACAAGCATGTGATTGCGGACCTAATGTGTCGAGGTAATGAAAGAGCAGAGCTACAGTGTCACGTAGTAATCACAGGACTGAAGGCTAGCGCACGAGATGCTTGTAAGTTGTACAAAAATAGTGTTGTAAATTCCATGAAGTGGATCTGTATTGAATTACAAGTTCTAGTCACCACGAGAGTCCCTTTCAGGGTAGGCATCGAGAGCATCATTCTTTAGCTTTTGAGAGTTCCTTACCCGATTAACCAACAGAACCCTATTACTAAAACTTTGCTGTCTGGACGTCCGTCTGTCAGCGGGCTGTATGTCATGATGCGTAAAAGGCAACAGTTGAAATTTTCGCAGTTTTTAATATTTGTAATATACATTTAATAAATGGCCCGCCCTACGATATGCGGTCACCGGCGCCTATCGACGCTTGCAACTCAAAAAGGACCCAATTAAGCGTTGCTTGAGTTCATTACTACTACTAAATATACCTCTTAGATCGTATGATGTATTCAAGGCTTTTGTTTTAAAAACCATGTGATATAACCTAGACCACAGAATACTATAAATGTTTCGTTTTGTTTGATAAACTTACCAAATTCTCACAACTGTAATCGCAAGTTTGGCGCGCCTCCAATCTGTCGCATTGCATTAGTTGGTCCGGTTGGTCCATTCGTCTCGTGGTCACCCGATATTCCTTATAGATCTTTATCAAACTCAGTGTGAGTTCTCTAGCAGTATATTACAGTATTCTTATATTTATTATACTAGCAGTACCCACGACTTCGTACGCTTGGAATGTTTCTTTAATGGACTTATTTTTTACCTACCTGCCAGTGAACAAATCGGTCCCGCCGTTCGGTTATTGTTCACAATTTCACGGGTTTATTTATTTATTGCGCGGAACCTTAATTTTATTGGAGATGCTTGAAATAAAGTCTTCAATTTTCACAAAGTTTGTTTTTGCTCTTAATGAAACAATAACCGAACTTTGCCACCCCTCAATATCTTTCAAAAGCAATACTTAATATTATTTTTATTCAAATTTACTTTCACTTACAGCCCTGCTCCGTTTCCCCTTGAAAAGTTGTATTTCTAAAGAACAGGTAAGAACTTCACTTTGTATTCATTCGTTACAGTTCCTTCTAAGAAACCAGCACGGAAATTATTAATGAACCTTGGAATTAAGAAATGCCATTTATATTCCAAATTAATGTTCATAAATTCTATTTCAGCCATTATTATTATTGAGTTTTCTTATTTATATATTAATTATTATTATTTTTTATACCTCTATGGTGGCACACAAGCATACGGCCCACCTGATGGTAAGCAGTCACTGTAGCCTATAGCCGCTAACAATTACCAGGGGTATCACTAACGGGTGGCCAACCATGTTGTTGATGAGGACTCACTGTGCTAGCAGCATCACTACTAGCCCAGCGTATCCTCGTGGAGCAATGGCAACCTTACTTACCGCAGAAACACAACACCACATCAAGTAGTGTTATTTCACTTCGGTCTTCTGTAAGGCGGAGGTACAGTCCCCAGTCGGGCGGCTCCAATTTAAATGGGATAACCCACGGGAAATCCCAAATCGCCCTACCTCTCTTTAAATTTGTATCTTATTATTTATAAACTTCAAAAGAGAGGTAGGGCGAATTGGGATCTCCCGTGGGTTTTAAATTTAATATTGGAGCCGCTCCACTGGGGACCGTACCTCACACAAGACCGCAGTGGAATAACACTACTTTGATGTAGTGTTGTGTGTTCTACGGTGAGTAGGGTTGCCAGTGCTCCACGAGGATACGCTGGGCTAGTAGTAATGCTGCTAACACAGTGAGTCCTCTTCAACAAAATGGTTGGCAACCCGTTAGCGATACCCCTGGTATTGCTAGCGGCAATAGGCAACGGTGACTGCTTACCATCAGGTGGGCCGTATGCTTGTGTGCCAAATTAGTGGTATTAGAGCCGTTTGAACAAACAGGCAGTTATAAGGACTGCTGATATAAATAAAAACTAAAAACTTTGAAAAGACATGTTACATTCGCGACGCATGCCGATTACTCGAACCCATAAGATTTGTCCCTACCAAAAATTACTCAATGCGGCTGAAGAAGTTTTCACTTCAAAGACATCCATTGACAACCCTATCCATGCTCTAACATATTTGCTAGCCCGCTTGAGGTAAGTAATCATCCTTAGCTTTTGAAATATCACGTGTATCACGAGCGTGTTGATAGACAAGCCTAAGACAGGACAACGCCCGTCGGGACACCAAGATACTTATTAAAATTATCTCGACATCTTTTTTCGTGTGACGTTTTATTCAAATTAGAAACAAGCTCTTCAAATAATCCTTCTCAGTAGCATTGTCTTTTAAATCCTTTAAGTAAAATTACTTAGAAACGAGCATGCCCCTTTAGCACGCATCATTAAGTTACATTAAGTAAGATGTTGAGTGGAATGATCGCTCCTATTACGCCGGATCTTCTTAGCATCAATTTTGAGGATCTAAATTTTATCCTGTCGAATGAATGTCACTCATTTAGGTACTTAGGAAAGATATCCGGATTTCTACGGTTTCCTGTGTTATATTGAAGAGTTCGTAGCTATTAAAAGGTTTTAAATATGAAACATTATACTTACATGATATTCGGTATTTATTTGACACTTAGATCTAATATAAATTAAACTCACTCAACTAAAATTAAATTAAAATTTGATGCATTTTGTATGTTTATAGAACAATATTCAAATTTAATATGACTAAATATAAAGCCACTGGTCCAAATTTTTCTTGAAAGTAATTTGTTGCATTATTAAGAAACATCGTCATATTTACTTCAGTGGTATCGCGATCTATTACTACTAGTCTTGTCGACCTAGTCCTACACATAATAATATAAACCAAAAGATACCGACCCTTTATAAATCGTACCATTGTTTCGTTTTATCTCTGAAGCTAATTAAGTGGAATCGAATTAAGATGGTTCATTTGTGGCGTTTCTTTTTACTTTAAATCTTTTGTTCGAACTTTGTTGTGTCTTTTTAAATAGCTTACGTCTTGTTGTCTCTGTAAAATCTTTCAGCTATTTGCAATAAATAAGCGATTTAATGCACAGAAAAGACATGGCACTCTCGCGATGTTTCGATTTTATATTCCAACTAGCTCTTTCGCCTGCGTAATATATAGCCTATGTAACTCAGTGATAGATCAGCAAAATATTTTTTGAAATCGGTCCAGGCCTTTTTATGTTTATTCGTTACATACTAAAATGCAAATCTTTCCTCATTATAATGTTAGTGTAGATGTAGATATAAGTAATCTTACTAATTAAATAGGATTATCAAGCGAGGACTTTGAGCTAATAAAATGAGGAGGAAGTATCAAAGCGTAACTGGGTTCAGGATCGGTGAAATTACGCCTACAACTCCCATTTGCACGCTCCAGCTTTCGATCCAATTGCTTTGTTCCATGCCAACTGGATTGCACGAAATTCAGAAAAAACAAGTAATCTTTGTCCTCATTTCTTTTTTATCCTCCTTTTACCAAATGAATTCAGAAACAGGAAAATATATGAGTAATCATTGTAATAGATGTAACATAGACTTGACTGTCAGGTGACAGATGTCATCTGACAGGTCGAAGTAAGCGCGCCCCCGCCCGGTTTGTGTGTGAGTTCATATGAACGCTGATCGAGCTAGAGCATATTTATAAGTAACTATGTAAGTGGATTAGAAATAAAATATTAATAAGACATTATAAAACGGTATATCATTTATTAAAATATAACAACAATACATATACATAACAAAAATACGTATGTTAAATGAATCTTGCAAAAGGCTCGGCAATGGGTGATACCCCTGGTGTTGCAAGCGTCCATAGGCTGCGGTAACCGCTTACCATCAGGCGAGCCGTATGCTTGTTTGCCACCTTAGTGGTATAAAAAAAAAAGTTTTCTCTATATGTTTAAATTTTAATATGACACCATTAGTCTGCACATTCGCAGTGGCATTTATTTTAAGCATTTAGATCATGACCGTGATAGTTTAAAACAATATAATGAGGAGCAACAATGGTGAATTTAATTAAAAAAAGTATATAATGGGCTATATTTTCTTTAAATTTTTTTTTTTTTTTTTTGGATATGTATGCTTCTTGTTGGAGCGTCCAGCATAGCGAATGCGATTAAATATTATGATGATCCATTACGCCTGTCATAAAAACGCATCATTAAAATTGTTGATAATATCATATTTGTAAAATAATAATAGAAATATAATGCAAACTCATTTAAGGATATTTAATTATTATTTATTAATTCTTTCCATTTGAAAGCAGAATCAAATAATGATAATCCCATATTTTTTTATAAACACAAATAAGTTTAAACATACTTCTTATTAAATATTCCCTTCAGTTCCTTTCATCATATATCGCAAACATAGAACTCAAATATTCTCTAGAAATGAACAGGTCAGCGAACTTACTCTTAGTGCTGTGTAAGTCTGTGGTTTATGTAAGGTTTCAGTCTCGTGTGGAATTTGACATGTATCGCATAATTTTTGACCGTCAACCCTTTCAAGTTTAAATATACCTACATTCAATTTCATCCAGACTAATAATTAAAAGCATTTTTATAATAAAAAGGAAATATTATTGATATTGTTACATTAAACCGTTTGATGCGAGAGGTTTATGATGATGGTGATAATTTACACACACATACACAAGAGAGTTAGGACGAAATGGGATCTCTTGTTGGTTTTCCCATTAGAACTGGAGCCGTCCGGCTGGGGACTGTACCTCCATTTTACAGAAGACCCCAGTTAAATAACACTACTTTGATGTAGTGTTGTGTTTCTGCGCTGAGTAAGGTTCCCAGTGTACTGCCTTAGTACAGTAAGTCTTCATCAACAACAGGGTTGGCAACTCTTTAGTGATATCCATGGGGTGACTGCTTACCATCAGGTGGGCCTTAAGCTTGTGTACCATCTGAGTGGTATAAAAAACAACTTTTGATTCCATACATGATGTTTCCATTAAAATATATTCCAATTTTCCAAACGCAATAGTTTTCGTTCTCAATCCCTATTCCCTAGACCCTGTATCACCGTTCTTCACGATCCAATTCTAAACTCATGTTTATGGCCAGATATATTTATATGTTATCAATACGACTGGATGCTTAAAACTATTTCCTCTTCATTTTACAAAAGGGTGGGAATTTTTCCCTATCATAAATTACCTTGATTCGTGTTGTGTCCCTCAGCAATGGGCCCAAAAAGGCTTTTTACCTGAAAAAAATATGTAGAGCATTATTAACATCGGTAAGTTTTTCAATGTGCATGTGAGATTTAAATAATCATTTATATTCACGTAAATCTGACACTACGATGTTAAATGTCTTATTTTTTATATTGCATCACCACCATCGTTGTCACTTTTGGTACTGGCTTAGCAAATTATTATTGGATACCATATTTCTACAGATTGCCCGCCGCCTTACCTTGTTAAACGATGTTTGATTCAAATAGACACAACATTATAGCCTTAGGCACACCGCTAGTTTCTAAATCTAACAATTTCATCGCGTAGGCATTATAACAGTACTCATAGTTAATAACCTATTTTTATACGTTACTATAATAAAATGACCATAGCAGTTAATTTTCTAGTGTCTAGACCACAGTGACCGCTTAAAATCACAGGTGGTATAAAAAAACTTTATAAAAATTACGTCTACAAAATTTAACGAAGATAAATATAATTGTGTAAAACATACAAGCTTAAATATGTGAAATAGTGGACTAACTTTTGTTTATGAAACTGAAATACAATTTGAGGGTCGGTGTCAATAAGGGTCAAACTTTTGGGAACATTAAACTTGTTCATTGACCTTCCATTATTCTTGTATGGCGTTCGTATGTTTTATTTGATTTTCAGACGTGCGACCTTCGTTTTAGTCAACAATAAAAGGTCGGATGGTTAACAAAAAGTTTGCAGAACTAGCGTATTTGAAATACCTTTGTAGATAAATATAGAAGGTATTAAACTGCCAAAATTATGCATACAGTATAGTCTATATAAATATTTGTATTTTTGTGTGTGTGTATGTTTGTGTTGAATAATCGCCGAAACTACTGGACTGATTTTAAAAATTCTCTCACCGTTAGAAAGCTACATTATCACTGAGTAACATAGGCTATATGTTATATTGATACGTGGGTGAAGTCATGGGGAAACAGCTAGATATATATAAAGTGGTACCTATTTATCAGGGCTTACCTTTAGGAGTATTTGATTTTAAAAACTTACAATGGTCTAACGAAACCTTACTTGGGTTAAGTTTTGGTATAGTAAGGTTTAGATGGATTTGTAATTATACACATTAACTCCTTAAAAAGAAAAAAAAAACTAACCTAAATTATTAAAATAAATAAAACACTTGTCCAAAATCGCTGTCACGCGGGAGGGTGCCAAGAAGGCTGGCAGCATTGCTCCGCTGTATGGCAGCTGATCCTTTGCGCAAAATATGTTCCAGCCTTCTTGTCACCGGAGGCCTAAGGTTAAGGTAAGGTTTTGTTTGGGTTTAAAAATCTAATATAACCTACCCCAAGTAAGCGAAGTGAATTAAAACAACTAATTAATATAATTCAGTCGACGTTTTAATTTTCTTTACTGAACCTCATTATTTATATTAAGGAGTTAATCCGAATTAAAATATACTCAATTTCATTATGCTACCAAAATGGTTTGAAACCTGAACCCAAATTAAGAAATTGGGTCACATAAGTAATCAGACTATGTCATGGTCCTAAATTATCCGAAATGGCGTGAATTAGAGGCCCCAACTATACCGCAATTTTCTAACCACAGCTTGTTCGCACAGTCATACTAATTAAGTCCTCAATAGGATTTATAACGTTCGAAATTGTTATACAAAATGCAAAACGTTTCTGCTGGTAGTATCTTTGTTATACATTTTTTTGTTTGTTATCATAATGGACATTATCCATTTTGATCAAAATCTAAAAGTGCAGGCCAACTAAATTTTTGGTAGTTTAATTTATCTTTTGTAGTTTAATAAATTAATGTTCTGAAAGAGCGTGCCCGTCTGAACATTTATTACCATGGCACAGCAGCTGCATGACTGTAGTCGTTAAATTTATTTAAGTTCAAAAGTCTTAATTTTCATTCAATTTTGTTGAATATTTTTTAAACCAAAACAAATGACATGTTCTGCAATATCTAGCTTTAGTACCATAGTAATAAATGCTCAGACGGACCAGCTAAAAGTCTAACAGAATATACAAAAAATGAGTTGCCGAAACTTTCAGATTTGGACCAAATCTCTATGAAACATGGATGTCCTTTAAGTATTAACATTCCGTACGCAAATTTAGAATAAAAAATCCTCCCTGATATTATTAAAAATATCACAGTCAATATAAAAACATGACCCATAAATGTTGGTGGTACAAAAGTTTTGTTCCAAATAATGAACATAGCCGTGACGCTGCAAACGTCCGACAGTAATCTTTTTGTGTGAAAATTATGTAAATTCCATACAACAAGGGGTTGAAAACCATTTTGAACGGTCCCGAGCCATTTCACGGTTTTTGCGCTCGCGCTTCCAACTTGAAATTGTGTTTTGAGAACGGGTTCGTAATTAAATAATGCATGCCTTAGTTACATGAAATAGTAAATGTCGGTTTACATTTTTGTTTTAATTTAGAACATAGCAATGAATAACAGATTTTGCTACCGACGAGCACTTTAGTTCGCAATTTTACTTCAGTCTTAAAAACGGAACTATAGCCTCGCTTATAGTTCAGATATTTCTTCATACTTTGGCAAGCAAGTATACGTGCCCGTGAATTGCTTTACTTGTTTAATCTTAATTTCCCACAGGATACCTTCAGGATACATAATTCTAACCATCATTAACTCTGTAGGTTATAACAGCAACCTAAGTGTAAACTTTACACCCGCTTATGTTATGACTATTCCCAAATTCTTAAAAATAAAAAAAAACATGCTTAGAATGTCACACTGAGACAGCTCGTGTGAGCTCGCAATAATTAAGTATTGCGCATTGTTTGAATGATTGTTTTTTATACCACTAAGGTGGAAAACAAGCCTACGGCCCACCAGTTGGTTAGCGGTAACCGTAGCCTATGTACGCTTGCAACACACGGGCTATTACTCGCGCGTTGCCAACCCTGATTGGTTTTGCTGAAGTTTTCGGTAAGTGTATGAACCACATTTGCATTGACATGTTCTAACTAATTTGAATAAACAAAAGTCAACCTAGCAACGACACCCAAAGCAGTAATTCACTCGTGAGCTCTCAGCTAATAACAATAAACAAGTAATACAAAGCTTTAGTAGACACAACCTAATTTCCGACTAACATGAACTTTCCCTTCAAGGGGGCCGTAAAGAAAAAGCGAATCTCCCAAGAGGCACGTGCAACTGTAATCATAAACCGCAAGAATTTGGCGGTAGGTACGAGGAGTAATCTCTTGCGAACATCTGGTTCTGGTCGTGATCAGAATAGTCTATCTTATAAAGGGAATCTCTTGTGTCGTCTTCTTAAGGCTTGTCTGAATGGCTTTCTGATTATCCGAAGACCGTAACTGTCGTACTCTGACAACGTAGACTCTGAACTGGGTTTCGACTGAAAATCAGTAACTGAGGATGTTATCTGCTATCATTGCTAGATGCTATTATTCTCAGCTGTATGCTGAGTCGGGATTTATTTCTGATCCATTACTGGTATAAGTCTAAAATAAAGATAATTTAAATTCATTTCCATTATGATACCTTATGCCGTCGGTGACCTATTTCTGGTCATTGGCCTCTCTCCGCTCTCTTCATTTCACTCTGCCCTGTGTATCCCCAGTAACATTCTTTCGAAGATAATATAATGAAGATTAACCAACGATATGTGCTTTACAACTGGGAATTATATTATAGTAATTCACATTTCTTTTCCTTTTACGAAATCGCTGCAACAGATTGCAGGCGGAGGAATTGCCCACCAATAACGATAGTTGCTTTTTGTTTGTTGGTTTTCTGTAGCTTTCTACATTCGATTACGCTGAACCGTTGGTGATTTGTTGTGGGTTCTGATTAGAAATAGAATGAAGCCGTGGTGGTCTTGTGGTTGAAGCAACAGCCTGTCATCTGATGGGCCCAGGTTCAAACCCCGGCCTGTACCAATGAGGTTTTTTAAGCTTAAGTACATGTGATTAATCACACCGTGAGCTTTTAAAAAGAGTGGTAGGGCGATTTGGGATTTCCCGTGATTTAGTGTTGTGTTTCTGCGGTAAGTAAGGTTGCCAGTGCTCCACGAGCATACGCTGGGCTAGTAGTAATGCTGCTAGCACAGTGAGTCCTCGTCAACAACATGGTTGGCAACCCGCTAGTTATACCCCTAGTATTGCTAGCGGCTATAGGCTACGGTGACTGCTTACCATCAGGTGGGCCGTATGCTTGTGTGCCACCTTAGTGGTATAAAAAGTATCTAAAAAACACCGCCATTCATACTGCTACAACAAACTTAAACATAACTACATATTTAAAATTAATAAAGGAGGTATTGCAACGCGTGCCGGGTACACGAAGTATACCTACAATAAAAAATATTTAGATTGCTACCACTTATAGCTTGTACCATAAGGAAGGGAAGTTACGCCCAAGTCCACTAGAACGTCTCTAATTCCTTTCAATTTGTAAACACAACAAATGGCACTGTTTCTTGTTTCGTTTCACACCCTCCGTTACGTCTGGCAGGAAAGGGCTTTCTCTTAATCTTAAGGAGAATAATAGTCGTTCAGATTATTAATTATTATCCTTCGAAGAACAAGTTGGGTTACATAAGGTCCTATCTAAATAACTAAGGTATACTTATATTAATTGGGGGTAAAGGTTTGTTTGTATCTTAAGGGACTATTTTAGAGTAAATAAATCGGAATTCAATCACTGATAAGAACCGGGCCCATTTAGGTACTGTGGAGTGATTATACATTCTTACTAGCTTTTGCCCGCGATTTCGTCCGCATTAAATATGTATCATCCGTATCGCGTTTCATCCCAAGAATTATTATGGTCGTTCTTAAATTATTTATCAATACCCTGACGAATCATCCTGTGACGTTTCATCCAATGCATTTCCTTTTTGTGTTCAATTTATGAACACAGAGCGAGTCTTCACATTGCAAATCTTAACAAGTTTTCTATTACGTACTAAGTCTAAAAACTAGTCTACGTAGTTGTTACGTTAAAGCTATTTTTCCTTGAGAGTATTAAAATAGTGACGCAACAGAAAATTCAATACGGCCGAAGCGGGGTGGTATAAATGTGTTCAACATCATCACTTTGTTCCTTATATGTTTCCTATTTTATATTTTTTAATTAACTAGCTTTCCGCCCGCGACTTTAACTTTAAGATAAGCCGGAAAGCATAAAATTGTGCTCCAAATGCATACATGAAAGACTGACAAAATCTTTATCCTTGTGAATTGAATCAGAAACATATAAAGAAAAACTAGTTTTTTTTACCACTAAGATGGCACACAAGCGTATGCCACCTGATTGACGGTGATCTATAAGCAGTCACCGTAACCTCATAGCCGCTAGCGATAACAGAGGTATCACTAACGCGTTGCCAACCCACTGCGCTAGCATTACTAATAGCACAGCCTGACTTCGTGGAGCACTGGCAACCTACCTTACCTATAACAGGCATGTATATCAATATCATTTTTTCATTCTACTTTGTACTTGTTTTTTTATAAAATTGTGTTCTGTTTTTTGTGCTAAATAAATAAATAAATAAAATATGTCAGCGATAGCGCACATCAGGCAGCGCCATCTGTGCAGTTCCACGGGGAAACATTGGACAGGAAACCCGAGCGGCCGACCCCACCGGCTCGTACGCGATCGTTGGCAGAAAGCGGAGTGCTCCGGCGGGCCAGTGTATAACCTACAGGCCGCCACGATAGACGGACTTTCTTATTTGTAACATGTGATAGTCATAGTATTTGTTAGAGCCAAGCCAACGCACGTGTTAGTTTCCTGAGAGTTGTAATTGTAAAAAGAGTAAAGTGATTATCTACGTACTTTTGCTATTTTGTTCAAATTCGCTCGAGTACCCACGACAGTGCCCTCAGTACCTACGCCATCCTGAACAGAACCTGACAACTAGAAGGCCTAACTATAAACCTACTTCTGATGACGCGGATGCTTGCCGCGTCTACAAATATATTTACCCTTTCAAATATTATTTTTAAATTAATTATCAATGTAATCAAAACAAACCCTTACCTCAATTTACCAATCATGAATTTTGTTTTTATTTATGGCACGTTTAAAGAGATACATAGATTACGAGCATTCTAAATTCTAAAATACTATTTGTATTCTCTTTGAAATTCTGACCGCCATTTCCATTGTGAATTTCATATTGCATTTGCCACTGTAGCACTAAAAAAAAAAAGTTTTTATATCGCTACTTATTTAAATTGCTCGACTTATAGCACCCACACTTCAAGTTACGACCTATGATTTATATACCCGAAGAGAACAGTTGGTATATCAAACTGTACAGTATAATTAGATTTTACATTTAAAGAGGAATATAAAGGTTAGTAAGTATATAAATACGGATTATTCAACGTTCAATTAATAATAAATTATACATTAGAATTAGACAATGAACTTGAAATACGAGATTGGATTGGACGTCATTGTCATTTAAAAGGGTAACCAACGTAGGATATAATCTACTCTGTGGTAATGAATTCTCCCTATAGGAATAAGCAGACCGTAACCTTACATACAGAAAAATATCTAAGTTACGCAAGTTTCATGCACACACGCGACCGTAGTTTTCATCCACTTTGGGAATGAAATTGTGGCAGTGAAATGCTAAAGAAAAACTTTAATAATATGAAAAACTCTAATATAATAATATGAATCTTTAATATGACACACAAACACTTCAATTCCATTTATTTGTATAGATAGGTAGAGGTATATAAATAACTGGATGTTCGAGTTAAAATGTGGTACATAGCTGCAACTAACAAGAAATTTCACACGTTTGCATGAGTAGTGAGAGACTATTTAAACAAACGACAAGCAAATAAAATTGCATACATATCTAAGTTAACAAAGGCCTACATAAATAAATGCCAGCTGGATTTAATCTAGGTCAAACCAATGTTAGGGAATTCGCAGCCCGGTTTATATCTGGGACGATACCCGCACCAATTGGTGGCTTACTTTATTTTATATATACGTGTTTTACGTTTGATTGGTACACCAGACTGCGCTGGTATCTTTCAATATTTTAATTTTAATTTTGTGTTAGTAAAACAAATTAAAATATTAATAATTATTTGTTTAAAAACTATTGTAATAATAATACCTGCAGGAAATGTTATAATAATATATCAAACAATGTGAAAAACAAATAAATTATTTTCATGCGAAATAAATATACTTATATATGATATATGTAATTTGCATTACATTTGGCGAAATGTGGAATAAGCTTTACATTAAATAATTTGGTGTCCTATAATAAATACCTAGTCTGTTTACGTGCGTTCTGTATACTGATCATAAACGTGTATTTTGTAATGCTTATTATATACTTAGATGATGTATTGTATATCATGTATTATTTTCACTAAAATCCATATACTCTTGGTATTTCTTATGTATACTGTTAATTTACTTGTAATTTCATTGATATTTTTTAAGTACCGGTATAATTTTCCATCACCAAATCTAGACATACTAAGTTTGCATATAATAAATACTGAGAAGTGTGAAACTTTGTCACATAAACTAAGCCCTACTACATTCATGATAAGAAGCTTTCCACTTCATAAATCACTAAGCAACAGCGTAGAAAGCTCTTTGGCGCGACCCATTTCCCGGTAACTGACCGAACATCCGGCCTCCTGTGGAAAGGCTGAGTTAGACTGCATGGAACGCATGCTATGAAAAATCACCGCTAGATTTAAGGTCAGCAGGGAAATTGCACTATGAATAGTGTGTAAAGAAATGTTAGATTGCGCTTTGTACAACAGTATCTTGGGAGTACTCAACAGTTTTTCTGTGATAAACTCGTTCGTTTTCTGCTAAACATATGCTAGACGAACTAGCTTATTATTTCTAAATTGAAAATAAGCAATTATGTCATCTGTAATACTGTGGTCCCTTGAGAAAGTTCGATGGGATTGTAAATATGTGATTCGATTGTAATTCATGCACGTCTAAATACACAGAGGCATCCATCTGCTTCGGTAAACCACCTGACCGACCATTAATAGATTACTACTGCCTAGCTATTGTAGGCAGGTATATACAGGATGTGGTTCTGCATACGTACCATATTTACAGAGTTTGATATATACCTTCAATACGAGTAGAACATAAATCACTTATTAATCAATTGACGTAAAATTTACTTTTTTATGTTTGGTACGAAAATAATCGACCCGTGCTCAACCGATTCTTTCAAATAACTATGTGTGTATGCGACGCTCTTCACACAAAAGAGGTAAAACAAGTTTAGGTATACCTAAAGCGCGGTTATCGGCCTATTCTGAGCGCTCGAGAATTCTTATTCTGGTTGAACGCACAGAATTATGAATCTAATAGCGGCCCGCCCCGGCTTCGCACGGGAGTATCAAATATTTTTTTTAGACTTTATCAGGCATTTTTTTTATTTTTCTCTCTCCGTAAGAACCATCCTCGTACATCAAGGAATATTCTAAGAAAAGAATAAGCGAAATAGGTTCAACTGCTCTCAAGATTTGGGCTTAGCAACACATTCAGCGAATCATTTTTATATTATAGATTTTTAAACTCTGGTCATTTTTTGATAAGAATTCTGACATTAGTAACTCAAACCGTTTTAGGGTTCCGTAACTTAAAAGGAAAAAAGGCACCCTTATAGGATCACTTTGTTGTCCGTCCTTCTGTCTGTCTGTCAAGGATTTTTACCTCAAGAATGCGTGGAGATATCATATGAAATACCCGGGTCTGTGGTCTCTTTCGGCTGTAAAATAATTAAACCTAAAGTCAATATGAAGAAAAGATATCTGCTTATGTCGCAAAATTTCGCATATTTTTCGATTTCACAAGGGAATCAAAGCCTAAGGGGTACTTCCCGTTGAGCTAGAATCATGAAATTTGGCAAAAAGCGGTGTCTTACAGCGCAAGTAAAGAAAAAAAATCTGAAAACCGTAAATTTATAGTTTTTGACTTCTTAAAAAAGAATTTACCGAAAAATGTTCCTGAATCGCGCTGTTTAGAGTCACCGACGAATAATTACCTACTTTGAAGTTCGCCTAGTTTTAACCTTACCTACAAGTGTGTACGGAACCCTCGGTGCGCGAGTCCGACTCGCACTTGGCCGGATTTTTATGTTGCTGCTAAGTTAAAATAACGTCATGGTGATTGAAATGCGATTTAAATTTCCATACAAAGAGACTAAAACTTCTAGGAATTCCCTAAAAATATACATATTATCGTCATAGCGCCTGTGGTTTTATAAAACCGGGGAAACGCAAGTTTATATTATACACCGAAGATTTCGTCCCCTCTAAGTAATACCTACTGGTACATGCTTGATTATTATTGGAACTTCCATGCAATAAAAACATTTGTTGCTGAACCTGTGATAACGATAAAGGGGACATTGACAATAATTGACAATAATATAAATATTCAAATAATAGTCAAAAGTATTTTCCGTCAACCAGTACCATATACGATGATTATGCATTGACTCTAAAAATCTGTTTTAGTTATTATTTAAGTTCATTGCGCGTTCGAGTGCCTTAGACTGCTTTTTGACATCTGTGCAGGCGGTAATAAATATATATATTAGGTCCTTACATATGAAATTGGCGTTTTTCGTACTGGCCACTTTAATCACGAATTTCTCCTCTTTGGTAAGGAATTCCAAATTCAAATTTGTACAGCTATAGACTCATGTATTTGTGCTTCGATGATCGTCATTCATTTGTTTTTTTTCTTCTGTTTTTTTCTGTTTGCGTCACTCATTTTACAAAATGGAAAACCTTAAATATCGCATTATTTACGAGTACGAGTTCCGCCGTGGCACTAGTGCTGCGGAAACAACTCGAAGGGTGAATGATGTGTATGGCGGTCGTGTTGCAAAAGAAAACACAGTTCGTTTTTGGTTCCAACGTTTTCGTTCTGGAAATTTCGACCTGCAGAACAAGCCCCGTGGACGGCCTGAGACTCAAGTTGATAATGAAGAGTTGAAGGCTATTGTGGAAGCGGATCCATCGCAAACCACGTCCGAGTTAGCTGCAGGCTGCAATGTTAGTGATAAAACTGTTTTAATTCACTTGAAGCAAATTGGGAAGATTAAAAAGCTTGAAAGGTGGGTACCTCACGAATTGACTGAAACAAACCGGCAAACGCGCGTCGACTGCTGCGTTACATTACTAAACCGGCACAATAATGAAGGTATTTTAAACCGAATCATTACCTGTGATGAAAAATGGGTTCTTTACGATAATCGGAAGCGCTCAGCGCAATGGTTAGATCCTGGCCAGCCAGCCAAATCCTGCCCCAAGCGAAAATTAACCCCAAAAAAGTTACTTGTAAGCGTTTGGTGGACTAGTGCCGGTATTGTTCATTACAGTTTTTTCAAATCTGGCCAGACTATTACGGCTGATGTCTATTGTCAGGAATTGCAAACCATGATGGAAAAGCTAGCGGCTAAACAACCTAGGCTGGTCAATCGCTCCACGCCACTGCTGCTTCACGACAACGCTAGACCACACACTGCGCTACAGACGGCTACTAAATTAGAAGAGCTTCAATTGGAAAGTCTAAGACATCCTCCGTACTCCCCGGACCTTGCTCCAACAGATTACCATTTTTTTCGAAATTTGGATAACTTCTTGCAAGGGAAAAAATTCAACTCCGATGGGGCAGTCCAAATCGCCTTCAAAGATTTTATTGATTCCCGTCCGACTGGTTTTTTTAGTAAAGGGATCAATGAACTACCTATGAGATGGCAAAAGTGCATAGAAAATAATGGTTCATACTTTGATTAATTAAATATATTATATTAAAAAATATTCGACTTTTTGTTCCTCCCATACAAAACGCCAATTTCATATGTAAAGACCTAATATATATATATATATCTATAATAAATTGTACTTTTAATGATAAAAATGTATTCTCCTGTCCCCAGACACAAGCCCCCAAAGTATAATTAAGTTCTTATATTTCAGAAAGTAAAAAGGAGCAAACAGTCGCCGTTCAAAGCCCTTATATTGATAAGTGGAAAACGTACCATTTTCATTTTCTTTTGTTTTCATCGGTCAACCTACTTGGGAGTTGGAAAATAATTAATTTATACCCCGATGGTACTTAGCTTTCTTTTAAGTCCGCCGTAATTGAGATTTACGTTGCTCTCGTAGGAATATAAAAGTGTATTATTGATTTAGTTCCTTTTCAAAGTCGGTATATTTTAAATGTATATTGCAGTCCAATATTATGCTATCTATACTTTAGCTATTCATACTTTGGAATGAGAAATTATTACGTTAGGGTTAAAACAATATTTATAATAATGTATTGATAGGTATTTCGAAACCTATCTTAAATTTATATATGCAAAATTATTTCTGTAATGGGTGGGTACACGTACATAATGACAATGCTTATAACTCCTAAATGGCTGTGACACAAAAAGGCTGTGACATAGACCACCACTGCGAAATCAGAAAGGTTCTCGGGCTGACTTTCGAACTAAATCAGGGTCAAAGAGTCCAAAATTTTCAAAGACGATATATTTGGAACAAGAAAATTTTTACATTATATAGCTTTGCATTATTTCTCGTAAGAGAGAATGGATTCTGATGAAACTAATTTATCAAGAGGCCTTTGCTGGCTTTCGATTCAATAAGTAAAACGTATATGTATAGGTTTATTATATACATCTGGTTCATCTCAGTCTAGATCTGCCGATCTCAGTCTAGTTCGTTAATCCAATCGGAAACTTCATTAGTGATATATTGCTAACGGGAACAAGGACTGAGTGTTTTACCTAGGTGACAATCAATTAAGAGGTTTGACACATATTGGGCTTTGTTAAACATGTTTAGTGTTATTTGCGGAACGTTTAGGCCCTAATACGGCACTTATGAAGGTCTAAATTACCATCCGTTCAGAAAAAATACCACCTGAGAAGAACCGGCAAGGAATTCAGTGCTCAATTTTTTATTTATATATTTTGTTAATAAAAACACACGCAAATCAATAACAAAATAGTCGAAGAAAGCACCCGTAACTTCATATTTAAAAACCTGTCCACCTGGTGTAATAAAAAAAATGTAACTCTTCAAATAGTTATGTATCTGAATTAGAAAACGATGACTTTACAAATTTTACTTGATTTTTTTATATTATTTATGATACCTATGGTAAATCAAATGATGCAGTTGTAATCTGGTTTCATAATATCGTATGCGTACTCAAGTGATCCAGTCGACTATAATGTACTTTATGCTATTAGGTATATTGCAGAGATGAGATGATGATAGAAGTATTCTACAACAATGTTGTGAAGTTCAGACCACATGCAGAACTCTAGGGAATTTTCCGCATGCATGCTGTATATTCAAAAGTTTGATATAAATCTATCCTTTGATGCATATTTAGTATATTTTCAGTTTATAGGTTGCTTGGTGCATTGAATTTTGCTACTTTTTGGATATATTAAACAACATTAATTTAAGATATAGAACATTAAAAGTTTCACATCTTGTGGGAAGCTTTCAAGTAAAATAATGTGAAAAAGAGTAAGAGAATATCTCTGAGTAACTACAATATTATATTAAATTAAATATATCAATCAAACAAACTCTCTCTGAATCACAATAGTAATATAATTATGCTGTAAGGATGATTTTGTGGAAATAATCTGCCGGAAATTTATTGAATTGCAATGTAATGCTGGTCGTGTAGGCTAGAGCTTGACCGTGTAACAATGGATGTTGGTAGCAGTTTTTGGATACTCCTGAAATGCGCCATGCCGTAGGCAGTTTGTGAGGATGGGATTAAAATGTCTCTGTACTGTATGTGGGATTTTATTCTGTAATACCATCTATCATACATATTATATTAAAACTAGCGGCCCGCCCCGGCTTCGCACGGGTAGACATTTATCAAAATATATTTTGTCTACCCGTGCGAAGCCGGGGCGGGCAGCTAGTAAGTAATTTTCTTTGCTATAAACCTCACGGAGCCCGATACCTTTCCAACGAATGCAAAACCGTGGAAATCGGTTCGTGCGTTCTGGAGTTATAGCGTCAGGAAGGAAAACCCGACTTATTTTTATATAGTAGATTAATGTCTCGCTAGAACTTATCAATACTTGATCGAAATGCAAGTGTATTTTCCCTTGTGGTTTTACAATTTACCTTGCAATTTGCATCGCAATTTCCACAAATAATTCAAAACTATAACTAGCCAAATCGGTCCACGATGTTCACGGGTCATTTAGTATCATATAATTATTATTTAGATAATCTTCGGTACTACTATGACAATTTGAAAAAATATTTACTTCGTGAAAATCCACACTATGATAACTTAAGGGACGTAAGCAATCGCTACGTAGGCTACGCGTTATACTATTGATACGCGGGTAAAGTTTTGAGTAGAAGATAGTTATAATACAAGTATAAAAACATTTTTATAATGAAAATATACAGATTACAGTAAATGATTTCAAAGATATTCCATAACTAATAAGATTTTGCCCAAACAAATATCTACATATTTCGTTCAAGTAAGTTAAGGAAAAAACTTGTTTTTCCAAAACCTCTTGTATTACCGCAACAAAAATTATAACCCTAAATAAAGCAAGGGATAACGTTGCATATTTGAATAATTTTGCCCAAAACAATAACGCGGGGATCACAATCCAAGCTGGCTATTCGTAGTATGTCCATTGTCCACGCGAGCAAATCTTGGTTTACTTTGAGGAAATGCTGACGTCACTACTTCTTTCCATAAGTGTTTAGGAAACTCATATTATTAATGCTGCTCAGATAAAAAAAAGAGGTAGATGGAACTTTGCAAGCAACGGAGTGACGCCAGTTAAAACTACCTACGCCTTGCAGACGCACTAAATGCTTATGGGAAACTGCGTTCGTTTTTACAATAAATTCCAACAATCTTTTACAGAGTTGAATTATGAAAAGTTTAAGACTCATGTCAAAAGATGTATTATGTAAATGATAATAATGCTTGGAATATTACTTCACTTTGCACAAGTGGCTCCCCGCTCCGGGTATTAAAAATATGTATTTTATGAAAGCAGTGATAAAACCAACTTGGTAGCTTTCATTTTGATATTGCTAATTTTATATCTATATAATACATATCATTAGTACATATGGACGTACGCCTTTTATTACAAACATAAAAGGTTGATGTTCAGTGAGTAGAAATTTCATATTAACCATAACCTTACCTAAAAAGAGTACGCGTACTACCCAGGGTTCCCCACAACAATAAAATGTCACTACGGACACGCTATCTATAGTGATGGCGTAAAGATCTTACCATAAATTGTTATTTTTGAAGCTCTAACATAGAGTTTTATAACATAGATTTTTTATACCACTAAGGTGGCACACAAGCATCCGGCCCACCTGATGATAAGCAGTCACCGTAGCCTATAGCCGCTAGCAATACCAGGTGTATCACTAACGGGTTGCCAGCCATGTTGTTGATGGGGACTCACAGTGCAAGCAGCATCACTACTAGCCCAGCGGATCCCCGTGGAGCACTGGCAACCTTACTTACCGCAGAAACACAACATTACATCAAGTAGTGTTATTTTTGCTGCGGTCTGCTGTAAGGCGGAGGTACAGTCCCCAGTCGGATGGCTAAAATTGAAATGGAATTCATGGGAAATCCCAAATCGCCCTACCTCTCTTTTTAAAAGCTCATGGTGTGATTAATCACTTTACTTAAGCTTAGAAAAACTCATTGGTACCGGCCGGGGTTTGAACCTGGGCCCATCAGATGACAGGTGCTTCAACCACAAGGCCACCACGGCTTATAAATATTAAAAAGTAGACTAAAAAAACCAAAACAATTCCAATGGATTCATTCATACACGCCGAGTGCGGAATGACATCAGACCGCAATTTAAGTCTTGACTCAAAAATATTACAGGGGCGATATAAATCAAAATGATTTTAAAAATTTAATGCTGATTTTAGTTTCCTTAGCAAACGATCGTTTTCAAAGCACAAAAACTTTAAATATCTGGGTGCCTATAGCTGGAGGCGATCAATAGGTGAGCAATTAGCTCCGGTTTCCATGACAACCAGACCAAGAGCGATCGTTAGCCCTTGAGGAAGCTTTCCTCGAGGTTTTTGGCGGGAATCAGGCAGAGCAGTTAGGATTTTTTTCAGTGTCTCGTAAAGTGTGTTATAGTGATCTTTAATGTGTATTTTTGGTCTCGTTACTTACCTTTTACTGCACATAGTAAGGTTTCATTTAGTGACTGATTCATTGAAACATTAGAAATGATGCTATAATATGACTTTTGGGTGATTTAGCATTTTGGTCAATAGGTTACCTCTGACCTAAGGGCGTGTTACGATACGAAACTTGAAAATTATCTAACACTCGACACTGGCAAAAGTAATCCCTATAATGGATTGATTGCCATAGTTAGGAAGAAGAAGATACTAACCTCTTTTCTAGTTAACAGCGTAACGTGGAAATTGTACGCATACGGTTGGAATAATCGTTTGATACCATGTAGGCACGCATATTGATCTGCAACTAACAGAAGATCGTAGTTTAAAACACTTCTCAAAAAATTGTGTGATTTTGTAGTGAATAAGGTTTAGGGGAACAGGGAACTGCCCCCAACAATAACTTGGCAACGAGCTCTGATATCGCAGGCGTCCTTTAGGCTAAGGTGATCGCTTACTATCAGGCGGGCCGTATACTTGCAAGCCACCTTCGAGGTGTGTCGTGTGATAACAAAGTTTTGAAGTGCTGTTCAATTGATAAGTCATCGTGTGTCATCATCTCATTTCAGCATCATATTAACCGACAAACATACACTGCTGAAAAAAGCTTCCACATATTATAGATTTCCAGAATGACAATGCATGCAACGCTTTCCAGATATATAAATATGAATTTTAAAATTTATTATTTTCATTCAAATAAAACATGTTACGCTACAAATTACCTGCCAGCTGAATATTAACCTACATTTTGTCGTGCATTGTTTTTTCTCCGTACTCAAGCCCTGGGGTGTGAAATTAATGACGTCATAATTTCCGGATCGTCGGCCACCCCACCGGCGGGGCGTGAATGATCATCTCGCCGTGACGTCAGAGAGACCTGTTTAAAAAACTTTACGCAATGCCTTAAGCCTAGCTTACACTTACACTCAACGAAAATGCGCACTTTTTTTTATAAATTAACGAAAAGCTAACCCAAAAGTAACTAACCCTAGTTCAAGTTTTTTATTAAAAACTAACCATTAAATTTCTTTGAAAAATTAAAATGTTTTTTGTGTTAAATTTTGTGTTCTAATACTATAATAACATCAAATTTATTTAATTTAAAGAGAAAATAGACAAATTTATATTCAAAGGAGATCTGTGCCAGTAATAGTCGAATGTTGTTAAAAAAAAATTGATGTATGAATGAAAGGACGGGAGATGCTTGACAAATTTCGTGAGGAGCATCCAAGTGAACTTATGAAGTAATAAAACTCCTTCCACTTCATACTTAAACTACATATTATTAATTAGCTCATTGTAAAATCACTAACTGCAGCATCGCACCAAGAAAGTGTGGGTCCACCCTAATGGGATTATAGCTCGAGGGGTCTATAACAATGCACAAATTCACGCTACTCACTTTTAAGCCTACTTATTTAGCTCTGAAGGAGGCATTGTTTGAGCCTACCCTACCGTAATAGCGAGACAATTTTAAGGGTAACATGAAAGGGTGAGACTTTTATAGAGATGGGCGCTCTAGATTTATTGTCATTGTTTCACTTGTAAATGATATTCTCTTATATATTCATAGAGTTTCTATTCGACCTCGCAGTAAAAGACGCACTATGCGTATGTTCCGATATTTATTGTCAAAATGCAATGTAAAACGTGGTGAGATTTACTCTAAAATTATATGTTCCAATATTGGAAAGTAGCTATTGGGAGTAGGTCTTACTTTTTTTTATTTCTTTTTTACCCTTCTTATCAAGTTCGCTCGACAATTACAAAAGACAATAGTTTTACGTATAAAATTAAACGACAAACGAGTCGAAATATACGACCTTATTTTAGATTTTCCTTGACACACACGATAACATAATAAATTATTTATTTAGCTAAATATTTCTGAACGTTTAAATTTTATTAATTTAATATCATCTGTTTGTACTACAATGGTGGCGAGCATGCTTACATCTCGCCTGATAATAACAAAGCTAGAGTCATAAACACCTGAAGTACCTCACGTACCGTAAAACATTACAATAGAATTACCTTAAAATAAAATTCTTCGCACAATGATTCAATTCCTCTATCTTACCATAAGCACACATTTCCGCCGCGTCCAATCAATTTCTCTCAGAACTTGAGGAATAATAAAAATCTTTTCCTTTGACTTTTCCACTCGAGCTGACAGCTTCTCATTGTGAAGGTAATAACACATTTGAAGGCGTACCGTTAAATGAACTCGAGCGGATAAAATGTGCTTGCCTATAACATTATCATTCAATCGTTTTCATAGATTTAAGAATGTTAAAAGTAAGACATTTAAATTAATGAGGCTACGACAAAGATGTATTAAAAATGGGTCGCGACCTGAACACCTACTGACTTCACCCGCTGTGTCAAAGCTGGAATTAATTTCTAAAATATCGATATTTTTTTATCAATACGTCATTGTAATGAAAAATATTAAGCCAGTCGCGACCCTTAAAAAAATCTTATTTTATATGATACTACTGTCTGTTTTATTTTATTTTTTGCGCGCTTAATCATAAAGCGTACCGTTTAAAAAAATTGTCATGCTCGAAGGAAAAGAAAAACAACTCGTAGTTTTTTTCACTCCCATAACAGTCGTTAGTAGTTAATTTTCTATAAGCATGTAAGAAAGAAACCTAAAGTGAGTTTTTATCCTCTACATATCATCAACAAACGTATAAAGGAGCAAGTTTTGTTTGTATTTTTTATTTAACTGGAACTATTAAAACGATCTTAAATTTTTTATTGCTAATTATAAGAATATTACATTCGTATATAGTTTGGCTACGGTAACCGTTTACCATTAGGCGGGACCAGACTAATGGAAAGAAATCCATAAGCAACAAGCGCTATAAATCATATTTCTAATCTAGCGAAAGCTAGTATTAAATAAATAGAAGCATTATTTTTTACACAGCAAACAAATTCGAAGCCCACCCTATTGAAAATATAACACAATAACAATGCAAATTCCTTTTAGATATGTAACAAAATATATCCGCTTATAGGTCACTTCATCCTATTATCCACAGAAAGGCAGTATCCATCTGCAAAACTAACAATGGAATAGATTTTCCATATGGAACGAGAGCTATCTGGTACCAAACGATATATCATCACAATAAATTTAGCACAATAATAATTTTTCAAAATAATGCATCAATAGGTTTGTTAAATTACTATTTTAATACTGTATAATATTCTTATTGTGTTATTAGTTTTATCAAAAATAAACTAAAATAAAATGCAAGTGGAGGAAGCAAAAACTAAATATATTAATTAAAAGTCTATAGACATTTTGCAAAGGGTGAAAATAATTAAGTTTTGTTTTTACTAAAGATGCGTGAGTGTATAAATTACAAAAGCAATTTTTTAAAATCGTCACAATTTTATATGATAACGTAGGTACGAATTCGACAGCTCTTATACCATAAAGGTGATACACAACATTTCGGTTTCGTACTTTTCTGTCTCTGTAAGCATTCTTCTTTTATTCTATTGTTTGTATTATATCTGCGAAAATCCGGAGATTCTTCCCTCCGGTTATATTTGGAACAATATACAATATTGCGAGGTATTAAGGCTTCCTCGGGAATATGAGATTTGATGTTCAGTCAGGTGGTTTAAGACGTTTATCAAAGGTGCTATGAGTATCACGAAAATTATTTGTAGTTTATTTGAAACATTTTGTATATTTTGGATGGAAATTGTAGTGTTTAAAATGTTACATAATTATTCCACGGTAACCTAGATATCCACTGTGGATTTTTCTATGGGCTATCGAATTTTCTATACTCACACTATATTAGCCTAAGCTGTTCTTTGTTATTTTCACCATATCAGCAGCACCCATCCACGAATATAGGTATAATTTAATTTAATGTCGTTGAAAATAATAGGTACAATAACAGAGCACCGAGTTTCTTGTCCGGCTTTTTTCTTGAACTGGTGGTAATTTAGACCTTCATAGGTGCCTTATTAGGTCCTAAGCTGTGTTAAGCACTAGAAAACAAAATGTTGCTGTAAACTTATTTTTATACCACTAAGGTGGCAAACAAACATACGGATTTGTAAACGTTACCGTAGCCTATGGACGCTTGCAACACCAGGGGTATCACTCGCACGCTGCCGACCCTTCAGAAATCTCTGCACACCTTTCTTGAAGAACCCCATGCTGTGCTCCTCTATATTGAAATAAAGAAATATATTTGCTAATTAAATTGACAAATATAATACATAAGTGAATACCAAGTTAGAATTGCCTATACACCCACCACAAATGTCGTTAACCGCCATAACTTGTGTTGTGTGTTGGTGTGTATTTGTATTATAATGTGTATTACACAGTTTAAGTCGTAAACGCTTCGCTGAATAGCGTAGGGTAGGAAATTTAACTTCCACAGTAAAGCGACTTATACGAGATACTATTTATCGAATGTTATTATATTAACGAAACAGACGTGACTTATTCAATCTTAAAATACCGTTTTACACTATCTATAAAAAAATATGGTGAATTATTTTATGTTTTGTCCACCCGTGTGGAGCTGGGGTGGGCAGTTAGTATAATATATAGCCTATGTTACTAAGTGATAATTTAGCTTTCTAACGGTGAAAGAATTTTTGAAATCGGTCCAGTAGTTTCGGAGCCTATTATTGATAGACAAACCCACAAAAATACAAATCTTTCCTCTTTATAATATTAGTGTAGAAAAAATCACGAAACTAAACTAATGTGACAGGACTTTAAGTATTGCTATCCTTATTTAACTCCGCACATAAGAAGGGATAGCAAGACTTTTAGTCCTGTCAAATTAGTTCAGTTTAGTTATTTTGTGCAACAGAATTGACACCAATATAATTGTAATGCTTCGCGGGCAAATCAAAAGTTTTATAATAATTTATATTGAATAGTATCGTTTAAGCATTCAAAGGAAGAATAATCTATTTCAGTGATCAATCCAGATAAGGGCTGTAATGGCTAGAATTCAGTACAAAACTATATTTCTTATAAAAATATAATCCTACATACTAATATACGTTTCTATTTTAGGTACACACATATTATAGTTAAGGTCAGCAATCCACGATTGCTCAAGCATCCATACAGTAACCGCTTGCTATCATGCTGCATGCTTGTTTGCCACATTAGGGGTACATAATATTTTAAAAATGTTATTCATAAAACTTGTGCACCGAATATCAATTATACCATTAAAAAGTCACGTTGTCAGCGTACACGTTGAGCGCACGATAATTCGGTAATTGTAGAAAAACAAAGTCACCAAACGTTGTGAAGCGCACCCACCCCTAAAGGGGGGCAACTTATCAAATTACGAAACCCACGTCACCAAGCTATCGTAGGCGACAAATTAGTCTACTGTATAATGTTTGCGGAGTTGGTCGTGTGCCTAATTAGCGGAAACTTGTATATTCTATTTATGGTATAAATTGACGCGATTATAAGCCAATTCATAATTAACCGTTCTTAATAAATAATCAAGTAAATCTTACCAGTATTATGCTGATAGTGCTCTGTGTAAACTTTACTTAAGTTGAGTTTGTAATTGGTTGGTAAACAAGTAAAATTTTCAGCTTTGTGTGGGTAATGAAGTATGAAGATTGGAAATAAGAACACAGTGTTATTTCAGAACGGAGTAATTTCAAAGTTTAAAGGCTATTTACATATTTAATATTACAAAAGTTTACTCAACGCTAGAATCTTTGTAAAATTATTAGTTACGTAGTTAATTCAATTTCCAGATATCCCAGTCCTCCATATTCTCGGAGAAGTAAGAATAATAATATAAATAGCTCCTCGAAACGATTGCGAGAATCGAATCAAAGTAAAGATCACTCTTAAAGTTCCGGGGTTGAAGTTTTGCACTCAATTTGTCGGTGCCAATCGCTATTAAAGGGACTGTATGTAGTCTGTTTCATAGAGATACAAAGATAAGGTGAAGACGAATTGCGGTACTATCAGCGTAATAGCCGCCAAACTAAAATGGGATTGGGCTGGCCACGATTTCCGGAGGCCAGACAGCTTTTGGGCTAACACCACCACGTTTTGGTCCCCACCTATCGGACGCCGACATTGTGGTATACCCAAACGCAGGTGGCAAAACTATTTTGGACGGTTTCAATGCGGATTGGCCCAGCGAAACACATCAAAGCAATTGGGAAAAGCGGAGTGAGACGGCTAAATAGAATAGAATATAGACAGATCTCGTCACATACAGCACAACGAACACTCGAGGAGCACTGGAAACCTAGCCTAGTATAATATATTATAAGATTATTTCAAAATAAATCACTATTGCCCTAGCTAACAATTTTGGTAGTGCTGCTACCACTACTACAAAACATTAACTCGAAACTTTAGTACTAACTGATTAATTAGTGAACTCCAACCGGGTACTTTGTATTGTTTGAGGCAAGCACAGCTCAATTTGTTCTAGCAATATTGTATAATCTAGCGCAGTGCACAAAGGATCTGCACAGAACAAAGTATCCCCGGGATTTTTTAAGATTCTGATACTTTACACGTACGATTCTGTACTTAGATAGATAGATAATGTACTTAATGAGGAAAGTAAAAAAAAATATGCAGAGATTGACGACTGTCCACGGTACCTATACACCAAAAAGATGTGCAAGTTTATAGAGGTAGGGCGATTGGGGATTGTACCTCCATCTTACGGAAGACCGCAGTGAAATACCACTACTTGATGTAGTGTTGTGTTTCTGCGGTAAGGTTGCCAGTGCTCCACGAGGATACGCTGAGCTAGTAGTAATGCTGCTAACATAGTGAGTCCTCATCAACAACATGGTTGGCAACCTGTTAGTGATACCCCTGTTATTGCTAGCGGCTATAGGCTATGATGACTGCTTACCATCAGGTGGGTCATATGCTTGTGTGACACCTTAGTGGTATAAAAAAAAGTCAAGTGTGAGGCGCTCTATACTCTCTGCCGACTCCGTGAGGGACTTGGCGTAATATGTACGTTTAACATTTACTTACACAATGAATAATTTTACTGCAAAATGCTGACATGGGTAAATAATTGTCATAACCGATGGGAAGAACCATAAAAAGCATGATGCATAATAACATAAAAGTTAACGATGGACATTATGTTCGCATTGTAGATCTTGAGAAGATTGCCACTGCAATAAAAAACACTTGTCAGACGGGCCCAAAGTTACTGGAAGGTCATGTTATCCCTAATAATGGGGTAGTTGTAGAAGGGGAAGTAGAAATATGAACAAAGTTTTAGGTTGGTATTGTTCTAAATTGAGTTTCGGCAGCTGGTTGAGCATAACTTTTGCTCATTCGAAAAATATTTCGTCGTTATTAAGAGCGTAGCAAATGTATGGAAGATTGTCCTGATGATTTAGTTTTGTAGTCAGCTATTAACAATGTTTTTACTATTATTATTAGTGGTAATATGTTCCACCAATGAGAACTAAACATCCTGCACACAGATTCTATGTAATAACGAAACACCAAGATATTAATTTTCAATTTAACTGAGTCGGATGTTTCAATTTTTTTTCTAGAACGATTAAAAGCCATCAGTCGCTACTAGTTCAATTACTAATAAGTGAAGTTCCAATAAATTGGCTCACGAGTTGAGGTGACAATTTCCAGAAAATTATCGGCCATGCGGGACAAAGTCAAACTGATTGCCTCTTCCATTTTCTGAGGCAATCAAGATGGCTACGCAGTTTCTTATTTCAAACATTCTGAGAGCTGTACCTGAACATGATATTTTATTTAGAGCACAAACTACACAAGCCTTATTCAAAGAAAATACGTTTTTCCTGTAGAAAAAGTATACCGTTTATCTTAGTAGAGCCATTATTCAGAGAATGTGGGATGTCTCAGAGGTAATACCAGTTAATTCAACGCTAGGTCGTACGGTGTACAAATTATTGTTTCATTTCAAATATCCCCTACAACAATTTGCCACTGATGCTAATTTTAATACTCTTTCGTTACAACAGGCAGGTGACTCTCAGATAAGAAATACAAGATAGATATTCAGTGTAGCGTCATTGTGTCTTAGACTAGCGATATGGTCGTGCGAACTCATTCGTGGCGTTCGAAGGAATGCTGCGTAAGCTAATCCTAACGATTTACGCTTTTAAATGGAGTAGAGTGTGTTTATCACAAACATAGTGTTCAGGACATATTTTATTTCATGCATTAAATGTAGATTTTGTATGCAATTTTAATCTACTACTTAGGGTCTAAACATAAATAACTTAATGGAAAAATCTCTTGGTTTTGTGAATTTACTAGTGATTTATTCGTGTTTTATGTGAACTTGACTTATGTATTTACATACACTTACTCATAAATGCAAGTAAGCAACCGCAAACACTTCAATAAACCATTACAACTGGACTCTAAAATCTGATAGTTTAGAAAATATCCTTTCTAAGGCATCTTTCTCCCAAGTAACGCTAGAACAGAAGGTTTGACTCAGTAACTACATGGAAAACATATAAAAAGACATCACTCACTCATGGCATTCGTGGTTATAGCACGAGTCTCCCAGGAAATGCCCCTATCGGCGCACACAATCACCCATAAACATATATATTGGATTCCCGATGATATAACAAGGCTGATATGGCAGGAATATAGGATCAGCTCGTAAAACGGTTGTCACATGAAATTTGTGATGGATTAAATGTGAAAAATCCGTTAAAAGTGTGTCTTTGTTTTCATTTCTTCGCCAACCTCAGAGATAGCGCTGTCTCAGGAATAGAAGTTATGTTAGGTTGCCATACTATCTACCTCAATAATGATGGATCTTAGGATAAGTTAAGATAGCCAACAGTTTCTCGACGACTGTGGCTGACCGGCAGGGTAGGGCAATTTGAAAGCACTGGATCGTGACGCATCCTATGCTGCGACCAGTTGTCCGTGAATCGTTGATAGTTGTATTGTTATAAGTGTCTATCCTCACTAACAAGTACTATGGATTGGATTTTTTTCGAAATAAATTAATTTAATTTAATTGAAATGAAATGAATAACACCTACGTCAAATTGGATTTTTTATGCTACTTTTCTTACTTCTACAAATATAAATCATAAGAGCTAAATTCCTGAACACTTTGATTTAACTTCATAAATTGCAGATTTAATCTTGTATATAGCAACATTCACGCACTAAATAGTCCAATAAAAAAAATTAATAGAGTGACGTAATGTTTGCCTCATTACGCGTGTACTTGAAATAAATTTTCCTCTTTGCAATATAATACAATTTCCTCCCTTTTGATGTACTCTTTAATAACAAGTACTTTAATAAAACAATATCCAATAAAGGTTGTTAAAGATATTATTTCAGAAATACAAGACTTCAAAGCGGCACGTGAAAGCTAAGAAAAAAGTTCCTTCGATGAATCCCCAACTAAGATTCTGAAGGGCCATCGAAGAGAATTAAGTAAAAATGGCCGATGTCTAGGAAATGGCACACGAGCTTATGACGTAAATCCCTCCAAAGTTGTTTGGCGTTGAGGGCTCGGCTTTTATTAACATTTCGGTGCAAGAATTTTTTGATGAAAGCGAGGTAGAGCTTAAATTAAGGTCAAAGATTTACGCGTGTACCCTCACGTGGGTAATTACCAAACCCTTTTGGGGAGTGGTGAAGTAAAGACCGCAGCGAGCTTTAGTTACAGTACGATTTGAGATAGATGGGTGGCTATTATTACACCAATCGGAAGACCAGGTTGCGTTAAACGCACAAAATTAATTTGAAATTTATTCACAACATTTTCATCATAAGAATTGGCCTTCATTTATACGGGTTTGTTAAGAGTTTTGGAATAATACTTTACTGAAGGTGTACCGAAACAATATTGTATACATAAATGCGTCAACACGTGATCTTAATAAAAATGCATTATTTATCCGCAGAGCTTGAAAATTCATACAAATGAGTAGTAGCCTCGTTGGATTGACGTCAGCAGAACTAAGCCAGGGTTTTTCCACTATAATTAAGATGTTAAGCATCCCTAAAATATTAACATTGCTAGAGATTCTAATGAAAGCTGGTACCAGGGAAACTTGCGTTGGTTCCTTTGTAATTGTGTTCTTCCAGTAAGGACATGCACTTGATTGAAAGTGGTATACCCTATTGCATTAACTATAACGCCTAGTTTATTGACGCATTGTTACAATTCTTGGTACCCTATGTGCCGGTTGTTAATAAATAACGAAAAAATCATTTTCCTATACTCATGCTTTCTTTAAAACGGTTAATTCTAGATTTTAACGTAACTTTTACTCGCAGATAGTTATGCTATAAGACGTCACTTAGGTTACTTTTATTTTGGAAAAGTAAATAGTGTTTTAATTATGTTAAGTTTGTACATTTATAGTTAAAAGTTTTATGTATTAATTTTAGTCTAGTTTTAGTGTTTAATTTATGTCAAAAAAATTATACGTACTAAAGTTCGAGAAATAATTAAAAAGATGTAGGTAATTGATTGCGTTCATTTTGAGTATCTTGAAAGGCAAATACGGAATACCGTATACTTTACCACAATGCATAAAATATTCCGAAGGTCCATCGAGTCGCTTCACAAGATACGGGTCTCGCACATTCCTATATTCTAACGTAGTAAGTAACATTACACGTCTCCTTGGCACGGCGCCAATGCGGTCGTGATTTGACAGTAGATATCTGGGTTGCAGAAATGGAAATATTTGGATTGTACGCCGCAAGTTACGGCAGACACAAATATTTGAGAAGAATATTCCTCACGATACAGAATGTACGCAGTACCTATACAGGAAAGCGTAGTTTTATAACAATTTTATAACTCATGTTCCGTCGTCAATACAAGTGCATTTATATCGAATAGCGAGCTCGCGACTTCAGGTGCATAAAAATGTAATAATGCACGTGTTCCCATCCCAAGGAACTACCTCTGTTAAGACGCTTCCAAAGAACATCTCAAAATAAAGTTACATACTTTTAACACATAAGAAATCTGGATTATATGAACATCACCAGCAATGAAAATCATTTATTCAGTTTAGGCCCTAATAAGGCACTTATGAGGGTCTAAATTATAATAAATTAAAAAATAAATAATTGGAGAGCCCAGCTTTCCCAGACTAAAGCACTGACTCAAAATCTACTTGAGTTTACAGAAAAAAAATTGTGAACCTTACAGTAGTCGCATATGATACGTAAAATATGACATCTGACGGCCAAATCTTCCAAAGCGCCCGTCATTGGTCCAATCAAATAGCGCGCGTTTCCCCGGCTCCTGTAACACACTTCCGTCCCTTTTCATGTTACACATCAAAAGAAGAAATTAGTATATTTTCAGAATCGTTCAACTGGAATTCAAATTAATTTAAGACTGGCCAAAAGGACTACTTTCCAAAGACGTGAAACACTTTAACAAAGCAGATAACTATACACGTTACTTCGAAATATTAAAATACACCACATACATTCATACAGGGTACGTATAAATAAAAAGTTTAACAGAAAGGCATTCCCTTACAGAAGCCTTTTCAGAGACTGAATACACGGAACCATATGTCGGAAGTGTAGTACACCGTCGGGAAATACTGACGTGGACTTTATGTTGTGTGGAATAGGCACCCTTTTTGCTTTTTTCGCAATAATATTTTATAATGGTATTTCAGGGGCCTATTCCGACAGACTCGTGGAGCTTCAAAGGTTACTTTGTTGTCCGCTTGCCTGACAATTTATATGGCAAGATTTTAGAATCAGCAATGGCCAAGAATGCCTATATACATAGGGCCTTATATTCATACCCATGAACGTTTTGTATATAAATGATGTTATAAAATTATAATATTTTTTTCTTCAAATTACCATCGTACTAACTATGGAAAAAAACTATACTTTTTGAGGGAGTACAGTTATACAATGAATTGCCTAATGATATAAAAGAGTGTGACAGCGTATTTATGTTTAAAACTAAACTTAAGAATTATATGTATACAGTAACAGCCCAGAAGCAACTATAATATACTTATCATATTTTATTACGTTTGTATCACATTTTAAATGAACATGTATGTTTTTATGAGAATAAATTCTTTAAACCTAAATAAGTACGATTACGTCTCGTGACAATTTGTATGGAAAACATGAAATATTTTTTAAGTAGCGTCGTGTTTTTATACTCATAGTGTATAAAATGGCATCATTTAATTAAAAAATATATTGTTAAAGTACTCGACTCTTTTTTTGGTTTCATCCAAGCAAGAAGCTTTAAGAAATCAGAAAGAAATATACGAAAATTATAATAATTTCACCATTTATGAACGGTTTCTAATCAAACAATTCTTGGAATATCATACAGTAATATTTATGATACATAACGCCGTACGTAATTATTATCCCCTGAAATTCCTTACGATATAGGCTAATTTAAAAAGCAAATTACAATACCAACTCACAAGTTCTTACGAAACATGTTTATATATTCACGTTGTCAAAATACTAAGAAATGTTTTATGTGTCACTACGTATATGTAAAACAAGTATAAAAATAATAAACTAGTATATAAGTTAATATATTAATATAATGGGTACTGAATATGATAATATTCAGTACCCATTATGTAGTATTTGGCGAAAAAACATTCTGCGAAGAAATTCTGAAAAATAATCCGTTGAAGCCTCGCTAAGGCAAAGCTTGCACAAATTAGTGCCTCGCAGTCGCGCGTATGTTATTGTACTAGTCAAGGAGCTCAAGGCACTTATTTGATTTCTTATTTTAAAACTGATAGAAATTATGATTATGCATAAATAAACCGCGACAAGAATTGATAACTCTTTAAACCGTGGTGGCCTTGTGGTTGAAGCAACGGCCTGTTATCTGATGGGTCCAGGTTCAAATTCCGGCCTGTACCAATGAGTTTTTATAAGCCTAAGTACAGTGATTAATCACACCATGATATAAAAAAGAGAGGTAGGGATAATTGGAATCCCCATTTCCCATTAATATTGGAGCCGCCCGACTGGGGACTGTACCTCCACCTTACAGAAGACCACAGTGAAATAACACTACTTTGTAACTTTTTCCCGTGACTTCACTACTAATTTGATCTGTTACTCGACAAGAATTATGTCTACAGAGTTCGACTATAGTATATAAAATAAATTACCGGTAAAAAAAAATTGTTATAACAAGCCTTTGCAGCATGTCATGTGTGTGCTGCGAATAAAATGACACAAACACAAAATTTCGTGGCTCTGCTGTTCATCGTTGAAGAGTTCCTTCCTTTATCTGAAACTCTTCCTAACTGTCAGTTCTGGTTATGCCTACAATAAAAATGCATTGTCATTGAAACTGAACCAACATGTAAATATGCAACTACGGAGGATAAGAGATAGTGGCTTTAATTCAGCTTGTAAGATTTTACCTAAACAAACGTTGCAAGTTATAATATAAGCTTGTAAAATCATCTAAATCGATCACCAATTTAGTAGGAGAAGGATTACAGACACACGCTCAACTGAATATACATGAAGATAAGCTTTGAAAAATATCACTCGATATTATTTGTTAAAAGTCTTTGGATACCGTAAATGCGACGACAGCTCTCGGCCTATACGGGCGATGATATTACCAACCCTGCTTTGGTAACCCCGCCAAGTTTACTAGGTCACGTACGTAAGTACAGTGGTGTTATGACGTTACATGACGTTTTCCCTCCTAATATGCAAATCTTGGGCTAAGTACGAACAAGAAGACACATTAAACGTTGAACCCGCAAATTGAAATGCTAAGGCTTCCTGGGAAGATGTAACGCACGCATTTGCATAATAAATGCAGGCAAATTGAATAGATTACTAATATCTTCAGTTGTCTCAGCAGGATACAATAACAATCAATGAATTTGCATTATACTGCTTAAGTGGAGTAAAGCTCATAAGAACACACGGCTGCGACATATTTGTAAAAAACTCCGAAGTACATTATGACTTATTGTTAGTGTAACTTTCAGTCGGACATACTTCAAAGGGCTACTGGGTAAAGGCCGAGTTACAAGCGTATCTAAAGTATTATGATTAGCCAGGCTATACGGGTGGTAATATTTGGGTTGGATGTAAGGAGTAATTAATTTTTATTTACTGGGAAATAGGCACATACAAGAAAAATATGTCCGAAGGATTCTTTATGTAAGCATGGCAAAAGTGACAATATTACTACAGTAAGTACCTGTTTCTACATTTATACTTACACCACATAAATTAAATTCACAGTACTAAGAAGTAAAGAGTACTAAGTACTGTAGAGATTAGAATCTAGAGATCGTTTAATGTATAAGAATCATAAAAGGTTTGCATGTCAAGAGTGAATGAAAGGGCCCTCTATATTATCTGCCTACCTTGAAAAGAACCTGGCCTCATGATATCTAAATATGCGTGTAACATTACAAACATTTTAACCCTTATGATTGCTATTTTGATTAGTGCAATAAGTTACCGTGGCCATATTGTAATGGCAAACCAAATAAAATATAGTAAGTAGGCTTACTACATTTTATTGGACATGTTTTTTCAGGAAACACCATTACTTACCGTCGCCTACACGACATGAGAATGACGTTCCCCTAAGGATGCCCCTTCGATTGAATAAAATATCCGATATCCCAATTTATTTTTCCCCATCTATTGGAAACCGAAGAATTTTCCGACAAACGGACAACGTTTAGTGACGACGACAAAAAGTATTATGTCTCGGTCTTATTTTGGGGAAAACATTTGAGTTAATGGACCATAAAGCAGCACCTTCATTCAATGTAACGAAGAGATACGATGAACATGGGAAATAATTGAAGAGAAGCCGCTTATAAGAAAATAATATACACGCGATTGTATCGTTAACCAGTTTCTTCGAACAGTAATTTACGCTTGATGTTTGTATCTGGCGTTATCTTTGTATTTGATACCAAGTTTCCAATATTTTATTTTTCTTAAATATATACGCATATTATATATTATATACATACACATATTATCTCCTTTAAGAGAGGTAGGGCGATTTGGAATTTCCCGTGGGCTTTCCTATTTGAATAGGAGCCGCCCGACTGGGGACTGTACCTCCACCTTACAGAAGACCGCAGTGAAATAACACTACTTGATGTAATGTTGTGTTTCTGCGGTAAGTGAGGTTGCCAGTACTCCACGAGTATATGCTGCGCTAGTATTACCTAATGCTGCTAGCACAGTGAGTCTTCATCAACAACATGGTTGGCAACCTGTTAGTGATACCCCTGGTATTGATAGCGGCTATAGGCTACGGCCACTTAAGTGTTGTATCCTTTCCTAACAATAAAAGAAATCAAATGAATCTGTGAAAATTCTCCGCCCGTTTCTCTCCCAGTGCCTCGAGAGAAACAGGCGTGAGAACATTTTCCAATTACGTAAAGTCGACAAAATGTATGCTGTTCATAATTATAACTTTACTTAAATCTAAGTATGCCTTTTTATTGATAAACGTACCCGTAACTGTTGTGTGGTATACAAACAGTTTGGTCTGACGTTTGGTATACAAATATTTCTTCCTAAATGGCAAAATGCGCACCCGAACAAAATTAAACAGGTACAGTCTCACGACGGAAAATGTTGAAGTGTTTCGCTAAACAATTCGCACAGTTACGCAAACAACCGACGTCGGACCAATACCTATCGTTTAACTTTAAAGTTTAAAACGCTTACAGAGGCTCGATAGATTCGATAGGTGCCTGACTTAATTCGAGCATATTTTTATAATACTACAGTGGCACACAAGCAAACCTTCTGATGGTAAGCAGTGACCGAAATATTTTTTACATGTAAAATAATAACTTGTACATAGCTGATGTAGTTGTTTTGCAATAAAATATATGGCGCTTATTCATAACATAGTAATAAAAATAGTATTCTTGTACATATAAACGAACTTGTACATATGATCGAATAAAATAATGACTAGTTGTTAGGACCAAAAGTATTCTCAGTTTAACAGCTAGGTATTTGACATTATGTAAGTCGGTAGATTAGATAAGGTGGTACTAGAAAATTTTAACTAATATTGACGAATCCGGTTCGCTTCATTTGAGTGTAATTTGTAAACGTTGAATCATTTTTAGTTTAATTATGTCAAAGTACTGAACTTTCGATTTATGATTCTAATTGGATTTGTGCTAATTGTACCAACATTTTTGAACTTCTTTAGAGGACATCCTACATTCTTGTAGTTAATTACGAAGCTTTTTGATTGGGTCGCAATCAATTTCCAATTTCTCATACGTACTTTTAAACAAATAAAAACAATCTCCTTCTGTATATATATTATATTTTATTATATATATTTATTATTATATATTATATATTTTATATTATTATATATATATATTAGGTCCTTACATATGAAATTGGCGTTTTTCGTACTGGCCACTTTAATCACGAATTTCTCCTCTTTGGTAAGGAATTCCAAATTCAAATTTGTACAGCTATAGACTCATGTATTTGTGCTTCGATGATCGTCATTCATTTGTTTTTTTTCTTCTGTTTTTTTCTGTTTGCGTCACTCATTTTACAAAATGGAAAACCTTAAATATCGCATTATTTACGAGTACGAGTTCCGCCGTGGCACTAGTGCTGCGGAAACAACTCGAAGGGTGAATGATGTGTATGGCGGTCGTGTTGCAAAAGAAAACACAGTTCGTTTTTGGTTCCAACGTTTTCGTTCTGGAAATTTCGACCTGCAGAACAAGCCCCGTGGACGGCCTGAGACTCAAGTTGATAATGAAGAGTTGAAGGCTATTGTGGAAGCGGATCCATCGCAAACCACGTCCGAGTTAGCTGCAGGCTGCAATGTTAGTGATAAAACTGTTTTAATTCACTTGAAGCAAATTGGGAAGATTAAAAAGCTTGAAAGGTGGGTACCTCACGAATTGACTGAAACAAACCGGCAAACGCGCGTCGACTGCTGCGTTACATTACTAAACCGGCACAATAATGAAGGTATTTTAAACCGAATCATTACCTGTGATGAAAAATGGGTTCTTTACGATAATCGGAAGCGCTCAGCGCAATGGTTAGATCCTGGCCAGCCAGCCAAATCCTGCCCCAAGCGAAAATTAACCCCAAAAAAGTTACTTGTAAGCGTTTGGTGGACTAGTGCCGGTATTGTTCATTACAGTTTTTTCAAATCTGGCCAGACTATTACGGCTGATGTCTATTGTCAGGAATTGCAAACCATGATGGAAAAGCTAGCGGCTAAACAACCTAGGCTGGTCAATCGCTCCACGCCACTGCTGCTTCACGACAACGCTAGACCACACACTGCGCTACAGACGGCTACTAAATTAGAAGAGCTTCAATTGGAAAGTCTAAGACATCCTCCGTACTCCCCGGACCTTGCTCCAACAGATTACCATTTTTTTCGAAATTTGGATAACTTCTTGCAAGGGAAAAAATTCAACTCCGATGGGGCAGTCCAAATCGCCTTCAAAGATTTTATTGATTCCCGTCCGACTGGTTTTTTTAGTAAAGGGATCAATGAACTACCTATGAGATGGCAAAAGTGCATAGAAAATAATGGTTCATACTTTGATTAATTAAATATATTATATTAAAAAATATTCGACTTTTTGTTCCTCCCATACAAAACGCCAATTTCATATGTAAGGACCTAATATATAAAAGAAGAGGCTGACTGACTGACTGACTGACTGACTGACATATCAACGCACAGCCTAAACGGCTGGGGGTACAGACTTGAAATTTTGACAGTACGTACCTTTCATGACGTAGACATCCACTTAGAAAGCATTTTTGGAAATTCCACCCCTAAGGGGGTAAAATAGGGGTTGAAAGTTTGTATGAAAGTCCGTCGTTTTTGAAGTTAAACGCATGAAAATTGGTATTTGGCCTTTCAATTAAAAATCTGAGGGGGTAAAATAGGGGTTTAAAAGGTTGTTTGAAAATCCGTCGTTTTTTAAGTTAAGAAGAGGATGAAAATTGGTATTTGGCCTTTCAATTAAAAATACATAAATATGTATTTCAGGATTTTTGGAAATTCGACCCCTAAGGGGATAATATAGGGGTTGAAAGTTTGTTTGAAAATCCGTTGTTTTTTAAGTTAAGAGCATGAAAATTGGTATTTGGCCTTTCAGTTAAAAATAAATAAATACGTATTTCAGGATTTTTGGGAATTCCTCCCCTAAGGGGGTAAAATAGGGGTTGAAAGTTTGTTTGAAAATCCGTAGTTTTTTAAGTTAAGAGCATAAGAAATGGTATTTGGCCTTTCAGTTAAAATAATTAAATACGTATTTCAGGATTTTTGAAAATTCCATCCCTGCGGGGGTAAAATAGGGGATGCAATTTTTGTATGAAAATCCATCAGTTTTAAGATTAACGCATGACAACTGGTATTTGACCTTTCAGTTGAAAATAAATAAATACGTATTTGATTTGATACGAGGATTTGTGGAAATTCCATCCCTAAGGGGGTAAAATAGGGGATGAATGTTTGTATTAAAATCCGACATTTGGTTTTTGGCCTTTCAGTTAACAATAAATAAATATGTATTAGAAGATTATTAGAAATTCCAACAATTAGGCATAAAATGGGGGATGAAAGTTTGTATGGAAATGCTTCATTTTTTAAGTTAAATCCATAAAAATAGGTAGTAGTGGGCATAGGCTATCATTTACAATTTCAGTTATTGACTTCTTTACCACGCGTGCGAAGCCGCGGGCAAAAGCTAGTAGCATATAGATAAATAAATTATTGCTTTTCAGCGTGGCACTGCTGCTAGTATCCCTGGCACGCTCCCGTTCTTTTAAGCTAAGCCAGTAGTTTAAGTTCTGTTTGTTGTTAATTATCCAAAATTACATGCGTGTTCCCGTGGGTTTTCCCATTAAAATTGGAGTCTCCTCCACCTTACAGAAGTCCGCATTCAAATAGCACTATGTATTTTGTTTTATTGTTGTGTTTATGCGGTAAGAAGGTTTCCAGTGCTCCACAGAATACGCTACGTTTGAAGTTATGTACTAGCACGGTGAGTTCTAATCAACAAAATGGTTGGCAACCCGTTAGTGATACCCCTGGTATCGCTAGCGGCTATAGGCTACGGTGACTGCTTACCATCAGATGGGCCGTATGCTTGTGGGCCACCATAGTGGTATAAAAAAATATCTCTTAATTTAAGCCGTACTGGTCTTGTCGCTACTTGAAACCATCTACTTAATAGTTGGTGCTTAAATAAAATTATCAAAATAATTTTACTTAAAATCACAAAAACGGTGTGTCAAAGTTTCTCTGAAGGCATACGACGGGGGAATATAAATTACTGGGCAAAATGAAAGCATTCATTTTAATAACAATAAATACAAAGCATTTTCGGGCACTTGATCGGTTGAGATAAATGCGAAGAGCCTTTACAAAGGTGTGACGGATTATACGCTACTTCAGGTATTACAATTATAATTATATTCATTACGCTAGATAATATCTTTCAAGAATCATTTTCAATATGGAAGAATAAGTGGACACTTTAATTACATTTCACTATATTACAACATCAGTATTTTTGATCCAAGATTTCAAATTACAGCGACAATCGATATCCAAATGTAAACATCCCTTGTGTTTATCGTGGATATTTTTTGCTGAATGAAAGATCTTACCTAAAAGACCCTCATTAAGACACCCTAAGATAAACTCATTGGTACAGACCGGTGGGATTCGAACTTGCGTCACTAAAATATTAGGCAATGCTTTATGCCGGCTAAAAAGGTCAAAGTCAATTATAGAAACTCAGTGTCTGAACAGCCATCCTAAATATTAAACTTAATACCTAGAAATCACTCCTAAACCCCAAACTGTGGTTGGTTATGTTATTAAGCACTTAGAGATCAAATTTATGGAATAAATTTACACTTTTAAAGGGGTATCTAATTTACACACACTTATCAATATTACATACGGAATGCCTACTGAGACTGAAATAGCTGATAAGGGACAAAGCTTAGTACGAAATTAACGTTTTAGTAAGAGAAATCTATTTCTAGATTTACAACATTACATAAGCAATGTAATATGATACATCAAAACCAGATTCCGTTTGTACGTATTTGGTCTAGAACGAACAAAAGAGAGGTTGAATTCAGTTGAATCTAAATAATTGCAGTCAATTGACATGCATAAAAGCTATTATCATTACATTTGAAAAAGATCATCAAAACAACACCTCTGTCTACGCCGCTATTTCACTATTTATATTATCAACTGAAATGCCTCTACGCCGCTGCTACACAAGCTACTACAACCAATCACTGCAAGCTACGATGTCGTCATAAGCATTGGCCAATGAGTGGATCCGCAGGTGTCGATTCCTCTTCCAACCGTTACGTACTAATTCGTAGCCCCGTAGTTAAGTCGCAAAATGTAAAGCACGGATCAATTTGATTAGTTTTCAAAACAAACTCAACTAGTTCGCAAGACATTTTTTAAATTTACTTCTCAGCTGTACTCCTACCCAACAAACTTTATTTTTAGTTCTTATCGGGTACCGTGACAGGACTTGTATAAATTAGTTCCGCCCTAGTTACCTGACTCATTTCAAAATTATTTAAGCCAACAATTAAACACGGGAATCTCTAGGGTTAAACGTCTCGCAATCCTCTAACAGACCCCAGTCTAATGAACGACCTCTAAAATTAAAGTCAGAACCCCAGTTAAGCCATTGCGACCTTTGTTGGATCTCCGTTAAAGCAAAGAAGACTAAAAACAGGTTAATAAAAAAAATATAATTCGATATAGCATCCAAATAAATATAAACAGCTTATCTCAGAGCCATGTTCTTATAATTATGTATATTGACGCACACTATAAGGCGGGCTGTATATCTCATTAGCGCGAGCATGAATAAATTGCGACAACGTTTTCGTATCGCCTTCGACTTTTTTGTATGAACATGAACAGCACTGCAGCGGTGAAAAGTGGAACTAAAAATTAGTATGACAATTTTGACATTACGCGAGTTACGTTTTCGAATACGTAGTCGAAAATGATCCTGCTACCGATACAGGTATAAAATATTAAAAGTGAAGTTAGGAAAAGACTATAAAAGATTTCATCATTATACTAACAAGCTGACAAAACATACACATAGTGATTAACAAACATACGCCATTATACAACCACTTGCGTCTGTCATTATTATGTACGACTACCTTACCAAAATAATTGGTTAGCCTTTCTGGGAAGCAAACAATCAAAGTAAAATTTTACAACAATCCGTAGACAAACTCATCCCAAATCGAAAAAAATAAGCGTCGTTTCTATAACACCGTGCCAATCTCTTTGCCGTACCAAAACTCAAAATACAATATTTTCGATAGACGAATGCTGAGACAATAACTTTCAGTTTATCCATTATTATAAAGCCTTTGCACGCGTGGAAGTCAACATGTAACTATGTATAAATGATAGCTTTCGCCCGAGGCTTATAGTATAGGTACATTTTAATGCGTCTTACTTCAAAAATGACGGATTTTCATAAAAATTTCAACCCCTATTTTACCCCTTTCAGGAGTGCAATTTCCAAAAATCTTACCTTAGTGGATGCCTACGTCATAAAAGAGTACGTACTGACAAGATTTCAAGTCTAACCCCTGCCGTTTAGGCTATGCGTGGATATGTCTGTCAGTCAGTCAGCTTCTTCTTTTATATATAGGTACAGATTGACTAGGTACTTAGGTAAGGAACTTTTGTACACTGTTACAACAACATACCCTTCGTATGTGTGAAGAATCTTTACACAAATACACATACACCCTTTCTCCCAATCAAAAGAGTTTTAGGAAGGAAGCACTTCAAAAGAAGCAATTACATATACAGCAACTCAATCAGACCGTTAGACGATACTTGCCTCGACGACAAGCAGTGTCTATCTCAAGCTTTAGGCACGTCTTCAAAGAAATGTTCAAGAGCCGTGATGTTAGCCTTACAATTGGTATAAAATTGGATCGCTAAATTGGGTATTTCTCGAGATTTATTTCAAGTTATGTGAATACGATTCTAATAACTGAGTTATAAACTAATTTCTAACTATCTTATGTTTGAAACTACGCCCGTGTAAAAAGAAGATATCACATGTGTACTTAATAGTTTTGATTTAAAGCCCCATCACGCAACTCCGCAAGATACATTTAGGTACTTACAATATAATAATTATTCAGATATCTAGGCTTATCTTCAGTAATTGTCAAGCAAGTGTCAATTAGTTCAGTTGAAACCCTGTATTCAAACACGTATTCTGTCTTTTAAATGTATGATCAAGCATTCTTTCTTCCATAAATTAATTCTTAAATTTCATTCTTTATCAGCGGAATCGTTGGCCAGATTTTTTTTTTTTTTTTTAGTTTTTACATCAACAATAATTCCAATTGTCCTTGAGAACCCCCTTGTCTATCTACCCTCATTATGAAAAGTAAATGTCACTGTACCTATGCGAAGTAACAATGTTGACTTACGGGATAACAATGTTGACTTATGGCAAAATTTCATTTCAGCGCTCTGGGTTTCACGTGGGCGGCTCGCAATTGAAGTGATTGTTTCATGGATGTAGCAATTGAGACATTTTAAAATAAGAACAAGAGAAACGCATGCTTACGTGACAATTTTAAGGTTAGGTTTTTAGTTAGGTTAGGCTTTGGTTTATTTTAAATAACGAATACGGTATTTGAAGTTACTCGTTCAAATCTTGTGTATGCAATATATTCGTATCAATGGTCAATCATTTGGTTCGGTCATAAAATCTTGAATTGATTGCGTCGGAAACGTCGAACGATGAACGTTTAAGGACTAGTTTTGGCGTAAAATTCCTGAAAAGCTTACCTGATCTCAGCTCGAAAGGCATGATCAAGGGTGAAATTGCTCCTCCCCTGCAGTCGTCTCGGTCACAGACTCGTCCCACCACCCCTCGGCATTGCACGTCGCTAATGCATTTACACACACACTAGTCACACACAGCACAAGGCAAATTACACTAGTTTCGAAGACCAGGGGCACGTGAAAGAAGTTCCAGTGGTCAAAATCTGAGCAGCATGACGTAAAGCGTGTTCGTTTCGTCAGAAAAAACGTTGAAAGGACGGTAGGTCGAAGTGACGGAGTGACCGCGACGGAGGCAACGTCACTTCTGCCGTGGATGGCGGCGCGCGCCGACAGCGCCCCCCGTTCCTATGACAACGGTCCCGGGCGATCTGCCCTGGTCCTCAGTCGCGTACAAAAACAAAAATAGCAAATTAATTGCGTAATCGTGTGCCGTGAAATTTTTGCTCGGCCTAATTAGTACATCAAAGGGTGCTTATATAAGGTAAAAATGGACACGAATCGGCAGTGAAGTGGTAAGCTCTGAATTGTTCATTTATCTCGGTGTAACCTTCACTCCTTTGTCGAGGCTGGCATTTAATCGTGATTAATAAGATATTTTTGTTAGTTTTTTCTATTACGTGATTTTCCCCTTAGATAACTAAGAAAAAAGTTTAACATTCTTTCTCTTTCTTTAATACCGCTATAGTGGCAAACAAGCATACGGCCCACCTGATGGTAAGCAGTCACCGTAGCGTATGGATACTTGCAACACCAGGGGTATCATTCGGGCTTTACCGACGCTGAAATGGCATCATTTGTCATCGCTAATTTAAAAAAAAAACTTCAATTAATTGAGAAGCGGATTAAAACTTTTAAGATCAAATGCCACTGAAAGGCACATATTGGGTGTGCTTTCTGTCTGAAAACTATGCATAGGTATGCTCATGTACCTATGAGAGTGTGTGCCTGTAGGTATTGTACCTACATGCATACTGTCTCTTTGGCTTTCGCCATTGATTACGTTCTAAACTACGTCTCTCCGTACTCTAATGCACCTCGATGTATAAAAGGAGATCTTATTTATGCATGTGAAATAGAAGAAGCTTGGGCTTCTTTATTGCTAAATAATTATGTGAAACTTTACCTTACCTAACGCAAATAATATTAAGGCTACTTAGAACCCATTCATTTCAAACATTTAAATTAATTTCATACCTGTTTCGATGGAATCTATAAAAAGGTTCTGAATTTAAAAGTTTTTTAAACATATTTTTTCCGTCGAGGGGAAATCTTTTCAAAGGAACCGTCTGATAAAGGGAACAGTCGGTTTATTAGAGGCTTCTACGGCTGAAATCAACGATGGCCCACGTAACTGTTTGAAGCGTCGTCAAAATATAATTTCGCATATCAAAACGTACGCCCCTCAAAGTTAATGTGGCATCAGATTTGACTGCTATTTCAGTTTTCGGTCACTACTTACCCAACCCTCGGCCTCAACTCATTTAACCCTCTCTCTGTGGCCATATTCTGGGCCTGTGACCCCATGAATGCTATACGCTTTTGCTCTTAGCCTATGCACGTTCTAAGGGCAGCCGTGACGCCACTCTTTAGGGTTCAGCAGCCATATGGCAAACATTAATAAGTTCGTCCTGTCTGTTATAATATATTTATATAGTATATGTTGAAGTGAAAAAAGTCCAGACATTAAAGGTATGTTTTTTTTAAATTTTTTTAGGCATAATATTAATTTATTTTTGTGGTACTATCAGAATAGTACTTAAGTTTTTACTTTTAGATAGGATTTTTTTAATAATATAGAATTGCAAATGACTTCTTAAAATGTCTTAAGTTGTTAATATATGTATATGCGTTTCTGAAGTCGTTAAAAGTGTCCCCCAACCCCACTTTTCAACGTCGGGTGAAAATTTGTGAAAAACGTACTAGTTTTAAAAAATATTTCTCAATTTTTTTTTGGAATAATATCAAAGTTGAAACATTTAGTTCGTTTCGGCTACGCACTGTTTTAAGCTAAGTGACACCAGATTATGCTTATCTAAGTGTCAAAAATACTATAACATGCAGACATTTTTTTTATATTTTCCACGCGTAAATAGGTACATTATTATTTTAATTTTTTAATAATTTTTACCAAATGTTGGTACATAATATAATTTTATTTTGTGACACTAACAAAAATTCAAAATTCGTAGAACAAGTCTCATTACTGCAAAGTTACCGTAGTCCACACTCGGGTTTCAAATTCAACTTTATCAAGAACCTCAAAATCGGAATATCGCTTTGATTGCGGAACCAATATTGATTCCCCATTTGTCTAGGCTTGTTGACATTCAGAAAGCGTTCCTCCACATCGGGATCCCTAACTAAAGCCAAAAAGAGCCGAGTCGAGGCCATGAAGTATCAAATAAAATATACTTGAAACGAATAAATTGGGTTGCTCGGCGCAAATTTACGAGCTCAGCTTTATTCTATGGAAACAGGCAAGTGGCACCATATTGTTCACGACATTATGGATCACAATAATATGAAGCGTTGTTCTTCGTTTAACTAATAGGTGGTGAATGTACTTAATCAAAGTTTTAAAGCTAGCCAGCTAAGTAAAATGACAAATATTTTATAAAGGTACTTAAAGTTACGTGTTTAATTTATATTTCTGAAATGTTTATGTATATATATATATATTATTTCTAAAAACGGGCTAGTACACGCCGAGACAATAGCTTGTATCCTATTTTTGTGCTTTGTATATTTACAAGAAAAAATTTCTTTTTGAGCCAGACATTCATATAGTTTAAAAACACTTGTCTGATAAAATGTTTGATGTTCTTTTATTAATGTAGGTATTTAGTTATTTATGATGCATGTCATCAGTATCACGAGAAAGTGTGCCAAAGGCTGGCAGCATTAGCACTTGATGGCACGGCAAATTTTTGACAAAAATATTATGTATCATGAAATAAAACGTTCGAGTAAATCAGTTATTAAGACGAGAGAAGAAAACGTCAGGGGTGAAATACACTTTCTTTTTTCTATTTAGTTTTTGCTATTTCGGTAAACCTGGCGTATCATTGCTTTCGGACTTCATTGTTCGAATGGTGAAAGTTTTACGGGCGTTGTTAGGGTCCATCGAGATGTGGGGCCAATTCGGAAATTAGCTTCGAGACCCTTGTTTTTCTTTGTGATAAGGTTTCTTATTTACTTCAAAACTATTTATCATCAATAGTTCAATACATTTATAGCAAAAGCTTAAGGCTTACTTATACAAGGTGTATCCACAATGGTGTTTGTATCTGAAACTATACTAAAGTACCCATGATTACGAACAACTTTTCTATATACGACTTTCCCCTAAAGTCAATAGTTTTTGAGTTATAAGTGTCTAAAGATTTCATGACAAATAAGCTAACGCAACCCTATCATCAGCTGTGTTTCATATTTGGGTAATGACCACAACTGCAAAATGGCCGACGGACGCTACCTATCCGCATGCCCTATCCACAATACCGACAAAGGAGTCAAAGGCACCGCCGCACGCGCCAACTAGCCTACGCGGCTCTTTCGGCGCATGTCCTTTGACTAATTCGTTTTACCGCCATTGCATAAAAGCCTAAAATATTTTTTGTAGGCAAAATTCAGTTCAGTCGCTCTAAGCAGCTAAAGGCATTCGGGTGTTTATTTCGCTAATTTGCTAACGTGAGTCGTGTGTTTTTGTTCGGATTATTGTAGTTATTGTTATTAATAATTCTGTTATTGTTATTGCTTATTAGTATTGTTTTGTGTCAAAAATGTCGACGGAGACCTACACCAATCAGGAGGACTATTATGTTGTGCATTGGTAGATTTGCGATGGATGTAGGTACGTGTTTCGATACGTGATATTCTTAAAGTGAACAAATACGTGACGTGTCCGATCAAATAAAGCAACATAATCATTAGAACAGGTAAGTTTTAGATAATTTGAAATCAAACAAACAGGTAGATGTAAATGGATGCACAATCCACTGTTACAGGTCGCGGCACGAAACTCTAGCGCTGAGCGAAACGTGGAGGGGATAGCTGCGCATGGGTACCATCGCGCACGCAATACAAATTAGTAATTTAATTGCTTAGTTAAAAACAGCAAAATAATGTTTTAATGTAAAGTCAAATAGTAAGTCTAGCGGTGAACAAAATGTGGAACTTAACTGCGTATGGGTACTGTCACGCACGCAAATATTACTTCATGTTACCTACAATATAATTTTTAACAAGTTTATGGGGAGTAGAAAAATAAATACACTATCGGATTTGTAAATTTTTATATTAAATACCAAATAATAAAAAAAATTATATTAAGTCCGAATTACATAAGAACCTACTGAAGTTTCTTCTCAGGATAGAAGAAACCTGCGAGTTCGGCAGGGTGTGGACATCAGACACCGCATTCTCCTTTCCGATATCTAGTCCGAATCAGACAATGGTCTTACACCTTCAATAGTATCCCAACAGGGCCTTTTGCTTACTGAGGGCCCCGGCTCAGGGCTGCTTCGGTCGTCGGCACTAACAGCGTCATCGTCATCAGACTCACCAAGGCTATCCTCTGAACTGTCACCATCAACGCGAATGATGAATTCTTCTGTAACCAAATCCACGACATGGTCACTCTTGACATATTGCTCTTCTATGTCCTTTACCTTTTGGCATAACTTTCCCCAATCCCAAGCACCCATCAGCAAAACTTTTTCTTGAATTAGTTCTATACATTTAGCAACACTCCACTTCACATTTTTACTGCCTACATATTGCTTTATGTCAGACCATGCCATTTCGATTGGATTTAGATCTGGGTGGTATGGTGGCAGTCTTAGCACTTGATGTCCTTGCTCTGCTAGTATCCTGTCAATTGAAAATGTTTTAAATCTATCTTTGTTAGCCCGTATTAAATTGTATAGTTGAGGTTTTAGTAGAGTTTCCTCATATTGTATGCCCTTTTCAGTAAGCCAACCCTGCATGTCAGCTTTTTTGGAATTAGAAGTGGGTGCAAGGTCCCATTGTTTATTATGGTATGATGCGTTGTCGACTACCACGACAGAATTAGGCGGTAAGTTCGGCAATAACTGTGTCCTCAGCCATTTTTCGTAGTTGTCGTAGTTCATATTGTCGTGGTAGTCGCCTGATTTCGCACCAGCTTTAAAAGTTAACAGTGCGTTCGGTATGAACCCAGCCTCTGATCCTGCGTGGACAATGACCACCCGCTGTCCTTTGGAGATAGGTTTTTTGAGACCTTTTGTAGTACCATCGGTCCAGGCTTTTGGAGCAGAGTGCGATGAATCTACGTAAGATTCATCTGTATATACGATGGGCCTTCCCTCTTGGCGATATTGTTTTATTTTGCGTAAGTATTCGATACGTAGTAAACGTATATTTGAACTTTCAATCAGTACTTTTCGATTGTTTTCAGTATTTTTCCACCGAAACCCTAAACTCTTAATTATTCGTCGAAGACTTCGTTCTGAGCCTTTGAAATTTATATCTTCCTCTAGCTTCTTTCTCAACTTTCCGACGGTGGGAAGTTCATTATTTGTCCTATGAAAGTTATGTATGCACCTCTTTATTAATCCTTGATCAAAGTTATCAATATCTGTGACCGGTTTTGATCTGGAGCGTTTTTTGCCTGGTGTTCTAAATACTGATAATAAGTCGGAATTATTGGCTTCAGTGGAGATTTTCCTTACCGTTGCTATGGACGTCTTTGTAGATTCAGCTGTCCTTTTCTGAATTTTCTGTAAGTCACTAATTATACTATTTAATTTTATATTTCCCGCCTGAATAACTTCTGCAGTTTGTTTTATTTCACTTATATCTACAGTGCTGCGGTCAGAATCGAGTAAAATACTCGCAGCTTCGCCAATTTCACTTTGAATTTGTTTCAGGGAATTAATGAAATCATTCGATTCCCTTTTCAGAAAACAATGCACGTCAAACACCATTTTCCGTGCCTGTCTTTTCAAAACAGTATTCCTTCTCGGCCTCGGCATTTTCACTGTTTAAAAACTGTTCAAACTTAATCAAACAGTGAATAAACTAACAAACACAACAAACAAATCAACAAAACAAACTTAACAAAAAACAACAACAAAAATTAACGATGACAACAAAACAATTCAGAACGCGACTGTACACTGGAAGTGCGCGGAGCGTCGTATCGGCACGGGGGACGGAGTACGACTGGAGAGCCAATCGGCGCAACGCACGCTCGCCCTTCACCCCTGTACCCCGCCAAGACACCTTATTTTTTACTTCTGCGCAATAACGGTCAGCGCTAGAGTTTCGTGCCGCGACCTATACTGAGTAGGTTAATTTCAGCCGGTGCGGCACGTGTAAGGCGCTTTGTAGTTTACCGCCTGCCGCCGCGCGCCTCATTCATCGAATAATGCATAGCTATAGCTCAAGAGGGTTGCTACTACATATTTTGAAATAAATTGCATAACTTAATTTTAGTATGAAATTAAAAACATACGATCTCCGAGTCGGGACGTCGGCTGTGTAACAATCACAGGTGATACTTTGTATTGCCTAAATATCAGGACTCTCTTTCCGATAAACCTTGTATATAGGATGTAAAATTTGTATTCGATGAAGTAATAGTCACGTGGTAAAACAACCTTAGCTCTTCAAAGCATTGAGTAAACCATAACATTTTTATATATGAACGATATATTATTATAATCATAATTTTCTATATTACATTTAGGTGAACATGAATACTGCATTAGTAAACAGCCTGACGTTCATTTGCGAGCCACGTACGAAATGCAAATGTATGTCGCCATATTTTTGCTCTCAACATTTTGGCAGGCGCTTTTATTTGAAGCATTTATCATAGCAACAAGGGTTTGCAGTTTTTACTACTAGAGACAGTTATATACTGAGCAAGTAAAGTAATTTAACCTAGTGCTCTGATTTTGAACGCGCGATCCTGTTGTGCCCAAATGCCCTACATAACCGTTTACAACTACATCGGACACTGGAGTTTCTTATTTCAACTGCCTTCCAATGATTTTATTGTAACCCAATTAAGATAGATAAGCAATTGTAAAATATGAAAGGTTTTCTATAAACAAATACTGTGTGTTAGGTCGCCTTTATGATAGCTTGTAATTTGACGTCACTAGTTACGACGCCTGTAGTAGGCAAAATGGCAATAGCTTCAAAACCAGTTAATCTAGCCTTTCGATTCATGGACTATCGAAATGTCAAATTCTTGGCAAGTATCATTACAAAGTATAAAATGTCGCTTCCGCTGTCTGTTCGCTTAGATCTTTTATACTACTCAACAGATTTTAATCCAGTTTTCAGCCATAGATAGAGTGAGTCAAGAGGAAGGTTTTTACGTATGATTCATTTAGGTTGTGTGTAACCCTTGCGAAGCCGGGATGGGTCGCTAGTAATTATTAAAAGAAATGATACTAGATAAGTGTCAAGCATCTCCAACCCGTACAATGAAGCACACAGATCTAGGAATGTCGTCCAAAAATTCTTAAAGAAAAAGCCTGCAGCGTTCAGTTTATGACCACCTTCAATTGCTTTTATTTGTATCTCAAAAAGCCAAACAATGCGTCTCGGAACTACTCTCTGTAGGACACCGGATATCTTTGTGGTATTGTGCCAGTCGTCATAAAGAGAGCTTCCGCACTCAGCCTATAAAATACGACGATGTAGGTTTATTCAATGTTCCATGTGAAAGATTGATTCTGTACCATATTCACTTTTTAATACAATAATAATCGTTCATATGGCTATTAAAATGATGTCAGAATAATAAAAAAAAAAATAAGTTTTTAAAAATAATGTATTAGTAACATACATAGGTCTTGGGTAAAATTAAAGTGTATAAATACCTTATTCTATATGGTGATTGGTTTTCACACTTTTATACAGCAGTGTAGGGATTATTAATAATTGTTCAAGAGTGCCATAAATAAAGGCACTGTATTGGCTGTATACAGTCCAACAAACAGCTTATTGAGAATTGTAAGGACTTTTGTTCGAGATGTCTGTCTCTTTGTTTGAGTGAAGTGATACTTGTCACTGTTCGAAGATGTTTTATTATCTACTCAAGTTATTTTAGTTGCATTGTTATTTCTTGTGTAACTATGAGGTGCTGGGTGGTAGGCCCCTTTGCTTGATGCAAAGTTCAACTAGGTGATGTATTACCTAGCTGTCATTTAGTCTGTCGCAAAATAGTAAACCTTCACCGTCAACAGATACATCACATCATAAATTTAACCTACAGTAAATAAAGTGTTTGCATTTTATTTCATCTAGAAAATCATCAGGTCACCAAGGCTGTCGGAAATGACCCTATGCGAGTTGTTAGGCTTTACTCTCTTTCGCAGACTTCGCAGTGATTCCTCTCAATCGACACTAATGTTACAAAGAGGAAATATTTGTACATATGTTTCTATGTCACTACATAGTATAAAACAAAGTCGCATCCCGCTGTCTGTCTATCCTTATTCATGCTTAGATCTTTAAAATCACGCTACAGATTCTGATGCGGTTTTTTTAATAGATAGAGTGATACACGAGGATGGCTTGTATGTAGATTCAGTTGTTTTGTAGGTATTTAACATATATGTCTAACGCTTGCCGTGCGAAGCCGGGGCGGGTCGCTAGTCATGAATACACTCAAAAACTACTGGACCGATTTTACATAATTCTTTCACCGACAGGATGCTGTAATATCGCTGAGTAACATAGGCTATATATTATATTGCTACGTGGACGAAGTCGCAGGAGAGAAAAGTATTTTAAACACGGTTGACAACGCACTAGTGAGACCTCTGTTGCAGGTGTTCCTAGTCTACGATACCGCGTACAATCAGGCGGGCCGTACAATAGTTTGGCATCTTTATGGTATAAAAAATATCAGAATTACATATTAATTTACGTAACTGTATAGTTTCGACCAGTACCATGACTATTATATAAAAAGCTTGCAGATCTAAATAGTAATTCGCTTTGAAATTCAAACATAATTAGTTAATTTTATGTACTATGTTAACTGCCTAGCAGCGCTCTAATGTGCTCGTTACATTTTAGTGTCACTTTGAAATAGCGTTGACAACTAGGTAAGAATGTCACAGACAGTCAAGAGCACTACCGGAATGTACACACTCAATAAACAAAACACCATCTCCAGGGTAAATACTTCATATTGTTCCCATTAGCGGTGAATACACAACCCATTTATAGAGTCGAGTCGTGAGTAAAACACAGAATATGTCTTGCCTTGCGCAGATTCTATTTTACATTATTAAAGGCGGACTCACTCCTCTGGAAAATTAGATAGGTACATAACACCTACTTAGTCTAGGTAGGATAAATGAAGAATTCTTAACGAAACACAGAAAATAAAAGCCATTGTATTTTTATAGGCGGGCACTGACCGACACTGGGAAATCTTATTAAATTAGGACCTTGTATAGCCTCAGTCTTTATAATACCTAACTCAGTCTTAGCTCAGCACTGCTGTATGCAAATAAATAACACACATGGTCGGCCATTTCAATAAAATGTGTTTATAAGGTACATAATTATGTACAGATGACATTGTAGTAAGATTTTAAGGAAGCCCGCGTTAGTCCGTTCCACTAACATAAGCGTGTTAAAAATATAAAGCAAAATCAATGGCACGCAATTTTAGCATAGGCGATTTTTATTATAATTCATTACTGAAAGCATAATTTTATGTATATTTTACTGTATCATGTTGAAATAAAATCTTCATTCAAAATTGTAGCTGCATTAAAAATAATTCATACGTCAAATTACAAATTTAAATTTGACTTAACGTGGATACGTCGAATAGGTATGTAGTTCACTACGCTTACCCATAAGCCTAATTGTCAATTACAATTTAAATTATTCGGGACCACAACATGGTAGTTTAGCTAACCTTGGAGAGTTCATTAACATATATGGCCCTAGCGATGACAATAGCAATGAGACTATGTACATAACCATTAATCTTCTATGAGCTTAATTTTTTAGCAGCACGAAACTTTGTGTAGTACATAAACTACGGTAAACTTTTCCAATTATTTTGACTAAATTACCAGAATGTCTCAGATATATCATTCGCTACAGTCAAATGGAGCTCTGACGTATATTTTTAGATTTCGAGAGAAAGAATCGTAATAAGTTATTTTTTGCTGTATAGACTAGACTGTAAATTATCTTGCAGGGTGGTTTCACTTTAGCTACCAACTGCCTGCTGCGTAACTTCAGTGATGGAGAAGATTAACCTTGTCTCCCTATTATACGTTAAGCTCTTACTTCACATATAAAATACATTACAAGTTCTTAGGTAAGCCATACTAATCTTATAAATGCGAAAGTAACTGTTGTTCGCTTGCTACCTTTTCACGACTAAATGGCTGAACGTATCGTAATTAAATTTGATAGATTTTAACTTGGGGAAGGACATAGGCTTTCTTTACTACGCGGACAAAAGCTAGTACGACTATATAGAAGAGGTAGAGGTAGGCGAGAATAAAGAGCTTAATCATCGATGGGAACTTCATAGAACAAACTTCCAGCTGTTTTTTTTATCAACCCCACTTGTCGGACACGTGCTACTGCTTTTTATATTGAACCGTCGGTCGCTCTATAATGAACCGTATGCTTGGAAACTGCCACCGGGACTAGACAGGATATCCTGTTTAAAAAATAAAAGAGCTACCCTTGCACCTTTACTAGACTTAAGTTAGGTAAAACCAAACAGACTATCAATACTGAATACATGGAGTTAAGGTTGAATATACAGTGTATTCTGAAGAGTTTTTCGATGCAAAAAGTTAATTAAGGAATTTTACAGTACATCCACGTCATCTTACATTAACTGAAATGCCGTAAGTCTGTATTTTTAAGTTGCCAGCAATATTCTAAATACCTTGCCAATGGACAAGGTAACTAAAACAAACTTAATTATTTTCTTACAAATTACCAAAAAATATACCTAAAAAAAATTAACTTCTCCCGCGTTATACCTGCTGGTCTGAGTCAAATGTTTCATCTGCAAGTAGGTTGTTTATTAAATTCTGTTTTCTTAATAGTTTTAACTATCCTTTGTATTAAATGTCAGAAAATTAATATGAATTATTACGAAATAAAATGCGAGCAAAGAATTTTACTCAACTTAACGCAGCTGCTTACCCATGATATGCTTTCGTGTAGCTCAGGGAGCTCGATATTCTTTCTCACTTTTACATTAGTCTCTTACTATAATTCTGTCTCTTTTATAAGCCGTCGATTGAACGCGTACAAAATCTTTTCGTATCGGTCGTTCGTGTTCGACCGGCGCCTCGGTCTGTCAGTCAGTTTGTAACAGCGGTTGCGGGTAGGAGTACAGCGCATGCGCTCTGTAACGAACTGTCAAATTCGTATATACGATACGACCGTAAATAAACAAGTGGATCTAATTTTGTGCCAAAAAATCGTATTCGATTAATGAAAAACTTATATTTTTATATAAAGACAGTATTTGGATTGTGTCTGCTATTTAAATAAGTGATATTGTGCATCGAATTTTGCGAGTGAGTAGTTTTTTTTTGTTCTTTTTTGCATGCTACTGAGCGTGAGCCGGCAACCGGCGCGGCGCTGATTTTATGGGAACTGTTTAGATTAGTTAAACAATTAAAGAATTCGCAAAAATAATAACAATAAAAAAAATCGTAGTTTCAACAGTAGTCATAAAGTCGTGGTCCCAAATTGTGTACTTCGTTTATTATTTGCAGTGGCTTGTTTTGATTCTTGAGGAAGGTCAAAGGCTAGCTATTGTAATTTTTTAATACTCCATGCCGACTCTGCTGCTGCCACAAAACTAAGTATTTTTCTGCTGATACATACCCTGCTGTCTGATAAATACTTACCAACAATACCTAAAAATCTTCTAAAACGTTTTATGTTCCTTATTCATATATTCTGTTGGATAAGTACTTGCATATCTACTTTAATTTATGGTTAAATACTCCAAAAACTATATATATAAAGATAAAGATAATGGTACCTTTTTGATGAAAAATAAATAAATCCACATTAAATTTCACAAAATGTAATGTCCATGCCTAATTATATGCATTATGTATTGGTTCTCATTAAGAGTATAAAATAAAGTTACTAAGTTATCAGTGTAAGGAATATTATTATTTTTCATAATATATTTTCATTCACTTAGCCATCTTTAAAAGAAATGTTGTCAATTCTCTTGTTCATCTGACTATTAAAATATGAACCCTATTCTTTTTTTAATTTAACTTAAAATATCCAACATTTTAACAGGACTTAATTTGAATTGACAACACTTAAACTTAATTTGACAGTACTAAACCGAAATATTGTATAATTTAAGGGTAGTGTGTGATAAAGAATTTGTACAAATGAGTACCTAGTTAAATAGAGTAGGTATATGCATATACAACAGAGGTATTTAGTCTGTCTGGCTGTTTACATTAGAAGTAATATGTTCGTTGAACTTGTGCCAAAGATAGAAAAGCAGCTGATGAGCCCAGCATTTAGATTGCTAAGTATGTGCTGTGTAGGCAGCAGGTATGCCATAATGGATACACTTTAAATTGTTGCACTGAAGAGAGAATTTAATTAAATATCACTAAATTTGTACTAGTCTTCTGCTCAAAATATTTTTATGTTAGTGCTCTAAAATAAGGCCAAATTTTCTCCAAAAATAAGAAATAATTACACTTTTTATAATGATGGGATTAACCAGTTTTATAATTTATGTCTCTACTGAAGGAAGTGTGAAATTTTGTATGCTAATTACCTAATTATTATAATGAGGTAGCTGCAAAAAATCTTTAAATTACCTACCTAGTGGTCACAAGCCAAAATATGGGACAAAATGCAATAAATACATTTAAATATTATTTAACACATTAACTAATGGTTGGTAAAAAAACAAACTTGCAACAGGCCTATCGCCCAGTTTGATAATAATCCAATAGGGACACAACACAACCCAGGCTAGGCTGCCAACTTTTGAGTTCTTCAAATCTATTTTCTGAGTAGGTACCTAAGTTCCGGGTCGGCAACGCGCGATTGATACCCCTGGTGTTGCAACTGTTGCAAGCGGCTACGTTATTCGCTTACCATCAGGCGGGCCGTAGGAGGCAAACAAGCAGCCTCCTGGTGGTATATAAAAGAAATAAACCTGTCTACTTCTAACTATGTTTCTTAAACTTTTGTTGGTAGAAGATATTGACCTGTGTTCCTCTATCACACACAAATAATTAAGTTCAAATCACCGTGTGTCATTTTACTCTTAAATGGGTACCTACTGCAACTCTTAATTTTAATAACTACCTCTCTTATCATTATTAGTTATCGCGCCGCGCCTACTGAAATCGCATCACCCTAAATGCGGATGAAATTGCGAGTAATATGCTAGTATTCTACATATTAATATTATAAAGTATAAGACAAGCTCAGAGTAGATAATATACTGGTACAATAACCTCTGATTTATTTATTTATTTATTAAACTTCATGCAATTACAATTTGCAAAGGCGGACTTAATGCCGTAGGCATTATCTACCAGTCAACCTTTGGGTGATGCTGAGATAAACGAGGCAGGTATGAAGTGTTAAATAACGAATATACATACATGTATTACAAGTAAAATTATGAAGGTACATGGAAAAATAATTATACACTAAAATATCCATTACATAATAATATACAATAAATAATATATAAGTAATATTATAGACATATAATATATATCAGATACATATAAATACATACGAATATATAATATACATATATATACAATACATACGAAATGTACATGAAGAAACTAAATAAATAATGATCTATTCAGACAATTGTTTGGTGTATAATTTATCATAAGCAGTTTATAATCTTTCAATGCGGATGAAATCGCGTGTTATATCTTATATCCTAGTATTTATTCTACATAATATTATAAAGTATAGTACAAGTAACCTCAGATTTATCATAAGGAGTTAATAATTAAAGTTACCCCACCCGTTCAAAGCTGTAGGACAGGTAAACTCGCCAGGGATACTCGTCGCACCATCCAGATAAGCTAAACAGTGACTTCCTGTAGTGGTAGGGTGTCAATATACGAGGAGTTTGATGGACTGTGTTTAAATTTAATTGACGGGTAAATAAGGAAATACACTGTACTAGAAGCATGACTAAGACATAGTCAATGACATGGCAGTTAAAATGTTAACCTAGTTCACCAATTATCATCATCAATATTTGGTGCTAAAATCATATTAATATAAGGACGAGTATGCCATTTTGGCACAATTAAAGTTTATATGGAGACGGAGTGGGGATGACGTATCCTGACATAATGTTACAATATGTCATTTTTCAAAAACATTTATTTTCTTTTGTATGGATAAATTCGTATTAAATAAATGTATGTATACAATAAATTATATTTAATCTTAATAGTGTTTGTAGTAAAGTAAAGAGAATCCTACGTGTCATATAGATTCTTATCATGATGAGACGATAGTTTAATTTCGATCACTTTAATTGGCTAATTAAAATAATAGACGATACGTTGCCCTCACGTATTGCGAGATTGCGCCAAAGAAATAAAGGCTGACCAATTACAAAACATGGATATTGAATGGTGAGAAGCTTTTGCATTATAATACATTTAAATGAACAAAAAAATGCAAACAGAAGAAAAGTAACACAAAGGTACCTACAATGAAAGAGGTGATCATGATTTGTTACACTATAGATCACATCATGCATTTTGTCGGAATATTGCACAATATTGGACTCTTGAAACTCACGCTTCATTGCACAATAACAATGACAGCGTTCATACGTACAACACTACATGTAGTACATTCTCATTATAACCATACTACAATCAAGGCTAGATGAAGTAAAGCTCCCACGGTTAGCTTCTAAATTCCACCATCACATCTACAAAACATCGATTTTTCTTCCATGTTCTGCGATCGCATCACCATTGGCGGAAGGTTTTTTCCACTTAAATGGGTTTATACAGTATTAAGATATCCAAGAAAGTTGCCATGATTTAACAAGTATTTTATATCGCTTTTAGTAGGTAGTAACTTTAATGGCATTTAGTAGTAACTCGGATGGTAGTTGATAGTGTCAGCATGCTAAAACTACTGCGAGATGACTATGACTGAGGTAAGTTCAATTAGAAGCCTATTGTAGCTTGTAGCCGTTCTAATTAATTAAAAAAAAAATGAACCTAAAATACATCGCTATCGCTATACATCGTCATTTAAATACAATTATAACATTGGGTATTGCAAAACTGGAAGGGCATCCTATTATTGAAGACGGGTACCAAATAATTTTGAAATGAAAGCTTATGATAAGTAGAAATAAGTAACAAAGAAAAGAAAAGAAAATAAAGTATAATGTCCAAAATGATAAACACGTTGGTCACCGCAATGTGGCGTTGACTCCGCAAGTCGATGCGACCTCGACCCCTGCTACGGCAGTATTTTTAGTTTCCATTGCATACCTAAATGAGTAGGTACGTGTGACTCAGCTAGCGAGCTAATGTAGGATGTAGGTAACGTGCAATAAATTGCCATTTTGTGAAATAAGCACTAGTCTAGTTTAAATTTATGGGTCAAGTTAATTTTATGTAGTGTCATCGGAACCCAAAAGAAGTGACGAACGTTGTGAATTCAGAATGTTACTCTAAGAGTTGAGAGCGTTAGATTGTTAAGGATATCAACATTTTATACCTATCCATATTTTGTACGTACTTATAATAAAAATCCAATGTGAAGTCCCTTGAGTTCCTTCATTAGCGCCTTCGTTTTGGTGTTTCAAATATACATATTGATAGATACCTAGGTGCTATTAACTATTTATATGTAAGCTTATCGTCAGTCGCTACTTAAGGCTTAGTTGGGTGCTTTACAGTTGAAGCGAATTCAACCAAAAGCTGGTTTTCGCTTAAACTTTACCCTCTGTCACTTGAAACGGATGTGTTGTCAAAGTATAGCTACCAAATACATTAGGAGATTCCCTTATGTAATTCCGTAATAGCTTTCCGGATTAGACTTCTCTACTTGGGATGGCCTTTTAGACGAAATCTGTGCAAATCCTGTCATTATGTTTATGTTGTTTGATTTCCTCAAACTTTACTTTGAATGGAATAAATATGTTTTACCTATCCCCTTAGACAAGTGTTTCTGCTTATGCTTTACAACTTTGTATCTTATTGCACCATGGGAGCTGAGTTTGCTCCAATTTATGTGATGTATGTGGCGCACGTGATGGAACAACATGATATGTTGGATACAAGGAATCGTAACAAAAAGCAAGCATCACATCAAATAACAACATTTGGACAAAGGTATTTGTAGATGTTACCGGCACTTCAAAGGAATTTCTGCAAACATTTGTGCTACATAATAACCGCGACATGTGAATGTCATCGTGTGTAAAATCCTTTTGTGTAAATACTGATTTATTTGCTGAGTCCCCAAAAGAGATCATCACATACGTTTAGCTGAATTCTTGTTTTATGAATTCTGCTACGTCTTTTTGGATAACCTTTTTCTATTAATCTAGTTTTGTCACTCCAAGCATAGCAAGCACGCATTTTCATAGTTACCTACATCGACGAAAGAATTTTAATAATTTTCTATTTGTATGTATCAGTAAAATGGCAAGTACAACACCACAATTTGGTATTTACTTTGTAACAAAAGAAGGCACTGCTTTTCATATTTAAATAGATACATTGCCAGTTCTTAAAATTATTTGAAATGTAAAATTCACCTGCTCCTTTTAATGGAGGTATCAAATTAACTTCCACGATAACCTTCAAAGTATTTCGTATATTCCTCGTGCGCATTTACTTAACAAAAACCCGTTTATTTTTAAATTAACCCTACATGCCGGTCAGCTGCGTGGAGGGCGGCCCTTCGTCCGGTATTAACATTTCCGTTGCTAAAAGAAACTGAATCGTAGAGACAAAATCGTTCGTACAAACAAATTTGTTTTCGTCGACCCTTCAAATTGGCTGATCGGCTATAAATATTTGAGCTAAATTGTTAACTAGTAAAAACTGCGAAAGACGTTAGTCGCGAAAGTTAAATATCAATTTGTGGTCTGCGTGTGAGGTTTCAAATTAAAGCATAGGATCCGCTCTCTTCGATAGCAATATTCTAATTGGTACCTATTACATTTTTCAATTTTCACAGGCCTTAAATAGCTTCGACAAATGCGAAAAATAAATAAGTACAGAAATAACAGCAGGTGTTCATTTGGCTGTATATTTGCATGTTACCACTAAATCATTCCCATGCAAATTAGTAAAAGAAACCAAAATTATTATATGATAGTGCAGCCATGGTAGTGTAATAAAGGAGAGAATAAAGGCTCAGGGTAGATAATATACTACAAACAAATAAAGGGCATTGCTGTTGAACAGTGGCAGATCCAAATGTATATAAAATATGACGATAAAACAGAAACTGGAACCATAATAAACCGCTGGACCCGATAAAATGGCCAACAGCTTCAAATGTAGGATCACTCCATCCCATGTCAAACAAGAAAGAGGTCAAATAAGCATTTCCCATACGGATACGTATTTGGTAACTCTCCGTGGGAGTGGCAAAGGTGTTAATCATAACAAGGATGATGGCTGAGTTGTTACGAGAATCGTTTTTACTACACCATTGTAAAACGTATGAATGGACATGTAAATCTTTGGAGATGAATGTTTCAATTTAGGTTTTTTTACTCCAAAGAGGCGGAAGGCAATTCGGTTTTGATTGTGTTCTGTCAGAATTATTATTATCAATGATGGTAGTTTTTGTTACAAACCTATCTTAATTTAAAGATTTCAATAGCTTATTTAAATTAAGCGTTAATTAAGTTTTTGTCAAAAGATTATGAAAAGCGTGTGGTGGTGGTAACCATTACGTTCGTAATACGAGCTGACTCAAATCACAAGTGCAAACTCTAGTGCATTACATTTTATATAATAGTTTCGTGTGACAATAACATTATTATTGAAATACAAATATTTGTTTTGGAAGACCATAAGCTGTACGAAGTAAACTTAATATAGATAATACATATCTTTGAAAATAGGGTCGGAAAGGGAAATTGTAAACATTCTCGGCGGAACCTCCATTACGCCTAGCATAGGTAGTTAAATTAGAGGCTAAGAAAAAGTCCCAGTCCCTAACCTTAGGAATTGGAGGGTCCAATCCCTTCAGTTATGCTATGGAAGGGGATTTTTTTATTGCCGACGAAGTTTTGCCGATTGTTGTAAGCTTGGTTGTAAGCAATGCTTTAGCAAAATATTCTTATAACGCCGACTACATTCCTCCATTAAGTTTTCGGATTCTGCTCGACGCGCGCAAGGTTATATATTTCATTTTGTTTTCTGTTTGTTTTCTTGTTAAACCAGTAACATTCTAGGTGTTTAAGAGTGTCTCATGTCATGACTCAAAGAGTGTCATATGTTTCTAAGAAGTTGTTCACACGGATAATAATTTTAGTTAGCGAATGCTGAGTTCGTGCGTTAGTTATATTACATTGTGGACGTATTCATAAATTAACGAGCAATGAGAATTGCTGTCAGGAGTGTTCTATGAGTCATCTGTTTATTTCATAACATTACTTGAACTGAAGACATGTCGCGACCGGTTGATTCAATACGTGTCGTGAACTTGACTGATCCCACCATTTGTTACACGCATGTCTCCATAAAATTGTATGGATTGAAGTAATTAGTTTAATTAGGTAAGCATTTGATACAGGACTATGAAATGATATTAATGACCGTTAAAGAGATATAGCGTGTGAACAAGCAGATGAAGAACTGGAAGCTCTAGAAACTATTAATATTGATTTAGACAATGAAGCCGCAAAATTACTACGGTAAATACTAAATAAAATTGTATAGATATTTGCATTTAAGTTGTTTGATGAATCACTTAATGCGATTTTGCTTATCGCTACATTTATTTGTAGTGGTTTATTTGTCCTTCAATGATTCAACGACTGGTATTATAAGTGATAGTTATTTAACGAAATAAACAAATTGTCTAATTTAAAAATCCATATTGAGTATACCTAACAATAATAATAAAAAATAACTGGTACTCTTTCGATTTATATGAATTAAAGGTAAAATATTGCCCACAGTTTGGGTGCCCTCGATATTGATTGGAACTAGAATGCATTGTCACTCCATCTTCATACAAGGTTTTATTTTGGTATTTAATATTCAACATGTTATAAGTAATTTACATATGTTTAATAACTTCGGGAGCAAACACTGTTGTTCTTATTAAGCCCAAAACAAGTCGAAAACTTGTTTCTTAATGCATCCAGTTTTGAAATTAGTCGAACCAATTATTTCCTTCGTGCGTGCTTTAATCTTTTTCAGAGGAAGTGGCTTATTAACAGGTTTCTTTATCTGTACGACTGGACCCTGAATCATAACATAACCAAGTGGAAATACGTATTTACTTTGTAGTTGTTTTGGGTTGTTATTTAATTCAACCTATGTTTTTGAAAATAAGAACACAATTTATTAGGTATTTTCAAAAAGTTTAATCAAATTCTGTTTTATTATCGGTTTAAAAAATGCACTTATATGAAGTAGTTCGTTGTATTTAGAATAGGTAAATTCTTACTCCAAATACAACAATATTCATTTCATTCAGAACAAAATTTCCCATTAAACCACCAGTTCATAAATAAAGACGTAGAAGTAAAAGTATGGATTACTGACGGCACATAATGACCGCTTGCGGACTCAAGAACGGATATCCTCTACATTATATGTCTTGTATGAAACAAAAAGAAGGTTATGTTATATCGAACGGCTACCGTTTACTTGTAGTTTATCTTTTTTTTAATGGCGTGCCGAAAATTACTCGAAGCGGAAATATTAACTGGAGACTTCAATTTTCATAATAATAAGGTACTTTGAAATGCAAATTTACATTGGGTGATTATATTACTGTATGGACGCGAATATTAAGAAAATATATCTTTAAAATTTTTACTGCTCTTAAAATGTTCTTAATACCATTAATATCGCGCCATATTATATTTGTAACATGCCATCGTCATCACCAATTGAAAATCTTCTAAAATTACAACTTGTTATTTAAAGGACACCTAAGTTGGGTAATATTGGCCTGATGATAAGAGACTTCCCTTTCGGGGTAGGCATAGAGTAAAGAGCATTATTTCACTCTCGCCTTGCACACCTATTTTGCTTTTATTTTTTTTATACCACTAAGGTGGCACACAAACATACGGCCCACCTGATGGTAAGCAGTCACCGTAGCCTATAGCCGCTAGCAATACCAGGGGTATCACTACGGGGTGCCAACCATGTTGCTGATGAGGACTCACTGTGCTAGCAGCAATACTACTAGCCCAGCGTATCCTCGTGGAGCACTGGCAACCTTACTTACCGCAGAAACACAACACTACATCAAGTAGTGTTATTTCACTGCGGTCTTCTGTAAGGCGGAGGTACAGTCCCCAGTCGGGCGGCTCCAATTTAAATGGGATAACCCACGGGAAATCCCAAATCGCCCTACCTCTTGCTTCTTTTATATTCATCAATATCTTCATATTTCATACATGCGCAACGGTTCTGGGTACTCTTTACCTTTCCATCAATTAGTACTTTGGCAGTTTGATGTAGAAAGATCTGGCCTTCCACGGGTTCTTCTACAATCACATTCGCATTGAACATACCTATATCTTTTTTGTCAGACTTTCTTTTATACCCAAGTATCAATAAACGTGTACCACAGTGCTTTCACTAGACGTACGTAACTAGAAGTACATCAAATTTTAAGTAATGGTCTTTCTATTTTTTGTCTCAATGACTACCTACATCGGGAGCTTTGCCTTCTGGCAGGCTAACCGTTGGTCAAATCACCTTTGATGATGAATGATTACTGAGATTTCATTTAATGACGGTTTCGCCCGCCGGCTCTCAACTGACAAGATAAAAAAACGATGAAAATAAAACAGAAATGGTTTGAAAGCAGTTTTTTGTTACAGACACTGCGTCGAAATGTTTAATCCTTCATCATACTGAGTGTTTGGGTGATAGATTTGTGTATTGAAATATGATATTTGTTTATTTGTGTTACTCTGATCGTTTATATCATGTTTGTAAAATTTAATTAAATTCAATTCTATTGAGGCTAACATCTGTGTCGCTCGCCTTCCAGAAATGATACAAAAAGGAATGTCCGGACCCAATTTAAATATCCTTCCTTCCAGAATAACGTTGGACAAGACTTGGTATATATAGACTTGAGATCGAGAAGACTTGGTAGATATAGTCAACATATTCTTGCCTTTATAGTTAGCCAGATAATTACACGAAGCTTCTCTGGGATGAGCAGACTAAGAATTTATCTCGAATGTTCAATAGATAGCTAAATATAAATCCAATATTATTTAAAGGTCATTCGAGTCCAACTTATTATCTTTGTTGATTGATCATATTCCGCAAGAATCCTACCATATTATCCCTGTTTTATTCTAAGATAATATTATCTCTTCGAATTTATCTAATTAGTCTAATTATTTCGTTGAGATTGGTGAGAGAATAGTCTCTTGAATTTATATCATTGCTAGCTAAATGGACGATTACATGATACTATTTTTCTGGACCTTAAAAGCTTTAATAGCCTACAAAACTATTTCATCCAATTTTTTTTATACCACTAAGGTGGCAAACAAGCATACGGCCCGCCTGATGGTAAGCGGTTACCGCAGCCTATGGACGCTTGCAACACCAGGGGTATCACTCGCGCGTTGCCGACCCAAAATAATTGTTGATATGCAAGACATGATAAGCATCGAAGTCCCTGAAGCTTTGTTTCAGTATTACCGGAAACTGATTATGTATTCCTTCTTGCTCTAGGAGCAAGCTTTATGCCAATATTGTTTCGGACGTTTCAAGTTACGGCCGTAGAGTTTAACGGTTGGAGCTTGTTCATAGCATTTTATGGTAAGATACCAAATAAAATAGATTATAGGTGGTTTATATTCCGTACATTTCTATGTTACTTAGAAATTACCTTGGTTATTCTACTCATCTTTCCAACAACATGTAAAATTGTAGGTAAACCCAAGTTTGTTGGACGAGTATAATAATAGTGTTAGTTGCGAGAAATTTTGGCCACTATAGGTGTCCGAATCTAAGGGATGTTTTGCTATATTTTGTGTTGCATAATGTCTTTGGTTTGATGAGTAGCTAGTGTACCCACATTATTATTGTCCAGAAGAGCAAAACGATGCCCTCTAAACAGTCATTATCCATTCAATACCATAGCATTGTTCTTTAATATCTCAAGTTTAAATAATATAAGATTGCTGGAAGACCGTAGTACACAAACAATAAAGTTTAAATTCAAATTATTGATGGCGGTATGCAGTGCTGTGGGCGAATGAATGAGTTGACTGATCTGTACACTGGACTGGCTCTGTATCTGTTGTATCATTATGTTTGGAATGAGTAGGTAAATGACACGCCTATTACGCGACTCTTGTTAACTTAATAGTCGTTTGTGTTATCTCGCCTGACATTTATACCAAGGTAGATACCATAAGCTCAAAGGTTATGTTTGTTTTTAAATGAATCTATTATTTTTTACACCCGGTGTTAAACCCACATATTGCCCGCCTGAATAGCCTGGTAGTACGCGGGTACATTACAGGTAATTCGTGCGTTGCCGATCCTAATATAGATTACTTTTTATAAATATGTCTGACGAGACCGCTGGTCTAGTAGTTAGTACACCTGACTGCTGCGCTAGAGGTCGCGGGTTCGATTCCCGCCGGGGCAAACATTTATGTGACAAATATGTTTGCCTGGCGTCTGGGTGTTTGGTATGTATTATAAGTATGTATTTACAAACAAAAAGTATATAAGTATTATATCAGCTGCTGGTTCCCATAGTACAAGCTTTACTTAGTTTGGGGCCAGATGGCGCTGTGTGATAATGTCCAAGCATTATTATTATTATTATATGTTTAAACCAGTTTTTTCTTTTCCGACGCACGCCAATTGAAGATGATGCATCTCCGTAATATTAGGAAATCCGTCACAAAATTTGATAAAAGTCAGTGACAAATACAATAAGATATTTAGATCACTCACGAATCTTTCTGTTCGTATCTCAACGATCAAAAACTTTGTTTACAGCAGTCAGGGGTGAACTACATAATATATTTCTTATGATCATTCCCACGCTGTACGATACAGAGATACGTAATCCAAATTTCTATTATAAAAAATTCCAACCAAAAGCAACCAAGAAATTCGCGGACGACGAAGATGAATGAAACCGTCTTCCTAAAAACTTCCCCGAACAACACCAAATTCGAACACGCCATTGTACTCGTACCGCCATTCACTAGCGCTCATCATAAACTGGCAACACTACTGACAGGTGCGTTCCCGTCGTCGTGCCCCTTTTTTCGACGTCCGTTCCCCAATGTAATACCAAAAAAAGACGTATAGACCCTTAAATTTTACAATTGAATTTGGTTTATACCACACAACGATAGAAGTCAAAATACATCGCAAGGAAAACCCAAGTTGTACAAGAGTTACAATGAATGGATCATTTCCCTTACAATGTGTTGCAACGGTTAAATTTAAAGTATAATTGAAAACCAACCCTAAAGCTTTATAACTATGTTATAGTTTAACTCGGTGTGCGGTAGCGTATCTCATAATTGTGTTAACTTAGTTTTAATTTATTTTGGGATTCTCGAATCTTATCCAGAACTGGTTGTGTGGGTTTTGGATGTATCAAATATAGCGAAAGTTCTAAGATTAAGATAAGATTTGAAGTTCTTTTTGTTTTACATGAGGCTAAAAATTGTCATAATTTTTATTTCTAATGCTTGGGAAAAGGCGAACAAAAAACCAATAATCCGTTGAACATATCTTTGGTTTCTCGTTTTCAAAGTGAAATCTTAATCGACATTCAATTACTATGCTTCACACGCGTTTAATTAACTTCCAACTGATTGAAAATCTCTCACGTTTTCAATGTTTTTTTTTATCTATGGTTTTATTGCATCTATCGTCAAAGATGCGGCTTCAGTATTTGCGTGGAATGCGTCTGCTGTGTAGTATAGTCTTATACCACGTCTTGTACATACAATTTGGTGTCTTTAACCACGAACTAAACCAACGTTGATGGATCGCTTTACAGATTTTGTTAATCCACCATAGCATTGATTAGTCGCTTAACCGTACCTTACACAATTTGGTTAACTTTTAAATTCGATTCATGATTTTTATACCATTCTTCAATTGCTCATGTAATTGAGCTTACGAATTTAACTACTTGTAAATTTGCAGTAATATTAAAAGCGGTTCTATTAACCTTACAATCTAACGAATAATGCGCTAAGTTAATTTTAATACATTAACTTATGAAGATATACCGTACGTGGGACGAAAGTTCGAAGACATTTGTATTAGCTATGCGAACAAAAAAGAAATTATAATTCTTTGCGTCTTATCGATGTGGATGAATCTCGCATGAGTCAAATAAAACCAGTCATCGATTCATAAAATAAAAAGTAACAGCTAACAGATAATAAAAGTAACTGATGTTACGGTGCCTACTTTGCTGGGAATGTAGATGGTTCAGTTTTATGTTTGCACTTCCTATTATATGATGTGTAAGTACATAAATCTATCCAGAATTAATATATGTTATATAGAACACATTTATATTTGACCGATATGCAAATTCATTTGGCAAACAAATCAGCAAAATTATTTTCTCCCTAGATATATTAACCTTACTTTTCGCCTTCTATTATTAGAAGAGCGAATAATAGTTTGATAGTGTGATACAGAATAACATAGTGCACTGCACAATGTAGCCCATACTACCATGTTGTGTCCTATTATAGGGTGTAAAGTTATGTTACCTGTACAGTTGTTATTGCGTATAATTATGCCTGTACTAACATATTTTTACTGCAATAAATTTATTTGAATTTGAGTATTTTGCATCATTAACTTAAATATTACAAGAAGCTTATTAGTTACTGTCGAGATTATTATGATGCGCAACATTTAAATCGATTTATGCAAGCAAAAAGTCAAGGATTTTTAACTGTTCGTCGTGCAAAAGCAGATATTCATTAATTATAAAAATCGCCCGTTTAAATCTTTAAAAATATATGTTCTTTTACATCCCAAGTCAATATTTATTTTTTTGCTATTTTAGTTATTTCCATTCCACCAAATCACATTGAAATAAACAAAAAGAACGCTTCCAGTTTGACAGAAGTACGAGCATTTCTAAATAACCTGGCTAGCATTCGGTCTCACCTGTCCATTAACCCTCGGAATAATTTCTGTGATGCGATAAACGATTTACGATAGCGTAGCAAGCCGAATCGGAAACAAGGCCGATTTGGAAGACTGGCGTGCTCCGAATAGTATTAATTACGGAATCATTGTAGCCATTTTGATACGGAACCTCCGTGTCGGTCATTAACGGTGCCAGCGTTCAGGCGAGGGATTAGAAGCATGCGCCCGCGCAGCTGCTGCACGCATGGACCATTTCCATCACGATAATCGATGAATATGTCTCTCATACACACCATCACGTGGCATTGCTTATACGAAACCAAGTAATAATCTTTGTGACTGTAACATTATGCATTTTTATATTAAAACTTTCTGCAGAAGATTATAACGAAAGCGTGGCTTCAGTTTATGACCCTCATAAGATCATATTTGTAGGATTTATGTGATATTTCTTTATAATATACCATCCCTCAAATTCTTATCGCACCCTCAGTGACTTAGTTCATAGGCCTAAGTCGTAATTGGAGCTGTTATCATGGTAGAATCAACTTCTGTCAGCAGAATCCATTTTCTTTTAACCAAACGTTTAATTTTACGTTTCTGTTATCTGGAGAAAGCTTGAAGATAAAATGATTGTGTTGACGTTTTTGTGTGTTCCAGTTCGCTCATGCTCAGTGGCCGGTGGAATGTTCACGCTCTGCGGCGTCTTTCGTAACAGTCTTGGGCGTGCCAGTGCAAATGTTTTTTATGTGTTTAATGCCCTAATGGATTCGTTAACGTGTTTGCCCAACAAGTGCGGATGCTCCAAGGTCTTTTGAATGATACCTAATTTGTAAAGTAAACAATTTTATGCCCATTCATCGATCGTTAGCCTCAGGATTTGAAAGATGATCATCTACGCTTGACCCTCTTAAAACTGTGAAATTGTCATTTTTAAGAACCGTGAAATCATAGTAATTTCTAGAGCCTCATAATCATGGTAGGTCTTATTCACTTTTCTGCTATTAGTTCTCATATATTTTAAAGTTGCCATGCAATAAAATTTAATTTCCCTAATATACCAACAACAGAAAAATAAGTTCAGAGCAAAAACGTAAGCAGATCAATTTCGTGGATCTTAGTCTCTAACAGAACGAATTCGCAATCCCAAGAAGCGGTGGCTGGTGGAATGTCAGATCGTGATGGTGCAGGTGGTGGGGACGTTGCCCGTTCTCCTGCTCGTGCCGGCTTCGGCCGCGGTCGGACGCGCCCGTGAGTTTTGAATTAAGAACGTGCTCTGATTGGTCACCAGCTACTGGTAGTTATTATTGCTATTTTTTTCACAGCTTCAAATCTAATCTAGGTATTCAGTATTCTCTCTACATTTCAATTTTTATATTAGTGGCATCGATAGTCTTCTATATTTAGATTATATGATGGCAACAGTATCTATTGCAAAGTTAACTGCAAAATGTTATAGATAATGCATAGGTACTGTCTCAGTATTGAACAACTGTTTGGCCTATGCGAAAGCCCTTATTTGACGTGAGTGCATCCTTCATGTGATTTTTTTTGTTCAAACAAATTCTCACGAAGGACTAAATTACGTAGTATGGGATGTCAGCTTTCAATATTAGCTGTTTGTAGCGAGTTCCCATTAAAGCCTGAGTAACTGCCATGTCAGCGTCAGGTGTAACTTAGGTCCGGCACACTCTGAGTACCTACGAATTGCGGAACTTAGTTGAACAACGTACATTCCAAATGCACGTATGGATTGAATTTGTGCTAACGATAAAATTTAATAGGAAGGTGGACGTACCTTATACGGATTAGTATATCACATGATTAATAATATATAAATAAACGCGGTCAAGATAAAAAAAAAACTCTACATTCGTAAGATTAGATCTCTAGATCTGGAGGAGTCTTGAGATTTTAAATTGATTGAAATTACCAGAAATATAAATGGAATGTCCGCAGCTTAATATAAAACTGATCTGTAATTCGATTGAATTGATGCTTGAATCGATTCTGTTTTCATTGATTTATTGATGTGAATGAAATAGACTCTTTAGTATTGAGTTAGCTTGGATGGCATCAAAGAGGTTTCTTGATAAAGTTGACAAGAACGACAAATTACCCACAAAACTTTGACGAAATACTTTTAGTTTAAACGTTCTCTTATCAAACCCTTTCAATCATCAGAAATTATACAGCTACTTATACTATGTACAAATTTTATTCATAGCAATGTTAAAGTTTCAAGAGCTATAAAATATTAAAATACATTTTAATGCATGCCTTATCGTGCTCGGCTACCTCTTGTTCCAAAACTTCTGAGAATAGTTCAGTTATTGAGCTATTATATATGTAGTCGGATAAATAAAGAAAAGTATTCGATTCATCTTTTAATTAATCCTGCAATATAATAGTACTTATTTGCAACCAAAATGTACTCATTTCAAAGTGCCATGTGATCTGATTAATTAAGCTCAAAATTGTATCCAAACACCCATCTATAGTACGTAGTATATTATCTACTCTGAGATATTACCGTCTTGTCAAATGGAAGTTTACGATTCCATCGATAACCGTGACAAATGTAGAATCGTTTGTGACTATTAAATAAATCTGCAGCTCGAATTAAAAATTAGCTCCGTTTATCAAGTCCGTGAGAACTTCTTTTATACAATATGTTTTTATATGACTAGCAGTTAAAGAAACGGTTTCGTAAGGACTGTTTGTATTAGTTTTCACACTTGTTTTTGTACTAAAAAATATTACTGACAGTTGTAATAGAAGAATTCGGAGCAGTTGTTTTTTTTTTCTGAATTTTACATATCTCGTTAAGAATTTAAATTGTGTTTACCATGCTCCGCATTTTGTCATTTCTCAAGAGACACTTCGAAGAAGCCAACGCGTAGGTACAATGGAAAAATAAAGTATTTGTCAATCAAGGAAAATATTTCTCTATACAAATACTACAGTCTTCATTGAGTTGGAAAGTAAAGTGTTTCATCTTTAAATACAAGTATTTGAAATGACATGGTAGCGTGAAATATGTCTTTACATTACATATTTCCTTTGATTACATCAGTATGCGTATAAAGTGTCGGAATAATTAAGGCACCTTTACGTTACGCTCCTCTAATGAGTTTTCTGTGAAACTAGTTATTGGGTCAACACGTATATTGGATATCACAAAGTACGGTTCTCCTTACCAATATAACGCTATGTTTTGATAAGTCCCGGCCATTTGTTTTCTTTATATTGCCAGCCGTAAATATTCCCTGGACACAACTAGACCAGCTATGCTTACTTTATTAATATTAGTTATTTGTTCACGGTCAGTGTGTTGGCTTATATTTCTTTGTTCCATTTCATCTATATTGTCAATGTTATTTGATTTTATGTGTGATTTAAGGTTACTAAATCAGTGCTATATTTCAATAGGTAAGTTCTTACGATACTCACAATTCGTTATCGACCATTAGTTTTCGCATTGATTTTAGTTTATATTCGACGTTGGCAGTTTTATTTAATGTCCGAATCGGTAGTCTTTTTGTTCGATCCAATGTTGTTTTCATCAGCAGGTTTTATCCATAAATAAAATATACTTATTTAAAAGGCAATTATAACATCTGATTTAGTATGATTCCTCATCAAAGTTTTTGCAGTAAGTAGGTATATTATATTAATAGAGTTATCATTATATTCATACGTATACCTACTTAGGTACGTGTTAGAAGATTGTAGGCTAGGCATTTAGAACTAGAAAATGCCTCATAATTTTAATTTAAAAGCACATTACGAAATACGCAATGATTTACTATGTAAGCTTTTTTAGATGCAAGTACTATCCATCCAACAAACAATAGGGGTTATTATCTATCGTGATGTCACGTTTTCGTGTCATGTGACTGACTGACTTACAGACGCTTTTGTAATAACAATTATCTATACAAATCCTGTGAACTTGTATGTTAATTAAGCATTGAAACGTACGTAACCCGTTCTACCACTGATTATACTATTTTTACTAGGAGATTAACTTTTTTATCAAACGCAAGACGAGCTTTGTAAATAATATTATGAAGTAGAACTAAAAATAAGTCAAAAAGTTCTAGGGGTTAACCCCTAAATTGATTAATCAAATAAGGCAAAAAATTTGATCATTAGAGGAAGTTTGAAAGTAGCACCAAGTTATAAAAAGCAAGCGCTTATCATGATAATTATGACCATGTTATGCCTAGGAATAAAGATAACGTAGTAAGAAAATTATGAATGTGGATGGGTACAAGGGTCGAGGCAGACTTTAGAAAATTTGAAGGGAAAACAAATATGACGGCTGGTTGAGAGGAATCGAAGAAGAATTGGTTGAAGAAATTTGCGCCGACCCAATCTAACATGAGACGAAGGCATAATAATTATGATGCATTAGGGCGTAGGGGTGAATCAGCTTAAGCGGAATATGTCCATTGTAAATAACCGTTACCTTCCAAAAGTTGATTGCAATTGCTTGATGTTAAAGCTGTTTTTATAAACGATTGAGTGACCGACGCGGCGCAGACGCGAAAAGCGTAGCGGAATCACCTGAAATATTCTGTGCAAAAAACAGCACAAAATGTACACAAAAAATATTCCAGTAACATTGAACACGCAGATTCTGCTGAAAGAGCCTCCATAAAAAATATAAGGCTAAAACCCTCTCAACTTCATAAGCTGTTTATTCCTTACAATAAAACAATAATGCCTATTCCCGCGTCTGCCATTAAAACGCACGCGTCCCTAGTTGCATGATGAGAAAAAACCTGCGATTAATCTGCAGCTGTATGTTGCCTAGCTAATGCATGATACGGATTGCTGCCCGCTATGACGATTTAAAAAGTATTGCAGGAAGTGCAAATGTAATTAGATCATAAGAAAATATTGCAGAATAAGTAAAGAGAATGTCTATTGAAAATATTTCTGTAATAGTAGGTACGTTTGAGGGAGAAATAATTTCAGTCAAAATATACATTGTGTAGTATTATGATTTGATTGCATTTTAAATAGCCTGGGCTCAATAAGATAAAATGAGATGAATAATAAAACTCTCAATAATGTAAACACTAAACATAATTCTTCTACAATTTAATTCGTGCAGTCATTCTGAGAATGACATTGATAAATCAACAAACCACTTTTGTTTTATTCTATTCATATGTGATTTTTGGTAGTATAGTAACAAACATATATTCAAGAAAGTACAAGAATCCCTTTATCTTCCGTCTGTTTCTATTTACTTCCATGGGTATCTAGAGCATTACTCGTTTTTTATACGTAATTCACGTTTCAATGGATTCTGTAATTGCATAGCAGACAGACCGGTGAGTTTCTTATCACATCCACAAATAGTTGTAAAGGCATTGAACTGGGATCAGGTAGTTAATGAAAGTCGACAAACGTCGATCGTCACCCAAGTTAGTTTCATTGATACTTGATACGGATACTGTATAATTATAGTTTAAGACGAAAAACTTGTATTACGAGTGAAGCCCATGGAAAAGATACATTTCTAGACAGGCTTAGTTAAACATTGTAGTGATGTTGAATGAAAACACAATCCACGTGCCAGTAAATAGAGTATTGTGATTTAATTATCATGTAACATTTTATAATAGGCATCATACAATATCTGTGTTATTGTTGAATCTTGTTATTAATCAAGTACTACAGTACACGTAATAACTGTTAACATAAAGATTACGCAAGAGTAACTATGAGTTTCTTAAAAAAAAAACCTATCTAAAAATAATGGACTGATTCAAAGATCAGCACGCTTTCCTAAATTATATTCAATTTTGTGGTTTATTTTGTAGGTAACCCAACAAAGTGTGATTTGTCGCCACAAACTGCGGTTCGTATCTTAGCTCGCTATTGAATGTAATCCTTTGCTTTTTTGTATTTTGCCGCTTTTTCTACCATTTCCATTATGTAGGACGCCAAAGTTCTCAAGTCTTTTTTGCTATTTTATCCTTGGAATGTTGAATGTGAGTTCCCTTTTTCAGTATCTTATAACTTTAACCACACATTTCGAAGCAGTCGACTGTGAATTAGGGCTTTATTTTTTTTGGACTTTGCACAAAATTTATTTCAATAGTTAGTACTATGGTACTCAAATTAAGTCTATGTTTGATGGATTGTTGGTTTTTTGTTCGAAAACGTATTCTGTGTACGATTTAAACAAAATTTTTAATTGTATTTTGCTTTACGCTTTAGGTATTTATTTAGTAAACTGAGAGGCAATAGGAACGATGTTCCGTGTACCACAAGCTGATTTATGATATTACTACAAGGATACCATACCAATGATAATTGGATAAGATATAAAATGAAAATATGACTCCATTTGTCTATTACGGTTGAAGGAGTGGTTTTGACTTCCTCCCAATAAGTGGATAATGATCTGTGATCTTGTTTTGTTCTGTGAGACCGCAATTGGTAGTTTTGTGGCTAGTTGCTTTGCCGTTCCGTTTCTTTGTTGGCATTAAACCAATCAAATACATTTCGTCGCCTGAAGTGCGTACGTTTGATATGAACCTCCGGAAATTCGTAATTTCCTGGCCTGGAATTGAATTACCTTTTGCGTTACGCGTCGGTGTCAATTTTGGCGTCACTTATACAGAGAGCATGAAAATGGTGATAAATCTGAGTACTAATGGGATTATAGGATAACAGTATGGCGGTATCAAAACAAGCAAGTTAGAGTTGTTATCCATCAGATATTATTTGGAATGTGAAGAATAGCGGTGAGGGCATCACTTTTCTCGTTGGAGTCTAATATATTATCATCGGTGAAAAGTGGGTGCTGAGGTGAGTGATGTTACACGCAGGTGGGGTGCCTACTTCACGACTACTACTTACTTGAAGTCCTAAATCACACCTGAGCTCGCACCTGGGTGCAGGCTGTTTGAAGAAACCATATCGTATTAATGTAAGCGGAATAAAGCAAATAGTATTATATTTTGTTTTTTATCATTTTCGTCTGCCTGTCTGTCTGTTTCTTGGCCGCGCATCACGCCGAAACTACTGAATGGATTCAAATGAAGTTTGGCACTTGGTGTTCATACTACGAGTAACACATAGGATGTCTTTTATCCCGAAATTCTGCACGGTTCGTATATTGTGCTACTTTTCTTTTGGAAAAATAATTAGGGCTCCGCGAAAAATAAAGCCATGAAAAAAATCAATCCACGCGTACGAAGTCGCGGGCACAGCTAGTATTTAATAAAAACGTGTGACCTTTGAAGGAGAGGTGGGTGTCTATTATTATCGCAGTTCATTATCTCCCGGAGTATTCTAATGTCATAATGGTTTCGGTATTATCGGATTAACTACAAATTACTCACGCCTATCTCGTACATCTTAAATCAATGCAAGTAGTTTGGTATGTTTAAGGAAATGTTGTTTTTGTTTAGTTCGTTGTTCTATTATGTACTCTATCATGAGACCATATGGGTGAATCTCCCGAAAGTCACATAGCAATTAACAATATTTGAGGGTGAAATAAATCGGCAATTAGATGCGGTTTAAGTGCTAGAAATAGTTTGCCTCCAATGACTAACTGCGGTTTTGGTGATTATGAAATAAAACTTACTTATCAAGATGCTTACTAATGTAATAAGTCAGATTAGGCTTGAGATAAAAGCGAGAGTTGTGCTGCGTCATCTATGAGATAACCATTTTGCTTCCAACAAAAATTTAATTTATTTATTAAATATCTGTGAATTGAAATTCTCATTTTCTAGGATTATTTCATAAATATTTTAAACAGTTTTACGTAGGTTATCGCAAAAATGTAATATAATAATTTTATAACAGATTTCTCTCGTGAAATCTACGTGTGAACCGAACTGCTCCAGGGAACAGATGGCGCATCCGATTTTTTGTGCCCAAAGCGATATTCTCACGTCTATATTATCATACGTTCCGCGAGAGCCATTATTGTTATGTGAAGTGAAGGTCGTTTCCGATCTAGGCGTGTGACTTTGACATATTTTTTACGGAGCGATCACCATTATATGTAACGGCTACATAACTAAAGTTGTTCTTTTGTTGACAAACATCTACTGCCTTTATCATCATAAATGGCTATGGATATTCAGATAGCATGATTATTATTGTTACATGACAGTTGACCTTGTCTTTATCGTACTTATTACTTACTTTATAAACTCACATTTATATCTCAAGTAAGAGATATTTCCAACTCTTAGACCATTAGATGGCGTAAATTTATTCATTGGATTTTTGATGAAAAATATGTCGCGACACAAAGGCGACGCACAGCTTGAATGATAATCCTTACGTAACTAAGCATCGCTTAAATATACGACTCATATTAGCAAAATACTATAAATAGCTGCCCGCCCCGGCTTCGCACGGGTATACATTAGTTTCGGAGCATAGACATTTATCAAATATTTTGTCCACCCGAGCGAAGCCGGGATGGACAGCTAGTATAATATATAGCCTATGTTACTCAGTGAAAGAATTTTTGAAATCGGTCCAGTAGTTTCGGAGCCTATTCAATACAAGCCCACAAAAATACAAATCTTTCCTCTTTATAATATTAGTGTAGATTTAATCATTTATTTTAAGGCAGCATGTGTATAATTGGATGCTTAGTAATACTGTTAACCTTAAGAATGTATTTGAGTGGATCTATTAATTCGGCATTCCTAGTAATTATCAACTTCTTGGTCATAAATTGTGGTATTCTAAGCTAGAATTTAATGTATAGACAGATAACAAAAATATGTATAGGTATGTAATTTGCTCAAATGTGACAAAACCGGTGAATGCATACTTACTAAATAAATTATTCGTTGTCGTTGCAAAGCCTCCGACAGAAACATTCTAAGAGAATTATTTCGATAGACTATGAGTTGAAACACATATTCCAACTTTATTTCTTATTGAAGGAAAATCTCAAAAGCCGTGGTGGCCTTGTGGTTGAAGCAACAGGCCTGTCATCTGATGGGCCCAGGTTCGAGTCCCGGCCTGTAACAATGAGTGTTTCTAAGCTTAAGTACAGTGATTAATCACACCATGAGCTTTTAAAAAAGAGAAGTAGGGCGATTTGGGATTTCCCGTGGGCTCCAATTTAAATGGGATACCATTTAAATTGGAGCCGCCCGACTGGAGACTGAACCTCCGCCTTACAGAAGACCGCAGTGAAATAACACTACTTGATGTAGTGTTGTGTTTCTGCGGTTGCTCCACGAGGATACGCTGGGCTAGTAGTATTGCTGCTAGCACAGTGAGTCCTCATCAGCAACATGGTTTGCACCTCGTAGTGATACCCCTGGTATTGCTAGCGGCTATAGGCTACGGTTACTGCTTACCATCAGGTGGGCCGTATGCTTGTGTGCCACCTTAGAAGTATAAAAAAAAGGAAAGAAAAAAAGAAGTTGGCAATTTTTTTAACAGGCTTTTAATGAAGTTAATTCACCTGTATTATGTACGTAATGGAATCTTCCCCAACTTCTAGACCAGTTAATCATCAATTAGAAAATACACAATACGATACAAAACAATAATTTCATAATTTATATTATGCCTAACATAATATTCTGACAAAAACATCAGGATAAATATATAAAAGTGTTTTTTTTTTTAAATTTATTATTATCCTGGCTATCTACATAATATCAAACAGTTATTCGTAGTAAGAAGATAGTAACTTGGCAAGGTCGCATCGTCCGTCTGTCTGCGAAGTCTTTGCCCGACATTGTCCAGGGATGTGTGGGTCGGGAGGTTATTATGATTATGCCAATAAATTGAATCAGTAGCATTAGCAACGCTGCAATGGCAGATTGTATACAATTGAAAAATGCATTAACTCATTATGTTCAAGAAACAAATTGTTTATCTTCATCAATCTCAAGTGGCATATTCTCCTTGAGTGGAGGATTTGTTAATTTGACCTCTGCATTAATATTGTTTGATTTGTGACTAAATAAAATTAGTGGTTTCGACCACTTTGTGTTATTAAATAATAAATTTACTATTTGTCGAACAACCTAAATTAAATGTACCTACTTTAAAACTTTAGTAGACAATTTGCGCGATCCGTCTTTTGCTATTTGCGTAGTTTTACTTTTTACCCGACTAGGGCGAAGCAAAAAGGAGGGTTATGATACGACCACGACTATCCTCTGAACATCGCTATGAACATATATTAAATACATTAAAATATATCACATAGGAATATTTTCTTGTTTGATCACTTTTAGAGCGTGCTTGTTCCGTAGTCGGGTTTTAGTTTTTGATCTTACTTGTATGTAAATGTTGAAAGCTATGAGCTGGCGCTAAGAAATTCGAATATTTGTAAAGAAAATAAGGTTTTGTTTAGTAAACATTGTGTAGTTAGTAGGAGATAGTTTAACAAAACTAAAGGTGTTATCAATGACTCAAGACGCAGCGCAATTCCTCTCAATTATCTAGACATTTGAGGCATTAAGATACTCAAAGCCTTGCCTTTCTGTAGAAACCTAGTTTAAGATATTCCTTCGTAAATTTCTGACTGAAGGCCTTCATACCCAGCTTATATCTAAGGATTCATTATTCTATGATGATATCATATCATGTAGACTAAATGGAGTGTTGTATTGTGTTTCTGCGGTAGGTAAGGTTGCCAGTGCTTCACGAGGATACGCTGCGCTAGTAGTAATGCTGCTAGCACTATGAGTTCATCATCAACAAGGTGATTGTGCTTGTGTGGCACAATAGTGGTAGGTATAAAAAAAGTGAATATTAGATTCGGTTGGATATGAAATCAATGATCTAGGATGTTTTGTCGCTATAATATATATATTGCTGCTGCATTAAAATATCGATAAGATCGCTCGTAAATATTCTATTTGCGTTCTCTGCTCCTCCTTCCCTACGCAGAATTAACTATCACAGAATCAAATTTAAACTTTATTCCCTGTAAGAAATAACAGTTATTCTTTTATCAAGTATGATATTCTGTTTAGGTTTAAAAAAATAGGTACCTGCAATATTATATGAAACTTCTTTCCATATAATATTTAAGTTAATTAATGTATTTTTAATCTGCAATCATAGAAACACTCGTGTATTTTAATTGTTCGTCAGAATGCCGTGAACCGAGGAAGGTCGTGAGAAATCTTCCCACGTGCGGTAAAGAATGACGGGTTTTCCTAAGTATATGATGGATAAGCTAGCGAGACTTAATGTATATTTATATTTTTAATTTAATTGTGCTTGTGTCCTTACGGATTTAAGGTCATGTAATGTTTTGATATTATATCAGATAGACATAAAGGGACTACCTTTTTCTAAATACCAACTAGGGCAATACCTCCGCCGTAGAAGATCGCCAAATAAACATGTTTCTGTGGCGAGTACGGCTTCAAAAGCCGTCGATGTCATGTGCTAGCAAAAGCTTCCTTTCAACATAGGTTGGTAACGTGATCCACCAGACCAGGTATTGCCATGAAGTGTCATTAGGCTGCGTTAACCGCTTACCATCTAGCGCGCTATACGATTGCTTGCAACCCGCGTAGAACAAAAAACATAAGCTTATATGATCATGAGCGACGCTACCATAACGTCGTCCGTATAATAAGCTTAATTTAAAAAATACATCAGAATCGTGTGCAAGAGTAAACAATTTCGGTGTTTTAATAACACCTAATAGAGCAATTTTATGAATAACCGGCTTTATGGGACCATTGACTCATCGGTGTGATGGCGCCAAACTATGACTTGTATGGTAATAAGTTAAAGACACTACTATTCGCCCACGGAACTAACTCGATTCACACCAAAACGAGTTTTAGCGAGCACTGTCACTGCTGCCGTTTAAAAGACGGGTTTTTGCCCTAACTATGGTAGTGGTTTGTACCGGAAATGTTAATTAGTCGCATCCTTATGTTCAACATTATGGTCTTTTTTAAAACGGTTCTACAATAAGGAGCATTATGCAGATTTCTGAATTAATGTGACGAGATTCTTGTCGCATATTTTTAGAGATGTCATGAATTAAGATTAGGTAAGTTGACGTCACAATAAGATCACCCGCGTTGAATAAAGATACGTTAATGCTGTTAGACCTGTATTTGTTTATGTTTAGACCTGACGCGTGCTAGTCATCCTCATCATCATCTAGACGAGTTTTGCTTCATTATCAATGATTTTTTGTATCTTGTTTCAGATAAGGAATGATCCGAAGAAATTTATAAACTAGAAAATGCATATTCAAATAGTTTTAGCTTTAAGCGCAATTTTACTCTGTGATGCTAAACTACCTAGATTAAAGCCACATTTACAACCGAATGAGCTGCCTTCGAATCCCACGCAGTATTCGCAAGCATTAAGACTTTTGCAGACAGAACACAAAAATTTAAAGACCAGTCGAATCGTGGACCAGTACAGAGTAAGACATCGGAGAGAAGTATTCGATTCAAAATCTTACGAATCGAGTTTGACATGGGCTCATTCGGAGAGACTAGACGAGAACGGGGATGTTCTTTTGCGATGGCTGAATACGGATTCGAGTATAACATTCAGATTGGAGGCGAGAACCCGTGGTTACGTTGGCTTGGGTTTTAATTCTGCGAGGAATATGAGAGGCGCCGATTTGGTCGTCGCTTGGGTGGACGACAGGAATGGGAACGCTCAAGTTTTGGTAAGTTTTATCAAGATTATAAACAGCTGTTGTTTTATTCTCACGAATTAGAGCTACGCAGTGGGGTGGTCTGGTGCGGCAAACTTTTAGGCTTAATTAAACTGGACTAAAATACAGTATGCTTATTTTTAAATAATTAAATATAAGTTGGGGTTGCGAGTCATATGCCTCGTAATTTGATTCACCAGTGAACCCCGATTCAACTGTTGACTTTGACTGTCGACTTTGCTTAAAACTTTAAGTATTTAACCTTCATACCGAACTTGAAAAGTATGATTTAGTATTATAATCAATTTTGCTATCATCTTAAACTTAATTCAACAAATGTAATCAGTAAGTTCAGAACGCAGCCGCCATGGATTTATGAGTCTTGATAGTTTTAAAAACTAAGATATTTTTAAATGTTGATTTTGTGTTACTTAGATAGTTTTGAGTATAGCGAGTTTTAGGATCGTACTGTTTAGCATCGAAGTAAAGGTTCTTGATTGTTTTTATACCACTAAAGTGGCACACAATCATATGGCCCGCCTGATGGTACGCGGTTACCGTAGCCTATGGACGCTTGCAACACCAGTACCAGTATCACTCGCGGGTTGCCAACCCTAATTAGGATAAATGATATTATATTGTATACTGTGGAGGTAAAAACTGGATGTATTTCAACAGAGACAAAGGTTTGCGGTTTTGATAGGCATGTCAACGTCCCGGGAATCGAACCGTGACCGTAGTAGACAACATCGCTGGTCTCTATTCAACTTCTGTACGACTTTTTACTAACGTGAGATTTTTACCCATTACCTTTTTTGTGAGAAACTGAGTTGCTAGATATTTTTAAAGCGAATTCTTGACCGCTTCTTAGAAAGATATGACCTATTAGATGCGGACTTTTTTAGACTTAGTTTAATGATCTATGAAATTGTAATGACTGATAATATTATTATAGTCTTAAATTGTATTCAGACGTCCAGATAATTTCGCATCTCATATTTATAAGTCTATGCACCGGAATTATTGACAAAATAAGAACGATCACTTTGCCTCTTGAAAGTGTTTCTAAGGGAATCCTTCTCCCTAAGTTTCAGAAATATATTATTATCATGGTACCCATAGTACAAGCTATTCAACTACGTATTCGTATCGCTTTCGACTATTTTTGTATGGAAAAATGAACAGCGCTGCGCCGAAGAATAGAAGAACTAAAAATTCGACTTTTTTTATTACTACCAGTACAGATGAGGCTGTATGATAGTGTCTCAATATTATTATTATTTATCTATTTAAATCGGACTGAAATAAGCTCCGATTAAAATGAAACAACAATTTCTCAACCTTCGTTATTATAACTTTCACAAAGAGCATTCAAACTCAATTAATTAAATTGCTTTCTCAAATTATCAAAGTATTACAAATACATACTTACAATACAATGCACCAGTGATTAGGATGAAGTTTGTGGGTAGGTACCTTAGCGATTAAGGTAAAGTTTCAGCCACCAAACCGCATATTTGCATGCAAATGCATCGTTCTTGGGTAAATTTATGCCAAATTCCGGGCCGGAGGATTTTCTTTCCGTATAATGATGAAGCTGGAATGTATTGAGGGAGTTATTTAATTCCATGCCTTATAGTATACGCGCAGTAATTATCTATGATTATTATATACGGTGATTGTGTGCAACATTAGTGTTCTAAAAAAAATATAAAATACTATATTCTGTCCTCGACTACGTCCGCGTTGAGCTTAGAATCTCAGAGGAACCAAATTTTTTTACGGGATAAAACTTATCATATGTGTTAATCCTGCTTATAAATTATATCTGTGTTCCAAATTCGTTGAGTAGTTTTTGCGTGAAAGTGTAACAAACATCCATCCATCCATACTCACAAACTTTCGCATTTATTATATTGTATCAAGAAAGACTGATCGCATAAAAATAATTAAATGCTTTTTTCCTATGGGTCCCGTTTGGAAATGCGTTATGGTATATTATCTACTCTGAGGTTATGGTATTATTATGGTTACGATTATTACGAGAAGGTAGGTAGGTAGAACAACAAGGGCATAGTATAAAGAGAGGGGAAGTAGGTTATCTTCATACAAACGCACCGCGCGCGGCTTGTATGTGTGCGCTATTGTATCTATGTGTCGACGCACGCACTCTTTAACAAAATCTCGACCCGTTTCTCAGTGCGCCAGTCGGGGCTAACACTGCACAAGGTTCGCGCGCGCGTCATGGCTTTTCGGCACCGCCAAATTGATTTATTCATCAATATCATCATCAAAATATCTGATAATCGCAGAAGAACGTATTGCTGTGTGTTTGGGTGTCTTAATAATTCATCGATTCCAGACCTGTCTCTGTTCAGATTACCTATTGAACAGGAAAGGTAAGTTAGTCACTTATTCTAGCATAATATACTTTTACTTGATGATGAGATACCTACGTACTTACATATTTTTTGTTTGTATTAGTTTTCTATCACACAGGAAGTAGGTAGGTAGGCCTAATTTCCTACTAGAATGTATTAGGTACTTTTGATCTGGCAATTGGTTTGCCGCTATTTCTTTGTTTACGTTTAGTTATGCCGATTTCTTAGTATTGTAGGTATAGTTACTAAGTACCTACCTACTTACAGAAAATCGTAATTCAAAATAAGTATGTACGAGTACCTAATACGGGACCGCGACTTGACGTTGCCGCTGTTCATGCGGTTGCTAGCGAAGCGCGAACAGCCGCGCCTAATATTTAGCTAAAAGTGACAACCCTAAGACAGTAGGCAATTATATCGCGAATTGGGCCGGAGATACCCTACTCCCTCTTCTTTATACTATGACAAGGGTTTGGCTACTGTTCGCAAGACCGCGGTCCCCTGATGAGAATTTACCCAAAAATAATCTTCATTTTCTTTAACACTAAAACAATGTCATCTTTGTATCTCGCTCTTACTTTACTTCCTAATCTCTGACTCAAGTAGAATATGTTTGAACACAGGCCGACACTTAAAATGGCATAGTATTTGCTGTTGTTTGACACAAGTGACCTACACTATCTTCATTCTTTGTGACGTCAAACAGTAAGTATTCACTTACCCTACAAAGGACACTAAGCTCCTTAGAGCAGGGGCTCCTAAACTTTTAAGGTAATGGAACACTTACACAAGTACAATGGAATATGTGGCAATTAGAATATAAACAAAAAACAATTACTAATTGGAGCAAAGTTAAGATAGCGTTTTGGTTAATTCAGTAGCTTTTGACTACGTATACAAGATATTTACTCTTAACGCCCACTTACATAACAATAATGGATTCTCGTCCAATAGTTTACGCTGTTAAAAAAAGTATTATTATTTCATATCAAAAATATATACGTTTTCGTGGAACTCACTTTAGGAATCGCTGCCTTAGAGCACAATCTGGCGATAAAGCGTAGCGAGCAGTTATTCTACTTACGTAAAGGTATATTGTTCGCTGTTTTCAAAGCTCTCGTTGTGCTCTGTGTATAATGGTAGGAAGAAAATGTGTTAAGGAGCTCTGTTTGTAGGTGCAGATTATACAGGAAGTCGGGAACTACACTGACGAGCAAATATAATGGGTGGTTTATTGAAATGAAAATCATTAAAAAATATGAATGCAGTGATAATTACGAGTCAGTCTTTTGATGGCTGTAGTTAAAATGTAGTATAAAGTGCTTAAAATATTTTTATTCCGTCCTTATATTTGCCTCATGGACTAATTAAATTAAATAAAATTTATTATAATTGCATTATAATATAAAATCGTTTCGCGGCAGAGACACAGTCTTAGTCACGGTCCTTTTATTGATATAAGTACAATCTCAGAGTAGATAATATACTACCAATTAATTTCATGGCAAATGAATAATACAGTAGGTGCTTAATTGATTATCGTGTAGTTATTCTTTTACCTATACATTGCTCAATAAATTTATTATGTAGGTACAAAATACATACATACATATACGTGATACTAGCTACTCTACTAATTTAGGTGTGTACTTACACACATTTGTACCCGAATAATATGTTGTCCGTACAATCGATTTAATTTTTATATCTATCTGCAAAAAAAATATGGCATTCGATTTAATGACAAAGCTGTAAACATTTTATCACCCTTCTCATATAATATAAGCCGTTTGGTACCTTTAGGGGCCCGCTGTTACTACGGTACCTACAAATATATCCTTTATCTTTTGATTCATAGTTAAAATATGTTTACATTTAATCTTAGATTTTATTAACAAATAAAGTAGAAGAGTGTTTTTTTTAATTAAAGTAGATTTTTTGGATACCTAAGTAGGTGCTCTCAGACGAACCTAACAAACTTTAATCACAATCTGATCAATGGTCCATTCATAAGTAAATAGAGGCAGCCCCTCCACCTTACAGAAGCCGCAGTGAAATAACACTACTTGATGTAGTGTTGTTTCTGCGGTAAGCAAGGTGGCCAGTGCTCCACGACGATACTCTGGGCTAGTAGTAATGCTGCTAGCACAGTGACTTCTCATCAACAGCAGGGTTGGCAACTCTTTAGTGATACCCCTGTTATTGCTAGCGGCTATAGGCTACGGTGACTGCTTACCATCAGGTGGGCCGTATGCCACCTTAGTGGTATAAAAAATATATCTTAAGACGGCAGTGTATCAGGCGGTAGTGCAGCAGGCGATATTACTACTAAGGTACAAAACAAGCATACGGCCCACCTGATGGTAAGCGGTTACAGTAGCGTAAGAATGCTTTGATCACCAGGGTTATCACTCGCGCGTTGCTGACGTTATGTTGTACAGGTTTGGTGCAGGCTGGAGTTTGCACCTGGACCACGTCTCATGAGACAGGTGGCCACTTAGCCATATGAGCCACCATGACTTAAAAAAGACTTGATGCGAAAATAACTATCATGGAGCAATTCAAAATATTTTAACGTAATTCGTCGTGAACGAGTTTCCCATTATCGTAAGAAATGCTACTTAGATACTTTCCGATTTGTTTGTCAACTCATTTGCAGTCTTCTGTTTAAGTATTCACATAAAAATCATACAAAACATATTAAAAACATTTCCGCATCATTATGGTAAGTGCTGATAACAACTTTGAAGAAATTTATAAATATGCAATTACTGAGCAGGAAAAATCGGGGCTTTTTATTCTCTTTATGTTTTTCACTTACTTGTTTTACTTGAACCATAGACTAAACATATTTAAAGTTTAAACCTGTAAAATTTAATACAGTTCAAATAGATTTCTAGGAACATGAACATACATTTAATAAGAATTATATTTATTCGGTAAAACTTTGGCTAACGAAATGACCAGAATTATGTGTAACCAAAAACGCAATATATTAAAAAGGGTTTATCCGGAAGCCATATAAAAATCCCCCTGGAGTAACATAATAAATGGTTAACCACTTCTGTACTGAATCCCTGCTTACCCACGTACAATCGTCCACGGAAAGCCTAACATTAATTTCGAATTATAACCTCATAAAACAAAATGGCGAATATCGCTCAACAATATTGCACTGAAGCAAAAAGGTCTCGTGAAGAATATTCTCATTCCCTTTCTCTTTTATCGTTCTATTTTAATGTGTTGGCGAAAACGAGAAAAATCGAGGATATTTTTTACAGATTAAATGACGTTTCATTCTCGAATCAGGGACGAGAATTCAGCTTTATTTTCCTTGTCCAGTGAATCGTTTCGCATATTTTGTCTGATTCATTTCAATTCTTATTTTCATTCCATTCTAAATGCAAATACACGTGTCCTTTGTTAGAATAAAGATTATGATAGGTACCCCTATATGTTCGTGCTTAATCTGTCACACGTCACATAAGATATAAGAAATTATGTTTCAGTTGTAAATTTACTTTAATGTACATAGTCTTATTATAATTCAATGTAAGTCACATGTGAGTCATACCGGTATAAATAAGTAATCCACGCTCGTGTAATGAAACGTTTATAAATGCCAACAATAATAACATTAGTATTCAGCGTGACGCGTACAGTTATCGTAGTTTTGGGAATTCCATACAGAATCAATTTCGTGCGCGATTGTACATAATGTTAACCCATGTCACACGCAGCCGAGAATACCTGTTATAAGCGTAGTAGAATCACGTACACTGAATCACTCGATATATCACAAAGTATATTAGCCGTGAGCTCCTCTTCAGGAAGAAGGGCAAAGGATCAAATTTACTTACTGCAATCCTATTTTATTTGGAAAAGTAAAGGTATCGATGACGACCTATTTACAAATACAAATATTCTTTATTGCACACCAAGTAAGAAATCTGTGACAAACAACAAAAAAAAAAACAAATATAGTGTAAACAAAAGGCGGCCTTATCGCAAAAGCGATCTCTTCCGGGCAACCTTTGGGTACAGAAATGATGTGATAGAGAAAAGAAAGATAGGTAGGTGCGTCACTGAGAGTCATTTACATGAATGATGTCGATCTCATTGATTGATTCTAAGGTAATTTCATATTTTATTTTCCGTAGCCGAAGGGTGTCCAACGTTACCCTATTTCTAAGGCTTCACTGTCTCGGGCGTAACTCAGTATCGGTGTATAATTATTTTCATCCTCTATTTTCTATACGCATTGCTTGGTATAATTCATAATTACGAAATTCCGTTCCAAACTTTATTGCCATGTCTCTAGCATAACCTTTTTTACAACATCATCGATTTAAATATTCCGAAGAGGAAGTGAAGCCAATCAGTGATTTCCTAGGCGTAGTACCCTATACCAGATCTGTGATTACAAGCGTTTTAATATCGTGCACCCTCAGGCTATAATCATATGAACTATTCGACGAAGTATTCCAATAACGACGTTCCTTCGTTGCCATTCGTCATAGCTTCAAAGATTTATGGCACCGTACTTTAAAAGAAGTGTGTTTTTTTATTTTATAGCCATGTCCTTGAAAGTTACAAAAAAATCGGCCAAGTGCGAGTCGTACTTGTACACCGAGGGTTCAGTACTAACAACACATTAGGTATAATGATAAACTTAGCTTTGTCGTTCGATCTCTACACACCGCTATAACCGCAAATAAGTTGCTAATAGTATATTCGCTCTTTGTTTTTAGAAAATATAGCAATACACACTACTGTGGTAATTTAGACCTTCATAAGTGCCTTATTAGGGCTTAAACTGAATAAATGATTTTTGATTTCGATTTGATTTGATTGACTTGTTTTAATTATTAAGATAGGAGAAGAGGTAAGATCACGTTTCTAGTAGGGGAGCACCCTTTAATTGTTAATATAATAATAATGTTTGGACATTATCACACAGCGCCAACTGGCCCCAAACTAAGCAAAGCTTGTACTATGGGAACCAGTAGCCGATATAATACTTATATACTTTTTTTTTGTAAATATGTACATACTTATAATACATACCAAACGCCCTGACGCAAGACAAACATATTTGTCACATAAATGTTTGCACCGGCGGGAATCGAACCCGCGACCTGATGACCTGACCCGCGACGCGACAGCGTAGCAGTCAGGTGTACTAACCACTAGACCAGCGGTCTCGTCATAATAACATGTAATGGGGTTTCATCAGTTACCCTTCGGGAACCCTAAAAAGACGGTATCTTATTGATGGTGATTGGAAAAGTTCAGTACTTGAGAACGGTTCATTTGTGGAAATGGCTGCTATCTAAAAGTTTATGTGCCGTTCAGAAACCCGGTAATGAAATTCATCATGTCTTGCGTTTGTCATGTCGGTGTCTTGTGCATCATGCGTTATTTCTTCTTCATTTCTTTTCCTTATCTCTTACAACTTGGTTTCTGTGATTATTCTGTCTACTAGCTGTGCCCGCGTCTTCGTACGCGTGAAATCGGATTTTGTTCATAATTTCATGAGTTTCAATTATTTTGCGCGAAATACTAATCATTTTTTAAAAATAAAAGTAGCCTTATAACATCAGCTACGTATCTGTTGTGAACGTCCAGTCATACAGACATGCAGACGGACAGAACGACAAATATTTAAGTAAAATTGTTTTTTTTTTGTTATAGTATCGTATTTACTTTCATATTCAATTGGTAAAAGGCTGTTATTTTGACACTATGAATTACTGAATTTCTATTATTTGTATAGATAAGCTACGAGTGAGTATCTTTTGATGAAACCAATATCAGTTTGCGCGCTAGATATTCACACAGCTTATGATCTAGAATCTATATTCTAAGGTGACCCTACGGTGCCACTGACCTATCGAATTGTCAAGTTCTCCTCACGTTCTGTTCGCTCGAGTTACTTAAAATTCCTTTACTGATGCAGCATTCTAAATGAAGGCAGTAACAAAGTTCTGTATATCACAAACCTATAACTAGGCATACGTTGTTGGAATTGGTAATTTACAACTTATATCTATATCTATATATGTAGTACCTACTATTTTGTTTGTGACTGTTTGAATACGTAGGTACTTATTGTATTTTTATCTGATCTTGCACATTTCATGCGGTGATTATTACAATAATTTAATTTAATAGTCACCATAATTGTGAGTATTGAAACAGCTGGGTATCAATTGTATTCTCTAGCTTCGATCAAAAACTAAGAATATTTTTTGATTAGCAACCATTCTCATAAATTTTGCGTCAGAGTTATGTTAAGCAGAGATAATAAGCAATAGGCAGACATTGATTGATATTCAGATCAGATTTATTCTACATAAACACTGATTTGTACATTAATATGTAGAGGTAATAGTGGTAAACTATTTATGTATGTGTTTGTGGTGATAATACAAAGGCTGAACGCTGTATAATAGCTGCTAATAGAGCCTCATCAATTCAAATGCGTAATTATACCCAGACATTGAGTTCTATGGTAAGTCGGTATTAAAATTGATGGAGAACAGAGAGTTATTGTACTTACATTACATCAAAATGTCAGTATATAATCCATTGAGTATATGTACCGGTTTTTTTTTACACTTTTTCTATGCGATTGTGTAAGTAATAATGCAGTGATTCATTCAATCATGACTGACGCTATGTAACGGCAACTTGGTCATATACCATAATCTCATGTCGTTTTGACAGGTTTTTCAGTTATAAATACTGTGCCGGTAGCAGGAACATTATCGACAACGTATTCGAAAACGTAACTCGCGAAATGTCAAAATTGACATACTAATTTTTAGTTCCACTTTTCACCGCCGCAGCGCTGTTCATTCTCCAATACAAAAATAGTCGAAGGCGATACGAAAACGTTGTCGACAATGTTCCTGCTACCGGCACTGATATAATAGAACGGATTCGTGTCGCTTAGCATGTTGACAAGTTTTAAACTATACAATAATTATGGTTTAACTTCAACTTCTGTGTTTGTTTTCAATTCAAACTCAATCGTTTGTTTTTCTTGTAGTGCCTCTTCTATGAAGTAAGATTGATTGACAGGTATTAAAAGAATTGATTGGTAAGCAAGTAGATTAGATAGGTAGGTACATCTTTTTTAAAACAACAATATTGTTAATTTATTATTACAAACTTCAAAGCTTCTGATCTTGGGCAATCGATTTATTTACATAATAATCTAAAAGCAACATTACATTCTATGGCAGGCAGTTAAACGTAAAAAAATCAATTTAACAATCGTTTCCCAGCAGCATCTCGAAATCAGTCGTACCTACACTTATCGATAAATCTTCACGTCACATACCGATATTTTAGATAGTAAACAGTGTTCATTTCAATATTAAAGTGTTAAGCTTTAACCGAAGACGGTAATTATTGATAAGAAATCAAAATGCATCTGTTCACAAACATCGAATGAGACGATCGTATAGAAGCCGGTGGAAGCGATTATTCGACTAATCTCATTCGAATGATCGGTCAAACATACCTCTGAGTTCATCAACGATTCAGCTCCCGACTAATGTTGGTGATTAAGCGACTCGATTCGAGCATAAACAAGCACAAAACTCGATATGTATTTAAATACGCTTGCCGGTTAGGTACACTCGAACTCACACTTTCCCACCTAACAAATTAAACTTAGCACAACTTTGTATAAACATGTCAGATTACCAAATACGTATACCTCATACATCTGGAAACACAAATTATGCTTTTATGCTTGTCCGTTTGAAGTGAAATGTTTCGGTAATTCGTGTTTGAATGATGGAACTTTGTTTGTGAAATTTGTGTGATGGAATATGGGATTTTAGACGACGTTGAAGTATGTCTTCTTTGATATAAATAATAATTAATTATGTTTCATCTGAGCTATCACTTCTTAAAGAAAATCATTACTGTGTTTATGATTAGGACTCATTTATAGAATTCCAAGCCGGTAATTGGATATAGTTATTTTTATACCGATTACTATAGTGTAAGTGCTTAGTGTATTCAAAATAAAAAGGCAATACCAGAGGTGCAAGGTGCATCGTACGTATCGAATACGGGCAGACTGACAGACACCTGCGTTTTAATGCCCACTGCGTTGAAACATACATACGTGGACGGAATTTAATGTGTTGCGTTAAACTTCTAATACACCTTATGTTATGTATACTCTGTGTGAATTACAATCCATGGTCTTTGTTCAGTTAGATTCATTACTCAGAATATACTCTGCACATAGTGAACCAACGAGTATTTCAGTTTGAATATTTTTATTGTAAAACTTCATGGAATTACATATCTCTGTGAAATTGAATGGGTATGTTGTTGTAAAGAAGTTGAATATGTAACCACGAGCAGGTAAAATCGCACACAACTGTCTTCCCACAAAGATTATAATCAATAGCAGTCATACGGAGATGCAATTCTAGCGTTGCGCAAAATGCCGCGCCAAAATCGCATTCCATCCAGGTAGCTATGAGTTCTACCGAAGCGTTTAATATTTCTCGTGACGCAAGACATAGAGTCCACATTCCACCAATCAATACACAAACATATATGCGAATGAATGTGCCATAGACATTTTACATGAAGTTCCTATTGTGTCGTAATTCTCATGCGCAAACCATCAGAGGTTTCTCAAAACTTATTCTTTTGTGTGAACGTAGAAAGAATTTTAATGTTTCCGCCTGAACTTGATATGGGATACAATGAAATGGCACTATTTGCGTAATGCCGACCCATTTGATAGACCACAATCATTTTCCTAGCTCATTTAAGATCCTGACCATAGCGCGGTTACTGGTACAGGGTTAGGTAGCAAAGTGTTAGGAGCAGTCGGCTATTATTTTTTATAAATTAAACGCTATATATCAAGAAATGTTTAAGTGAAAACTTCTTTCGCAGCATTGAGCGATTTTTGGTGGGGGAAAAAAAATTATGGGCTTGCGCTAACCGACATGCGACATGATAATGTGACGGGTTGTTCCAAAGTTTTAACTGATTATTTTTATTATGTTTTACACGTCTTCCTTATAGATTATTTATTCTTATGCTTATAGGACCCGAATTAATGAATATATAGATTGGCCTCTTACTCATACTGTTTGAAATTAGATAAAAAGTTTCAATTTTTTTTATGTAGGTACATAACCTAACTGTATTTTTAAACATAATTTCCGCTCCCACGAATTACTTTCAGTCATCTAAATTTTATGAATTCACGAATGCTTTCCGGCGATTAAATGAAACAGCTTAATAATAAAACGTACGGATACAAGTACCAGTGTCATTTAGCATTGACTTAACAATTTAGTGATCATATTCAATGATATGATAATGGTCCATGTAAGCCTACCTACCTATATTATATACATAGTAAAGGAACACATTAGCGATTTCCTTTCGAACGATTCTGACGATCATAGCTCTACGAAATCATATTTTTTATTATTTTATGAACAAAAATATCAAACTAAAGCGACAAGTGGTATTCACAAATAAGATTTTCTTCCTCAACATTTTGATATACCCACATACAATTAATTAAATATACATAATTATGTTAAAGCCGAACATAAAAAACGAACGGAAACAAAAAGTTGTTAAGCCTAAATTATGTCATGAACCGACAATATTGAGAGCAGCTTTAACAGGTTATGTAGGATACATAAGTATAAGATAGCTATGTACTTATAGCTTATATATATGCCTACAGTCATTCATATCACCGTGGGAACACCACACCTACACCAGAGAATCCGTATAAATCCGCGCGAAAGCCTGTTTCACTTCAACAGTTTGTGTTTATTCATTTGTTTATGGGTTTCTACGTAGGAAGTATTCAATTAAGACTCGAAATATACTCAAGTAACTTGTATATCTTCGTACGTACGTACTAGGCATTAGGCATAGGTGTGACACTTTAGGTCCGTCATTTTAGAGTCCATTGAAGATCTTCGGAGACTTTTTAATCCTAGAAGTATATAGCAAATATTGTGATTTCGCAACTGTTACAATAACACATGTCAATTTTATACTTAGAAAGGTCATCATATATGTTTAATCCGGAATGGGAATTGCATTCAGCACTTGAAGGTCACAACTCACGCTAGATTCAGACCACTACGGTCTACGACGTAGGAAAAGATAACTTAAAGTCAATTATTACCGTCATAGTCATTGTGATGAAGATCATTAATAATACAAACAATAATTTTAGTCAGTTCTTCTGCTTGAAGTATAGCGAGGGTAACGGTCTCTGCATTTTTTTTTCTTTCATTACAATCATAATATATCAAAGAAAACCGTGACAAAGGATCGCAGACACATATATCTCCGATGCTATTCCTTTAGTTCGTTTGTAGGTGTACAAAAGACACAAAAGGGATAGTTCCATATCCATACTTATAACCTGTGACATTTGGCGTACGGAACATAAGCCTATCATTACGGGCGAAGCCAGGTGCTCAAACAGAAGGCTAGCACGTGCGCGTCACATCTGCCGCAAAAAAAGTGGGAAATAATAATACAATTATACGTCCGTCTGTTTACGCCAGTGCAGTGGTGCAATCTTCATATTTGTCGATAGTTTACGTGTCGATCTAGAAGAAAATCGATATATTCTATCAATTTGGCAGCCGTTTTGTGTGACGCTGATACTGCTGAAGCTGATACATTTTATTTCTAAATCCTACTGGTTTCTAGTCTCTGTTACTCTGTGTTCACAATTTCCTCAAGGGGTGAAAAGTATGTTTTATCCTTGTTCAAAATACAAGCTATCCTAACTATGGACCCATGGCACCCATTTTAATATGGTTTCCATCCCATAGTGGCTCAAAAACTTTTTATCTGCATATTATGTTATAAGTGTAGATATAGTTTAACTTTGAGCCGATAATTTAATTGATTGTATATAATAAACGCATCTCCTGTATTCAGATTGGAAGTTTCGATAGATTTTTTTATCGACACATTCTCATCACTGACACACCCTTGCACACATGTTCTATTTATACACAATCATCTGCCTCGTACAGTTAAGATGTATTTGCAGCAAGCTTCGCAGTCTAATAATATTATCTAATAAGTTTTAATTACTTTATCACATAGCAAAAATTCTAATCAATCTTACTTGAAAAAAATTGCAAAATTAAGTTTTTCCCAGAAAGCTATAAAAAGACTGGTTAAACTACTTTTGTTCGGTTGTGTATATTTATAAACAAAACATTATATTTTTTGTCTTCTTTTTTTCCGTAGATTTCGTGAATAAATTAAAATCCATAGAAGATTTATAGCGTCAATAAAATCATTAAAACTAGAGCTTGTAGGCGGAATTCCTTTTTAGTTACTAATTTATGTTGTGAAAAAACATAATATATTTTCGAGATGTTTGGTCTAATGTCAAATTCTTGTAAGTTTTAAGTATTTCACGATCAGTTTGCATTCGGCAATACAAGCACGCATATTGCTTGTATTGCCGAATTTACGCATATTTTTTATCCGATTTCTTTACACAAATTGTAATGGAAGAATTATTAAATTGTGAATACTTGTTTATTTCTTAATAGATTATAGCATTTTTGCCATTATTATCTTTTGATATGTCTGATGTCTGTAGCAAAACTTTTCTTAATCATAAGTTTTTATGTTTTAAATGTGGAAGCGTACAGGGGTCAAGGTAGACTAAAGAAAATATTGCGCCGACCTCAAATTATATGGGATAAGGGCAGGAGAATGATGATGTCTGTAGCTAAACTAAGCCTCACCTTTCTTACAGGATTGCCACGGTCCAGAGTCTGTTGACGCGGCCATCGCAGACGATGTGCAGAACTACGAGCTGATATCTGGCTATCAGAATGACACTCACACTACAGTGGAATTCAGGAGGCAGTTGGACACTTGTGACAAGGAGGACGTTGTTATTGGGGTGAGTTTGGAGGGGAGAGGAGATTAAATTATTGAAGAGATTTGAGTTAAATGAGATACAGCATGGCTCTTCAAGAGGATAAGAAGATAATTTTGAAGGATAGGCAACGCGCATGCTTCACTCATCTATATAATATGTAGACTACGCAATATGGTAAACATTTACTATCAGGCGGGCCGAATCCTCGTTTGTATTCGTAATATTTTATGTTCAGTTTAGGAATGTGAAAATTGTCTTAAGTTTTAATGTATTTTATATGTACTAAAGGAGGACACAACCCAAGTGCTCTGGTCTTTGGGTCCTGATGGGTCGGATGGAGAGCTTCCGAAACATGTTAAGAGTGGATCGAGGCCTTTAAGGCTTCTACAGCCAGTGTCCAAACCAGACTCCATACCATTGAAATATTGGGATGTGAAATTGAACAATGTAAGTATTTTTTTTACAAATTTAATTTAAAGCTGATCTTGTACTACCTATACATACGAGGGACTGATGTATATATACATTGATGTAGATATATTGATGAACAGACGACTTAATTATAAGGTAACATAGAATACAAGAAATCTTGTTTTTTCCAAGTGGGATTGAACCCAACCGCAAAGTCCAGGGCACATGAACCAGACAGTCAGTAGCATTTTAATAGCAATCAATGTTGTTGATATGAATTATTTTGAGTTAACTTGTGACAGAATTGAATATACATATTCATGCTGGCTGTCTTCAGTTCGTTTGTTTTTAATAAGCTAAAGTGTCAACTGACAAGTGGAATTTCACTCAGAATAAGAATTTAGCTCGCTTAGCGTAAGCGAACTTCATCTCGATAATTGGTTTGTCACTGTAGTTTGACATCTCATATCAAGGAGCTGTAAGGAATTTAGAAGCAAATATTTTTGAAATTCGCATAGCTGAACACAGTGGCTGAAAAACTAACATAGATTTTTATAACTACATTCCTGAATAGTTTATCAACCGCAACACTTATCATTTTAAAAGTGTACAAAACTAATTCATGTAATCGACAAGGGACTTTTTAGAATCCTTGTGTGGTTATTTATTGTTCGTATAGCTGTACATTTATTTTATACTAGATTCTACCCGAAGCTCGTCCGCATGGTTCTGCTATCCATTGAGAAACACAATAAAAAACCTATATGTTCATCCAGCTTATAAGCTACCTCCATTCCAAATTTCATACAAATCCTTTCAGCTGTTGAGACGTGAAGTAGGTACAAACACACACACTTACACACAAACTTTCACATCTATAATATTAGTGTGATTATTTTCGATAAGCACTATCAGTTTCGACTTTCTATCCAGCCTAGTTAGGGTTTGTTTCTACGGAACGCGCTGAAATATTCAATGACCCAAGCCGCCTAGATCCAAATGTACCTAGTTTCCTATGCAAATGATTATCTAGCTTCAGCAATAAATAAAAAAAAACGAACATAAATTTCAATCAAGCGTGCTAGAATATTCTATTTCAGCCATAAATTAGTCTTTGCAAAAAATTGATGAGCTATTTAGGTTTTTGTTCACGTTTTTGCTACTAAAGCAAGTCTGAATTGTCTCATTACATCCAAAATAAGTCTTGAATAGTTTGGTATTAAGAATCTATTTGTTGTCGTAAGATCAAGAAGAGTATTATATCATTCAAGATTACTTGTTTAAGACATTATAGAATAAAAACCAAATTCAAAGAATTTGTGTTTTAATATATGCTAAAAGTTGTGGTCTTTTAATATACCTACATATTTTTTAAAGAGAAAACCAGCTTTTTATATTACTTCTTATTTAATTTTAAATATCCTTCACAGCTCACCATTCCACATGTAATGGCTACCTTATTCTGGTGCAAAATCTTCAAAACACCTGATCTGCCAACCAAGCACCACATTGTTGGCTACGAACCTTTGATCGACAGCAGACCAATAAGAAATAGGCGACCGGTGTTAGAAAAGAACAGTCTATCTCCCGTGCATCATATGGTGTTGTATGAGTGTGCTTATGACGAAGACAAACATTTGTGGAATACTTGGGCTGAAAGCGACGGCTTCTTTGGACCCAATAGACCTAGCGTTTGGGCTACCTGTGCCACTCCTATAGCTGCGTGGGCTATGGGATCGAAAGGTGAGTTTCAATGTTTGAACCAATATTTGTTCAAAGTTTGGCATGACTTTGGCGGAGTTTATGAACTAAAAAGTTTATGTGTTTCTTACTGCTTCTTCTCAAGTAGCTTTATTCGTACCATTGGTTAAGTAAAAATTGACTTTAACAAACACCTTATTATGTCATAAATTGAAATGAGAAAACATTTTCATTCCAAAGGATTTTTTATTGCCAGATTACCTGTTTTCGGGATACCTTGTATGGCAAAGTAGCAATACATTCCGGCATTGCCACAATGTAGTAATGCCGCAACGTATTGCCAATATTTTTGTCCAGTATCTCAGAGTAGATAATAAACTACGTCCAGTATTGTATTTTGCTCAAATCATAACAATCCTTACCTAATATAAAGTGCAATATCTCACAGTATACCCATTTCTCTCTTATTACCTCTTTACTGTTTTGCATTTAGGTATCTCGATATATGTGCACATTCCTTGTACCATGACATTTGTGGTTGGCCCATCATATTTTTGTCTTGTCTGCTACTAATCCGACCCTCACCCTCTTTCACTCACAATTTCTGAACGTCGAAGAGTTCCCACAGACTAAAGGTATCCTACCTTGAGAGCTAGTGCCTCAAATTTTATAATCTGTACCTACCTAGTACATAAGACTACTGCTAATTGTAAACCTTTGTATGCATATCCAGTAGCTATAAGATACCATTAGTTCAAGCAAAATAAATACTTTTTTGCTTCTTATAAGTATGCCGTCTTTTGGGTCGGCAATGCGCGAGTGATACCCCTGGTGTTGCAAGCGTCCATAGGCTACGGTGACAGCTTACCATCAGGTGGGCCGTATGCTTGTTTGCCACCTTAGTGGTATAAAAAAAATGCCGTCTTTATATCCATCCTGATTATAATATAATCCTACGTACTAAAATGGTGTTGGTTTATTAAGGAAACATTATAATTTCAGGTGAATTCCTACCCGAAAACGTCGGCATCCCCGTAGGCGAGAAAGGCGGGGTCTCATACTACATGCTTGAAGTTCATTACGACAACCAGGCGCTCCACGACGGTGAGCTAAGACGGGCTGTTAATTGGACGAACGTTATAAAACAATTTCTTAATTCCTTTTAGGACGTTTTCGGGATGAAAAAATGGACTACAATATTAGAAAGGACCTTTGATTATATTAGGTCCTTACATATGAAATTGGCGTTTTGTATGGGAGGAACAAAAAGTCGAATATTTTTTAATATAATATATTTAATTAATCAAAGTATGAACCATTATTTTCTATGCACTTTTGCCATCTCATAGGTAGTTCATTGATCCCTTTACTAAAAAAACCAGTCGGACGGGAATCAATAAAATCTTTGAAGGCGATTTGGACTGCCCCATCGGAGTTGAATTTTTTCCCTTGCAAGAAGTTATCCAAATTTCGAAAAAAATGGTAATCTGTTGGAGCAAGGTCCGGGGAGTACGGAGGATGTCTTAGACTTTCCAATTGAAGCTCTTCTAATTTAGTAGCCGTCTGTAGCGCAGTGTGTGGTCTAGCGTTGTCGTGAAGCAGCAGTGGCGTGGAGCGATTGACCAGCCTAGGTTGTTTAGCCGCTAGCTTTTCCATCATGGTTTGCAATTCCTGACAATAGACATCAGCCGTAATAGTCTGGCCAGATTTGAAAAAACTGTAATGAACAATACCGGCACTAGTCCACCAAACGCTTACAAGTAACTTTTTTGGGGTTAATTTTCGCTTGGGGCAGGATTTGGCTGGCTGGCCAGGATCTAACCATTGCGCTGAGCGCTTCCGATTATCGTAAAGAACCCATTTTTCATCACAGGTAATGATTCGGTTTAAAATACCTTCATTATTGTGCCGGTTTAGTAATGTAACGCAGCAGGCGACGCGCGTTTGCCGGTTTGTTTCAGTCAATTCGTGAGGTACCCACCTTTCAAGCTTTTTAATCTTCCCAATTTGCTTCAAGTGAATTAAAACAGTTTTATCACTAACATTGCAGCCTGCAGCTAACTCGGACGTGGTTTGCGATGGATCCGCTTCCACAATAGCCTTCAACTCTTCATTATCAACTTGAGTCTCAGGCCGTCCACGGGGCTTGTTCTGCAGGTCGAAATTTCCAGAACGAAAACGTTGGAACCAAAAACGAACTGTGTTTTCTTTTGCAACACGACCGCCATACACATCATTCACCCTTCGAGTTGTTTCCGCAGCACTAGTGCCACGGCGGAACTCGTACTCGTAAATAATGCGATATTTAAGGTTTTCCATTTTGTAAAATGAGTGACGCAAACAGAAAAAAACAGAAGAAAAAAAACAAATGAATGACGATCATCGAAGCACAAATACATGAGTCTATAGCTGTACAAATTTGAATTTGGAATTCCTTACCAAAGAGGAGAAATTCGTGATTAAAGTGGCCAGTACGAAAAACGCCAATTTCATATGTAAGGACCTAATATTATATGAGCAAAGGAAAGGACATCATCCATGTTTCGTAGAGAGTTGGTCCAATTTTGAAAGTGGCGGCCGACGCATTTTTTTTTGTATATTCTGTTAGAGCTTGTCCGTCTGAGCATTTATTACTATGCCACCAAAGTTGGACATTACAGGACATTTAATTTGTTTTAGTTATTTTGAATTCCTATTTCCAACAATAATGGATGAAAATTCGGATTTTAGAACTCAAATAAAATCAACTACAATGGTCCTACAGGTTTGGTGCTACAGTAAAAAATGTTAAGACGGGCAAGCTCTAACAGAATAGACAAGACAATTGCGTTGGCCGGAACTTTCAGATTTGGACCAAAATGGATGATGTCCTTTCTATTCGCTATACCTATAGGAATTTATAAACATTTGTAATTTTTATATAGCATAGGCTACGGTGACCGCTTACCATCAGGTGGGCCGTATGCTTGTTTGCCACCTTAGTAGTATACAAAAAAATAAGATCGATTTTTGGCCGAAAAAGTAACTTGGCATGTAGAACAAGTTGCCTACAAAACCTATTTTTTTGCTTTGATCGCTTTTCGAAATTCGTGATTGCATAACGCCCGTCCAATTTATAGATTGACAATATTACTGTAGCGTACTATTTTAGCTTTTTTTGATGTGTACGAAATAGTGGCATACGGTAGTTTGTGTCCTGTGCCAGTAGCAGGAACATTGTCGACAACGTGTTCGAAAACGTAACTCGCGAAATGTCAAAATTGACATACTAATTTTTAGTTCCAATTTTCACCGCCGCAGCGCTGTTCATTTTTCAATACAAAAATAGTCGAAGGCGATACGAAAACGTTGTCTGTTTCTTCAAGAGAAAATAGAACCACGAAGGCTAAGAAACCTTTTTAACTTACAAAAGTATTTTAGAACAATGTTAAATATAGGTAACTGTAAATTATTGTTAAGGCACGCTACTCCCTTAATATTACTGAACATTGGTTGTTTGAAATTCCATCTTCTATTGAGTAAAAATATTTCGTTTTCATCATCCATATTAATATTTTAAATGCGAAAGTAACTCTGTTTATTTGTTTGCTACCCTTTCACTACGAAGCTGAACGGATCGTAATGAAATTTTGCAATGCGATCTATATTCTATACTTCATCAAAGCTTCTATACTAATATTATAAAGAGGAATGATTTGTATTTCTGTGTGTATGTTTGTATTGAATAGGCTCCGAAACTACTGGACCGATTTCAAAAATTCTGTCGCCACCCGACTTCGCACGGGTAGACAAAATTTTTGATAAATATCTACCCGTGCGAAGCCGGCGCGGGCCGCTAGATTATAACCTGGAGAAGGACGTTGGATATTTTTATCTAGAAGTCGTGGTTTATTTCAATTTGTGCGGGACAATCAAAAACTAAAAGAAAACAAAACTAACCTAATATAATCAATTAAAATAAATAAAACACTTGTCCCAAATCGCTGTCACGTGGGAGGGTGCCAAGAAGGCTGGCAGCATTGCCCCGCTGTATGGCAATGCTGATCCTTTGCGCAAAATATGTTCCAGCCTTCTTGTCACCGGAGGCCTCAAATCAATCGTCGCGAGACCTCCTTGCAGCAGATGAGCCTGTGGACCCCATGGCCCCAGGGTCTCCACCGCAAACACAGCAAATATGTGGCCCCTTCCGAGGCATACATACTTGCGGCGTTTGAGGCTCTCCTGTTGTACAGCAGCGGCACACACAGCCGTGGTTAAAAGCTACTTGTGTTTTAAAACCCCTTTCTTTAATTGCAGTGCTTGACAGTTCGGGAATAAGGGTGCACTACACTCCATCGCTTCGGAAGCACGACGGAGCTCTCCTTGTCGCAGGGATCGGTGTATCGGCCCTACATGTGATTCCTCCTAAACAACGCCGGTACAGGACCGTCGGGATATGTAGCCCAGAATGTACTGAAAATGTAAGACTACCTTCACTAATATTATAAATAGGAAAGATTTGTATTTTTGTATGTAACAAATAAACGTAAAAACTACTGGACCGATTTCAAATATTCTTTGGCCGTTAGAAAGGTATATTATTACTGAGCTATATTTGTACTATACTGATACGCGGGTGAAGTCGCAGGGAAAACAGCTAGTTATAAATAAAGTAGATAATATACTACGTAGGTACAAGTAATATTAAATATATGTAGGTTTATGTAAGTAAAGCTAATTATCTTAATAGCATAGCACCACAAAGAGCGCCACTTTATAATTTCGTATTAGAAACGGAACAGTGCCATCTAGCGGAAAAATTGTGAAACTGTTTTCTATATAAACTAACCCTAAACGAGTACGGTCTACGAGGCCACGAATAGGTTTGGATGATTACATTTGTACGTAGTATATTATCTACTCTGAGATTACATCTTCCGCATCTCCCCCTATATTGTCTGTAATGTATTACCATTACTATGATATATCGCACTGTTAGTATAATTCCGCACTTGAGGGTAACCCGACATCCTCCGGACATGTGTCGTTAACCCTGTCGTGTGTATGCAAATTGTACACGTGAGTCGGCAACCCAATGACGAATCTAAATCGAGTTTTTAGGTATTGATTTTATCGTGGGAACCTGTGGTAAATTGTTAAAGCTTAAATTTTCTATGCACGTAAATCGTAGCCTATAACTTTTTATTATTTCAGAGTAATATTTATACACTGGTTGAATCACGTGATTGTTAAACATATAGCTTAGCAATTTTGTGTGTTGTTTTAGTTCTAAGGTTCTTTATGTTAAAGTTTCAAGTCTATTTTATTTTACCTTTTTCAGGCAATGCCCGAAGAAGGTATCAACATCGTCTCAGTGTTGCTCCATGCTCACGGAACTGCTAGAAAAATATCGTTGAAACACGTTAGGGGAACTCAAGAATTGCCAAGAATATCAGAGGTAAATAGAAATACAAAGCAACGCCATCTAGCACACTTTAACGTAATCAGTTCCATTGAATTCTCTTTCTGGGTTAGCTTTAAAATTATCAAATTAGTTGGTCAGTATTACGCTAGATGGCGCTGAATTGTAAAATATATTTTTCAGGAAAATTCATACGACGCAAGATTCCAGCAATCCCGAATTGTGCCAGGCGGAAGAAAATTCCTAAAAGGAGATACGATGATCACCGAATGTTCTTACGATAGTACTTCCCGAGAGAAGCCGATCCTAGGCGGTTATTCTGCTACACAAGTAAGTTGCAATTTTATTTTTACATCATGCCAGCATTATATTTTATGTTTCCTAAAGTTAATATATAACATAGAGGTAGATTTGTGATCCTTATACAATCTGTATAAGCTCAGAGTAAATATTAAACTACGGTACAAGTACAAGTATAAATTTCAAGCCACTACCATGTCCCGGCTAATCTCCGAAAGGGCTGGACCGATTTTAACGAGATTTTCATTGCCAGATAGCTGACGTTACAAGGCGTTATTAATTAAGTCTAACTTAATTTATTTTGGAATAATAATTAGTGTTCCGTGAAAAAAAAACATGTCATTTTGAACTAACGTAACTATGCGTACGAAGTCGCGGACACAGCTACGTTTTTTAAGAAATAAATAACCTAATTAAGATAACTCTGTTGTACAGGAAATGTGCCTCTCCTTCGTTCTATACTACCCTCGGACCGAACTAGCCGGCTGCTACTCCATGACTCCAGTCAAGGAGTTCTTCGAAACCTTCGGCGTAAAAGAGTTCTATGGACTCAACTTTATGCAGGTTGAGAATATATTCCTGTCTTCAGGGTAAGTAATGTTTTATTCTCGTAACACGTTTAGCAAGTCTTTATAGGTGACCGCTTACCATCAGGGGGTTGTACGCTTTCCTGCCAACTTCGTGGTAAAGGTAAGGTATATTTGTGGATGTCGTCGTCATGGTTCTGGTTGCTTCAGGTTGTATTTTTGTTTTTTTCTATACCACTAAGGTGGCAAACAAGCTTACGGCCCGCCTGATGGTTAGCGGTTACTGTAGCCTATGGGCGCTTGAAACACCAGGGGTATCACTCGCGCGCTGCCGACCCTAATGTATTGTATATTGTTGGAAGAAAAACAAAATGCATTTTCAGTCACCTTCTTAAATATAGAAAATAAACTTTAATAAAAGCTTCTTATTAAATGGACCGCACAAATTGTATTTTCTTGAAACATATATGTGTTATGACGAGACTGTTGGTCTAGAGGTTAGTATAACTGACTGTAACGATAGGGTTCGCGGTTTCAATTTCCGCTGAGGCAAATATCTATGTGACAAACATGTTTGCTTATCGTCTGGGCGTAAGTGTTCTATCAACTACTGGTTCCCATAGTACAAGCTTTGCTGAGTTTGCAGCCAGATGGCGCTGTGTGATAATGTCCAAGTATTATTATAAAAAAATAAATGACAGGTATATATTTCCATTGCAGGAGCTTCGACAACCTGCCTCCTCAATTGCTGGACGCTAGACAACACAGTTCAGAGGAAACGGCTATGCAAGGGGACGATCAAGGGGTAGGACTCATGAGTGAGTATCACGTGGTTTTACATTCCCAACTGACCGCCTTTACGCGCTGACCAAATAATAAATGTACAACGTCTTGCGTAAAATTCACAAAAATAGATGATCACACGTTTTTTTTTTTTTTTTTTTATTTCCCTTGATTACGGCATCGGTATCACGCGTGAACCGCTTTCGCTACTACATTTTTTTTGTGTTTATTATTTTCAGATTCTTATGAAAAGAAAAAAGTGTTTTTTTATTGGGGATAAACGAAAGGTCATTTTTCTATGCTCTATTTGACATATGACACGTAACGAATTGAATATTCATAGTTAAGACAGTCAGGACAACGTCTGTCTTAACAGCTACTTATAGTATAAGTGTAAAACATTTGAAATTCAATGTTATCTTATTAGCACAGTTGAATTTTGCTTGCAACAATCTGTCAGTCGTCCAATCGGGGCTGTGGCATTCGAATTTTATTGTGTCTAAGCTGCGGTTGCTTTAGCGTATACCCGATGTCGAACTACCATATTATTAGGTCAGTGCCTCTACGGTAACTTTCTGTCCGCGGTCTTCTGCGTTTTACGTTACTCGTCAAGCCACATGCACCATAATATGTAGCGTACGTAACGCAGGTAATAATACGTTGGTAGATGTACAGCTGATTCAAATTCTCACACTTCCAGAGGAACTAATAATCTGGGAGCCTCCGGAATTCCGCAACAAGTCGTTTATTGCCCACTTGAACGAGATGCCGTGGACTGAATCGCTTTTAACGGAACAAATTGAGAAGACTCTCTATAGAGGCATGCACATGACCTTCTGTAAGAAACGGGACGACACGTGGGGCGTGGTGAGTTGCCTTTTAATATGTAATATTTGATTTTACCTCATCAACACGACTACAATAGTATAAAATTTCTTATCAAATGTTTTTCATTACAAAAAATAGAACTATGTATTTACAAAAACAGAACTTAACCTACCTACTTATAGGTCGAACATGCTGGCAGCATTACATTGTTTTTTTTTCTAATTTTCAGCCAATCCAAATGCAGAACTATCCGAACTTCACGGAACTAATAAACAACGAAACATCAGAAAAGTCCTGCCACTACAAGAGTGTAATATTACCTTCTGTCACAGTTTCAACGGGTAGCTCCAACAAAGTAACTACTGGCAGTCTATACGCCATACTCGTTGTATGTATCACAACCATAGTTGCGCGGTAAAAAAATTATCAAAGTCTATACCGGATTCAATGAGCCAGATTATTTTAGGCAGACAATAATGGTGCCAATTTTGTACGTACGAAATAATTATAATGAACTATTTGACAGGACTAAAAGTCTTGCTATCCCTTTCTCGTGTGCGGGGTTAAATAAGGATGGCAATATTTTTGCCAATGCCAATTTTCTTGTTCACCTGTAAAAGTTAACTTAAATATTTACCCTATTCTGTTGTTCATTGAAAGTAACATATTCATCGTTTTGACAGGACTAAATTTGATTTGACAGCACCAAAATTGAATTTGACAGTTCTAAGCTTAAATTTAATCGAATGTAGACTAATTTATGACAAGAAAATTGGCACCATTATCATGACACCCAATAATCTGGCCCCTGTTTTGTCTGTTGTTTTTCGTTTTATTCTTACTGCGAGAAATGTTTTTTTTTGGTAGCTTACGGTCTATTTGATATAGTATTGTTTTGCCAAATTATGCATCATAATTTGCTAAATGTACAGATATTGTAGTTTTTAATTAAACCGCTACTTTACTATGGTTTGAAACCAAAGCTTAAATGCAGTCTTAAGATGTAGACACGTAGTTCTATTTTAGCCTAAAAATCGAACAGCATATCGTTAAACTGACTTAATTTTGAACTGATAAATTTGCGATTAATGATTTAAATCTCGAATCGATTCTTAGGCGATTACGCGATTTTATATTAAGAACGAGTGAATGTTTTGTGATTTTTGTACTTATGAGTTTTTGCTCATGAAACCTATTATTGTATAGTGCGTCTGTAATACTTCAAGTATTTTTACTGTTTGGTATATTAAAGCATTTGCATGAATATTATTTTGTTACGACTGATATTATTATTCCGATAAATGGATTCCTACATAAATTTAATTCCATTTTATCGTGTGATGCTGTTCTTTAGAAAACTGCATTAATTATAATTATCAATATTATTTTGATTGTTGTTTAAGTTCCAATACATTTGTCAAAATTTCATTTCATAAAATATGAGCCTAATTCCTATTTTTTTTTTTCTGTACTTTAATTCTTACCTATTTTAAACGTGTTAAACGTGTTAAAATAGTTTCTGTCCTAATTGAGATTTTGTTCAACAATGTCGAAGGTACTAAAGTTCCTCTAGTCTCTAATCCTCTAGAGTCTAGAGGATTTGATACATTTAACTTCAATTTAAAATTCACGTATTTCTTTATTCTTCAATACTATATCAGTGGTATCTTAAATTAAGTAACTCTTCAAAATGTATTTTTAAGGAGACACAAATGGAACTTAATTTTTAGCCTATTTTTTGCATTTGCCTATTTCTGTATTAAGGTAAAAATAATAATGTACCCTACAGCATGTCTTCTATTATTATGGTCTCATATTATATGCAAGTGGTTCGAGCAGGTAGGTCTGCCTGCCAAAATTAAATAAAAACGGTAAGATTATGCACTCAATATTGATCCTAAATGGACCAGCATAGAGATCATTTTAGATTAGGCCATAATGTATTTTGGCACACATAACAGTTGTGTAAATGAGCTAATTGAACGAACATACGTTTATCCAGAATTCTGTGAATTATTATTTAAAAATCTGTTTTTTGCTTGTCAAAGTTTTTGTCTGCCAAATTATGGGACACTATTTTATTTATTGCGCTAATGAATGTTTGACAATTAGCTCTCTTAGTAATTATGTTGTAACAATAAATAGGTACATGTTTTTAATGGGCTGTGTGAATAAAACGCTCTTGTAGTTTCGTCTATTTTTGCAGTACCAATGTAGAAAAACCCAATACAATTGGAAGAGTTTATCATTGTCAGTAAAATAATGATAAAGAGAAAATTGCTTGCTTAAAAGAATTCGCATAATATTGTTAAATCAAAGGGGTCAAATAAAATATGGTTTTTTCTTACATATTGTAAAGAAACGTAACTGCAGCAATATTTTTTAGAATACACAGGTGTAACAGACTAATTACACAGACAATAAAATAACAAGACCGCATATTACAAGCTTTACATAGTTTGTGGCCACATGGCGCTGTGATTATATTCAAACATTAACAGCACGGAGTTCTTCAAGAAGGGTGTCATGTGAAGAGATTTTTGAAGGATCAGCAACGAACCGTTGTTTGCGTCCATTGGCTACGGTGACCTCTATCAGATGGGCCGTATGCTTGTTTGACACCTTAGTGGTATAAAAAAATCCAAATAGTCCCCAAAAGTATGTCTGAATTGATCTGTTATGCCCTGTAGAATATTTTTGTAAAATATATTATTACGAATGTAATTGTTTGTAACAATGCGTACACTTAGATAAGTAGGGAAGTGGTTACGAAGAATGGCTATTCTTTGATAAATCTTCTCTTTACTGTAACGAGTCATAATGTTTAGAACAAACCATTGCATTTCTACGATATTTTTGTAATTTATACTATTATCGGTACAGTTGTAGGAATACGCTTAGTAATTAAGTTTTTTTATTTATTTAAAAAGTCAATATAATGTGTTTTATTAATTTTGTTGTTGTTTTTATTTGTATTGATTAAGTAAGACTTGCTGGCTTATCTAAATATATATAACTCAAAGGTGACTGACTGACATAGTGATCTATCAACGCACGGCCCAAACCACTGGACGGATCGGGCTGAAATTTGGCATGCAGGTAGATGTTATGACGTAGGCATCCGCTAAGAAAGCATTTTTGGAAATCACACCCCAAAGGGGGTAAAATAGTGGTTGAAAGTTTGTATGAAAATCCGTCGTTTTTGTGTGTGTGTTAAACGCATGAAAATTAGTATTTGACTTTACAGTTGAAAATAAATAAATACGTAGTTATTGGAAATTCCACCTGTAAGGGAGTAAAATAGGTGATGAGAGTTTTGTATCAAAATCCGTCATTTTTGAAGATTAGCGCATGAATATTGGTATTTGACCTTTCAGTTAAAAATAAATAAGTACGTACATATTTGAGGATTATTAGAAATTTCAACCATGAGGCATAAAATAGGAGATGAAAGTTTCTATGAAAATCCGTCATTTTTATAGTTAAATCCATAAAAATAAAAAAGCTATCATTTAGAATTATAGATATAGGTATATGTTGACTTATTCACTTTACCACGCGTGCGAAGCCGCGGGCATGATATAGTTTTAATATAAAATTAATTTACAGTATTTAGTCTGCCAATCGGGCTCCCACTATAAGCAACGGTGGATGGCGCTCCACATATAACCATAATTTGCGATTTGTTTTGTTGTTATGTTATTGTCCCATATATATTATGTAAATTATTGAATAAATAGCTATCTACCTTATTATATATAAATATAAAAACACATTTCTATAGCCTGTAACATATTCAATTCTTTAAAAAAAAAGTTTCGTGATTTCGTGACTTTAGTTCCGACCTCAATCATTCATGCGCATGTACCTTAAATAATCCATAATCGACCACCACTGAATAAATCTCAATAAAAACTTTCTGGATTTGATCTTCGCTACGCCACGCCGGTCTCCTGACAACGTGTTCCAGAGTCCGCAGCGGTACTGTCTGGTGCCCTGGTCAGGGCTGCAGGTAAGTGGATCCTCATATACATTGGGTGGTACTTTGCCACCGTTATCCTTGGCGAGCCATGTGGGTTGCGTACAAGAACCAGTTGTTACATACCTATCTATAGCATAATGTTAAGTAGTAGGTATATTACAATAAATTACCTCGGAAATTAGTACTAAATTTACCCACGATCATGGACGTCAATATCCCCGCGTGGTGAACGGGATATTTTCATGCCTAATCGTTCATGCCACAAGTCGCGAGCATCATCAGATGCTTTTGATGTGTACATTTTTTCTCTCGCTTTCCTCGGAAATGTATTAGTGGAAGCGGGCGCCATTTTGATTGAACCAATGAGTGTGCGTGGTAGTTGGCTGTCAGATGTCTGATGTTACATATCATATGCGACTACTGTAGCTCAAATATTTTTGTTTACCTATACTTCTCGCGATGTCAATCTACAAGTTCAGATATTTACGTTATGTTACGTCTCTACGGTTTAATTACGTTTTACTCACGCAGCAATTAATAAAGGAGTTCTGTTTTTTCTACATGAGGACGATATTCGTTTAAGCACTTCTATGAAGTCACGAAAGCAATGTAGGAAAGTAATTTGTGCTGAGCGTCACACTGTCTGGATTATCTTTCAATTAACTGGTTCTAATCCTTTCACTTTAGACGCTTTACTCGAGTCAGCTGGAACTGTGCACACTTTATTTAGTGGTTATCGGGATAAATAATCAAAAGCATTTTACATGCTTTTAGCTTTTCACAGGCTACGTAAAAATAACAAAGCGGGTTTTTATTTAACTATACGAGAAAATATTTCAATGTTTATTTGAATATTTGTGTAATATTAACTTCACATAAATAATTTCACGCATCTCTCAATAGACTATACAAAAATAACATTAAAGAAGTTTATGGTACTGTTTTGGACGTTATGAGAATATAATTAAAATGAAATGCAACATTACTAAAGTATGTAATATTCTTTTAGTGCTAATTGAGTCGGTGCCAGAGTCTTCCGCAACTTCTTTGCAGCATTTCGTGCCAATTTGCACAACTTTCGGGTAGAAATCCGTCCAAAACTCGAAAGCTTTGTAATTTATCGTTTCTGGAGTACTCATTGTGAAATTTTGTCTGTCTATTATAAGGTAGCCTGGCTTCTCTTTTTCGAATGGGTCCCACTCTATAATGACTCCAGAATTAGTCGGGTTAGAATACCATGCGAAATTTGACCACATTTTCATAATTACTTCGGATATGCTTTTGTCTCTGTAATCCCATTTACCTAAATCCTCTGGAAGTGCTAGATGAGGCAATCCGAAAGTGAAAATTAAATCAAAATTATGCGGGACACCTATCCAACTTGGGATACCTTCGTTTGCAACATCCGAGAAAGGTTTCAAATCAAATCTGTAGAGGTATACTGGTGCGTGCTTGCTTAAGTGCTGAGCTAATTGGTATGTTGTAGCTCCATGAACTTTATCTGTGTAAAAATCTAAAAATAGTTTCCTTAAAATAGTTTCATTTGTTGTCGGCGGTATAGGCTTGTAGAAAAACGCCACTGCGTCTTGTATATGATGTTGGTTTGTGAAACACGAACTATTGTCTATAGTTATATCAGAAAGTATTATTTCTTCTCTCATCACATCGAACTCCCTTTGACTTATGCCGGAATCTTCACCACCTTTATCAAGGAGAAGGGCATCTTCCATATTGGTATAACCTGTTAGTACAGGTACTGGACTAAAAATGTCGTCCTTAAATAATTTGCTTGGAATATCGGGTAGGAATGCCCCGGTTATGTTGCTGAAGCCAGTGTCTACTACGGGTTTCCATTCAGCCAGCGGACCTCCTATATCGAGAAGAGTTTGAGCGTTTACTCTTCGAAGACAGTCCAGTAACTGATAAGTCGGTTTTCTAAAACAACCGAAAGCACTAGCTACTTTGTCTACTGTAGCTAGTTCCTTCCTGGCTATGTTGACGGTGTCCGGAGAAAGTACATTGCCGCTCATTGCAATAACTTTCTGAAATAATCCGGCAGAATATGCTGACACTAAGTGTAAGCCTACGCTCACAGCTCCTGCATCATGGCCAAATATACAAACGTTCTCTGGATCTCCTCCGAAACTCTCTATGTTGTTTTTTACCCAAGTCAATGCAGCTACTTGATCCATTAAGCCAAAGTTTCCAGTAGCTTCATTGTCCAACGTTGAGAAGAATCCAAATATGTTTAAGCGGTAGGCGACTGAGACGAATATTACCTGGGGAAATAATACATAACATTATGTTCCAGCTAATTTTAATTAAACGCTTGCTCATGATGATTAGGTAATGTTATTATCTTTGTAATGTTATTACTCACATTCAATTAAACCAATTTAATTAAACTTAACTTTAGCCTTGTTATTACAGTAGGTACAGACTGTAGCGATATTATAAATAGGACAGGTACTACCACACTAAAAAACGTATCTCCCAAGACATAAATTTAAATACTAAGAAAAAGGGCTTAGTTAGAAATGTCAGTCCCTCGTTAGTGGGGATTAAAGGTTCAACTCAGCTTAAGATTATCAAAATGCAATCTTAAACGTAGGTGCTAAGGAAACAATGGTGCCCATTCAGTTGTACAAAATTACTAAGCTGAACTAATTTGACAGTACTACAAATATTGCCATCCTTATTTAACCCCACACGTAAGAAAGGGATAGCAAAATTTTTTGTCCTGTCAAATTAATTTAGTTTAGTGATTGTGTACAACAGAATCGACAAATATTTACTTCAAAACGGAAGAAACACTTTATTGACACAAAACAGATTAAACTATTTACAAAAACATATCTTAACCTACCTACTTATAGATAAAAGATCTGACCCAAACCAGAATCATGCGGTAGCGTGCCAAGAATGCTGGCAGCATTGCCACGCTGGATAGCAATGCTGATTCTCTAATACTTTAAAACTAAATCCCTTATTATGCATGTGCCCTTTTGACGATGTCTGGCGTCCTTTATCTTTAACTAGCGGCCCGCCCTGTTTTCGCACGGGTAGACATTTATCAAATATTTGGTTTACCCGTGCGATTCTGGGGCGGGCAGGTAGGCTATATATTATGTAGCCTATGTTACTCAGTGATAGTATAGTTTTCTAACGGTGAAAGCATTTTTTTAATCGGTCCAATAGTTTCGGCACCTATTCAATACAAACATACACACATTTAGAAATACAAATCATTCCTCTTTATAATATTTGTATAGATAACTACATAATTTATGTTGTTTTTCTAAGAAAATAATGTTGTATGATTTCTCCATTAATTTACCTTTTGCTTCAATACTACTTGGAATGGATTGAGGTTGTTCGGACTGCCTCGTACGAAGTTCCCACCGTGGAACCACACTAATGTAGGGTAACCTTCCACCTTGAAATCTGAAAAGGTAATGGTTGGTATACAAATTATGACCCTTCTTACTTAGTTAGCTCTTATTTTGATGATGTGGGAAATTTTAGCCACGCTAATCAGGTAGAAAAGAAAAGAAAAATTAGTTTAGGGTGATTAGTAAATTTGCATAAAAAAAAAAACATATTCACGGTGTTCAGATTTTATCCTTTACTTGTGCTGTAAGACACTGCTTCCTGCCAAATTTCATGGTTCTAGTCTAGGTTAACGGGCAGTACCCTGTATGTTTTGATGAGTTTAGCGTGCACACGAGTTATCACTTTGAAGTGAACACAAGTACCTAATCCAAATAGTGTCTATTTTAAGTCCTAAACTCAAACTCAACTCAAACTCAAAAAGATCTTTATTTGACTATACTTCACAGGCAAGCACTTTCAAATCGTCAGAATCTACCACCGGATTCGGAAGGTCGGTTTTGCTGAGAAGAATCCGGCAAGAAACTCAGCAATTACTCTTTGAAAAACCAAAAGAATTACATAAAGTTTACATTTCAAATACTAACTTAACATGGATACCTATTTCTCAAGATAATATATAAAAACAATTGATAACACTAAAGTACACAGCCTAGTATATTGAAATAAATAACAAATGATTTACATGTTTGTACATATTCTTTTAGTATATATGTTTTAGTATATATGTTTTTCGCGTTTAATAATGGAACTGAATTCCATAATGTATCACATCTTGTCCGCGTCTAATTGACTGACATTTTCTCGCGTAAAAAAGATGTGCTTCCTCAAGCCTGTCGGACTTAATTTTAGCAGAATAACTTGCGGCTACGTATTCGTCTCGCCTTCGTCTGTTTTCGTATGAGAAAATGAACAGCGCTGCGACGGTGAAAAATGGAACTTAAAATTTGTATGAACATTTTGACATTTGAGTAATGTTTTCGATCGACCTTAAAATAATAATAAGACTCTTAATTTTAATAAGTCCTCGACCAATTTCAATCTGATTTCAATATTCTACGCAACAAGTTATCGAGTAATCCGAGTAGTAGGTACTTAGTAGGTACTAGCTAGTTTAAAAATACGTAGACAGGTAACAAGACTTATTAAAAATATTAGGTCCTTACATATGAAATTGGCGTTTTTCGTACTGGCCACTTTAATCACGATTTTCTCCTCTTTGGTAAGGAATTCCAAATTCAAATTTGTACAGCTATAGACTCATGTATTTGTGCTTCGATGATCGTCATTCATTTGTTTTTTTTCTTCTGTTTTTTTCTGTTTGCGTCACTCATTTTACAAAATGGAAAACCTTAAATATCGCATTATTTACGAGTACGAGTTCCGCCGTGGCACTAGTGCTGCGGAAACAACTCGAAGGGTGAATGATGTGTATGGCGGTCGTGTTGCAAAAGAAAACACAGTTCGTTTTTGGTTCCAACGTTTTCGTTCTGGAAATTTCGACCTGCAGAACAAGCCCCGTGGACGGCCTGAGACTCAAGTTGATAATGAAGAGTTGAAGGCTATTGTGGAAGCGGATCCATCGCAAACCACGTCCGAGTTAGCTGCAGGCTGCAATGTTAGTGATAAAACTGTTTTAATTCACTTGAAGCAAATTGGGAAGATTAAAAAGCTTGAAAGGTGGGTACCTCACGAATTGACTGAAACAAACCGGCAAACGCGCGTCGACTGCTGCGTTACATTACTAAACCGGCACAATAATGAAGGTATTTTAAACCGAATCATTACCTGTGATGAAAAATGGGTTCTTTACGATAATCGGAAGCGCTCAGCGCAATGGTTAGATCCTGGCCAGCCAGCCAAATCCTGCCCCAAGCGAAAATTAACCCCAAAAAAGTTACTTGTAAGCGTTTGGTGGACTAGTGCCGGTATTGTTCATTACAGTTTTTTCAAATCTGGCCAGACTATTACGGCTGATGTCTATTGTCAGGAATTGCAAACCATGATGGAAAAGCTAGCGGCTAAACAACCTAGGCTGGTCAATCGCTCCACGCCACTGCTGCTTCACGACAACGCTAGACCACACACTGCGCTACAGACGGCTACTAAATTAGAAGAGCTTCAATTGGAAAGTCTAAGACATCCTCCGTACTCCCCGGACCTTGCTCCAACAGATTACCATTTTTTTCGAAATTTGGATAACTTCTTGCAAGGGAAAAAATTCAACTCCGATGGGGCAGTCCAAATCGCCTTCAAAGATTTTATTGATTCCCGTCCGACTGGTTTTTTTAGTAAAGGGATCAATGAACTACCTATGAGATGGCAAAAGTGCATAGAAAATAATGGTTCATACTTTGATTAATTAAATATATTATATTAAAAAATATTCGACTTTTTGTTCCTCCCATACAAAACGCCAATTTCATATGTAAGGACCTAATATTTAAGAACTTTGAAATCGACGGGCATATCTATATGATTGGTGATGAGTGTGGAAGTAGCAAAAGAGGTGTGCCACGATGATATTTGTGTAAAAAGGTTTAACTTATAATATCATTGGTGTGCCACCTAAAGATTTAAATGACTCTATACTCTCTGCATACTTAATACATAATTTGCATTTCATCACGCCGAGTCCCTTTCAGTACCCTGATACAGCATGATGACTTGCAAATATGTAAAAACTAAATGTACACCTAACCTACTGATTCATAACCGCGTGAATCATTACACAATCAACAAAGACCTACAGTAAAACAAAGCAGTCATGAATCATAATTTATAACGATTCTTTGAATGTTGGCTGGAAATAATTTTGGTCACGATTCAGATTAGGGTTAGGTCAAACTGTGTCAAAGTGTGCAAAGAAGGCGACTATTGGCACGGAATACTTGCATTAATTACTTGGACACTCTAATTCTAGTGTGTATTTACCTTTATTTAGTTTTACTATGGAATTAACGCTTATTTGGCTTATAACGAAGTCATATATGACCATAAATCTATACTATGTCGATAAAGTGAACTGTATTGGTTTATTTCATCCTTCATATTTCATCTTATTAAGTCTCTATGTAGGAACTACGTCATTTGTTTATGACTACGTCAGAAGTAACGGGCAAAGCTAGATTTCAACAATTGTATTCGATATTAAGGCTAAACGTATTTTAATGAAGATATAGGTACTTCGATTTGAGCGTACCATATTTTTATCCAGATATATAAAATACACATCTAAATTATTGCATATGAAACTTAATTGAGTAATTATAGCAATGTTTATTCATAGCTAAAATAAAATATTTTATATATTTCCCCGTGGCTAAGCATACAATATAAAGTGCAGTATTATGAACAGTCGTTAAACTAATAAGTAACTTTACAACGTTACCTATACTTATAGCTTGGGGCACGTGGGTGATAAAACCATAATTTTCTGATTAGAAAAACAGGTCAAGGAAATTGAGAAAGGTTTTTGCAAAACTAGGTGCGACTTGCGGCTTTGCTCGCTATTTCCTTTCATAGTCCTTTTTACCGAATACATTTTGACTAATATAAGTAAACTCTAGTTGAATAGTACCTATATCGAAATGGAAATATTTATTTTGTATAAATTTATTGTGTAATTTTTTTACAAACAAGTTGTTGGAGCACTCTTTTAACTCTTACCTATATGAGTTCAAATTAATAAAACTCATTCCTAATTTTTAAACGATTCCCGAATTATTATTGTATGGATCAAACAGACAGACTTTTTTTTATACCACTATGGTGGCAAACAAGCATACGGCCCACCTGATGGTAAGCGGTCACCGTAGCCTATGGACGCTTGCAACACCAGGGGTATCATTCGCGCGTTGCCCACCCTAAGACTGACAAATAAATTTTGAAATTGTTTTTTTTTGTTGTCATGATCGTATTTACTTTCATATGAATAAAGTAAAAAAAATAGTAAAATTAAATAAAGTAAATAACTATTATTTTGAGACTACACATGGATAGATTTTATATATTTGTATACATAAAAAAAACTTATAATCAGTTCACTGGTTCCAGTATTCAGCCCTACAAATAATTAAACAGATGTTATAAATAATAGGTATATATAAGTATATTAAATAGTTATGTTAAAGTACCTTACGTATGATATAAAACTTGATACTACAAAAATAATAAATATGCTACAGAATAAAATTTAGAATTTTTATTGCTTCCGTCAGGGTCATTTTGGTAATTAAATTAAGTATTGGAAATCGGAAAATGCTCCGCCCCAGGGGCACATGCCAAAGCAATTATGTAGCTTATTGGTGTGCGACAAAGACCCAAATTTGTGTACATGTTCTTAGGTATTTTCTCTTCTGGAAAGTTGTTAAGATAAATATTACACGTAATATTGAATTGATTCAGGTTTTACTTTGCGGAGATTCATATTTATAGAATACAAAATATATTATAATTTAAGCGGACAAAGCAAATTATAATATATTTTGTATTCTATATTACACGTAAGATTAATTAACTAGCCGAGGGTGATTTAGCGCTTAGCGGTCCTAACGTCCTGTAATTTACCTTAGATACAATTTTTGGACTTTATCATAATACAAATAGGTCTTAGATTATGATGTATAACTTTTTTATTACGTGCACAATTGAAGAAAATTCTATACATATATTTTATGCAGAGGTGTGGATGAATGTTTTTGTTATTAAATTGACAAGTACTTTATTATACATAGGTATATATTTGCTGTTAAATATAATACATGTAGTTGATAAGCAAATTTCTTTTGAGCAATAAATATGCGAACATTAGTTCCGCGTATCAGTATTGATACCTAATATATAGCATTAATTATGTGATTACACGGAATTACATCTGTGTTCCGTTTCACCGATTTCATTCGCAAAACATTTATTGTTTCCAAATAAAAGAAAATAAATCAAACCTTTTAAAAAGAACAGATTAGCAAACCACGCAAATTACAATTTGATTTATTAATGTAATTTATGCCGCGTTCAAGCAATGTTTTACAAGGATGCCGTGTTACGTTACATAAGCGACAAGCGCATAAATATTTTTCATAAATTAATTTGCAGTGAAGCGCAGAATAAATTCGAGTGTTATAGAATCTTATGGAAATAAGAATACGTTAGATCATTGCTTCGAACAATTCAACTAAAGGAAATTACCTACTTAAGTGAATCCGTCGAAATGAATACGAAGAAAGTATATATATATATATATATATGTTCATCCCTTGATATTTTCTGTGTACCCCGCATTGAGTGGCGGTCGCCGATTGATTCGATCACTGATATAGCATGAATAGGGTTAAAAAAGTATAGAGAGGGACTTTTTTGCGTTAAAAGTTTTTTTTTTAAATGTGATGATTATTGCGAATATTTGATTCCTAAAACCGGACGCGTGTATAGGATAAGGAATATGTGAATTCCCAAAATAGTAGGCATCCATTTTTATTTTGGAATATGTTTGGTTTTTTTTTAAAGACGATCTGACTTGTTAACTTTTTTGATGTCGACAAAAATATTGTTTTGTAACTTTAACAGAAATTATTTTGTGATTGACATCAATACATCTGACGATAATGTTACTGGTAGCCGAGTGTAGATGGCCGATATATGAGAAAAACTTTTACTGGAAGTCATTATCAACGCAATAGAACCCAAAACGATTATTGTCTTTTTTTGCCTGTTTTTTGAAATCACACATTTGTATTCAGTTCTCACTATGTAAGCTTGACTTAAAATTTAGAGATTTATTGCAATCAGATCATAAATAAGAAGATATGTACGTTTAAAAACATGCTTTATTAGCTTTATAAGTGAGTTCATGTCAGACGAGACCGCTGGTCTAGTGGTTAGTTAGTAAACCTGACTGCTAAGCTAGAGGTCGCGGGTCCGATTCTCGCCGGGGCAAACATTTATGAGACAAACATATTTGCCTTGCGTCTGGGTGTTTGTTATGTATTATAAATATGTATTTACAAAAAACAAAGTATAAGAATATTGTAATGCCTACTGGTTCCCATAGTACAAGCTTTGCTTAGTTTGGGGCCAGATGGCGCTAGGCATACCAAGTCGCGGGCGCGACTAGAATAAAATAAAAGCTTTGGAACAACGTAGACTTCTACTCCACACTCGGGAGCATTGTAATATGGTCACATCTATCTGACGGATGGATGCGTCAAATCATCTCTAGCTGAAAATTCCCGGACAGGTGTCAATTTACGATAATTCAGTCCACTTTAAGAGAATTATGGTTTTCATCCGAAAAGGTCTCTTAACTGTTTCCCAAAATCGTAACTTTTAACGCTATTATAATAAAAATCTTTCTAAGCAACCGTTTGCCGGAGACAATGCGTAGTTTGTATTTCGCATCCAGTTGGCAACTATAAGTACCTTCAAAAAACAGTGTGGCTTGGTTACGTAAAAGGAATTTATTGTCTTATAAAACTAGTTGCTGAAGATGATATTCTTGTCAACACGGTGTAGTGTTTGGTGTCTACCTGCTCGAATATCCAATTTGAAGAATCATTATAAGACTCGTCTTTTCAATAAGACATATAAGCTTTGCGATAGTTGGCAAACAATCAGATTACCAAATTTCAAATATGTATAGGTTTATCTATGAGGTTTATGGACACTTTTGAAATACAATTTATAGGTAGTATTTTTTATTTTTATTTTAACACCACTAAGGTGCCACTCAAGCATACGGCCCAGCTGAAAGTACGCAGTCACGGTAGCCTATAGCCGCTAGCAATACCAGGGATATCACTAACGCGCTGCCAGTCCTTTTTGGTGATGAGGACTCACTGTGCTAGCAGCATTACTGCTAGCGCAGCGTATCCTCGTGGAGCACTGGCAACCTTACTCACCGCAGAAACACAACACTACATCAAAGTGGTGTTATTTCACTGCGGTCTTCTGTAAAGCGAAGGTACAGTTCCCAGTCGGGCGGCTCCAATATTAATGGGAAATTCGCCCTACCTCTCTTTTTTAGCTCATGGTATGATTAATCACTGTACTTAAGCTTAGAAAAGCTCCGAGGCACGGAAGACGTGACAAAACTCTTTGGGAGACAGGCAGTCGTCTATCCAACTACTAGAAACTTTAAATTAACTGGTTCACTTCGCAAAAAGATATATTAGATGTATACGCAAAATTTACAATTAATATATTTGACAATATGAGTTTATTTGTATATTTGTTACGCTGCTCAACCGATCATCATGAAATTTAGCACACACATTATCAGTGGTCGTAAGCCCTCTTTTTGTCTCTACAAATTAAATCTATTCCTATCGATTTTCACGTTATAAATACAACATAATTAAGTACATGCTATTCTCATGTTGCTGCTAGTTCGAAGCATAGTTACTGAATATTTAATCATACGACACGAGGTCGTTTGAATTGTATTAATTATTGTACATTTCCGTCTTCATATCTAGAAAACGGTTTCTAGTTACAAGTATTATAATAATAATAATAATAATAATAATGCTTGGACATTATCACACAGCGCCAACTGGCCCCAAACTAAGCAAAGCTTGTACTATGGGAACCAGTAGCCGATATAATACTTATATACTACTTTTTTTTCGTAAATACATACTTATAATACATACCAAACGCCCAGACGCAAGACAAACATATTTGTCACATAAATGTTTGCCCCGGCGGGAATCGAACCCGCGACCTCTAGCGTAGCAGTCAGGAGTACTAACCCTAGACCAGCGGTCTCGTCGATTATAACCACATTCAACATTTTCTTTATATTGGTTAGGAACTTTTTCAAATGCTTCACCGATTAAAATTTTAGTTAACTGGAGCCATATTCAAGCAAATCATGCAAACTAAAAAGTTTAGATTAGAAAGGGCACAACATTCGTCGAAAAATAACAACAATTGCTTGCATTGCATGCAAAATGAGGCCGATCTAATCAGACCTATGGAATGAATGCTAATTATGCAATGGAACTCGAAGTGGACGGGTCCGCTTATACTGGACAATGTCGGAAAAGTATTTTCGTGATTGCCGCACTATGTTAGCTTTTCAGTTCTGTAATCTTACTCACGACATTTTTAAGTCTAAAAAACTGCAGGTTATAATGAAGTCTACTATACATAAACTTTTACTTTTAAGTCCTTACTTTACTTACTTACAAGTTTAATGATATAGTTAAATACAATTTACAATTGACTATGTACTACAAACAAACTAAGTATCACTAATTTCATTGGAATCGGTATAATTTTATAAGACAAATATAGGGGATTCGACTTCGATTTCAGATCATTTACACAGCTGAATTACATTTTAATAATATTCAGACCGCTTAATTTTCATACATAAATAATATTACTCGTAATAATTGGCGAATAAATAGAAATAAAACCGGCCAAGTGCGAGTCGGACTCGCGCACCGAGGGTTCCGTACACACTTGTAGGTAAGGTTAAAAGTAAGAGAAATTCAAATGAGGTCATTAATCGTCGGTGACTCTCAACAGCGCGAATGTAGAAGTGTGGAAGTCAAGAAGGGCACTTTGCACTCTCAGTCGACCCCAAAAGGAGTTGATTTGATGAAAATGCTAATCGAAATAGACATTATTTCCAGTGATGTTATTAAGGCCATATAATTTTACTCTAATGCTCAGTTTTATACGATGCGCATATGTAAATCTTGCTGAGTTTCGCTTTATTACTACCCCACCTGTCTGAATTCATAAATTATGTGATAATAAAATAGGTACCTATTGAAGTAAATTTCATATGACAGTAATTGGTCCGTATAATATTAATGTGTGGGCATTATCAAACAGCGCCACATGGTCCCAAAATCAGTTACACAAGTACAAACTGAACAAAAATAATGTATACGCTATGGAATTTACGGGAAAAAAATATCTTCACAACACACTGCAATATTTGGTTATTATGTCAAGATGCGACCAGAAAGGTACTATTGAAAATTTAGGGCGTTAATAGGAGTAAGCTCGAAGCCCAAATATTAAACCAGTATATTATCTACTCAAAGATTAACTTACGCAGTATGTTATTTACTCTGAGATTATACTGTCAAGTGAGACAGTCCAGTTTCAATTTCTTGGTCCGTAGCAATGAGGTTTTCACAATCCTTTCGGAAAGACATTAAAAATATTATAAGAGGGTTTTTCCTCAAATATCAGTATTGAAAGTAGGTATGTTTTGCCCATACCTCAAAGACCTCAAACCTACAAAAAGACCCAAACTAAACTTATTTGGCGGGACTAAAAATATTGCCATCCTTATTTAACCACGCACATGAAAAGAGATAGCAAGACTTTTTAGTCATGTCAAATTCCTTTAGTTTCATGATTTAGTACAACAATATTGAAACCGATATATCGTGTATATAATAATATATCGTGTCTGAGAATAAATTTAAATTAGGAACATCAAACATCTCTGGGCCGTTAAGAAGACAATGCCGTTGAGCTGATGCCCTGAAGTGAGGTCCATCACGGCTGTTGTGTAACACGTGGATTCTATTTTATTAACCTTCGAGAATAATAACTCATTTGTGAATTATTTGTCCGTATAAATTAAAACCTTGGATAAGAGTTCAGCCCTACGTGACAGGGCTGTCAAGCGAAACATATTAGTAATTTGAATAAACCACGCATACATAATTACTTTTGGCGTTATTTGTGCGAGGAGTTTGGACGCTATTTGTTTTTTCGTTAACTACCTTCATATTTGAATATTTTTGGATATATGCCATGTAAAGTGTCAGAATATAAATAGTTGCATACAAAATTTTGATTGGAATGTGCCTTAAAGTTTATATTTTTAATTCATTTATATATTTTGTAAAGAATATAATACAAGTCTCCATTATTAGTTAAGGCTAAGACGATTGGAATGCTATCGAAATTTCAGATAGCCATTCAATGATAAATCATTCAATATTTATGAGTGGGATGATTAGATTTCGAAGTCTCTCTGTCTTATTTAACCGCTTTATGAAGAAATAATTCGATAGCTCATAATTTTCCATATAAAAAATGTATTGATATCAAGTCAAACAAAAAATACTTCTCAAATAATAACAACTGAAAGATAGAAAGAACATTTATTCATAACAACACAAACATATACGAAAGAGCATAGAAGAAGAACGTAGTGTCGTTATGAAACGGTCCCAACTCAGCGTTTGCTAGTAGTATGTCCTATGACGGACAACTAGCGCTGATCTTCCGTTCGTTGGAACCGTCACTTGTGTCATATATAATTTTCACAGCAGGAAGGAAACAATTAAATAAAAATTGGTGACATACATAATATATTAGAGCTTAATTAACAGTGGTTCATAGCCTGTAATACATCCCCCAGTAACGAAGCTTTTACCCTTGGTTAAATAATGTTCCGACAGTTTTTCTAAACGTACGAGCTCAGAGTAGATAAGGTACGAGGTAACAAATTACAATGCGAGTAGAGCGGACTACGCAAAATAATTAATTTATTACTTAACACTATCCTCCCATGAGGTGCGAGTGGGTACCGCGTGAAGGGGCGAGTTGGAACCTTTGTGGTTATATAGGATCATGCATTCCGACTTTAACATTATCAACCATGAATGTAGAACGAGATCGCTTGTTGTTTTGTTTTGACAATGATGTAGATTCTGTTGTAAAATCGCTTAACTAATCTGTAAAATACAGGACTAAGACTCTTGCTATTCCTTTCTCATGTGCGGGGTTGAAAAGGATGGCAATACTTCTAGCTCTGTCAAATAAGTTTAGTTTAATGATTTGGTACCTGGTATATCTGGTAACGGTCGTTAGCCAAAATCTATAGAAATAAATGTAATTGAAGTGTCTGTTTGTAGTGTGAAAATAACAAGTATTTACTAAATGCATTTATGGCTTTTTATATTTTAGCTGATGATATAATGGGTAACTGTTATTTTGGAATAAGCGAATGCTTATAATGGGTTCCGCGAAAAATAAATGAAACCCATAAAGTTGTGGACAAAATCCGATACCACGTTTACGTGTTCGCAGGCACTAGTAGTATTTTCACAAGAGAGAGGTTACATAACCAAGCCCCTCCGTCATCACTGTTTTAAAAAGGAACAAAGTAATAAAGTCGATCAATGTAGGCGGAAAAGCAGAACAACAAAGGAGTAATTTTCCTCACAATTTGTGGTGATTGTGATTCTAGCTCGCAAGTGGTTGATTCAGTTCGCTTTTAAATCTATTAAGATAATTCCTTTCCTTTGAAATATTTGTACTGTTAGCTCGGCGTAATTTTACCTTTAAGAAATTTGTCGGACAAAAGGAAAATAATTTAAGGAAATATTTTTCATTAAATTGAGAGAAGAAACCTTGTTATTTTGTATCATGTTCCAGGCAAGTAGGTGCCTCAGAGCGTTAAGGTATCCACAAAGGTTTTTTATCCCCTTAGTCTTTGAAAAGGTTCGAAGTTTTTATGGAAACATGCAATTTTTTAGTTGCAAACACGAAGCTTGGTAGGTAGTTACATAAAATAATATATCTTCACGCCTTCCCACAAGGGTCCCCGTAAAGGTAGAACAGAGGTGCAACACCCACTTTTCACTGAAGATTATTTGGTGCCAACGTGACAGATGCTGAGCTCGCCACCGTGTTATAGGCACAGACCTAGATTTTTTTTCGCTACGCTTATATCTATGGTTTTAGGCATGAATATTCGCCCTTATTTAACTGTACAAATATTGGTGTCAACGGCGAAACTATAGGGGAGCAAACGTAAGGGTGGAATACCAAGCCACATACTAACCAATAGAAAATGCCTTTCTTATCAGATTTGTTTGGGGAAACTTGTGTTTCCAAAAGTGGGTTAACGACTTATAACTCCACTTTTTTCTGCTCCTCCATCGGTTACGACCATATTCACGGACAGCTTACAATAACAATATAGATTTTATACTTTTAAAATCGATTACAATCCTAACCTACAATCTTTTGACTCTTCTAAAAGAACTCCCTCGTTTGGAAATACCCCGTTGCATCACACAATATCATCATAAGGCCTTTTACATCTATAAAAAATGATCAAGCAGTATCAAGCATTACGGCACATGGCTTCAATGGCGATACGAGATCCACAGACACGGCCGCAGGTTCCGCATACGTTAGTGCACCCAAAGTCTGACTAATCTGAGGTAAGTGGGGGGCTTTTTTTTAACCACTAGGGTGGCACACAATCATACGGCCCACAATACCAGGGATATCACTAATGAGTTGCCAAGCCTGTTGTTGATGAGGACTCACTTTGCTTGCACCATTACTACTAGCGCAGCGTATCCTCGTGGAGCACTGGCAGTGGCAACCTTACTTGCCGCAGAAACACAACACTATATCCGAAGTAGATTTATTTGACTGCGGTATTCTGTAAGGTGGAGGTACAGTCCCTAGCCGGGCGGCTCCGATTGTAATGGGAAATCCCACGGGACATCACAAGTCGTCCTACCTCTCTTTAAGGGCTGCTGTTACACGCATGTCTATATGCGTCTTATTGCCAGTGCTTTTAGCCAGGCTTCGTCATGTACAGTTATGCTTTCATTAACAGCCTTCGGCCATAGGTCACGGTTCTCAGCCAAACGTTCCCAGAGTATGTACAGATATAATCACGTATCACCATAATACGGTCGTAAAAAATGCAAAGATTTGTACTATGGGACAGCGGATGCAATGCTTACTTTCCGCGAAGGGAAGCTCCTTTGAGACCGCATCATACCAAACAGTTACTACTAATGCTATAACAAGTCAAGAAAAGTAAACAAAGCTACAAACGCTATGATCGATTTACTGGATGTATCGATTATTAGTAACAAGGATCATCTCGCGTATAAAGTTATCAAACGCTAAGATATCGAAAAGATGGATGATTGGATTACTCGAATGAGGAACGGTTTCCTCTCGAATTTGTTTGAGAATTTAATATTTAATTTATTAGGTCCTTACATATGAAATTGGCGTTTTTCGTACTGGCCACTTTAATCACGAATTTCTCCTCTTTGGTAAGGAATTCCAAATTCAAATTTGTACAGCTATAGACTCATGTATTTGTGCTTCGATGATCGTCATTCATTTGTTTTTTTTCTTCTGTTTTTTTCTGTTTGCGTCACTCATTTTACAAAATGGAAAACCTTAAATATCGCATTATTTACGAGTACGAGTTCCGCCGTGGCACTAGTGCTGCGGAAACAACTCGAAGGGTGAATGATGTGTATGGCGGTCGTGTTGCAAAAGAAAACACAGTTCGTTTTTGGTTCCAACGTTTTCGTTCTGGAAATTTCGACCTGCAGAACAAGCCCCGTGGACGGCCTGAGACTCAAGTTGATAATGAAGAGTTGAAGGCTATTGTGGAAGCGGATCCATCGCAAACCACGTCCGAGTTAGCTGCAGGCTGCAATGTTAGTGATAAAACTGTTTTAATTCACTTGAAGCAAATTGGGAAGATTAAAAAGCTTGAAAGGTGGGTACCTCACGAATTGACTGAAACAAACCGGCAAACGCGCGTCGACTGCTGCGTTACATTACTAAACCGGCACAATAATGAAGGTATTTTAAACCGAATCATTACCTGTGATGAAAAATGGGTTCTTTACGATAATCGGAAGCGCTCAGCGCAATGGTTAGATCCTGGCCAGCCAGCCAAATCCTGCCCCAAGCGAAAATTAACCCCAAAAAAGTTACTTGTAAGCGTTTGGTGGACTAGTGCCGGTATTGTTCATTACAGTTTTTTCAAATCTGGCCAGACTATTACGGCTGATGTCTATTGTCAGGAATTGCAAACCATGATGGAAAAGCTAGCGGCTAAACAACCTAGGCTGGTCAATCGCTCCACGCCACTGCTGCTTCACGACAACGCTAGACCACACACTGCGCTACAGACGGCTACTAAATTAGAAGAGCTTCAATTGGAAAGTCTAAGACATCCTCCGTACTCCCCGGACCTTGCTCCAACAGATTACCATTTTTTTCGAAATTTGGATAACTTCTTGCAAGGGAAAAAATTCAACTCCGATGGGGCAGTCCAAATCGCCTTCAAAGATTTTATTGATTCCCGTCCGACTGGTTTTTTTAGTAAAGGGATCAATGAACTACCTATGAGATGGCAAAAGTGCATAGAAAATAATGGTTCATACTTTGATTAATTAAATATATTATATTAAAAAATATTCGACTTTTTGTTCCTCCCATACAAAACGCCAATTTCATATGTAATTTCCAGTTCAATAATTACCTACATAAATAATATACACAATGGTTTATTATAAGTCTTTAAGGAAATACATATTTTGTCTTCATATGATATTTGTTGATATTTCTTCGGCAATTTAATGTATTTTCTGGAATAACTAACTATGTATATTTCGTTATAAAACTGACAACATTGTGTACAACGCTTCTTTAGCCTTTTGAAAGCATTTAACAAAGTCGGAACACACAACACCCAAAGAGAATTGTTACATTATTTTGTTCAGCCTTCAAACCAAATACATTACATACGAAGACAAAAGCCGGCTGTTTTTCTCCTCGCCTGAAAACTAATAGCCACTTCTTTGTCTCAGTCAAATAAAGGAAGAGCGGTGACATTTGCTAATTTACTTTACACATGGGGACTTACACACACCCTGTGTATGTAAAGTATATATTTTGAATTAACTAAAGTCTCTGTACCTTACAAGGCGAGACTTAAGTGCTTTACTCGAGTGTTTTTACCCGACTACGGCGTATAAGGAAGGGTTATGATCTTTGCAGTCTTTATGTTAGCATTTAGGTACGTGTGTTCTTCCGTAGCACCTAAACTGTTCATCCGATTTTTTTTATCAATAAGGTGTAAATCGATTCGTTATTATGGCCCGCGTAACATAAGCTACATTTAATCTGATTTCAACAATTATGAGGAGTTTAACAGATTTCAGCCCTTTTTCTTAGCGTGGACTATTTTTATTCCGCACTGGAGTAACAGATTTTCAACTTTTTACTTGTTAAAGTAAACAAAATAGTCAGTCTTGGAAAGGTATTCAAATATCAAAGAAATATTTTAGTTCCAGTTGATCTTTCGAACACAAGCTCTTGCTCGCTTTGTTCGAACAAAACTTTTTTAAAAGATTAAATGTGCAGCCTAATAATAAATGTATGTTTAAATTTCGGTTGGAATTAGGTCTCACACAAGAACCTACCTAATACATTAAAACCAAAATGAGTGAAGTACCTACAACAAATTTGAATAAGCGTTCTATCATATACATAGTTTGAAATGTTGCCAAATAATTTACCAGTTGTTTTGATAAATGATAAACGTTTTAGATTTGTATGATAAAATACTGTTTTACGAAATCATTAAACCAAACGAATTTTACAGGACTAAAAGTCTTGCTATCCCTTTCTCATGCGCGGTGTTAAATAAGGATGGCATTATTTTTAGTCCTATCAAATTAGTTTAGTGATTTTCTACAACGGAATCGACACCAATATTAACAAACTCGATTCAATTTGGAACAATTACAATTTCATAATTTGATATGAGATGAGATTATTTTTTTCGAGATACTTTTTTTTTGGTTTGGGTCATTTCCAATGATAGTATTAAGCTGCACTTACCATCAGGCACATATACGTTTAAATAAAGGCAGTCCTCCGAGTAATCCTTTTTCCTCGGCTCCTCCATTTGAGATTCCAGTAACTTCATAAACAGCTCATCATGCTTACTCAGCGGGTTTTGCACATCCTCTTTCTTCGGATCACTCTGCATGCAGTCAGGGGCGAACTCTGTAGCATTTTTCACTCCTTGCCACTGTGGCAAATCAGTGAATTCAGGAGGCAGAAATCGCCTAAAATCTGTCGGCGGCTGTGCGTACGGTATTCCCACATAAGCCGCAATCCTTTTCGTCCGAAACCTTGTAATGTACATTCCTGCTACAGTCCCTTGATTCGAAAGGGTTATCTGACGAGGCTCTCTCGCCGAAAGAACAAAGCTCGTTCCCAATAGTAACACAACCACACGAAACATTTTTACCAAATTGGAATTATGGAATTTCAAATTCGGAACGATTCATTCCAGTTTTAAATTCAAAATCGTTCGTTTATTTTTCAATTTAACGGTCATTTTTAAAATTGTTCGGTCTGTCTCCAAGGCGGTATCGGTGGGCGTTCGAGCTGGAAGGTGGTGCGTTACTGTTTCTCGTGTAGACTTCGGCTCGTAAACAGTGGGGCTGTCCGTCGTTATAGCGACCAAGGAATTGCTTACGTGTACTTGTGGAGTAGAAGTGGCATATTTTTTTCTTACTTTGAATATTTATGTTCAAATATTATGTCGACACTTGTTTTTAAAAGTTGGTGGGATTCAAAGTTCATTGTGAAGAAATGTTGTATAGAAAAGAATACCCTTTTCTCTTCTTTCGTCCGCATCTCGAAGTTGCACTAAGTTTACGAAGTGCAGTTTCAGAGATATATTTGAAATCTCTATGACCTGTACCTTATTTTGTCAGCTCTTAGTGCTTCGTTTAATGTTTCGGATAGATTAGCGGGATGACATTGTATTCCTTCATTAGTGTAAAGTTGTAGTTTCTTGTGACATAAAATCCTCATTTACCTTGGAGCACTATTCAGATCAGATTTTTTCATTTTTCTTTGTACTTGTTTTTTATAAAATTGTGTTCTGTTTTTTGTGCTTAATAAATAAATAAATTAACTTTTAATGTTTTATTAGAATTACGTCCTTACCTTTTTTATATCACTAAGGTGGTAAACAAACATACTGCCCGCCTCATCAGCCGCTTACCATCGTAAGCTACCGCAACCTATGGACGCTTGCAACATCAGGGGTATCACTCGAGCGTTGCCGACCCTGAAGCTTGCTTTTAAGTTAACATCTCAGATAGGCACATAGAAAATTTGATCTAGATTGTTAGACCTTGGCCTTCCATGGTCTCTTCTTCCACTCACATTAGCATCATATGCTTATGCTCATAAGGTTTCAAACCACATCACTGAAAACTGCATGGCTTTACGAAACATTGCCATGTCTAAACATTTATAAGAACACCAAAATAGTTGGCAGTAAGCTTGCGACGACTGATCGCGTGACGGTAGGCAAAGCTTGGAGCCATTGCATTCTGCCTTTGTTTTTGTATTCATCTCCCCCTTTGTAGGTCATTGCTGTGGAAAGATCGATATTTACATGAAGTGCCTGTTATGATGTTCTGTAAAAGCTTTTTTCTTATAGGTACTTCGATATTAAACCTAATACAGAATGGCATTTAGTGACGGCAAAGCGCGAGTGACACCCCTGGTATTGCAAGCGTCTATAGGCTACGGTGACCGCTTACCCTCAGGTGGGCTTTATGCTTGTTTGCCACCTTAGTGGTGTTACCGTTACAGAACCCTTTTTTCGTTTTAATTACATCCTAGTCATAATTTTTATCTATTCATTGATCTAAACATTGTTATTGATGAAATCCATCTGAAGAAAAAATATACACTTTTTTCGGTCCTAAAACAAGCCATCCATATTGCGAAAGCAATAACGGTTTGATATAAAAAAGCTGTTTTTGCTGCGGCGCCCCGTACACAATGTGTTATGGACGCACAAATAAAAATTGTGATCGTTATTAAATTCATCTGAAACGAAGCTTACAAGCGGGTCAGCCTTTGGACCACGTGATTTGGCTTTGCCATATATCTGGAACCTCAGTCTGGGAATCCAGACAGTCCCGACTAGCGAGATGTACGTGTGAACTCATTTGTAGTCAAAAAAGGTACCTACCCAGGTACCCAGGTCAAAATTCCACGTCTCTAATACTAGCCGTTTAGGCTGTGAATCGATATGTCAGTCAGTTTCTTATTTTATATATACAGAAGACAGAAGCGCGCACGCAGCACAAAACCTTTTATGTCACCGACACCAGCACAGATGCTTCCTTCTTCGTAGAAACTACGTCTTCATGATCTCGTGAAGATGGAGTTTCTATAAGTATATCTACTAATATCGATTGCTACACGAGTAACATAGATTTGCATAGATTGCGATCGAGCCAGCCATGTGAGTTGGCTCGCATTCCTGCCGCAAAGGGCGTGCTTTCAATATAGGTAGAAGCACTTTATAGCCCGTAAGCACGTGAGGCTATTGGTACTGCAGTGGTAATTGATACGATTACTTACTAACAGAAAAAAGGAGGTTTGATTGATGACCTTTTGTTTGAAGCCGTCGTCGTCGTATCCGTCAAGTTAACTGATTTCTAAGCGATGATAAAGTCTAGGAAGGCTTTGGTGGTGACATTTCCTAAAATCATTCTTTAGAAGTTAAAATGTTCACTTCGTAATAAAGCGCAGACGTCATAACAAAATGTAACCCTATTATACTTCTACAATTTTATTAAAAAAGAACTAAGAACCTAGAAGAAGAAAGAAGATGAACTAAAACAAGCTAATAATCAAGCCGTTATAGCTATAGATAAGACATGCCAAAGGAATAGACATACATTCATGCATACATATTTTTATTTATTTTTTGTTTTTTTACCACTAAGTTGTCAAACAAGCATACGGCCCGCCTGATGGTAAGCGGTTACCGCGGCCTATGGACGCTTGCAACACCAGGGGTATCACTCGCGCGTTGCTGACCCTAGCTATCCTTATATTGATGAAGAGTTTAGTCACTATTTCTGAACATCATTTACCATCAAAGACCCCTTTTGACGACCTGGCATTACAGAGAAATTTAGCGCCTCAACTTTGCCATTATTTCAAAGCATTATCCCGTAGAATTGAACATTCTACCGTCAATCACACCCTTAATACAACCGTTCACTCCTCTGTTATTATCACAGATTAGGAAAGCCGTTATATAAATTGCCGGGTTATGGTAAAAAAGACCTTGGACTGTTTTTGAAAAGTTACGGTTGGTAATAATATATTTTGTGACTTTATTTCATGGTCAAAATTCTGAAGGTTACAACACTTACTTATTTCCAACATCATGAAATCGCTTTCAGAGTTCGCAGTTGGTTTGAGCTCCGTTTCAATATAGTCTAAAAGGTCACTGTATCACTTTTTCTACAATAATTAACGTCTTCAAACGTCTCTTCTGAGCACTTCATAGAAGGATAGCGCCGAATGAAGAATGCAGTTTTGAATTTCAAAGATTTGTTTCGTACCGTCATAATTCAGCAATAGCGGAGAATGTCTATTAAATCGACCGACGACCTCCGTTTTGTTCATTATCTGTGTCACATAATTAGTTTATGTATAGTTATTAACAGTCCCCTTAACGCGTATCGGTCTGTATTCTCATTCAGACAGATGAAATGAGATGCTGTTATCTTGACACAGGCAGCTGCTTAGATTGCTAACATGGTTAAACCTGTCTGCTTGTTCTAATATGTGTGTTTTGATTTATGATACATTATGTTTCTCAAAATCTAGAGTGTTTGCGTTAGTGTATCACGTCAAACGAAATCCGTCCGAATCTTAACCCTAAATAATTCCAACATTTTAAAATTAAACTCATCTTAAACTTCAAAGAAAATTAATATCCGTGTAAGTTTTAAATTTGCTAAAGTAGTTTCTTAAACTAACATCAAGCATCGTTAAGCCAACTGCGGCTGAAACTGTAAGTTTTCAGTTTAATTTATTTGAGATAACGATCAGAATTATATTTCGTCAAAATTATTTATCGGATAACTGAGTCTGACGTGCACTAATAGCAAACTTAAACTATTTTAGATAATATTTAATTTATATTTAACAAATTTAAAGGTTTGTTCAAGAATCTCTTTGGTCTGTTTTAAAGTTAGCCGGAGTCTAGACATGACATGTTATCTGAACTCACCCTGCAGTTTATATAACTTATTTTCAAGGTTCATAATTCGTTGTTATAAACTTGGTACCTAAGTATTTCGGTACCTAAGTAACCCTACCTATCCCAAGTAATTTTCCATCTAAGAAATTATTTTATTAAGACACGGTGTGATATCCCTTCGCAGTCAGCCCGGGTAGGGTCGTCTAGCTTACAGAAGATCGCAACCAAAAACATATTATCATTTTGTTGTGTCCCTGCTATGAATACGGTTCCCAGAGATCTTTGGAAAGCCGGTGATATCTGCTCTAGTACTGAGGAGACAGTGTTTTTTTACAACATTTAGTCGGCAACGCACGATTGATAGTTACCTTGGCTATTCCAGCCACCCGCTACGGTAACCTATTAAAAAAATAGTAGAAAAATAATGTTATATAATATATGTTATATAATCATGTGGTCATTGTACTGTGTCTGCAAGTTTCGGTAGACGTAAATATTAACGGTGTGCCTTATTGCCACTTCAGTGCTAAATATAATGTTTATAAAACACTATTTAATAGGGGTGATACAAAATTTAAAACAAAGTTCTCTCTCTCTCTTTCTTCTCTCTCTTCGTTCGCTCTCTGTTGAATTGTAACTTTCACTCCGACAAGAGCTGTATAATATTTAATTTCTTTCGTCCACTAAATCACGCTAATCTAACCTTGGTTTTTGGGCAGCTACTGACCGCACACTGTTCCCAATCTGCGATATAAGCAGTTCAAGGTAACATTTTGTTATTCATGAGAGTCAAATATAAAGTTTATCAGATCGCTCGTAAGGTATAAAATGCCTTAAAAAGTAATAGGTATTTTCTCTACTAAATATTCTTCGGTATCAATGTTGAGGCATATTTCTGTTATTGTATCTTTTGTATTTCATTGTTAGTCTGTATATATTAAAGTAGAAACTGACTGACTCGCTGACTGACTGACATATCAACGCACAGCCTTGCCAAATGTTATAACGATCTTCAGCCGTTTAGTCTTGAAAAGGTAGTAAACAAACTATGTTACTTTCGCATTTATTATTACAATAGAAAATAATATAAGCAATTTTATTACTTCCGGCCAACATAAACCCTTGGTGTTTGGACGAAGGGACGCAGATTTGAAAGTCTATAACCCTTATAATTTATTCCTAATATTGATTTGATTAAAAGATTTGATTCATTCTAATTTTAAATTTATTCTTCTGGTAGCAGGGTGACTAATGATTAGTCGTTTAATTTCGATTTAACCCTGTTCTAAAATTTCTCAATATATTCAAACTAAAATGTCCTTCAAGCGATTCGGAGAAACAAGAAAGTAAAGCACAATCAAATAGTTAAAGTCAAGCTAGCAGAACACGCGAGGCAATCGACTGAAGTTTCCACTTGATACCATACTAACTAGTAACGGTCATCCACCTTGGAGAAAAAAAAACTTAGATATGGCCGGGCATGAAAAACATGTATGACCTTAAGTACTACATTAAATTTAAAAAAATACAATTAGAAATAGGTATGCTGTTTTGAAAAAGCTTTTAATATTTTTTCTAAGTATTTTATTTTATTTGGATTATAAGTACGATTGAAAATAGGAGCGGCAACATGATTGGCCATTGTTTGTTACGACATGACGCATTTATACGAAATATCATAGAGGGAAAGATCGAAGGAAAGCGTGGCAGAGGAAGGCCAAGGATAAGCTACCTGCTACAGATAAAGACGAAGGCTAACGTTATGTCGTACCAAGAGGTCAAAGAGATGGCTAACGATAGAACGGCTTGGCGATTGCTCCACCGACAAGAGCCTAGCTCTTAAATAGGTGATGATGATATAATTTGTGATTCTTATCTAAATATCTATATGTATATTTATTTATTAATTTAAAACTTATTGCACAATTAAAGAAGAATGGTGGGAGAAACAGGAGCAGGTGTGCATAACTGCATATTATAAACACTGTAAACATGAATGGAGTGTGATCTTGTCAATAACGAGTAAGATACATACATAGTATATAAATTTTATATATAAAATAAGTTGTGAGAAACTCTTAAATTTGTATATAACTCAATTAATCATTTGTGAACCACCAAAACTGATTTATGCATTTTATTTTTTTATAGTCACGTCCAAGTTCAGTCGAAAGTACCTGTTCGGAAGCAAAGGCGGACAGTACCAACTTTTTTATTATACTGAATAGGTATATCAATTTTATTATTAGTTATGGTTAGGTAAAAACTCTCACCCGCAGGCATGTATGAAAAGATTGATGAAAATGAAATATACAGCAGATTTGGGTAGGTAAGTCATGATTGAAAAGGCGCTCTATACTCTGTGCATACCAAAAGGGATTAGGTGTCATGACATGATGATAATATGTGTGTGTGGAATAATTATTAATTCCATGTCAAAATATACTGCACTTGTCAATCTTATCTCTGATGCACCGCGTATCTTATCTCTGAGCAGAGGAACCCTCATAAAAACGCTAAGATAAAATAAATCCGTTTCTGAGCGTCACATTAATTACTGAAATAACAAAGAGGCAGAAAACTTTTTAATGTCCTTAAAATAAAATATTCCGTTGAAAATAAGTTTGTGAGTGAGGACAACGGAAGACAATTTGAACTTCGTAACTTTAAGAACAGGTGAGATGAAAGGTAATTGTTCAAAGTATAATAATTTAATTTTATGCTACCAAAGTGCCAGTTTTACGGCTTGATTGGAAAGCGGTCATCGTAAACTATGACCTTTGACCTTAGGATGAGTTATTGCTTATATATATGCTAGTAGTATACTGCAACATATGGTCCCATGCAACACACCAGAGGTGTCCTGTAAAAATTTCTGCACAACTTTAAACTAATAATATAGTTATTTTTAATTATTTATTCATGACATGGAAACAGACAAATTGCGTAATCCATAGATAATATATTAATATAGACAGATAAATAATACAATATAACATAATATATAGTCATATTATGTTCACATGTGTATTCTTCGTCCACTTTCATACGTGATCATACGTTTATTCCAAGGAATTTGTATGGCTGAATATACATTGTATGAAAAGAAATGACAGCGCTGATAATGAAAAAGCATTTCCATGCGATATAATAAAAAGGCCCGGGGTCCACTTAAATCAATGTCATAAAGCGCTGTGCACAAAAAGACAACCCGTCGTATTTACATTCTTATTACGAGGATTTCGGGCACTTACACTAAATACATATTTGATTTGTGTCTTGTATAGATTCATACCTAGAGGTAGAAATGGTTTGGGGCTAGATGATTCTATTACGAAGTAATATAAAGTGTTATTTGGTTCTATGTTCGATTATTTTGAATGCGCGACATCGAACAAGCATTTGTTAGTGAGTTATCATTTATTTCTTAAGTTTCTTAATCATCTCATCTTATTTATTTGGGATTTTATTGGGTCCAGACTACCCCAGACGCACGTCGACCCTTAGGATCTTTTATGCTGCCTTTCCCCCCTTTACGCTCTACTTACCTGCTGCATCCAATACTCTCTGTATCAGTTTGCAGATATTGCCATCAGGGAAGAGCATATAATCCTCTGGGTCCGGATACGCCGCCCCCGGTAATCATACAAGCCTATTGTTTTCACCATTCTTAAAGCTAATCCTGACCACGTGACAAAAGCAAATTTTCGGTTAAAGTTACTCATATTTTGTTATGGTCTCCCTTCTCATACCATGGTACAATTTAGTAAAGATTTTTGATCCTCAATCGTCTTTGTCTCTCACTCGGACCAAATAAAAAGGTAGATGGACCTTTCCAAACAATGAAATGACCCCGTTTTTTTAGACCTGAAAGATTTTACCCTTCGATATATTATGTGCTTGACTCTTGTAGCACATCTCTTTTGCTTCTTCTATATTCATCAAACTCTTTTTACTTATTGTCCGTACTGTACTCTTTATTCTTTCTTACATCACTAAGTACTTTTGGTGATTTTATCTAGGACACCATGAATTGTCATTTGAAATCACATCTCTTTTTAATAATTTAATTCCTAGTTTGTTGAGTTATTTATTGATAAATCAGCAAAATTTTACATCGAAAAAGATTTTCAGTTGCTTTGCCTCAAAATTTACCGAATCAGCTTATGTAAATGTGAAAAGGATGTCGAATCGACCTTTTTTTGGTAAAAACGTGAAGATGACAAAGGGTTTAGGGCCACTTGATCGTAAGAACTCCGGCGCTAATGGGCTGGTATCCTCGTAAGGATCGAGGACTTACAAACACTTCTCAGTAACGTTTTGGAATAATAACTAGCTTGTACCTCGTGACTTCACTTACACCTCTGTTTTGGCTACTCATATTGGCTCTTTAAGCAAAAAATCTACACTAGGCAAGTGCAAATTTTAAGCTAGTATGCAATTTGACGTTTTGTTTTAAAAATAAGTAGGTAATTTAATTAGACATGTATTACAAAAACAAAATATCAATTCATAATGTTCCAACAGTGAACAAATTGCATTTTTTAACAAGTTTTTTTTTTTCATTTTTTGACAAGTCCAACAAAATAAAAATAATTTAAAATTGTTAATAGTTTAAATTATAAATGGACGAACATTTCTGCATGTTTTTTTTATTCCAATTTGTGCATGTATTTTTGTGTGGAAAACGAGCAAACCGTGCACCACAGCGTGTAGCTAGTTACTGAGTTATGAAACTGCGTTCCACGATCATTATTCTCAATTTACTCTAATCTGTTATGACTTGGCGGACGTTTTATAACTCTGTTATCCACAAAACACCACAATAGCCAGTTATTGCGTCCCAGGTCACGTCTTTCGGTTATTTAACTAAATTGCAACTGAAAGAAGGCTTTGAAAGAAATGAGATATTGTTATTAATGTTGGAAGGCAAATTTTATAAACCGGAAATACTAATTTCTGTTCACGGATTTGCTCCTTTGAGATTCTGTATAACTTAAATTCAGACAATCTTTTGTCAAAGTTGTTTTTCGCTGTCAACAAAATCGAAAATGTTGTTTATTCAGCTTAAGCGATAATAAGGCGCTTATGAATGTCTAATTTTCCACCCTTTCGGGAAAAACCCACCTGAGAAAAACCGACAAGAAAAGTTCAGCTGGACAAGCACTCAATTACCTCCCAGCAAGGAATATGTAACAATAAAATAATGATGTTCGGACATTTTCACACAGCGCCATTTGTTACCAAGTAAAGCGAAGCCAGTACCTACTATGCGAACCAGACTACTGATAGAATACTTATTATATTAACTTTGTATATAATATATACTAAACACCTGGTGATAATCGTTTTGTATATATTTTCTTCTCCACAACAATGAGGAAAAGTTATCAATTTTAAACTAAAAGACCTAGAATTTTCTTAAGACATTTCGTTATACGATCCACGTAGGAATTGTTTGCAGTTTGCTTGTTTCAACTTAATATTATTGCAACGTCGCTTTTGAGCATAGTAAGAGGAAATTTTAACGAGTTTAAGTTTATAGTTTGCGTTTCATAAGCGAAAATGTAATATCACAGTCTACATAATAAGTAGTCCCTTACGGTAATATTCGGGACTTATAAGCAAATATCACATTTGAAAGGCCTGGGAAATCCCTACGTTAAACCTTTTTATTATTCCGACGTAGAGTAACAAAGATATCTTTATTTTCAAATATTTGAATGTATGTGGTAGTAGGTATGGTAGGTACTTGTCCTGGCTACCATTAGTATTGACAGGACTATGAAAGGTGGAGGACTGTTTTAATTTTGTACTAGTTACTTATATTATATTATAATTATATAAGAAAAATCGCAGTGGCCTTGCCTTGTGGTATGAAGCGGTGCTTTTCTAGCGTTGCAAGTACGAATCCCACCAGTCTATACCAATGAGTTTATCGTACAGCGTTTAGTCACACCAAAAGCTGTACGGTGAAAGAAAACTTCGAGGTAACCTGCAGTCTGAGAAGAAATTCAAGGACATATTGTAGGTAATGCCTCTGAGACGGCGACGGACTGAACATTCTGTCATTATGGCATCTAATTAACTTCTGTGAAAAGTGGGTGTTGTAACACCCTACCTATATTATAGGATAGTAAACCGATATTAATACGCTAAGCATGCGTTGTCCTTGATAGACTTCGTCGAAGTTCCTGGTAACAGCTACTTAATGAGATCATTAAAAATACAGAACATTTAAAGTAAATGATCACCGTTCTGGCCTTTCCAAACACTGTGGGGTTCGGTAGATCTAACCCAATGTGGCTGGTTACCCAATCTTTTCTTAGTCTTCTGATCTTCTCAATCACAACCCATTATACAGGAGAAATCGTTAACCTGAACATTTATACTTCGGCTTCTCTAAGTTTCCAAGAAAAACGGTAAGTAACACTTTAAAGTCGCCTAACGTTATCGAACCTTCGAGTCAAGCTAAAAGTTTAACGTGAGTGGAAGTAGGTGTGTTGTTAGGGGAAACTTGAGCTTTATGTGGGTTCAGTGTATGGGTTGGGTTTTCTTTCCCCATTATCAGTAAAACTTGAAAGTCATTGAATGTTTGAATTAGGAAACCTGCATTATTATGTAAGCCTGAAAAGAAATTCATAGACGTAACATGTAATGTAGTGCCTTAGATACGGCGATGGACTCACCATCGTTACGTTGACCCCAATCATCTTCGGTGAAACTAACTCATTATTACCGTAAATATTCCTCGAACTAGAAGATTCAACCGTGCAAAAAAATCTTATAGTAGATTGGACCAATTAGAAAATCTAAGAGAATTTAATAGAGTTGAATAAAAAGGAAATTAATTTTCATGGGTTAGCTTCACTGAGTGTTGGTTTTCAATTTAATGGGCTATTGGAAAATTACTATTTTGATTAGTGAAATATCGCTGGCCCCGGGCAATATAGCGGTAAACACCTGTTACGCTCTTTTTAATGTTATTTGATTTTTAGCTTCTCTGAGTATCAATCTATCACTCTTATTTTTTCAGTTTTTAAAATAATATTTCTCTAGAGTAAATTGAATGACAGCTTTATTGCATGGAAAATTCTCTTACGACTAAGTTATGTATTATTGCATTACTCTAAGAAACATTACACAAAAAACCGGTGAACACCTTTACACTACATTTCTTAACAAAGAATAACAGTAATAAATAGCGATAGTGGATGATACAGCTAAGATTTGGCTACAAAATTTCCCTGAAGTAGGTGGTAATCGGCTGGTACGCTCGAGATATAAAGTGGTTACGTCGTATTATTTTCTTACATTCTAGAATCTCAGTGGTCGGTGTGTTTATAAAAAGTCATTAATGATGTTGCAATTGAAACAGTATCGTCTATAATTTGTATTATATTTTTTTTCAGTTATTTCATTAAATATTTATACCATTACAATTATTTTTAAAAGGTTATATTGGTAAAAAAAATAGCTTTCATTTGACATTTTGAACGCCTGTGTCGGATCACTGTACGCTGCACTATAAACAAATTAGCTTCTTTTATTTCTCCTGTAAAATTTGATTTTTTATATTGCCGCTTTATTGCCCGGGGCCAGCGATATTTACCTACGTTATAATGGAAGGTTAAAATAAATATCGTTAAATAATGTTTATAATTTGAAGTTTTAAGCCAACAATGGTTGCATAGTCAATCTAAAAATAAAAATACACTTACATACATATAGGTTATTGTATGGGTCAAATCTTTTATGTGTAAGTTGGTTTATTAAGCAAGGTTTATTGTAAATAGTTTCTGTTAATTAATGTCATACATACACATCAACACGCCAAATCTCTTTCTTGGTAGGCAGACAGTAAGTTTTTTTATACTTACCCCGCGGCGTGGCGCAACAAAGAGGCATATTTCATCTGGACTCATTTCCTCCCGCAGGACATGTTATCGAACGATACGTCTCCAGTTCCTCCTTCATGACTTCAAACTAGCTGCTACCCGCCACTTCGCCTGCATTTGTTTCAAGACAAAAAATAAAGCGATAGTGTATGTCCTTGTGTATGTAGCATATATGTATGTAGTGAATGATGTCAAAGACTAAGCCGATGGGGTATTATGTCAAGGTAAAGGATTTTATAGAGCACACAATTTATTGATCTAGTTTTTACAGGTTCTTGTTTACAACTCCTAGAAAAAAAAAGGACATAATATACAAAATATAATATGTCACGAATAATTTTGCATTTGAATATAAAAACCAAAGTAATTCCAGATAGTCTTTGCTGTCGCCAACATGGTCTAATGAAGGAAGCTTATACTTATTTCCAGTTACTTTTATTTTGGAAAAAACATACGATTCCGTGCAATAAAACCCACGCAATCAACATGAAGTCAAGCCGTTCAAAGTCACGGGTACAGCTAGTTATTTATACTGTTAAAAAAAACAAAGTTGGTTGATATAGCTGTAGGCATCATGTCAAACATTGCCAAAGAATACTGCCCGTAGTTCTCCAACAAAAAATACATTATATTTTCAGTATAATCTTTCGTAAGTAACTTTCCACAAAAATTCCACTCTCGGTCGAGTTTAGCTTTTCAGGTGAAAATTATTCCATTACACTCTGAAGATAAATGAAAAGTCATGTTTTTCTCCCTTGGGTTGCTCAATCAATCGTGACGTAGGATCCGATTGCGTCACCTCATACGTGTGAACGAAATACTGTATCTTATTTAAATCTTTTATACCGGGTAATTTATTTTTTATCGTTATGTCATTCAATAATGCTTCACAGTACCTGCTTAAAGGTTTTACGCTATTTTTTAAGGTCAATAGATAAGCTTTCACACGAATTTTTAATTAAATTCTTAATTAGCCATTCTCGCATACCTTTTTGATAATATTTACGATCTGCAGGCATTAAAATTTACTCGGTTAAATTACCGAGTAAATTTTAATGTTAACATTTTTTACATCTTCAACAAATTATGTCAGTTTTTAGGGTTCCGCATCTCAAAGGAAAAAAGGAGCCCTTATAGGATCATCACTTTGCTGTCCGTCTGTCTGTCAAAACCTTTTTTCTGAAGAACCACGCGTTCTCTATGGAATCTTTCAGCTCTGAAAATATCATACCTGTAGGTCAACGTGAAGAAATATGACCGTGTATGTCGCAAATTTTCGCATATTTTGTGATGTCACAAGGGAATCAAAGCCTGTAGGGTCCCTATTCCCGTTGACTGAGAAGACTACGGACCAAATCTCTATGAAACATAGCTATATGATGTCCTTTACAATCTTATAAAAATATCAGTTCGTCTATTCGACACTAGATGGCGCCGCTGCGTTTGTTCATAGAACGTATATACTTTGATACCTTACCTACAGTGTGTGTACGGAACCCTCGATGCGCGAGTCCGACTCGTCCTTTTTCTTTGTGGACACACCGCAACCTAGATCCACAGAAAATTATTATGTAAATTAATATTTTCCTTTCGGAGTTTAATGAAATCAGGTTGGCCGGAATTTGTTGAGAAAAATACGTCAAAAAACCAAGTAAATATCTTGCAAAAACCTTATGAGATCTAAGTCGCAATTGAATTAATGGCTCCTGTAGGGCTAGCATGAAAAATTTGCGACAACGTTTTCGTATCGCCTTCGACTATTTTGTATTGGAAAATTACCTGCGCTGCGGCGGTGAAAAGTGGAACTAAAAATTAGTATGGCAATTTTAACATTCCGCGAGATACGTTTTTGAATACGTTGTCGAAAAAGTTCATGCTACCGGTTTGTTTTACACTGTTTGATTATTTATCATTGATCCAGGACTTTAACTTTAGTTGAAAAACAAACGCTCAAGGTATTGGAATACGGTTTATAATTATTTTGCGTATGTTATTTGTGATCAATACAGTGCTTTTTTGTTTTACTTGTGACCGAACAAAATAAATATTGAATTATTATTATAAATTACTTTAGTATTCTTACTAGAGAGTACAGCACGGGATTGTTCAAGTAAATAATTTTAGCAATGTTTGAAACGCGCGAGTGATACCTTCCCCTGGTTTTGCAAGCGACTATAGGCTACGGTAACTGCTTACCACGGTAGGTCTTTTGCCAACTCAGTAGTTTAAAACCACGTTTACAGCTCGCCTTTTTCCGCTCGCCGTTTCAGTAGCGCGTTGCTAACCTTATTTTGAGAGAAGCATTTCCTACATTGTTAACAGTATGAGGGATGAGGGAACGGCGCCGCCCTCACGCGCGTCCTCCAGCGGTGCCTGATTACTATAGCCTCCATACCTCTCAAAAATACAAACCTAACACACTGTTGACGTAAGCGAAGCAAAAGGCAGACGTGACCAGGAATGCAGTACAGTCCCCATAATACGCACTAAAAGTTTTATTACCTCGTAAATTCTGTTCAGTAACGTTAAAGAAAAACATTATTTTCCGTTTTGCTTGGTTAATGCTCTGTAGAACAATAGTTTGCGTTTGAACATTACACATTTTTGAGACGACGAGCTGATACAGAATATATACACTGCTTATCTACATCTACACTAATATTATAAAGAGGAAAGATTTGTATTTTTGAATTTTTGTGGGTTTGTATTGAATAGGATCCGAAACTTCCGGACCGATTTCAAAAATTCTTTCACCGTTAGAAAGCTAAGTTATCACTGAGTAACATAGGCTATATATTATACTAGTTGCCCACCCCGGCTTCGCACGGGTGGACAAAATATTTGATAAATGTCTATGCTCCGAAACTAATGTCTACCCATGCGAAGCCGGGCGGGCAGCTAGTAATTTTATAAAATACGATCCCGACTACACTTTGACCCTCTTAAAAATACGCTGTAAACGCAAACTTTAGGTCAAGAAGCGCTTTAAACAGAGTTTAAGCAAATCCAATTTAAAGGCAACTGTGTTGTTAAAAGCAGGCTTTATTGCTATTTTAACTCTTGCATTGTGTCCTTAGAGATGTGGCAGGCTTTGAGGGCTTAAAACTACTTCATAATGGCGAAGAAAGCAACATTTTATTCTTACGACACAATACCAGCTATATCTTCACATCGTAAATATCGTTATTGTGTCGTCGTGCATTTAAAAGGATAATAATGCTTTGTGTTTCATCATACTACATTTACACTCACATTCTTGGTCGTTACCTCGAAGTATCCTGTCCGTGATTCTTCCTAAGGAGTAGACCGAGTAATATGGGGTTCTTCAAGTGATGAAATGTTTGCAGGGTCGGCGGCGCGCGGTTGATTCTCCAATGTTGCAATCCTACTAATATAATAAATGCAAAAGTTTGTGAGTATGGATGGATGTTTGTTACTCTTTCACGCAAAAACTACTCAACGGTTTTGGATCAAATTTGGAACACACATAGTTGATAACCTGGATTAACACATAGTATACTTTTTATCCCGCGAAAATCTTAGGTTCCTCTGAGATTCTAATCTCAACGCGGACGTAGTCGCGGGCAGAAGCTAGTCCTTTATATGGTAAGCTGACCTCTTATCTGCAGACGGGTCATATTCTTCGTTTGTCTTACACTAAACTAACGGAGTCGTCAAAAATCTGCGACAAATTAAAGATTACATTGATCGCAAAAAAAACTTATCACTGCCGTAAATATTTTAAATATTTTCAACACCTTTTGTTCTTAAAAAGGATGAAATTATAACATTAACAGAGACATAACGACATAAAGTATTATTTTCGTTCATGCCATTTTCTACTTTATCCATACATAATATACTTTCTATGGCTCTAAATTATATAGAAACTTTACACTATTCAATTGTAAGTTCAACCTAGAAAATGTGTTAAGACATCGTAGAATTTCTCGCATGGAGCCTTGCGAGCGTAGTCCGTTTAAGCCGAAATTGACTTTGAAGTAAAACTTTGAAGGAAAACAAAATATAACTTTCGAGAGTGCTAAGATTTATAACCAATTACCTAATTTCATAAAAGAAGCCACAAACATGCATACATTCAAAAAATTGCTTAAAATTCATTTTAATAATTAGTAATTCAACACATTTATTATTTGATAATATTTTCGACTCAAAACAAGAATAAATATTGAAGTAACTTTTTATTCAATAATTAACATAACCAAAAATATGTAACTAAGTATGTAATTTAATTTAAAATCTACTTTCCACATAATCCCTATACTCTCAATATACGCTCGGCTAGTCGCTTCCAGTTGCTGTTGATCGGCGTGAATTGTGCTACTTCTACCCTCATATCTGATAATCATTATTTGGTTTTGAGTGAGATTAATTGATACTCTGCATACTTGTGATGGATACATTTTTGAAGCTACCCACCTTAGATTTGGCTTGACAGTAAATTTAAAGTTACATTATTCCTCTTATGTCTATGTAGTGGAGCGATGGATTGAATTGTAAACGCCTTAAATACTAAAACTTTACTATAATAAAGTAGACCAGGTACGCCTCCTGCTACAATTGAAATGTACACAATTATGTTAAGTTTTTTGTTTATAAGTTCTCATGTAAGTGAATGCATGTTTCTTATGAGAATAAACGTTTCAAACCCAAAAGTAAGTGGGAACAAATAAGTTGATCCATCTATCTCAAGGTTACGTCTACGCTTAATAGAGTTACTTTGCTTGTTTTTCACAAGAAAAAAGTTTAGGAAAAGTACTTTTCGGAGAAGGTTACAGATTGCTTTAACATTGGAAGAATACTAAGTTAGGAGTCGATGAGCGGAACAAATCAAGGAGGGTGGTTCCCAGAGCCGTCCTTAAAAGTTATTTATAATGTCATGAACTCCCTGAGAAAACTGTCTTGCGTCAAAAAAATGCACTAGCCGTAATATAATATTCCATAATCAAAATTATGGAGTCGTAAAGTTGAACTATCCCATGAAATTCCTTTTTCAAGACTGTTTTGTTAGAGCGTATCAGATGGGCTGGAGCGAAAATTTTATATTTTTTACCCAAAATCTTACCGCATTTCGCATTCGCTGTGAGTGCATTTTACCTGCACTATTAGGTAACTATCATATATCAATATTGATAGATATTCTACTTAATGCTATAATAATACAGATATCAAAAGATAAATCGCTTACAAAAACTACTTATCTAGTGAAGTTGATCGACATAGCCGCCCGTATGTTCACTGACGGTTTTATCCCACTGACTCGTTGGTAAATTTAAAATATATTTCGTAGATACTAACGAACTTAACTTATTCTAAAAGCCTATAGTCCAACAGACGAGCAATGTGTAATTAATTTTAAAAACCTATATTAATCAAAATATACATTTATTTCATCGAATCTACTATATCTACATCTTATACCAAAAGTAGTCGTCAACCTTTTACGCAGTAGACCTGAGAAAGATAAATGTTTGGGCTTTTATCATTCGTAATCTCACTATTTATATCAGTCTCCGCGTTTCCTTCCATGCGAGAGTTGCGAGCAAATCTCAATATTGGCATCTTTGTATAAATCCCGCCACTTTCTTTGAAAATAACTTAACAACCAGAGATAATTGCAAAAGTTGCCCGCATGAGTTCGGATGGGCGCGCATAGGAGATCACAAGATTAAGAGGTGTTTTAAAAATTGGTACATATTTTAATAACCTCTCCTTTGACGATCAAAGTCCTTTGTTGATGAAGAAAACGTTCAAGGCGAAGTTTTCACAAGCGATTTAATTTTATCCAATATCAGTGGCTCGTGTAAACCATAATGCTAATAATTTTTCGCCAAAATTGTATGCTATTTTTGTGATATTTCTTAAGACATTATAGTCAATATTAGTTGCTCTATTAGCCAAACCAGGCTTATGGATGACAGAAAATGACTAAGTTGGAGTATATTGGTTTGCACATTTTCAATATCCACCATTAACAAATAAACATACATTAGGTACAAATTATAAGATTCCCTCTTATGTCAAAGCAGTTTCTATAGGACTTTATGTCTGTTGATTCGAGACTAGGCAGTTGTTAGACTTTAACCCATCAGAAATCGGTCTTACTTTATTTGTTTTCTTAGATATTAGAAAAAAACAATTTATTATTAAATGCCTTGACTTCAAGCTAAAATATGAATATGGGGAAGAATTATAATATAAGGAAAAAATACGGATTATAAAATGACGACAAGGGGTCAGGCCTCGTCTAAGAATTTAAAAATATTATAACTGATAGTTATAATATTTTAAAGTATAGCCGCCTTATCATATTTATCAATGGTCGCGTAATTCAAAGTCAAATCCCTTAAATAAATTAATAATTGGAATCATTTTTCACAATTAGTGTTCAATATTGCGTTGGTTAGTATTTTATACTTCGAACTATAAAGTGCAGGAGGAACTGTGGATAACAAGAGTAGCTTTTACCAAGTTGAGATTACACTGTCGAGTAACAAAATTTTCCCAATCTGTAACCGAATTAAATTGTTCATTCCGCAGAGAGAACTATTTGTTCCGGATTTTTATTTTTCTTTGAGATTCGGTCATAATTGGACTACCAATCAAATACTTATTTAGTAAAGTAAACAAAATTATTACGGGTAAGCCAAATAGGAACTACGTGCATATTAGGTTACCGCAGCTTGAGTGTGCCAACCCTTTGTTATAAATGAAACTGTTTTGCTTGCAGCTTAAGTATGTATTTTCTATTCCTATCATAACAATTCATTTTATCTGAAATTATAAGTTCTTTTTTCCTTTGTGCAGAAGACACGTTATTTAGTACACAATTTGCAAGAAAAGTGGATGCAAGTGCAAAACTGGTCTTGGGGATGAGTTTAAGATGTTGTTATCAAGCCTTAGACATATAATCAAGAATATAGGTATCCACACATCGCTCAGAAGAAATTGAAGTACCATTTGATTTATGCCGGCAATTACTAAGCATTATGTTTTAATTACTTATTATTTACTCAAAAATCCTTATACTACGTATTATTGAATGTACAAATATTACAACCGACAAAATTTATATTCTTGAGTATTTGGATAACGCGTTTTCTTGAAAGCCTTTGTTTTTTTTTTGGTATATGGTCTCTCGCATTTAGTTCGAGGGAACTTTTACTGCTTAGCCGGACTAAAGTGGCGAGACCATTTAAGGCCGCCAGCCGGAAATGGGACTTAAACTAAGCAACATAGCCTAGGGGTTGTGCTGGGAGGGATGGGCTATGGAGCCGCGAATGAGATTCACCGCTCGTGGGTGAGTTCGTAACTGCGATCGTCGGAGACGAAGTAGACGGGATTAGCGCGATGGTCCTCGTCGGCGAGGGCGGTATAGGGGTCGGCTAGTGAATTGTGCGCGTTTAAAGGCTTCCTAGAGTAGAGTGGTTTTATCTTCGAGATCGAGGAGGATCTGGCTCGGCCGACGACGCTTACATATTCGGCATGGTGTATATCGTGCGGCCGATACTATCAGCGGGTTTGAATGTTTCGCCATTAGTTTTAGGAACTGCTTGATGGTAGGCAGTTTCAGATCCATATGGAGTAGGCTATTGTGGATGTACCACGGTGCTCCGGTAGCCTTGCGCAAGAATCGTTTTTGAATTACCTGTAACCTATGGATATGGGACTTGGCCGTGTGTGTGAAGACAACACCGTCGTATGTCATTATTGGGCGGATGCACGCAAAGTAAGTTCTCACCTTATACTTGAGGGACAATAAAATTTACTGCGTGCATTTAGCAGGTAATGGAGTCGTCCAAGGGCAAACACGGCGCGATTGCGCACTGTCATTATATTATGTCCTGGCTGAGTCAGTGTGCATACTAAGTACGTAATGCGGTTCAAAGATGCACGAATGCAGTTGCACGCCCGTTTCGAGGTATTGGGGTTCGTGCTATGTACCATGAGCTTTATGTAGACTTTTAGGACAGGACAATAATATTATATGATGATATTTTTTCGATGTAGACTTTTCGATGGAGTACAGTAATAGTAAGAAACACATTTTTTATTATAATAATAAGTATGTTCGGCCAGTATCCCAGAGCGCTATCTGGTCCCAAAATAAGCATAAGTCGTATCATATTATTGACCCAGTCAAAATATTTGCCGGCGGGTGCAAAAACAGCGATACCGGGCTAAGTAGTAAATATTTGCAACTACTGGTAGTAGATAGCAAAATCTGCAAATCTTTCTGACAGTTATTTTATTGTTACCAAGGCCTATCCATGTTTGTGATTGCAGGCATTCGTATTATATTAACAAATTGTTTACCTAACACGTTGATAGTATACTTTATTGACACAAAACAGATTAAACTATTTACAAAAACATATCTTAACCTACCTACTTTTGGATAAAAGATCTGACCCAAACCGGAATCGTGCGGTAGCGTGCCAAGAATGCTGGCAGCATTGCCACGCTGGATAGCAATGCTGATTCTCTGAGCGAGATATGTTCCAGCACGCCTGTCACGGGAGGCCTCAACCTGCCGACGTGAGACGTCCTTGAAGAGCTAAAGAGCATCCGGGCCCCAGGGGCCCAGAGTTTCAACCGCAAATGCAGAAAAACGTACGTAATGTACGTTGATTATAATATAATCAAAGCCTGAACACAAAATTCCTAAATACAATACAACACTAGAAGGTCCTAAAACAACAATACGACACTAGTATATAGTGTGATGTACCACCTTAATGAGTTGGTCCTTGTTTGACAGATCTGTCAAGAACTTAAGATTATCTTGCATCTAGTCTAAGCCAGACGAGTTTTGACTCAACACGTACTCAATATTAAGAACGTTTGCGTATTTTAAAACAAAATACCAAGCAATGTTTATTTCCACGCTCATTTATTTCATACATTGAAATAAATAAAAAAATAGGTTCATACAAATCGTATTGTTGTTAACAGTTCTTGTAGCTTGTTAGCTCTGTGGTATTTCATTCGCGTCGTTGTTATATTAGCTATATAATGCGGGACTAACGCAATACGAAATGCGAATCAAATTGCTATATATTGACGAGTTTTTTTCAGATCGTCATTCTGACTGCTGGCAATATTTGCGTGTTATCCGAGTTATAGTGACGCGAAGAATTTACCAGTAAAGTAATTTTTATAATTTTCTGGTAGTAATAAATTATACTATTTATTAATAATAGTGTCAAAAGTGTACTTACTTTGAAGGTAAATTAATTAATTTATCCCTAATTTTATTCAGGTGCTTTAGTCGTGATTTTAACAGAAATTTATAGTGGAGCTCAGTTTTAGGTAGTCGGAATATTTAAGGCCAGTAAAATATTTCATTGATAAAATTTATATTAATTTGTTTGCTAATTAAAAACAATTTTAATGTAATTACATGAAACTAAAATAATCATGTTACCAAACTTAAATACAATAATCTTCATTCCTTTTGTAAAAATCATTAATTTATAAAATTACTAGCTGCCCACCCCAGCTTCGCACGGGTGGTGTTGTACCTACACAATAAAAAAATGATAAATTCTCCCATTTTTTCAATATATCGCAGATCTCCGCACTATTTTTAGTCTCACTCACATTTGAACATATGACATTTAAAAAACTTTCCCGTAATAAATAAAACAGTTTACATTCGAAACTTATCCTGGCAATAACGAAAACAAAAAAAGTAGTTTGGAAGCTATGCGCGTTTTTTAACTTATATTTATTTAGATATACAGGTTGCTGTTGTTTAAATTTTCATTGAGATCATTATAACGGCACTCATAAAATATTAAATATAAATTAATTACGTATATTACCTACCTACATGGGTGTGATGTGACATGTTGTAGTGATTTCCTAGTGATATATCTAAAAGGATTTAACGTTATTTTATTGTGAAGACACTATAGCCCTAAGGAAATCTTCGTATAGATAGGTCGTTTTCTCATTATGCATAAATGTTCAACATGACATAAATATTATATTTTGCATAGATCGCGGCATAAAAGGTTCTGACGCGGGTAAACTGTATAAAAAACTCGATTTCAATTACCACTTACGTTTTATTTTCAGAACACCATGTCTACAGCAACCCTTCTTGTCTTTATAATAGCGTGTACACCAATTCTGTGTCAGAGGTCTTTCTACGCTGGTCTCCACGCGGTCGGCTATCCTGAAGTAGACACAGTGCCTCAATCACACAAATATGACACTGGTCTGATACCTGCACAGCTAAATGGAGACAGGCAGTATGCGAATAAGCTGGATAGTTTGCCAGTCGACCAGCAACCTTTCTGGCTTATTAACAAAGATCAGATTGCAGAGCACTTGAATAATCCCAAGACTTATCCGCAAAAACCTAGAGGTTTTAATGATAATAATGTAATTTAAAGTCATTTAAATTACCTTATAATAAATAGAAAATGCTTTGTTTCGTTTTTGATACGACGTTTTTAGGAGATGTACCCTAACTATATTTAATGTTAAAAAAACTATGTACTGTTTACAAAATTAACAAAATTAAAGCTAATACGAAAATGTTGAGTATTCTTTAATGAACTGTTTTAAATTAATTATTATTATTATTTATACCACTAAGGTGGCTCACAAGCATACGGCCCACCTGATGGTAAGCAGTCACCGTAGCCTATAGCCGCTAGCAATACCAGGGGTATCACTAACAGGGTGCCAACCATGTTGTTGATGAGGACTCACTGTGCTAGCAGCAATACTACTAGCCCAGCATATCCTCGTGGAGCACTGGCAACCTTACTTACCGCAGAAACACAATACTACATTACATCAAGTAATGTTATTTTACTGCGGTCTTCTGTAAGGCGGAGGTACAGTCCCCAGTCGGGCGGCTCCAATTTAAATGGGAAAACCCACGGGAGATTTCCCTTGGGTTTTCCAAATCGCCCTACCTCTCTTTTAAAATTATTTTTGTTAATCAATAAAAAACGATTCATGTTGTCATATAACAATGCCAAGCATTGGTAAAATATACTCATAATAGTAGCGTACCGTCTGTATGTTTATTCAATGTAATAAGGGTACCTACGCAAAAAATACTTACAAGAAAAGAACCGGCAATATGATCAAATCCCAATGCTTTACAAATATTAACACTATGTACCAAAGTACACACGATATTTGCTCCAAATATTAGCACGAAACGTTGACACAAAATATTGCATATTCTGTGGTTTGCGCAGAAAAATACACAAAACACATACGAGTAGCTCCAAACGCGCCAGAAATACACTTTCTGGCAAAAAAACTGCGAATCCCTATAAAGGTAAAAATTATAAACATTTTGTTGATTTGTTTTTTTTTACCAATTATGTAATACTTACAAGTAGAAGACCCGCAAAATATTAATCTACTTAGATGCTGAACATAAATTAGCGAATAGCTATTTACATTAATCTCTTTGAATTAAATAAGTAGTCGATACCGTTCAATAATAAAATCTACATCAAGGAGCCGTCAATCTCATTCAGGATTATCAGGACAAGGACGCTAATGAGGCAAGCTTGATTAAGACTTAAAGTAAAATGATAAAATACTTACATGCTAAAAGATACTCGTTCATATCCAAGTTAGATGAACAGCAATGTACAAGAGAAAAATATTCTTCGTACATTACCAGTAGTGTACAGGCAAAGCTAGCGTAATTAGGTACCTACACAAAAAAAAGATTGAGTTAAAATAATTGGATGACAAGATTAATTACCATCCAGTGTATGTTTGGTGGGCAAAGGTCACAGTTACGCTCTAATAAGTTAAGTAATTGCGATTATTGTGCAAAGTTACAGTTCATATACCACTATGGTGGCACCAGCATGCGCCCCATCTGATAGCACTAACTCGCTGCCAATCATGTGGTTGATGAGGACTCACTGTGCTAACAGCATTACTACTTGCGCAGTGTATCCTCGTGGAGCACTGGCAACCTTACTTACCGTAGAAACGCAGCACTACAACAGACTATTGTTATTTTGATCATTGCAGATCCCAATTCGCCATACTTCTCTATTTAAGCTCATGGTGCGCTTAATCACTGTATATAAGCTAAGAAAAACTCATTGGTGCTGGGGTTTGAACCTGGACCCATCAGATGACAGGCCGTTGCTTGAACCATCAGGCCACCACTTCTTAACTACATTTCAATGATTTTTCACTCAACTGACTATAATCAAATGCAGATTCGGTAAGTCTGAGGAAAGAAAACACCTTGAGTTCCAGAAAGTTAAAATGGCTATATTATTTAGAAGAATTACATGAGCAATTTGTACTACGTAATTAAAAAAACACATGGTATTAAAATTCCCGGAAACAATTTTAATGTGTAGTATGGATTGATGACATTTTCCTTCATACAACTCTCGGGTTCCAAGTACGCTGTATCTATCCAAGAATAAAATGGACTATCATATTCTACATCATACTGGCCTCTAGCACTCTTATCGCGCACGTAATGCAACAAAAAGTCGGTTACGTCGGCTCCCTAATATATAATTGGAGGACGTAAAAAAATTTTCATTCGGATACTTTAACTGAGGTAATTACGAATAAACAGTAAGTATTCCGTAATGACAGCTATATAAGCCCGCTCTTGAAAACTTCTCAAAGACAGCCCCTAATTTAGTTGACTTCACCGTCTACAGAGTTAGCATCCATTCAAGGATTCCATGAACACAAGAGTAACGTTTTGACGTAATTTATGTCAGGAAGGCTTAGCGCTGGAGCGTAAATTAAATTAAACTGGCTTACCGTAACGTGATGGAGGTAGGTACAGCGAGACATGAATCAAAATTTAGGACTGACAAACCACCTGGGCCCACTAACTTTCTATATTAATTGCCTAATTCACCAGTCATCGGATGATCGGCTTACAAATTGATACTAAGTTGTCAGTTTGAATTGACATTTAAATTAATAAGGGGAATTATATGGAACGGAATATCATACCTTACACTTGTACGCAATATATAGTTCGCTTTATTAGTTTCAAACTGCCTAAAGTCGATATATTTTTCGTTGCGACTTTTTGGTTCTTTAGTTTAGCCCATGTATTTATACTGCTGTAAAAATACAACAAAAACTAAATTCAGCTTTTTGAGGCGATATAAGTCTATATAGATGTCTGTTTTGGGCGATCCTTTTTGTATATCCGAATTATAAAATAAAACAAAAAAAAATATTTCAGATACTTAGTAAATCCATATATTTTGTTAGTAGGTATCTTAAGAACTATATTTGTTAGTATTATAAGCCGAATAAATGAAAAATAAAAAAACTAAAATAAATGTAAATTGCCGCAAAGTAACGCTTTCCTATACATTTTTAAGAAAAGTTTCTGTTATAAATGCTTCTGTATTCTCTTTCTCAGTTTGTGTATTTCAGAATTTAAAGTATAGTTAATGTAATTTAAGACAAATTTGCCTTGAAGCATCATGTTTAACAAGTCTTGTTATATGCAAGTCGGTTTATCTCTCGCAAGCTTGGAATACCCGTAAGTTAATTATAATCACTTGAACGGTGCGACTGGCGTCATTAATTTGAGGAGACGCCACAAACCGTGTTCAAATTCTGTCGGAGTTCATCTTCACACATGTCGTCTTTTCACAATTATTAATCTCTAGGTGACCTTATATAATGTGGTTTAAAGTTTCAGTTCGGGACGGGGGCGCTGTCCGTATAAATAAACGTAGAAATATTATGAGCCGGAAAACCGTGCCATTAGTCAAAGATACAGGTACAAAATTTTGGTAAACACGAGACTTTAATAGTCAAAAAGATTTAACCGAAAAAGGTTTTTTTTTAATTTAGACCAAAGGTTCCCAAACTACTTTTTATCGTATACCACTTACAACATTTTACTCGCTTTGAACCCCTGGTGCTGGATTTCTATAATATTCCCAAAACTCAACACCATTATGTGAAAATTGGATGTCACTATGCGTCGCGGCTGAGTTCTAAGCCTAAATTCAGAGTGGCAAAATAATGAGTAAAATGGTGTATTAGTGATTCCCAAAGTGGTCAAGACCCCTTCGAGTTTCCCGTGGACTACTGGGGGTCCTAGACCTAGACATCCTTTGGAATCATTGATTTAGACAGACATTTAGATAATATCTTTACATCAAATGGCTGATTGTACAAACAGATATTAAATGCCTATCACATAAAACTCTGGTATAAATATAGCAAAGCTAACAATTACTTTAGTCGGTATAACTTTTGAGATAAAAGTACAATCAAGATATTTGTAATAACATTGAAGATATTAGGTTCGTTTAGTTTAGTCGGTACGTTCTAACGATTTAAAATATGCAACCTTCTCTGACTAAGTAATTCGCTAATGATTTCATAAATATTCGAGGCGTTAAGCAATAGAAATCCGTAAGGGGCTATAATTCCTGAAGTTGTGTCTAAACTGCTTGTAATTGTAGACAAAACAAAATATTCACCCCATCTTCACTGTAATTAATGGATAAACCATTACTGCGGGAATTCAAGCGTTGAGTTTTTGGGCTTACCAAAGTTTTAATGAACACCTTATTAAGGTGTTATGTCTTTTGGTGGTATAGACATATTGCTCAGACTAGGCTACGATATATTTAATTCGCTGTGATTTTAGATCAAAACGATTCACTTATTTTTTTAAACTTTTTTACTTCCCCGAATTTATTTCGAACATCGTTTGATCGATTAGGGGATAAGAGAGCCTCGAATTTTCTTTACCATTCGTTGAACAAAATTTGTCTTTTTTTTTATTCTACTAGGGTGGCAAACAAGCATACGGCCCACCTGATGGTAAGCCGTCACCGTAGCAACACCAGGGGTATGACTCGCGCGTTGCCGACCCTTCAAAAATCTCTTCACTATCTTCAACACATCTTGACTATTTTCAACACAGAATCCGTAGAGTAAGATAATGTTATATACATTTAGCCAGTGATCGTAGTATGGACAAGTTTAAAATATGTACCAATACTAAACGGTACTTCGTATTTATTCGGCGTAAATGAGTTATTTACAATGCTATCAAAAACACATCGAACAAGGGTGTAAAAGTCAAGTGAGTGTGAACCGAAAAAAATGAGTAATATTTATATGGGTATAACTCAGTTGTAATAATAAATAAAAATACGACAAACATTCAAAACAACATCTCTAAGTAATGAAAGTTAGCCATCGTATTACGTTTTTCTGTTGCGATCACTTTTTATCGTAGACTATAGAAAATCTAGTGGTCTAGTGGTTAATGAGAGCGACTGTTGCACTTAGGTGTCGCGCGTTCAATTTCACCGGTGCTAAAATTTGTCTGGATATTTTATATATATTGTACCTACTAGCTTTTGCCCGCGGCTTCGCACGCGTGGTAAAGTGAATAAGTCAACAAGTACCTATATCTAAAATTCAAAATGATAGCTTTTGCCCACTGCTACCAATTTTTATGGATTTAACTTCAAAAGCGACGGATTTTCATACAAACTTTCTTCGCCTATTTTATCCACTTTGGGGTGGTATTTCCAAAAATCCTTCCTTAGTGGATGCCTACGTCATAAAAGGTACCTACTGTCTCAGAGTAGATATATACCTACTGTCAAAATTTGTCATTGTGCGTTGATATGTCAGTCAGACAGTTTCTTCTTTTATATAATTATACAGATTATGTATTTAATGTCCAAACATTATAATTGTTTACTTTGGCAACACTTAAAAATTAAGTTTAAGAGAGCACTAAACTGAAATTTACTGTAACTTGGGCTAGTTTGTGACAAGTGAATTGTTACAAGCCAATCTAAGCACAAGTCTACTTACGAGATTAAATACCGTTGTTGGTTGCGACATACAATGGTGTCGATTCCGTTGTTCAAAATTACTAAACTTAACTTATTTGACAGGTCGAAAAGTCTTGCTATCCCTTTCTCATGTGCGGGGTTGAATAAGGATGGCAATATTTTAAGACCTGTCAAATTTGTTAAGTTTAGTAATTTTGAACAACAGAATTGGCACCAATATGTGCCAAGTGACATGATCCATATACGGTGATGTTATTGATAGCCTTGATAGCTAACACATTTTCTCTCGCGACACTATGTCGTCGGCAATGTTTACTGTAAACAGCTCCGGTTTATTTTGTGTAAACAAAATGTGTCTTAACGTGTTTGACGGGTGGTTATATTTACGACGTGTACACAAAAAGTCTTATGTTAAATCCCACGCGCTACCATTTTCATTAAGGAGTACTCATTTTACAGAAATTGTATTGTCAGTTGAGTTTTAAATGAAATCAGGGTGTTGACCTAGTCATATTAAAACTTTGAAAATTTTACTTCTTTGCAGAGTTTGCATAATTGTTTGGAAGGTAAAAATACTGGTACAGGTCGCGGCACGAAACTCTAGCGCTGAGCGAAACGTGGAGGGGATAGCTGCGCATGGGTACCATCGCGCACGCAATACAAATTAGTAATTTAATTGCTTAGTTAAAAACAGCAAAATAATGTTTTAATGTAAAGTCAAATAGTAAGTCTAGCGGTGAACAAAATGTGGAACTTAACTGCGTATGGGTACTGTCACGCACGCAAATATTACTTCATGTTACCTACAATATAATTTTTAACAAGTTTATGGGGAGTAGAAAAATAAATACACTATCGGATTTGTAAATTTTTATATTAAATACCAAATAATAAAAAAAATTATATTAAGTCCGAATTACATAAGAACCTACTGAAGTTTCTTCTCAGGATAGAAGAAACCTGCGAGTTCGGCAGGGTGTGGACATCAGACACCGCATTCTCCTTTCCGATATCTAGTCCGAATCAGACAATGGTCTTACACCTTCAATAGTATCCCAACAGGGCCTTTTGCTTACTGAGGGCCCCGGCTCAGGGCTGCTTCGGTCGTCGGCACTAACAGCGTCATCGTCATCAGACTCACCAAGGCTATCCTCTGAACTGTCACCATCAACGCGAATGATGAATTCTTCTGTAACCAAATCCACGACATGGTCACTCTTGACATATTGCTCTTCTATGTCCTTTACCTTTTGGCATAACTTTCCCCAATCCCAAGCACCCATCAGCAAAACTTTTTCTTGAATTAGTTCTATACATTTAGCAACACTCCACTTCACATTTTTACTGCCTACATATTGCTTTATGTCAGACCATGCCATTTCGATTGGATTTAGATCTGGGTGGTATGGTGGCAGTCTTAGCACTTGATGTCCTTGCTCTGCTAGTATCCTGTCAATTGAAAATGTTTTAAATCTATCTTTGTTAGCCCGTATTAAATTGTATAGTTGAGGTTTTAGTAGAGTTTCCTCATATTGTATGCCCTTTTCAGTAAGCCAACCCTGCATGTCAGCTTTTTTGGAATTAGAAGTGGGTGCAAGGTCCCATTGTTTATTATGGTATGATGCGTTGTCGACTACCACGACAGAATTAGGCGGTAAGTTCGGCAATAACTGTGTCCTCAGCCATTTTTCGTAGTTGTCGTAGTTCATATTGTCGTGGTAGTCGCCTGATTTCGCACCAGCTTTAAAAGTTAACAGTGCGTTCGGTATGAACCCAGCCTCTGATCCTGCGTGGACAATGACCACCCGCTGTCCTTTGGAGATAGGTTTTTTGAGACCTTTTGTAGTACCATCGGTCCAGGCTTTTGGAGCAGAGTGCGATGAATCTACGTAAGATTCATCTGTATATACGATGGGCCTTCCCTCTTGGCGATATTGTTTTATTTTGCGTAAGTATTCGATACGTAGTAAACGTATATTTGAACTTTCAATCAGTACTTTTCGATTGTTTTCAGTATTTTTCCACCGAAACCCTAAACTCTTAATTATTCGTCGAAGACTTCGTTCTGAGCCTTTGAAATTTATATCTTCCTCTAGCTTCTTTCTCAACTTTCCGACGGTGGGAAGTTCATTATTTGTCCTATGAAAGTTATGTATGCACCTCTTTATTAATCCTTGATCAAAGTTATCAATATCTGTGACCGGTTTTGATCTGGAGCGTTTTTTGCCTGGTGTTCTAAATACTGATAATAAGTCGGAATTATTGGCTTCAGTGGAGATTTTCCTTACCGTTGCTATGGACGTCTTTGTAGATTCAGCTGTCCTTTTCTGAATTTTCTGTAAGTCACTAATTATACTATTTAATTTTATATTTCCCGCCTGAATAACTTCTGCAGTTTGTTTTATTTCACTTATATCTACAGTGCTGCGGTCAGAATCGAGTAAAATACTCGCAGCTTCGCCAATTTCACTTTGAATTTGTTTCAGGGAATTAATGAAATCATTCGATTCCCTTTTCAGAAAACAATGCACGTCAAACACCATTTTCCGTGCCTGTCTTTTCAAAACAGTATTCCTTCTCGGCCTCGGCATTTTCACTGTTTAAAAACTGTTCAAACTTAATCAAACAGTGAATAAACTAACAAACACAACAAACAAATCAACAAAACAAACTTAACAAAAAACAACAACAAAAATTAACGATGACAACAAAACAATTCAGAACGCGACTGTACACTGGAAGTGCGCGGAGCGTCGTATCGGCACGGGGGACGGAGTACGACTGGAGAGCCAATCGGCGCAACGCACGCTCGCCCTTCACCCCTGTACCCCGCCAAGACACCTTATTTTTTACTTCTGCGCAATAACGGTCAGCGCTAGAGTTTCGTGCCGCGACCTATACCGGAGAGCATACGTATAAATTCAGATCAAATAAAAAAGGGTAAATGTATCTTTCCGAACAAAGAAGTGACGTCGATTTTTAAACATGTAGTACGTGGACAAGGCGTACTTTTGTTGTATTCGTTGTAGGTGTGTGCTAGTAGTTGTGTTTATGTAAACTTCAAGGCGTAGTTTTAACCGGCGTCACTTCGTTATTCGCAAAGCTCCATCTACCTTTTTTATTTAATGTGTGCTTAAAGATTGACAGATGTAAAAGATACAAAAGATTGACAGATGTAAAAGATACAAAAGATTGGCAGATGTATAAGATACAAAAGACGTGTGCACCATGTTTTCTCTCGCCTTAAGGTCTTGGTGTAATTAATGCACTTAAAGTTTTTTAGAAATACTCATTGGTACAGATCGGTGGGATTCTAACATGTGTCGCTAGAATAGCAGAATAATGCTTCATACCACGGTACCACACCCACGCGGCCAATAGGCTCCACAGTTATATACATTCATGTTACGTAAGTTTACTATTATATAGGTGGTCTTATTCTAGTCAGGGACATTTTCCAGAGAACCAAGGAGTTTAAATACAATTTATTTGACAGATATTATTATTAACAATACGACATATTTAACATAATATAAAAGCATAACAAATCGTGCTTTGTATCGAATATATAATAAGCTATCGTATCTAAACCAATGTTATCTTAATAAATATAAAACTTAAGTCTTTTAATAACGATGACTTTTTGAAATCTAAATTAATACATTTTAATTTTAATCTCAGTCAATACATAACTCAAACTAGATTTATTTATTTCAGTACATTTTTGTTTTGTTAACACGCAGTTCTATTTATATAATTCTGCGACTTAATCTTGACTTATATGACTCATGCACGGGTTAGTATTGAAAGTTATTAGTTAATCTATTTGTATACTAGCAGCCCGCCCCGGCTTCGCACGGGGAGATTTATCAAGTATTTTGTCTACCGGTTTGACTTTCTCAGGCAATTTTTTTTCTCCGTAAGAACCATCCTCGTACCTCAAGGAATATTGTAAAAAGATTAAGCGAAATCGGTTCAGCTGCTCTCGAGATTTGCGCTTAGCAACACATTCAGCGATTCATCTTTATATTATAGATAATTAATATTATTTATGAAAATATACATTATACAGAATAAAATGCTTATCAAATTCAAATGTTTAAATTCCAACAAAAGTAATCGTATTTCTTTTTACCACTGCGGTGGCAAACAAGCGTACGGCCCGCCTGATGGTAGGCGGCTACCGTAGCCTAGCAACTAAGGGTCGCGGGCAGTCAATCCTAAAAGTAACAGAATTTACATAAAAATATACATATACCGTGCACGAGGATAATTCGTAAATATAAAAAATGCTTTGGTTAATATTATTATCTTCGTTGCGTTTTAACGGTGGCGATAGGCATATCAATGAATGGGTTTTCCTTTTGGGGGAACGTCTGTGGGTTCTTCCTGTTTGCCTCATAGGCTTTCCAATTAAGTAGCCAGAACGGTTGTTTGTCAATCGGAAGCTTGCTCAACCGGTTGAAAAGGTTCACATCGCCAAGGGCTTCGAGTGGCAGCCTTATCGTCGTTGTTGGTGTGTCATCGCCAAATCTGAAAGTCGATGAAAAAATGTTTGAATTTCTGCGGTATGTAAGGTTGGATACGTTGCGCTAGTAATGCTGCTAGCATAGTGAGTTCTCATCAACATCATGGTTGGCAACGCGTTAGTGATACTCCTGGTGTAGGTTACGGTGACTGCTTACCATCAGGTGGGCCGTATGCTTGTGCCAACATAGTGGTATAAAAAAGCAGACATGCTACTACATGCTAGGGCTTAAAAAAAGTTGTATTGGTTGTTAATAAAAATCTGTGTTCCACCCATAAACGCCATAAACGGCCATACACGCCCTCTCATTTAATACCCAAATCATAGGGGTGATGAGGAAAACCGCGATATGGAATTAAAATTGGCGACAATGAAATAATCATGCATCAAGTAAACGTTGCAAAATTTCAGCTCAATCGGACACTGGGATGTTGTTCAAAAACTTGCAAGATTTAATTACACGCACACCGTACCGTACTTTCACCTGAAACTAAAGAAGAGCTTGTAGAATACTGAAAATTATCTCTTTTTTAGCATTATTTCAGTCCGTCAAGGTCCAAATTTAAAAATGTTAACTTAAAATCATTATATCCATCAATTTCGAGTACACTAATTCACGGCAACGTAAATATTCAACAGCTTCAAGAATTAATGACGTTATAATTTGCCTTAAATTTTACGGTGATTAGGTTAACATTCCTCAAATTGTTAACGACAATGTTATAACGTCACGATGTTAAATTTGATCTATCTATCTCTTTCAAATAAGTAATGGGCGTATGAGTTCTACAATATTTACCTCGGATATAATGCGGTAAATTGTGATTTGTGATAGTTGTTGGATATTGTCATTATCTTCAACTTTATAGTACAGTACAGTTAAAACAAAATGTCATATATGCCAATAATTGCTTTCTGAATCTAGTCATATATTTAATATTTGTTAGACCGAGAAATGTGGTATAGATAGAGTTATAACGTTTTCTGCATCTTCATGATAGAGAATTTATAAAAAAAATTATAAGAATTTATACAAAATGAAGATGAAAGTTGGTACATACTTAATAGTTACAAGCTTTTATGTGAATGTATGTGTGTGTGTGCGTGTAATTAAGTCTTGCTCGTAAAATTCCACCTTCTCAGTGAGCTGAAATTTGGCAAACACGTTTGGTACCCGTGACAAAGCACGATTACTTAAATGTCGCCATTTATTATCCAATATGGAGTACGTCACAAAATGGAGATTTATAATTTTCACCGTAACCCTTATGATATGGGTATTAAAGGGCTTAATGACCACATAAATGCGTGTACTTATAAAAAAAATTACTCCCTTCCTCATAATAAACCCTACCTGTTGCCCAACAAATTAGCTGGCGCAGTAGTACTTTCCAACTCCGGGTACCCGATAGGTCTTCTGCCGGCGTACGGTGACCTTTGTGCCGAACAGCCGAGGATCAGAATTGATAGGACGATGTATCTTGTAGTTGTCATTGTGAGTTCTGGAAAATAATTTCATTTGTATAAAATGTTTCAAATCCTGAGTCTAGTTCAGTGTTTCTCAATCTTTTATGGTGTTCCGCCCCCTTTAAAAAACAATTATACGTTCCGAATCACACGCCCAAGAAGTCCAATACTAAATAAGTTTAAGAGAGGTTGGATGAAATGGGATCTCCCGTGGGTTTTCCCATAAAAATTGGAGCCGCCCCCACTGCGACTGTACCTCAACCTTACAGAAGACCGCAGTCCAATAATACTACTTTGATGTGGTATTGTGTTTTGTGGTGATTAGGGTTGCCAGTGATCCACTAGCATACGCTGTGCTAGTTCTAATGCTGCAAGCACAGTCAAAATCAAAATCAAAATAAAAAATCATTTATTCAGTTTAGGCCCTAATGAGGCTCTTATGAATGTCTAAATTACCACAGTGAGTTCTCATCAAAAACAGGGTCGGCAACTCGTAAGTGATATCCCTGGTATTGCTAGCAGCCATAGGCTTCAGAACGCTTGTGCCACCATAGTGGTATAATAATACAGTTTAATATTTCTCGTATTCTCATCAAGGAATAAATAAATTCTTTCAAAATGTCAACATAGCAGATATTTTATGTTTTCCTTAGCCTTCTTGACGAGATGATATAACTAGAAATTTTTTCCTCATTTTAGCTACACTTGCATCACGTTCCAAGGTCTAAATGACGTTTAGGTTTCTTGCTAGCTTTTGTTTAAAAGCAATGAGTATAGAGGCCACTGTATACTGTGCCACTGTTGTCACTTTGAGCGCTGTTAGTAAATTTGGCATTCACATTTGTTTTCAGTGACAATGCACGATTACTAAAATGCAGCCATATTTATCCAATATGGCGGGCGATTAAAATGGAGATTTATCATTTACAATTAATGAAAGGGCTTGATGACCGCATAAAAGATAGTATTTAAACAAAATCTTTTAACCCTCTATTTTTTACTAAAAGATTGAACTATTTGCCCTCTTTAACTCTTTTTCAAATATCAGAGAATTAAAAGACAAACCAGTAATAAAAACGCAATTAATAAAACTGGTTTACTTTACAATCACGGGTCATTCAATCTACATAATTATTTAATGTATTGACTGCATTGAGGTCACTAGTTTATCAAATAAGATACTAAAGATAATTATTTACCTTAAAAGTTTTGGTAACTGCACTTACGTTCGCTTTACATTATTTTTACTTTACTTTACTCTAATGTTGGTTGAATTAATTCACTTCTTTTACCTGAATGTTATTAAAATTGTTTTTAGCTTTTTTAACAAAAATATGTTTGAAACTCGTACACCTAATTAGAAGTTACGAGACTAATAAATCACGTAGGTACTTACGTTGACTTCAAATACCAATAACAGCACAGTCACTTTGTTTACAACTACAGTACATTCACCTTTAACGATATCAAAAAGAACTTATATTAAAATAGTTATTAATAACTATCACACATAAATATAATATTTATCACAAAACGTGCTCATTTACCTACCGACTTAACTATACTGACAAGCTTTAAAATGTTGTTTTTATATAATAAAGAGTGGTCACATAGGAAAGAGACAACTTAATTAGATTTAACTGAAGTTGGAGCAAGACAAAAGTACCGGCTAAATGGGTATGACGTATGTGTTGTCTTGCATCTTTGTACCTAATTAGGATTGCCACGGGTTTTTACCTCGTTGACGTTTTTGAAATTGATTTCCAAAGGAAAAACTCGACTTTGGAATAATTCACAGATTTTGTAATATTATTACCTTTTATAATTTACCATGTTCCTATTAGTATTCCATACGTGACTTAAATATTTAGTACTAGCTTCTGCCCGCCACTTTTTCCGCGTTGAGCTTAGAATCCCAGAGGAATCTATCATTTTCCCGGGATAAAAAGTACTTTGTGATAATATAGGTTCTAAACTATACGAGTGCCAAATTCAAACAAATTCGTTGAGGAGTTTTTACGTTAGCATCCATCCTTTCAAATTTTCACATTTATAATTATTATTAGGATATTTTTCGTAAGAAAATAGAATAAGGCAGCAACTGTAAAACTGCCTCATATTTTTTATCAATACTTCACCCGTTTATGTGTTCGCGTTCGTCCGTCATATCCATATGTACATTGAAATGTATATCACCCAATTTAAATGTACTATTTGTATATAAATAAGATACATGAAAAGTTTGATGAGTCAGAGTTTTGAAGCCGTGGTGGCATTGTGGTTGAAACAACAGGCCTGTCATCTGATGGGCCCAGGTTCTAATCCCGGCCTGTACCAATGAGTTTTTCTAAGCTTAAGTACAGTGATTAATCACACCATGAGCATTTAAAAAGAGAGGTACGGCGATTTGGGATTTCCCGTGGGTTATCCCATTTAAATTGGAGCCGCCCGACTGGGGACTGTACCTCCGCCTTACAGAAGACCGCAGTGAAATAACACTACTTGATGTAGTGTTGTGTTTTTGCGGTAAGTAAGGTTGCCAGTGCTCCACGAGGATACGCTGGGCTAGTAGTATTGCTGCTAGCACAGTGAGTCCTCATCAACAACATGGTTGGCACCCCGTTAGTAATACCTCTGGTATTGCTAGCGGCTATAAGCTACGGTGACTGCTTACCATCAGGTGGGCCGTATGCTTGTGTGGCAACTTCGTGGTATAAAAAAAAAAGTTTGATGAGTGTACAAGAAGCAAAAGGTTGTGATGATATGTATGTATATGAATGTATTCAGTTTGAATCTATCAGTATGGTACGTAAAAACGGGTATCCTACCCTCACATAAAATTCCGGGATTGTCCAATATATGACAGACATGCATTATCACATAAAATTATTAGTACTAATGAATATAATATTTTACATTTAATCATATAAATGTAGATAACGTAAGCTATCGCTTATATGTAATTGATTTAATAGATCTTATCTTTATGACCAATGATATTATATGTGTGATCTTATATGTATCATTGTTTATGACCAAGTTCTCGCAAACCTTGACTAAAACGTTCCTCGAGGTCATGTTTAGTCCATACTAATATTAAAAATACGAATGTAACTCTGTTTGTTTGGTACCTTTTCATGACTAAACGGCTGAACGGATCGAAATGAAATTTTGGCAAGGAGATAGTTTTAACCTGGAACGAAACTATCCAGAAAGAAAAGCTATGACAGGAATTTGTATACAATTTATTATTCATAGACATGTTTAATTAGAATCAGGCATTACGTTGCAAACATCTGAATCATAGGCTAAATGTGTCAACTAATTTATTGTTTCCTAATAGGACTTATGGTATGAATATGGATAATAATAATAATAATAATGCTTGGACATTATAACACAACGCCATCTAGCCCCACACTAAGCAAAGCTTCTACTATGGGAACCAGTAGCTGATATAATACATATATACTTTTTTTTTTGTAAATACATACCAAACACCCAAACGCAAGGCATATTTGTCACATAAATGTTTGCCTTGGCGGGAATCGAACCCGCGACCTCTAGCGTAGCAGTCAGGTATACTAACCACTAGACCAGCGGTCTCGTCCAATGACTATACATAGTATGTAATAATAGTCATTTGGTAAATAAACAAAAATGATTCACCACCGGTTTTCCCTTAGGTATAGGGAAAACCGGTTCGTTTCTCTCACGAACTCGTTTCTTTGGAATATTATCCACACCATTAAAGCTTTATTTATATGGAAAAGAAACTAGAAATCTTCTACTATTATTAAAGTTTGCGAGTTTGTTTGTAGGAATTAACCTCTGGAACTGCTTAACTGATTTTGATAATTGTTTCAACAGTAGAAAGCTATATTTTTATTCAGTGACATGGACTATGTAATACATAATATGATACTATTATATTGCTTTGCGGCGAAGTTGCGGGATACAGCTAGTAATAATAAAGATCGCAGAACTAGTATTGATTTTACAATTTAATGTTAATTGACACGATAGATCGTGACTTTTGTACAAATGCTGTAAATCGTTCTACCAATAAATAAATAAAAAATAAATGACCAGAATTAAATCATAGGGTACTTTTGAAAGAAGGAGCTAGGAGTCCACGAGAGGCCAGAGAAGAAAAGAGGCAGGAAGACCCGAATGGGGACTGTACCTCCACCTTACAGAAGACCGCAGTGAAATAACACTACTTGATGTAGTGTTGTATTTCTGCGGTAAGTAAGGTTGCCAGTGCTCCACGAGGATACGCTGGGCTCGAAGTAACGCTGCTAGCATAGTGACTCCGCAGCAAAAACAGGATTGGCAACTCGTTAGTCATATCCCTATTGCTAGCGGCTATAGGCTACGGTGACTGCTTACCATCAGGTGGACCGCATGCTTCTGTGCCACCTGAGTGGTATAAAAAACTAAAGCATACGTACAGTGATTTAAAAACGACATTTCCAACCGACACATTCGCAGATAAAGCACTTTACAATTTAACGGATTTACGGAGGTTCTGACTCCATCAAGAATATTAGTAATATTAATCAGCGTAATAATTTCCGGTGTAAGCAACTTGATATAAGTTCTTGAGTCGAGTGCCACATTCCCCGCCTTTATTCCTCATCGAGTAACTCACGTCTCACTTTAACAGTAATTAAAGTTCAAACGGTTCAAACTTTGTCGCGTTATGTCGCGAATTGAACGTCGTGAATCATATTACTTTTCAAAATAATTTGTTTTGAAAGTAAGAACCCATCTTCGTAAGGGATCGCTCTTACAATTAATAATACAAGTAATAATAATAATAGTAACTTGTATTTTAGGTGTCATTTTCTACACTAATATTATAAAGAGGAATGATTTGTATTTTTGTATTTTTGTATGTAACGAATAAACTCAAAAAGCACTGGACCGATTTTAATAATTCTTTTTTCATTAGAAAGCTACATCATCACTGAGTAACAAAGGCTATATATTATACTAGCTGCCCGCCCGGCTTCGCTGGGGTAGACAAAATATTTGATAAATGCCTATAGGCTCCGAAACTACTGAACCGATTTCAAAAATTTACTTATTTTTTCACCGTTAGAAAGCTACACTATCACTGAGTAACATAGGCTAGCTGCCCGCCTCGGCTTTGCACGGGTAGACAAAATATTTGATATCAATGTCTACCCGTGCGAAGCCGGGGCGGGCCGCTAGTAATAAATATAGTAAGAGAATATAGCGAAGCTAGATTAGTACTACTAACTTAGTAGGTATAAAAGAACACATTTAATATAATAATAATAACCAACTGCAAATGTTAAGGACGTTGTGGGCTCTGACCATGACGGTGGCAACCTGGGTTCGGAATTTCATTAAATATTTTTCATAAAAAAATGATTTTTATTACATAATTTTACAATAATATTTTTTTTTAATAATAACATTCAACACAGCATTTATCACGTTTCAGAACACTCAGAAGAGTACTTAGTATAAATATATTTCTTCCTTTTAAATGTAGGCTAAGTACCCATTATGGTTAAAATAAGCAAATACCTAATGTTTTTCTCGCGTAAACAGGAGGCAAATTGTAGAGTGTAGCTTTCTATATTATAATATTTCATCCACAATAAAGTGCTCCTTTGAATACATTATAAGGCCGTGACATCACGAGTCACACCTACTTGAGGAAATTGCAGAACAAATGAAGTGATAGGTAAGGTAATTCCCTGAGCGCTGCATATTTTCTTAGCTTTGTAGTAATCCTCATGGGGAAATTCTTTATACAATATCCGTCAAAGAACGATTCGAAAATCTATGATAGTCTGTTCTTACATGTGTTTTTATTTGTACTTTGGAATTACAACAAAGAATACATTATCACATGAACGTGTTAATACTATAATACGATTTAGGTACACTTTTCTTTTAAAGAATTTAATATTTGCCCTTAAAATATAAATGAAGAATATATATTTTAAGCCGTGGTGGCCTTGTGGTCTAAGCAACGGCCTGTCATCTGATGGGCCCAGGTTCGAATCCCGGCCTGTACCAATGAGTTTTTCTAAGATTAAGTACAGTGAATAATCACACCATGAGCTTTTAAAAAGAGAGGTAGGGCGATTTGAAAAAATTGGAGCCGCCCGACTGAGGACTGTACCTACGCCTTACAGAAGACCGCAGTGAAATAACACTACTTGATGTAGTGTTGTGTTTCTGCGGTAAGTAAGGTTGTCAGTGCTCCACGAGGATACGCTGGGCTAGTAGTATTGCTGCCAGCACAGTGAGTCCTCATCAACAACATGGTTGGCACCCCGTTAGTGATACCCCTGGTATTGCTAGCGGCTATAGGCGACGGTGACTGCTTACCATCAGGTGGGCCGTATGCTTGTGTGCCACCTTAGTGGTATAAAAATATATATATATTTATTTATTAATTTAATTGAAATATAAGTTTACAGCATTATGGAAAAACACTTACATTCTAAATTAACAAACTAATTATATTATATTAGGTCCTTACATATGAAATTGGCGTTTTTCGTACTGGCCACTTTAATCACGAATTTCTCCTCTTTGGTAAGGAATTCCAAATTCAAATTTGTACAGCTATAGACTCATGTATTTGTGCTTCGATGATCGTCATTCATTTGTTTTTTTTCTTCTGTTTTTTTCTGTTTGCGTCACTCATTTTACAAAATGGAAAACCTTAAATATCGCATTATTTACGAGTACGAGTTCCGCCGTGGCACTAGTGCTGCGGAAACAACTCGAAGGGTGAATGATGTGTATGGCGGTCGTGTTGCAAAAGAAAACACAGTTCGTTTTTGGTTCCAACGTTTTCGTTCTGGAAATTTCGACCTGCAGAACAAGCCCCGTGGACGGCCTGAGACTCAAGTTGATAATGAAGAGTTGAAGGCTATTGTGGAAGCGGATCCATCGCAAACCACGTCCGAGTTAGCTGCAGGCTGCAATGTTAGTGATAAAACTGTTTTAATTCACTTGAAGCAAATTGGGAAGATTAAAAAGCTTGAAAGGTGGGTACCTCACGAATTGACTGAAACAAACCGGCAAACGCGCGTCAACTGCTGCGTTACATTACTAAACCGGCACAATAATGAAGGTATTTTAAACCGAATCATTACCTGTGATGAAAAATGGGTTCTTTACGATAATCGGAAGCGCTCAGCGCAATGGTTAGATCCTGGCCAGCCAGCCAAATCCTGCCCCAAGCGAAAATTAACCCCAAAAAAGTTACTTGTAAGCGTTTGGTGGACTAGTGCCGGTATTGTTCATTACAGTTTTTTCAAATCTGGCCAGACTATTACGGCTGATGTCTATTGTCAGGAATTGCAAACCATGATGGAAAAGCTAGCGGCTAAACAACCTAGGCTGGTCAATCGCTCCACGCCACTGCTGCTTCACGACAACGCTAGACCACACACTGCGCTACAGACGGCTACTAAATTAGAAGAGCTTCAATTGGAAAGTCTAAGACATCCTCCGTACTCCCCGGACCTTGCTCCAACAGATTACCATTTTTTTCGAAATTTGGATAACTTCTTGCAAGGGAAAAAATTCAACTCCGATGGGGCAGTCCAAATCGCCTTCAAAGATTTTATTGATTCCCGTCCGACTGGTTTTTTTAGTAAAGGGATCAATGAACTACCTATGAGATGGCAAAAGTGCATAGAAAATAATGGTTCATACTTTGATTAATTAAATATATTATATTAAAAAATATTCGACTTTTTGTTCCTCCCATACAAAACGCCAATTTCATATGTAAGGACCTAATATTAACTAAAACCTTATAAACCATTTAAAAAAGAAAGCAAATTATAATATATTACGCTTGGAGCGTGCATGTTTTTTATATAAATCCCCGATGAGTCGGAATTTGGCTTAAATCGCACCCGTGTGAAGGTAGTTTTTAATAAATTTCGTAAAGGCTAAGTAATGTGCATATTTTGTAGTAAATAGTTTTGACTAGATATTTCCGAATTTTGATAACACAATAGTATCTAAACTATTAAGAGCTTCATATAATTTCTATAATAATTTCCGACAGCAAAACACATCAATAAAAATAACGAGACCGTTTTCTCTATCGAATACAAGTACTGAAATAACCATGAATAGCGGAAAAATTTCATCTCTATATTATATTTATTTCACTTATAAAACTATTAAATTTATTGATATTGTTAATGTCCGAGCTACTAATAGCTCGGTAAGGTACGTCCATAAGCCACGGTACGGTGACAAATTTCGAACGGATATATTTACCTATACGTTAAGTCCCTCACGGGATAGGCAGAGAATAGACCGCCATTTCACTCTTGACTTACACACTTCTTTTGTTTCTTTTATATTCATCAATATTTACATCTTTTCATACATGCCCTTCGATTCCCAGTATTTTTTACCTTTCCATAATTGTACTCAATTATTACTGTGGTAATTTAATCTAGATTGATCGATTTTTACAGATGCTACCACCATCTCGAATCAAAGTCAGCTACAAATTCCCACCATGTTTTGGATATTCGCATTGAAAGTTTTTTAAGCTATTAAGTGATTTTAATCACCTATAATTTATTTCGTCGCACCGGTGGTAATTTAGACCTTCATAAGAGCCTTATTAGGGCCTAAACTGAATAAATGAATTTTGATTTTGATTTTGATTTTGATTGTCGATAATCAAGTGTCAATCATATTTCTAGCTTTGTTATTAGCCACGTTGCTAGTAGCGATGTTCTTCCCTGCATTCAATTAATGACAGACATTTAATTGTACCTATTTAATATCGTTACAGAAAATTTCTCACGTGTTGTATAAACAGACCTTAAATGACTTACAGATATGATCCAGCTGTAACAAAGTAAATACCAATGTGACTTTTGCTCCTTTTATCCATAAATACATATATATTTCCTTTACCAAAGATAATATTGTGATGTTCAACATATATTTTCCAGGTTAAAATATATTTTTGAACGCTCCAATATCAACATAAATAAACGGTATGGAATACAGAATGTTTTTTTTTTATTTTGTTTAAATAAAAAAAAATACCCATTAGTCGTCTCCGGTATTCAAACGGGAACGCCTTTTGATATTTTGTTAATTAAAAAAGCTAGTAAATAGCTTGAGCATTTATTGGGTATCCAAATTTTTTTATGTCTCTTTTCCGTTCACGGACGCCTTTCTGTAAATATCACTCACACCCACTCTCACAATCAACGATTGAACCCCCAAAAGGTGATTATCCTGAATAAATATTTTTCATGTTATACTTAATTCCTTTCCTCGTGTTTAACCAACATGATGAACCAAATTACAAACTGAGTTCAAACGAAGCTTGAAAATCTTAGGATTCTTCAGGCTTCGCTCTTCTTAGGGACTCGGCGTGTTGAGCAATAATGTGTACAATATATATAAGCTATAGTAATGTTGGAGTATATTATAATCATCATACCATTGAGATTTGCTGAAGAAGAGCATAGAAAAATGTCTCTAGATTTGACTTCTTTTATCTATTTAGTTTTTGAAATTCAATTCTTAACTGTAATTGGTAGAAATATCTGTTGTTGTGTAGTGTGTGACTATAAATAAAACATTATTTCTTTCTTCTTTCTTCATCGAAATCAGGTACCTATCCCAATGGGCGGGATGCAATACTTGCAATTCAGATAAACATAAGTAATTGGATTTCCAGCTTGGATGGAGTCCAAAAACTAGACTGTAATATATTTGTACTATGGCAAGTAAACATATTTTTGGTAAATTCGCAACGCAATATCCATATGGGAAAATGAAGGCCGTTTGTAGGAAGTTTATTTAAAGTTTATTAAGAAGTTCTGCTGTTCTTTAAACGTTCAAATAATAAAATGCTAAATTTTCTAGTTTTCAATACTTTATCGAAAACATCTACCACAACATGTCTTTGCTCCTCATTCACTAATGCTAAATTCGGGTGACTCGCAAAAATACAACAATGCGTCCTGGCACACTTACAATGTCATAGAGCGATGGTGTTGTGGTTTTTACAATAATAATAATAATAATATAATATTTGGACATAATCACACAGCGCCATCTGGCCCCAAACTAAGCAAAGCTTGTACTATGGGAACCAGTAGCTGATATAATACTTATACATACTTTTTTTTGTTGTTGAAAACATTTTAGTTGAACCCTCTTTCTGCTACGACAGAATGTCCTAGAAACATAGGTACGTGTTCTGCCAAATAAAAAATAATACTGAATATCGGATAACGCATAGCCTACACCGATAACGCTGTTATGTAGCATACTTTGTACAGTTAACTTTTATAATGTAAGTGGACACATAGGACACGATTTTTGAAAATACATTCCCAAAGAGACTGCTAAGGAGGTAGAAGTAAGTATGCGCGGGTTAAGCCACTGGACGCTAGTGAATAAATACAATTATTGCGGCATAAATAATGTACATAAAACGAGTGCTCTGAAAGAGGATTACAAAGAGCTTTGAAACACAACGCGCTCTTTTATTTTTAACGCTACCTGTCATTATTTACACACGCGAACCACATTCGAAATTAGAGCTTAGTTAAATAGATACTTTGCATTTACTTATACCTTTGATTATAATAAGTATGTAATCTAGACACGCGGTAGCGTGTCAAGCCAAGTTCAAGCTAGGCGAGCAGCACCGTATGTAATATTACATGAACCATTTGGAGCCACTTTTGACCCCCTTATAACTCAAAAACTATTCGACATAAACATGTCAAATTGGGCATATATCCAAGACTTACCTGTTTACATCAAGTCAAAGATAAAATAAAGTAAGATCAATTCAAGCTAACTTGTGTACCGATCAATCATCTACGGTAGCAGTAAAGTATTATATCCGAAGCATCTAATGTATGTAATATTTAAGATAACTTTTAAAATAAATAAAAGCATATCATAAATAACTGGGAAATATGAAATAGGTAATGAATAGAGTGTGGTCCATACGTGTTCGTCGTTTACTGAGGTAGAAGTGATTTATGTTGGTTGAATAAATCAGTGGGATCCGAACTCACCGGAGTAATAACCATAACCGGACTTATTCCCAACAGATATATGGTAATAAAACTCGGTATATCACCATGTTTGTTTGATATTTTAATACCTGTGGCAAGAGGGTTTTTCTAATGAACTGCAATATAAAATTAAAAAGTTTAATGTGATATATGAATGAGATCATTCGGACGACTATATTAAAATTTGCTGTTCATTTGACAAACAAAATCGGTTTCCTTGCCGGTTGCCTATCAAGCCCTAATACGTATCGCATGCATATGTCTAACGTTAACCTTAATCTCGTTGTCAAAATTTATTAGGGTTTAATAGACAGGTCAGTAGCCAAGAAAGCAGAAGAGGCTCAGGAACTTATGGCCGATACCGTTTGACAATTTAGACCGACAGCTGAAAACCAAACTAGGGCGTGATCTCAGATTGATTTGCAGCCATATCGCGTTTAAATTAGTGCAATCCTTAAGATTATTCGAGATTATAGCTAGGGTATAGGGGGATGGTGAAGTATAAACAAAACATGATAAGTTTTTTTATATTTACAAATGTTTTCAATATTAGTCCTTTAATAAATTCCAATAAAACTCTAGACTCAATCTCCGTAGTCTTGATAATCGTTCATATTTGAAACGACAACGTGTTCTCTGAAAATGTTCTTCATTAGATGATTGGGGCAGAATCTTAGAGGAACCTCCACATAGCCTGAGAAATAACACATTCATTTTAATAAAAGATGAATTACCTATGTGATTGATGATATGTTGGTAAGAATATAATACAGAGACGACAGCTGGTAAATACAAATGGAAGAAAAACATATTCCATCAATTTTTTTTACAAAAATCCAAGTCTCGCAATGCAATTCTTTTACCGTACAATGTGGTGAGTACTGTAAAACTAAGTTGGATAATTTATTCAGTACCTATCAATGGTAATATCTATCCAACAACTTCGTCATAAACGTTTACCTGATTACTTAACAAACAAAATTGAATAGAGACTAAATTTCACTGTTGTAATGAAATTAAATGAAAATGGTTTATTAATACATCGTTTCTAATAGCAGTGGTTGAAGCACTGGCCTGTCATCCTGATGGGCCAGATTCCAACACCGGCATGTACCAATGTTTTTTTCCAAGCTTAAGTACAAGATTAATCGCACTATGAGCTTAAAAAGAGAGGTAGGGCGAATTGGAATCTCCCGTGGGTTTTCCTATAAAAAATTGGAGCCGCCCGACTGGGGACTGTACCTCCACCATACTGAAGACCGCAGTCAAAAACACTACTTCGATATAGTGTTGTGTAGTACGCTGCGCTAGTAGTCATGCTGCTAGCACAGTGAGTCCTCATCAACAACAAGGTTGGCAACTCGTTAGTGATATCCCTAGTATTGCTAGCAGCTCGTCCAAAGATGAAATAATCTACCACTAACTAGAAAAATCTCCAAAATATGTTTCAAAATGATGCTGATGAGAACTGATAAGAACTGACAAAAACTTAGCACAGAAACCGGCTTATAATAGATAACAAATCAAAGGAAAAGGTACCTGAAAAGTCTTCATTTCCACGACAGTTGATCATGTCAAGGTAGCAGGCGTTAGTGAAGGTCCTATAGGAGTAGCTCCTATATTTGTTGGCAGCGCAAACAGGTCTATAGTGGTTTGGACAGAATACGGGACAGGATTCTCCATACATCCTCCTAGCATTTTTCGTATGTCCTTTTATACAGTAGTCTATCGGAGTTGAAACGAGATCTGAAAGATGAAAATTTCACTTGTTCCATTTAATATTAGAATTCACATACCGTAAATCATAGAAAGTAACGCCCTTCACTGTAATAGAAGCTCCGTTGTGGGTGTATTGGTACTGATTTTTCTCTTTGGTTCACAAGTAAATTTATGGGAACAACAGTTCGATGTGATACAAGTAAGCATAAGAAATAGCCTTTGAAGCTATCAAATCTGAATACGATTGACTCACACGGCAAATGTTTTCAGTTGGAGCGACTCGCTTTGAGGATTTCAGTGCCGGTAGCAGGAACATTGTCGACAGCGTATTCGAAAACGTAACTCGCGAAATGTTTGTTGTGTTAAAAAATTGTTATAAATGTGTTAGTTCCACTTTTAACCGCCTTAGCGCTGTTAATCTATACTAATATTATAAAGAGGAAAGATTGGTATTTTTGTATGTATTGAATAGGCTCCGAAACTACTGGACCGATTTCAAAAATTCTTTCACCGTTAGAAAGCTACGTCATCACTGAGTAACATAGGCTAGCTGTCCGCCCCGGCTTTGCACGGGTAGACAAAATATTTGATATAAATGTCTACCCGTGCGAAGCCGGGGCGGGCCGCTAGGTTTTATATAAAAATAGTCGAAGGCAATACGAAAACGTTGTAGAAAAAGTTCATGCTACCGGCACTGTTCACTTGGTGGAGATTAGTCCTAAAACACACAACAAGATCACAACAATAATGTATATTACGCTGATGGACGTCCCTTTTCGTCTATTGTCTTCCTTTTCGTTCGTAACTGGAACGAGACCCAAGTGAATAGCGCCTTATCGGGACAGAGCATTTCCAATGTTCTGTGTACATTTTGAGGAGATGAAAGGGCAAAATAATTGACTACGAATCTAAAGGATTTGAAGATATGCTTGTAAATTTTCGAATGGTTGTTCAAAATACGAGATAGCATTAAGATGAACTCGAGTACTTTTTCCATAAGTCCATAAGTGTGGATATTGATTATAGGATGAAGATATTTTTTATATCCCGGTGTGGCAGAAATATTTTATTCTGTACGGGGGATACCGTTTTGCTGTAACTCTCTATCTATACGGAGCTCTGGACATTTATTTTACAAATCTGAACATTCGACATGACAAAAATATATAACTCGATAAATAAAAGATATAGTCTTCAATAAAAACACTAAACATAACATAGTACATCAGATTCACAGTCAGCATCGTTTTTAAAATTAACTTTTTATCCATAGGTTAATTATTTTTACTCTAGCCGAGTGTACTAAATTAAACACATACAGTAACAAAAGACCATTGTTTACGACAAGCAAGCAGATAGTTTAATTGTATGCGTGAATTGTAGTGCAAGCAGGGACTAATGACCATGCAAATTGGACGGTACGCAAATACATCTGAATAATATCCGGTGACATGAAAAATGATGTGGGTAGGACATAAAAGCATGGAAACATTTCCATTTTATTGTCTATAAATATTATTTGATAATATGTTTAATTTAGATGTTCGTCCTCATAGTTTTAAATACATGAAATGAACTCCAGTTATTGGTGGGGAAAAGGTTATAATATTACTTACTAGCGGCCCGCCCCGGCTTCGCACGGGTAGACATTTATATCAAATAATTTGTCTACCCGTGCAAAACCGGGGCGGGCAGCTAGCCTATGTTAATCAGTGATAGTGTAGCTTTCTAACGGTGAAAGAATTTTTGAAATCGGTCCAGTAGTTTCGGAGCCTATAGACATTTATCAAATATTTTGTCTACCCGAGCGAAGCCGAGGCGGGAAGCTAGTATAATATATAGCCTATGTTACTCAGTGATGATGTAGCTTTCTAACGGTGAAAGAGTTTTTGAAATCGGTCCAGTAGTTTCGGAGTCTATTCAATACATACAAAAATACAAATCTTTCCTCTTTATAATATTAGTATAGATTTCACATATAAAACTTCACATTGATATTTAGGTTCCAACATTTGATCGACTTGTAATAAAAGTTAAATATAAGAATATTAGGATTCAGGACTAGTTTATTGATAAATGAATTGTACTTAAAGTACTACAAGTACTTCCAATTTGCATGGTTCACTTGCAGAGCGACTGCATCAACGTTTGCTTCTAAATTTAATAAGTAAACAAGTTTACCTAAACATTACACTATGCAACCAATATTCTCAATACTAGGAAAAGCAAAATCTAATATTTGAGTAAGAATAACTTGGTTGATCTTATAATTCCAAAACCAAAGCGGTTGGTCTGCTAACCGGATTAATTCAGTTGTCTATTTATCTACCTACAGAAACGGGATCATAAATTTAATCTTAGCTTTAATCATATTAGATTTATTACGAGTTACTGATCTTCCATTTCGTGTTAACTGTTGACGTTTGACTCATGCCCTATGTACAGAGATATATAAGTAAGGATATTCTATGTGCTATTATAATAAGCAACTAAAAATTAGGTGTGGCACTCGGAGACTGCCGCGGTAAAGCTATTGCATAGTATTTTTTATCAACTTATGCAATTATAATTATTTATTTATTTTATTAATGCAAAATTTTTATATACCTATATACTTTCTCCCAAACAGCTGATTACGGTAGTTTTCCAATACAACCAATGCCACCTAAAGGCGGGTTGCTGAACTAATGAGACAAGCGTGATATTTCAAAAAGTCATTAAAAGTTCTGGTATTTATCGATAGATGGAACTAAAAAGTATCACCGCTGTGCCGGTCGGAGTGGGGGGTGTTAGATTTTTTTCGTTACGGAATTTCTGGATTCGGTCCCCACGCTCAAGGCCCGCGATAAAAGCTATGCAATAGCTTAATAATAATAATAATAATGCTTGGACATTATCACACAGCACCATCTGGCCCAAACTAAGCAAATATACTTGTACTATGGAAACCAGCAGCTCATATATATACTTTTTTTGTAAATACATACAAAGAACGCCGTTATCTGATAACTAGCCTCATTGTGTTATATCGGGTGCTGATTATGAGTTTTATACGAAAAATGCAGGATTCCCTACCCATTAAGAATATGCTTGATTGTGTTTGTCATCCCACACAGAAAAAGAGGGGACTCTTCTAATACAAAGTATCTTACGTAAAAGAAGAGTCCCAAACCATGTGCTCAAACATTGTCAAATTGATTATTATTTAAGCTATTAAGTGTATACATGATTGCTCTGAAACTCCAGTATTACTTACCAACATCTTTGTGGCATATCATGTAAGCATCAAATGCGCATTTACTAGGGAACATTCTGTAAACATTTTCCTTCTTGTCCAAGCCACATTCTAAGGCCTCGATACTATGTTCACAGTCCACAAAGCAAGCTTTCTTACAATAAACTTGAAGTATCACTGAAATAAAAATTGAATGTTGATCGCTCGTACATTTGTTTCTCTTATTTTATATGAATAATTTGAATTTGACCTTAAATAGAGTTGACAAGAAAGGATTTATTAATCTTGTTATCTTTACAATTGTTTGTCTTTGATTTACTGATATAAAATAACATAAATTTACTCACAAAGCCCTAACGCAAGCACAAACAGCAAGTAGTCCATATTAATACAAAGCTACTAAAGGAAATCTTTTTTCATTTAGATTCAGACGTTGCAATCTCACAGTCCAAGAAATTTATGAAATTTCAATTAAGATAAAAGGAAGTTATATCGTTAATTCAACGATGCAAGGCTAAGCCAACAAATCTCGCAAAATAATAATCAGTTGAATTTTAGAACTAAATTTACTGAATCATCCAATTACATTCGAGTCGAGTTCCGGATTCCCTATCTTATACCAAACATTACTTTGAGTGTAAAATTTAAGTCTTTCGCTGTCTAAGTGAAGTAATGTTATTTCTACTGTATTCATTAGGAATATCTTTTTTGGGACTCTATATAATTTTTTCACCTGATGGTAAGCATTCACCGTAGCCTATAGTCGCTAGCAATACCAGGGGTATAACTAACGGGTTTCCAACCATGTTGCTGATGAGAACTCACTGTGCTAGCAGCATTACTGAGCACTGGCAACCTTGCTTACCGCAGAAACACAACACTACAACTAGGAGTGTTATTTCACTGCGGTCTTCTGTAAGGTGGAGGTACAGTCACAAGTCGGGCGGCTCCAATTTAAATGGGAAAACTCACGGGAAATCCCAAATCGCCCTACCTCTTTTTAAACCAGGAAGGTAACTATTCTCCCCATTAAATGGGTTCTGAGGATCAAGTGACAGTCGCTTTGCTCAGACGTTTGCAGGATTCTTTCTTCCAAAAGCTCGTGATTCGATTTTAGAAAATAATTGAGTCATAAACACCATAGGTTATTAGACTTGAGCAACTAGTAAAACGGCTACTACACCAAAGAACAGCTTAGCATATTTTTATTGCCTATATTATTTGTAATGTGTTTGTAAGTGTCACATTTGCTTATTTATTGGATTTTTCGCGAGCCTCACTCCAAGGAACACATAATTCAGCTTTTGTGAATACGAAAAAATGAAGATGTATCTTATACACTTACGAAACAACAACACTTACTTCACAAAGACAAATTGACGGCGTCTAACAATACTCCGAGATTGCAGAGAAAGAAGTTCTACATCCCTTTGATTTAAACTCCTTTTAACTCTGAACAAGCGAATGATATTTTTGGGAAATGAACCGGGATATTGTTTGGCTCATTCGCGTCAATAGTTCAGTAAATCTGCTTGAGAAAATGAGATCATCTTTCTTTATTTATCTTCTTCTTCTTCGGCTTCATTGTCAGTTATAATAACATTATTTAAGTACTTATTGAATCCATATTGCCAGTTTTTTGATAGTAGGCATTTGTTATTCAATCATGTGGAAACGGCATAACTATACTATACACACAAATAAAATTGAAGTGTCTGTTTGTAATATCAAAATAACAGCTTTTTACGAAATGCATATGAAGGTAAACATGTTTCAAATGACAAAAAAGTAAAAAAATAATTAGGGTTCCGCACAACAAATAAAAAACCATAAAATTGTGAACAACATCCGAACGGCGGGAATTATTTGAACAGGACTTTCACTGAAAGGTAGCTGATGCTATACGCATAACTTAGGCCTTTTTTTATAAGTAATTATTGTACGGTGCAAATTAAATTGTCAACAAAATTAACTCCACGCGTACGAATTCGCGGGAACAGCTAGTCTTGAAATCTTAATACGAGCTTTTTATAACTGAATTAAGATATAAACAAATTTTCCTCAATAATTGCAATGAGATCCCACGGCATTTAAAACCGGTTATTTTAATTCAGTTTATGAATAGCCGATGTCATAACCAAAAATCACTTCAATAGCCTGGAGCAGAAAGTTCCACACAATTTAAGTTCTTCATAACAAAATGAAAGCCGCGCAAAAATTTAATTTCGGGGTCAGTGACGATTAGAAATATAAATTGTAGCTTTCTGAACTCACCATCAATTTCAAACCTTTTAACTGCTTTTCAAATCCTGAGTTCATGAACAAGGACCTAAAGAAACAAATTAAATTTCACGTAGCTTATTTAGATGACAATGGAGAATTGAATACTAGCGTATTACGCATACAAAAGGTATATTATTATTACACTGAAATTAAATTACTTTAATCACTGTCAGTAATTGGATTGGATGGGTGAACGGACGTACCTGGTTTGCTTTTTGGTTGCATTTTTTTTTCTTCGGGGAATTAACCATCAATTAGTATTTAGTACCAGGTATTAAAGGTTTTTAGAAGTGATTTTGATTGAATGTGTTCGTGGATAGAAGGGGACAAAAATATGAATAAGTTAAAAATGTATGGCATTCGGAATGAAGACGTGCTATTATATATGTTTCAGTCATTTTGATATTTGTAATTTCATACATGTCTAGAAGAATTTTGTTACAAATAGTTACATGAAAAAAGACAGAGCACTGAGTTTCTTGCCGGTTCTTCTCAGGTGGCTTTTTTTCCGAACCGGTGGTAATTTAGACCTTCATAAGTGCCTTATTAGGGCCTAAACTGAATAAATGATTTTTGATTTTGTGTCCTAATCTAAGTTAAGCTTTCAAATGCCGAATAAAATTTGCACTCGGCAAGCGCGATACGTCTTATATCAAATCTATTGTGTGACAATCAATTCTCAGGTGATTCGCAGCTTTGTTACACAATATAGTGTCGTATTAACAAAGCCCAATCTGCGTTGCTCAACATAAACTCAACATTAATTAGGTATTAGTGCGTTGTTATGTTAACTATGATTAGGTTTAGAGTGCCTCTCAGTGTTTGGGGAAGCAAAGTAAACTCACCCGTGGATTGTATTAAATTGTTTTTTCGACAATTTGAAGTGTTTCATTAGGTTTAGTTTTTATAAAAATGTTATGTAATATCAACATGTACTAATATTATAAAGAGGAAAGATTTGTATTTTTATGTGGGTGTATATTTGTATTGAATAGGCTCCATAACTACAAGACCGATTTCAAAAATTATAAAGGTACTACATTAATATTGAGTAGCATATGCTATTAATACCTACCCGTGCGAAGCCGGGGCGGGCCGCTAGTCTTCAATATTATTTTGTTATCAAGCAAAGAAAATGCATTAGATTAAAAGGGTTCAAAGTGCAATGTATTTCAATATTATAATAATATTCTAAGTACTTATACGAGAGTTCATACTGCTTCTGCTAATGTCAGTCAGTTAAACACTTTGAAATAGCCTTGCATTTGGATAAAAATTGTGTGTCAGCTCTAAAGTTTACTGCTTTACCGACAACTCGTTGGCAAAGCAATCTCTGCTTGATCGAACGAAACTTCCGTAACGCTTGTTTAAATTTCACTCCTGATAGAATTTTTGCACGGGGGATCCTTATATGAAAATCGATTCGTAAGGAGTAAACTCAAAATTACTATTCGATATTTTATCACTCGTGACTTAACCACAAATTATTATTAATATAGGTAACCTTAATAGTAAAATTGATTCCATTTTATTTATTCGCTGTTATTTGGAGGCAGGTATTTATGCATTTGTGACGTCTTAGCTGAAAATATTACATTACTAAAAGAGAAAATAATAATAATCAAATATTGTATAAGTATTACTTTTTATTTTACTATGTGACAAATGGTTAATTAATGGGATAATAGAGCGATGTAGATGAATATTAATCAATATTGGACAATTATGGACCTTTAAAACATGAAATCAGGCTTTGTTGTAAGTTACGACCTTAGGTCGAATGAAATATAAAGGCTAATTCTGTAACGTTAATTAAAAGTCAAATCACGCGTTCATAAGGACAGAAGGTTAACGCCGGGTACTAAAGTTTAGCGGAAAGGGATAAGCAAATAGCTCGCGTGTAATTCAGAGTGATAACGGCTTGTGTGTTTATTGTTTAATTAATTCCGGCCCTTGTTATTAATTGTATTAGATAAGATTGTATAAAAACTAGGTCGTGCCTACCTACATGTAGGAGAGTACAATGATAAGTATTTGTTTGGACCATTCGCTTAGCAGGTTATACATACTGAACTGCAGGAAGAATCTGTTTTATCGAAGAAGAACTCACAATATTTTTCTTATTATTACTGAAATTTTACAATGACCTAAACTACACCATATATTATTTTGATATTTATTTGCATTTGGTATATTTAGATTCCTTTGTATAATTAAATTATTTTCTAACTTTATCACAATCAGAAATCTACGATACATTTCTACGCAGTTGTTAAACGGACCCAAAGAATAATTACATTTAATTACTAGATCCCTACACTGAGCGTCATCTCTACTAAAGTAGAGATGACGCTTTATGAGATAGCTAACCGCTTTGAAATAGATTAGTACTGTCAAACAGTTACATCGATACTTAGCATTTAAATATCGTAGGCAGTTTTCCCTTAATCAAACTCGATACCCTTACATCTAGAACCTCATTACTAGAAGTAACGACTGGACCTTACCATCTCAGACTTTATAACGACGTCTGTTTGCAATGTCAACTGAAGATAGAAATAACCCAGTGAAGTGGACTTTAGAACAGTTTTGATGGGAATTTACAAAACTAAAAGTTTTACCTAGAGCGGGCGTTGGAATATTGTAAAATGTTATATTGAATTATATTTTATAACTTTACTAAAAAAAACTGTTCTACCACTTTTACAAGGGAATACGGAATATAATATAAAAAATATCTCTTTATATATCTCTCTTATAGACAAGTTATAATATACTAGCGGCCCGCCCCGGCTTCGCACGGGTAGACATTTATATCAAATATTTTGTCTACCCGTGCAAAGCCGGGGCGGGCAGCTAGCCTATGTTAAACAGTGATAGTGTAGCTTTCTAACGGTGAAAGAATTTTTGAAATCGGTCCAGAAGTTTCGGAGCCTATAGACATTTATCAAATATTTTGTCTACCCGAGTGAAGCCGGGGTGGGAAGCTGGTATAATATATAGCCTATGTTACTCAGTGATGATGTAGCTTACTAACGGTGAGAGATTTTTTTGAAATCGGTCCAGTAGTTTCGGAGCCTATTCAGTCCATACAAAAATACAAATCTTTCCTCTTTATAATATAATAGTATAGATAGAATTTTCATATCTAGTGAAAATGAGCGTTTTAAAATAAATACTCTCTAACAGTCCGGAAGTTGTTATCTCACAAGCGTGCGATGAATAAAACAACAGATAACGTTAGGTGCTATTACAAAAATGTGTAACACGCGTGACTCTGCGTAATCGGTAACCGTAAGGGCGCTTCTAACGACCTGCACGCATAGCATGGGCTAGCATCAATTTGTTTTTACCTACAGGCACCTAATAGGTATTATCTACTGAGCTACGATGACGGTAGTAAGTTATTGTACGGCCAGCCTGAAGGTAAGCAGTCACCGCGTATTGAGGATTATTACGTCTGGATCACTAACGCATTGCATAACCTTACATAACAAGGCAAAGCCGGAATTACTGTCTGGCTGGCTGTAGGGAACTTGAATTAAAAATATTTAACACAAAGAGATTCCAGGCACGGATATAAATTGTACATTGTGTTTTTGAAATATGTATTTATGTTTTCTTTTTTACAAGATATTTCTCCTGACGGGAGTCTAGTGTCAAACTCTCAACGTTCATGGTTCTGCAATTTGAACGTGGTTTTCCATTGAAATTATTACTGTAAGCGCATCAAGGCGTTATAGTCCTCTGCTATCCGTACCATAATAACTCAGTGCTAAAATTGTACGTACGATACGCATTCTTCTAAATATGACCATGCTACAACTTCCTGATCCTTTGTAATTCGGATATAATTTTTTTACATGTTGTAAATTCAACGCGGGGTTATGTAAAATCGTCGTAATGATTGTGAGATTACATTCGGCGTGCGCGCTTATTACTTTGCTAATTGTGTCAGTAATTACTGTTTACTCTTTATGATTTTTAAGGTTCATTGACATAAATAAATCTTAGACACCATATAAAAAAATATAACCACAGAGGTTCATCGAGTTCCGACACCTTCTAAGCTGCGATTAAGTAAACTCTAAACACTCGTGCGTTGCCGACCCTATATCGCTATTCGACATCGGAAATTACATACATTTTCTCCCAAATGTTGATGAAAAATCGAATAAGCTATACAGGTGACCTACATTCATTCAGCTTTTAATTCTGCTATAAGGTGCAGTCTACTGCCACAATCAGGCAGTTAATTTTTTTATCTAGACTCCCGTGCGTGTGTACTACAATTTAATATCCATCTGAAGTATTATTAAATTAAGCACTTTACAAATATTTAAATAATTCGTAATATTATTATGTAGATATTTGATTCGAGACACAATTTTACGCAGAAACTGCTTTTCGTCAAATGTAATTACAGTATCATGCGTAGGAGCTTTGAGTGAACAATTTGGCTGACGAGTCAAGATATAACATGCATTAGTGAAATCTCATTGAATATTCATTGAAATCGACAGTTTAGTAAGTAAGGCGCGGGGAACATATTTGCAAAATACTAAAATATTCGTTAATAAGCTTCAATGTATTTCCATATGAATACTTAAGAGTAGCTTTCTTATACCACTTAGGTGGCACACAAGCATACTGCCAGCCTGATGGTAAGCAGTCACCATAGCCTATAGCCGCTAGCAATACCAGTGGTATCACTAACGCGTTGCCAACTATGTTGTTGATGAGGACTCACTGTGCCAGCAGCATTACTACTAGCGCAGCGTATCCCCGTGAAGCACTGGCAACATTACTTACCGTAGGAACAAAACACTACTTTCATGTAGTGTTATTTAACTGTGGTCTTCTGTAAGGTGGAGGTACACTGTGCTTTTAAGCTTAGAAAAACTCATTGGTACAGGCCGTTGCTAAATAATAATTGGTTGGTTTTTCTAGTACACTTCATGCCGGTTGAACAATATCTAATTCAGTAAAACGTCTGGCGTTCGTAAATTTGACTTTTTTGGTCCTAGACTCCGATCGTTTGGATTCTAATACTTACCTCCACATTACGTTACATCTATATATATTTGCGAAAAAATAAATAATTCATATAAATAAATTGGTAGGCATACAATATATTTCTGTAACAGTTTATATACTCTAATATTAAATGCAATCTGCTTAACAAAATAACATGCGTAAGTTCTGTCATAGTTTTTCAGTTCTTTTATAATTTAATATCTAATAAAATCTGTTCAAATTTGGAATCACAAGAATCTGAATGATTTAATAACATGATTTAGATTCAAGGTCTAAACAGAATAAAACTCTTCTTCCATCATCCTTCATATGCAATCTTTCAACACTATGCTTCAACGTCATTTTAAACGCGTTCTAAATTTGAATCTCTTTGACAATCATGATGATCTTTCGACACTAAACCTTGGCCCTTATGCCATGTTTATTTTCCTTTTCCAAATTCAAATCAAATTTAATCGATAAAGGAGTTAGGTCTCTGCGGCCAGGTCTTTGGCTGATTTCTTAACGTTTCATATTGTCTCCAATTCAAATACCAGAATGGTCTATTATCGATTGGCAGCTGTTCTAATCTGTTGACCAATTTGACATCTCCTCTGGCCTCTATTGGAATCGATGGGTCATCGCTGAACCTGTTTAATAGTAAATCAGATTCAACCACTGGATATCCGATAGGAAGTCTCCCAGCGTAAAATGGCCTTTGTGCTTCTACAACTGCGGTTAGGATTGCAAGGGCCACGACGATTTTGTAGGCCATTTTGGTCTGAAACGAAGTTAGGTATAGGTTAGTTGGTTTCGACAAATAAGAAAACGTGCTGTCTAGGAGATTGGTTTAATAATAATAATAATGCTTGGACATTATCACACAGCGCCATCTGGCCCCAAACTAAGCAAAGCTTGTACTATGGGAACCAGCAGCTGATATTATACTTATATACTTTTTTTTGTAAATACATACTTATAATAAATACCAAACACCCAAACGCAAGGCAAACATATTTGTCACATAAATGTTTGCCCTGGCGGGAATCGAACCTGCGACCTCTAGCGTAGCAGTCTGGTATACTAACCACTAGACCAGCGGTCTCATCGGGTTTGTTTACTAATGTCGTATTCTGCAGAATCTGTTAGTGGTCAGCACCAGGTATTATTAATACTGGAATAACAGGTTTGCAGAAACAGTAGGTACATAAATAAATGGAATATAAATGCAGCTGGAATTTAAAAAAAGTCAATATTTTATTTGTGTCCAAGCGAGAATGTTAAGGCGACATTTTCACCTCGCAACCAAGAGCTGTATCTTTCAAGTTGTTTTTGTTATGATTAAACGAGGAATATTATTAAAATAAATTATGTAGAACACGACAAGTGTATGTTAATAATGGCGTGGTTAACAGTCAGTTGCTACAACGAGGACACTTATTCATACAATATTTGGTAGTGAGCCTCTACCATAAGAATAGTATTACCCATTCTTATGTCTCTACTCTACCATCAATAGTGATATTTGTCTATCCTTCGCAATATCTTAGCACATATCAATAACAACAAAAATATTTAGATATCAAATTAAAGTATAATATCCTTGTTTATGCCTTAATGTTCTTATTTTTAGCATATCTGTCTTTTTGTAATACAAAGGTACATGTTATGTTACGTAGATAATTGAAATGTAATGATAAGTTACTTTTTTTTGAGAAGAGTAATTGCTGTGTTCTTGTCTTCTTCTCAGCCAAAAAAACTACCTTCTGAGTCCGGTGGTAGATTCATAAAATGATGAATTTGTGTATAAGTTTGAACTTAAAAACGGGCTTTATACACGATCTTAATTGGTTTATTTATCTCGACGTTTCGGCCGAATTGCATAGGTCGTGCTCGAGCGCACAAGATAAAAAATTAATAATCGCATATAAGACCTGTTTATATTTTATACTTTTGTTATACCATTTAGTTGGCACACAAGCATACGGCCCACCTGATGGTAAGCAGTCTCCGTTGCCTATAGCCGCTAGCAATACCAGGGGTATCACAAACGGGTTGCCAACCCTGTTGTTGATGAGGCGTCACTGTGCTAGCAGCATTACTACTAGCCCAGCGTATCCTCGTGGAGCACTGGCAACCTTACTTACCGCAGAAACACAACACTATATCAAAGTAGTGTTATTTCACTGCGGTCTTCTGTAAGGTGGTGGTACAATCCCCAGTCGGGCGGCTCCAATATTAATAGGAAAACCTACGGTAGATCCCAATTCGCCCGACCTCTCTTTCGTACCTACCTAGTGTACTGTATACAATCACTGGTTTGATATCTAAACCTACATAATACTAGAAATATCTCCGCCAATGCTAGCGACAGGGCACAATGAGATTTCTCATTCATAATTGGAACAACTTAACTGTAACAAAAGACGGCAGCTAAAATAGCTACCTACTCCTCTAAGCAACATTTTCAGCATTCTTCAAGGATGCGATGTGCTGAACTATTGACAAAGGTAATTTCTAGGAGTCCATACACCACCCCGAAAAAGCCTTGGCGCGACAATATATAAGTATACTATACATGTATGCGTCCACAGACTACGGTAACCGCATACCACGATTGTTGCTCACATTTGAAGTATAAATAGAAAAGCCGGTCCTTGAAAAGCCCTATAAGTTTAAAAATAAAATATCTTTACCTTATTTATTCGAATACCGAAATTCGTAAGTTTGTCTTGACGGGATATGTAACAGTTTGTTAACCCGTCGGCACTCACAATGGAAGTATACTGTGCTTCAGTGAAGCAAAGTCGAGTTTAAATATGAATTGCTCGAGACGCCTTATCGAGCACATCGTTAGTGTGGTAGAGTAAACAATACTGTAGAGTTGGCTGGGAGTCTGATAGTATAATAAATTTAAAATATGATTATGTATTTATATATATATTATATTAAATTTATCTTATCTTATCTTATAAAGATAAAGTTTAATTTGATAATTAATGATTTAAAATAATTTAATCAACATATTATTCCCTAAGACAATTCATCTGGTCATAACTTGGTATAGATAGGTCATTTGACCTCTAATATTTTTCATTATACATTACAAGCTGCTTCTTTGTCTACATTTGTTTAAAGACAAAAGTTTGACCTCTAATATTTTTCATTATACATTACAAGCTGCTTCTTTGTCTACATTTGTTTAAAGACAAAAGTAGCCTATGTCCCTAGGATATTATCTATCTCCTTGTCAAATTTCATTGCGATTTGTTCAGCCGTTTAGTCCCGAAAAGGTAACAAACAAACAGTTTGTTTCGCATTCATAATAACAGTATGGATATCACAGCTTTTGGCTTATACGGCACCTGTATAGTGTCTATACGCTACAGAGACCGATTTTCACTAGACGCTTGTACGATTGTTTGTCACATATGGGATAAAATAATACCTTTTAATTACAATACCACATTTGACTTAATGTAGTCAAATAAAACAGCCAATACAATCATTGAATATCATTTTGCGTTAGATAATTTGATGGTATGATATATAAGAAAGTTTTAATTGGTTTAACCGAACCTATTTGTCATTCCAAAGCCAACGTAAAAACCCCATTCACTGCCTCATGTGGGATTACTCGACTTCGAACAGTGACGTCAGAAGCTCGATCCAACGAAACGAACGTAACAATAATCCAATCGAGCTTGACCTCTGTTGATTTTCGTTATAACTCTTCTCACCAATTCCTTGAGGGGTCGTGGTAATCTGGTGAGTTCCTAGCACGATTTTATGAGTCAGTGACGTCAAATGCAATTGGTTTCTGCAAGTCATTGCATATCATACACACCCCCTATCTTGCACGTTTGTTTGGGTTTTTCTGCTGCATACATGTTATTAGCTATAACCATTTTGTCTTTGGGTCAGTATTAATTTTATATTATGATTCACACAATTTGCGCAAATCACAATAAACGAAATATTCTAGGTATTAGGAGCAATATTGCATTCTGTTGTATACGTACAATGAACTATAAAATGACTCACTTTTGTTTGCATGACTTAGAATTGCTTTAGCTGAATTGATATAGAAAATTCCTTGAGAGCTTAAAATAAAAGACAGAAATATACAAATTTCCCAATACCTCTTATACTATTTCAAAATGAAATGAGCTTATTTTTTACTGTCTCTTGTAGCATCGTCTTTTTGAATCGGCAGATCGATATATTTTTTTGCGCTACGTAGCTAATTATTTTATGAAAGTAGCTTCATTATTGGTACGTACATCACAACCGAAATGCGACTAGAATGTTGATGTTGACCGTCTAAACGGTTATTCTGTTCAAAATGGCCTACCTACTTAGCTTTAAAAGAGGTAGGGCAAATTGGGATGTCCCGTGGGTTTTCCCATTAATATTGGAGCTGCCCGACTTGGCACTGTACGTCCACCTTACAGAAGACCGCAGTATAATAACACTACTTTGATGTAGTGTTGTGTTTCTGCGGTACTTAAGGTTGCCAGTGCTCCACGAGGATACGCTGGGCTAGTAGTAATGCTGCGAGCTCAGTGACTCCTCATCAACAATAGTATCAGTGAACAATCTTTCTTCATATTAACGATTGATCTAATTCTTATGAGCTATGCTACCGATGTGTACATAGTTCTTCAAGTTGAGGGTATATTAATAACTTATTGGCAATGCAATGCAAATTCTCGAAAATTAGGTACTTTTATCATACTATTAAAATGTACCAATGTATTTTTACATATTAATGTCATGTTTTTATTTAATAATTAACAATGATGATCTCATTAAAGGTCCCTGGTAAGTCCAAAATATTATAAAATCCAAACCGGACTTCTAAATCGATCATGCAATATTTAAGAGCGAAACGAATCTATAAAAAGTGCATCCTAATATAATGGACATCTAAGATAATACTGCTAGGCGATTCTAAAAAGATCGTCGAATTGTTTTTTTTATTAGTGAAGTGTCAACCGGTATTTACAACGTAGTACATACTAATGTATTAGTATGTACTGCGTATGTTTCCAATGAACGTGGATCGATTACCAAATTTGCGGTCCAAAAGCCCAACCCGAATCGACTTGGTGGTACAAATTTGTGTTTGATGCCTCGCCACATTAACAATTTCCGTACGACGATCTAATCCAATATTTTTTTCTTTTTTTTAAGTATAGATTGAAAGGGGCAAGACATACATATAATATGCCTAACATACATAGATAGGAAAACAAAATATTCTCGTTTATCTTTATAATAATAATAATACTTGGACATTATCACACAACGCCATCTGGCCCCAAACTAAGCAAAGCTTAGTTTGGGAACCAGTAGCTGATATAATACTTATATAGTTTTTTTTTTTTTTTTTTGTAAATACATACTTATAATACATACCAAACACCCAGACGCAAGACAAACATATTTGTCACACAAATGTTTGCCTCGGCGGGAATCGAACCCACGACCTCTAGCGTAGCAGTCAGGTGTGCTAACCACTAGACCAGCGGTCTCGTCAACCGAACGACGAACGATTTTTTTATTAACGAACTACATACAGAGGCAACGTTTTGTCTAAACTATAAGATGGGTCGAACAGTAGGTATACAGAAATCGCATCGATATAGATACCTATAATATGTGTGTGTATGAAATAATCTTACAAGGAAAACCTTTCACGATTGTGCGAATGATTTGATAGATTATTTCTCTGTTTGTCAGTTCAACCAAGAGTTTATATAATATGGTCTTTGAACAAAGATACCAACAATACAGAATTCCTGCCGTTCGTAATATACTTATTAAGTGTATTCTTACTTAGATCTCAATAATAATAATATAAAAACTACAGTTTTTTATGTATCTTGCACACTTCACACTAATATTATAATGCGTCAGTTTGTGTGCGTGTTTGTACCCTCTTCAAGCCTCAATGGCTGAATGAATTTGTATGACATTTGGAATGGACGTAGCTTAAAAGCTGGATTAAAATATGGGATACTTTTTGTGTGGTTCCCGGGGGATAGTAGAACCCTGCGGGCGACGGTGCAGGTAAAAACTATACTATATCGAAGGGTAATGTGAGCGTTCGTTGTTTGACAGACGTAGACGGTCGCCTGCAGTTGTTATATGAGAGTCTGTATGCACTCCACAGGTTTTATAAGAAGGATTTAACAACAATAAACATATCACATGGAAGCGGATTGTTATCGGGACGCGGCAAGATCGTGTCAATTTGGCTATAGAGGCACGCACATCCGATCGGCTCGGTGTCCTATTCCAAGAGAATACAAAAACGCTCTACGCTAGAGTCGTGTTATGCAATCAACCACTCAATCAACATTATGAAATTGACAGCTGTCTGAGCTATGTTATTTTTCACAAGCTCTTGGCATTTAATTAGCACAGAGCTGCCAACCTCCTTTTCCGAACACGTACAAGTCAGTTCAGCCCTAACGTCTTGTTGAACAATCCTCGACATATCCTCATTCAATTGCTCTTAAATTTTAAATGTTATCGTTCTTATTGAAACGGTTTAGCTTGTCACTCATTTCCATCCAAACTGATTTACCTACTGAAGATTTGTGACACTCGTCACGTTTCTTGTGGCAAACAGGTGCTGCTTGTAGGATCTTCTTGTCACTTAAACAATAATGTAATTAATATTTCTCGTTGGGTTTTCAAATACTGGCATTCTATTTGGGGTCATGTTTTCTGTTGTCCTTTGTCAAATTTGGGATTTATAGAGGCTGAAACGGCGGTAGCAGCTGTCGAGGAAGAGATGTTATCTCGCCCTAGTGAGTAACGTTATTAATAGATAAGTAAAGTCATTTCAGTTACATAAAGGGATATATTTATGTGAATTAAGGAATATTCAGGACAGAAAAATATTCTGAACAGGGTCGGCAACGTGCAAGTGATACCCCTGGTGTTGCAAGCGTCCATAGGCTACGGTGATCGCTTACCATCAGGTGGGCCGTTTGCTTGTTTGCCACCTTAGTGGTATAAAAAAAAAACATCCGTAGAATGAACACAAAAGCTTAAATCATACTTTTCGGAGTAAAACCGTTAAACGTGAACCACAATTTTTACTCAAACCTGGTACCTACATGCAATTTTGTGTTGCATTGTAAGTATGATGTGTGCCCTTCGACACCAAGATATTAAGCGGATATTCCATGCGGTTTCTGCATTCGATACAATCATATATTATTCTCGATAGCACACATTGCGGTGTTCCACTGTGGTCGTTTGTTATTTGCGTCAAGTTTCACAAACTATGCGAAGCAATATAAACTTATGATCAAAAGCATTCATCTTCAGCATTATCTGCGTAGTTCGGAATCCTAAACGTAAGTTAGTAGAATATATGAGTAGGTATACTGTATGTATGTAACTTAATTTTTGCAATTCAAATAAATACTAGGCCACATTATCATTGAGTGGTTGTGAGATCATTAATATCGGAGAATAAGGATAATTGACAAAAGTCATTTGGTAAAAAGTAAATTATTATAACAGAATCCTAGAAATAAAATTGCCGCCCGACTATAGACCTACTTCCATCTAACAGAAAATATCAGTCAAAATATTATTAGTCTCAAGTAGAATTCTATTTCTCGGGTGAGTATGAGTAAGGTTGCCAGAGCTTCTCGCTTAAATACGCCGTACTGGCAATAAAGATGGCATATTCTGCTAGCACAGATCGTCATTTAGAATAAAATGGTTGGTAAAGCAGTACTAATACTTCTTGTGTCAGAGTCGATATTTCGTTAGGGAGGAAGTTGCATGGAAGGGGCATAAAGCGTTTAGGTTTCATGACGATTTCTATCAGTCATCTCCTACTGCAATTTATAGAGTAGCATGTGCACCAAAAATGACAATTATAGGTTTGGTCTTAGGATATGAATCTATAAGCACCTTTATCATCAATAGCATTACATCCGCACCTGCACTTAAAATAAGCTGCATTAAGGATAAGCATAAGCTGCACTAAGCATAAGCTCGCTCCACAATAATCGAACGCGCGTAAGCTTGTCTATGCCTTTGTGTAGGCGTAAATTGTTATTAGCTTATGTGGTCGCATCACAACCTAGTTAACACAACTTAGACGGACAGGTATAAAGCTATTAATCAAAACGAAAATTGAATGAGCGATCGATAGGCAACCGATAAAAGGATTGGTACTACTTTATATTTATAGAAGTGATTGTTACATGAAAAAAAGTCAGAGCACTTAGTTTCTTATCAGTTCTTTTCAGGTGGCTTTTTTTCCAACCGGTTTTAATTTAGATGGGTACTGGGGCGTTTCACACCACGCACGGCTCGGACCACGCACAGTATGTATTTTGACCCGAAAATCTGACGTCTTCGTTTTATTCGCTTAATGGATAGACATTTTTAAATGCAAGAGTAGAAGTCTCGTGTGCCAATTTTGTTCTAAACCGAAGATATAATTTGATAAAAAACACGTATGGTTTCCAGAAAAAAAACATTGTATGTATGTTCTCTTTCTGTTCTGCGGTAAGTAAGGTTGCCAGTGTTCCACGAGAATACGCTGGGCTAGTAGTAATGCTGCTAGCACAGTGAGTCCTCATCAACAGCATGGTTGGCAACCCGTTAGTAAAACCCCTGGTTTTGCTAGCGGCTATAGGCTACGGTGACTGCTTACCATCAGGTGGCCCGTATTCTTGTGTGCTACATTAGTGGTATAAAAAAATATTATTTTTCATTGTGTTTAGTTAGTACTACTCATATATTATTATGAATCGTCCAACTGCTCTTTTTGAATTGGGCCTTTTGGACCGCGACGATGTTCCTTATTAGGGCCTTAACTGAATAAATTGTTTTAGGTTTTGATTTAATTTATAATATATTATATTATTATATTTTGGTTGTCTTTAATGCTTAGCATATTTCCTCTAGCGCTTCTGCAATGTGTTGGTGTCATTCAGTGAAAAGAGACGGATGTGTACATAGGAAGCCGGGGTAACGCGCTATTTGAACGTGTGGACTGTATTGGATAGTTGTAATGGACTTGTAATATGTAATGAATTAAATAAAACACAGAGCTTTCATACTTGCATGACTCGCATGGCGGCGGTCTGAGCGGTAGAGAGCGAATTTATTAAATGTTACCATCTACAACGACGGTTACAATATTTATTCAAAAAGGTTTAATGTTGGATGGCCGACACTATTTGATTTGGCCAATGAACGCGCGCGGTGGTAGAGTTGGCCGCCAGATTTCAGATGTTATACTTAATTGACGAGACCGCTGGTATAGTGGTTAGTATACCCGTCTGCTAAGCTAGAGGTCGCGGGTTCGATTCCCGCCGGGGCAAACATTTATGTGACAAACATGTTTGCCTTGCGTCTGGGTGTTTGGTATGTATTATAAGTATGTATTTACAAAAAAAGAATTATATAAGTATTATATCAGCTGCTGGTTCCCATAGTACAAGCTTTGCTTAGTTTGGGGCCAGATGGCGCTTTGTGATGATGTCCAAGCATTATATAATATATGCTTCTACTTAAAGGCTCTCCAGTGTAGCTTTTCTAATAGTCGTATATCTAAGTTTACAAACGATTATGTGGCTAGCCCGAACAGCTATGACTTACTCGTTGCTGGCCCTAAATCCTAGATGTATTGTTTATATTCTACATGGTGACAAAAGCTTAAAAAATTGTCTTCCCATCAATAGGGAAAGTTTTTATGTATCAGTAAAGCTGTTATCAAATAACATTGCAGTGTTTAATCTTAAAGACGTTTTGTATCAAAATTGTAGACATTCATCTATCGTAGACACGAAACCATTGCGAAACGAATGCGCAAATCCTTAGTGATTCACCTGCGTTATCACTTGCGCGTTGATAACCTTTGATTTAATATCTTTTTGTTTTATTATAACCAGCTCCCTACGACCTAATATACTAGTTTCCTTAACGCTCTATTAAATCTCCAAACAGATATGTAATCCGAATTCGCAAATTAACTGCCTATAAAATTTACATATTCGCAAAATTACGGTACCATAGTTTATTAGATCCTGAATGTACCGTGAAATTAATCATTCCGTTTACGATCTTGGCACAGGATTAAAGTTACCTTTGGATTTATTGGAGCAATGTAAAGCTTATCTTACTAATGCTAACAATATTTGAGGGAACAGTTACTGAATACTTGTTAACGTATTCTAGTAAATATTATCTAGCCGTTTGTGAAAAAGAAATTATGACGTAATAATGTCTTTTTAATATGATCAGTTACTATTTAAAAAAAAATCGGACTAAACAAAAGTGTAAATCGGATCAGTTAATTATTGATACGTGTTAGTTGCGCTGTAACTCGACTGCTCCAGATAGAGGTTACGTTTTTAGGGAGTAAGTAAGTATAATGTATTTACATATTATTGTTCTTATAACTCGTTAACTATCTTACCAAGTTAGTAACCACTCTGTTCTCTAATTTCTAACCTAATGTTGTTCCAACAATTGTTATAATATGATCACTCAACTCTGCCTCTCATATCACAGGCTCGCCTAGTTTGAGAGTCACAGAATTATCTCACGTGTGTTGTATTTTTATGAAATAAACTTTATTATTATTATTGTATATTTCTCGTACATGATATGAAGCCGTACTAGATGTTAGCATGTGAGGTGTCGATAGAATCATCTTAATTGTGGGACTGGGACTGTCATCAGGGCATATTTACCTTCACACGTCATTACATTTACATAGACATCTGCACTGTTGGATGCAGTCTGGATTATTATTGTATTTATTTTGAATTATTGAACTGGCATTACAATAAATATAAGTCATATTTATAAGAATCTTGTCTGTCACCGCAATATTATGTGTCATTGGAAACGAGACGGTAGCATTATTACTTTTTTTTCCTTGCCACTACAATATAATGTTACCAGTTCGTTTTTTTCCACTATGGTGGCCACAAGCATACGGCCTGCCTGATGGTAAGCAGTCACCGTACCCTATAGTCGCTAGCAATACCATACCAGGGATATCACTATCAATCAAGTAGTGTTATTTCACTGCGGTTTTCTGTAAGGTGGAGGTACAGTCCCCAGTCGGGCGGCTTAAATTTAAATAGGAAAACCCACGGAAATTCCCAAATCGCCCTAACTCTCTCTTTCTAAAAGCTCATGGTGGGAATAATCACTGTACTTAAGCTTAAAAAAGCTCGTATTTAATACTCTATTACCTAAAAGATCTAAACAATTTGTTCAATTCTTATCGTGACGAAAATAGCAGGTACTTGGAAATCAATACTATAAATTATGCGTGGGACGAAACGTCAAAGGATGAATACGGAGCAACCTGTAACATCAATACAAACAAATAAAATTGAAGTGTTTGTTTGTCATGTCAAATTAACAGCTTTTTTATAAATGCATATGAAATTACATTCGTTACCTATAACAAAAACACAATTTGTAGCTTTTGTCTGTCTGTCTCTTTGTTCCGGGTAATCTCCGAAATGGCTGGACAATTCGAACTTTCACTGCCAGGTTTGTCCCTTTCATCTACGCATTTCAAGGAATAATCAAACAAAGTAAGACATCTATACATATACTGTTTATTTCAAAGAATTTGCGTCACATTGGTTCTGGGTATATTTGTAGATAGGTACATATATTTTCATCGTCACATATAAATTATAATAGTTATTTAATTACAGCTTAAATATAATTAAGAATGCTATTGTATTATATTATGACTTTCTGCATGACAAATGTTATTCATAGTTTTTTCTTAATTTCAAGAATGCTATAGTTCAGACATTTTGCATTCTACTGAATCTATGAGAATAAAAGTAAAATAATATAATATAATTAATTAAACCAGTCTTTTATTATTAAAAGTGACTGATATAAGGTCAAAGTCATATAGTTCTTTACTCGCCTTTGGTCTGTCTTAGCCTCTTGAAGTACGAATTTTACCCTAAAGCAACTTTTCACTGCACAGAACATTCTTTATACATGTCTTTACACATAATTATGATAGCACTTTACTTATTATATCTTTCTTTTTCTTGATAATTATTTCGCAGCTTTGACTTTATGATACCTACTTCATAAATGAAAAAAATCTAAATTAGACTGATAATTATGATTGCATTGTTAAAAATAGAATTATTAATTTGAATTAGAAAATATAAAATTTTGCTTCACTGTTATGAATTTTTTGGGCGACTGTACACAACACAAAAGCATCCAAAGGCATTTAATATTAAATCTCTTATGGATTGTTATCACATCTGTCACCATAGGTTATATATGTACTCAGTGTGTTATATTATTATGTTTCGGTGGACAAAATAATGATCCTAATATCACTTCTGCTAATAGCTTATATACACATAATCTAAGCACTAAAATAAATATCTTTATTACATACTAACTGCCGAAGAGATATGTGCTCAACATTTACAATGCATTAATATCGGTACCTATTTAAATAGTTGGGACTAGCTGGCAAAAAAATATGGGAGTCGTACAGTATTCGCCTATGATGTGTAGCATTTGAGTACTCTACCCCTTTTTTGTCGCTAAGACCTAAACAAAAGTCAAAACATAAGTCACTCGCAGCGACAAAGTCGCTAAGTTGGCAACACCCCAATTCAGCGACTTTTCACGACATCACTTCCGGGAATAGAAAGGAAATATGTTACAGATGAAAAGGATGAATTTTAACAATTTAAAATAATTGTATTTTAATTAATGTTAAAAGCTTTAAGAGATTAAATAGAGTTTTACTGCCAATAGCTTCATAATGCACCGAGTATACTTAGTATATTTTATTTAATGACTGACAGCTTATGTGTGCGTCCACCGTTCACAATAATTATGTTTATGAAACAATCTCAGAATCTTGATCTTAAGAGATGAATTTATACACCAATATTGATACCCTTACAAATTTTGTTACCTATTAATTCGTTTCTCTTTTTTATAAAACCTGAAGAAGAAAACAGTTTTACATCTAACACACTTAACTGAAGCATCCAGTTTTGAATCGCTGAAATCGATAAGATAATGAATCAACTCGATTAAAATCGAAAATGGAATGCAACGTGAAGCCTTATTTAACGACACCACAGATCATCGATACAAAAATTGTCTTTTATACAAGGCGACTCGCTAGGCGTCTATCTATTGATGCATTTGTCGTCACCATCGCCGGTAAGAAAGTCGTTGGTATCTCTAATGGTCATGATGGTGACGCCATCAGTGCTGTTCCTCGTGATGATGTTGTTCTTCTTCTTAGCACTTCCGTAGTCGTAGTTTGAGATTACCACACTCTCTGTTGGATTCCTGAAAGTTGATAGAACAATCACTGTTGAATTTGACGAACATTCGAGACGTAAGATCTGCGTCATTTTAATAACCTAAACTTGAATTTGCATAAGTCTAAGAGAAACATTTTGAGGGTTGCCTGACAGATGTCAATGTCATTACGATATCAAGGTGGTGACCAAAAATAATGTTCCTAATACAAGCTAAAATAAAAATACCCTTAGTTATCATTTGTTTATAGTTACAATTGCAATGTCACCGATATCTGTGCGATATTAAAATAAGCGGTTTTAGAACGTCACTTTTACTATAATGCAGAGACTAAGCGTAACATATTGTAAACGCTGACTTTGCCTTCAGGCTTTACTAATAATAAAGGTTGTACATGGAAGGAAGTCAGCTCCATATAGGATATGAATATCACTTCAACTTAGCCGTAACTTATATAGGTTAGTTGAACAGAGTTGAGAGCTAGACCTAATTTCCGACTATTTAAAACAATATCATGTTGGAACTACAAGTAATATGAGGTCGTGCTGTCAGTATACTCGTAGTAAAGCGTTGTTTACGTTGGTTTCAATCTGTCTGTATTGGTCTGCTTAACCACTTCACCTACATTGGCTAAGTATTCTTTATTATATTTACGATACTATGTTGGACGATGAGGACAATAAGGATGGATAAAATAAAAAAATAGCTTATTAGAGGAAGTTTGAAAGTAGCTCTAGTGACAGAAAAGTTGAAGAACAAGCGTTTGTCATGGTATGGACATGCTATGCGGAGGAATGAAGATAACGTGGTTACAAAGGTTTTATATATGAATGTGGACGGGTACAGGGGTCGAGGTAGACCTAAGAAAAGATGGATGGACTGTGTGAAAGATGATGTGGCCAGAAAGGAAGAAATTACAGAGATGACGGCTGATAGAGAAGGATGGAAGAGAAATACATATTGCGCCGACCCCAAATAATATGGGATAAGTGCAGAAGAATGATTATTTACGATACAATGTTGCAAGTAATACTTGTTAACCACTGACCTATGACCTTCTTCTTCCTTCTTCTACTGACGTACAAGCAAAATTTAATGATGGTCAGTGAATATTTCTAGCGTAACAAATAAACGAACAAATTTACATTCGCATTTATAATATTAGTAAGGGTTACGAGGTACCCACTTACCTGATTAAAGTTTTTGTGTATTACTGTAATAATATATATTATTTTAGTCATGTTAAAGTGAATCTAAGTCATCGCAACCTGTTACACCGATGCCTGTGTGTGCTTCTGAAGGAGGTCTCGCATATGGCAGTGCGGGAGAGCCTCGAACTGCGTGTGGGGTGCAAGGCTCCACGGCGGCAGCACAGATACCGGTCGAAGTGTTGTCGGAATACGCCGCTCACACAGTACAAGGCTACCGGGTTCACGCAGGAGTTGAGGAAGCTAAAGAAATACATGATAAATATAAGAGACGTAGGACGAATTGGGATCACCCGCGGGTTTTGCCATTAAATTAGAGCGGCTGGGAACTGTACCTCCACCTTTCAGAATACCGCAGTCAAATAGTGTTATTTCGATGTGGTGTTGTGTTTAGTTTAGTTAGAGAATAATGTATTAATTTATAGTTGTCTACCCCAGCTCTGCCCACGAAAATCCTTTTATTATGCAGGTAAAGTAGTGCAAAATCAAGTATATAAAGTCATACTTAGGGTAATTTATTATTAATTTCTTACTAATTACTATTTGAAAAAAAAATATTGTTCACCTTGTAGTGTCACATTTCCTAAAATATTACTAATATGAACTGTGCCGGTAGCATGAACTTTTTCGACAACGTTTTCGTATCGCCTTCGACTATTTTTGTATTGAAAAATGAACAGCGCTACGGCGGTGAAAAGTGGAACTAAAAATTAGTATGACAATTTTGACATTTCGCGAGTTACGTTTTCGAATACGTTGTCGACAATGTTCCTGCTACCGGCACTGTATACTGTAACACTACGGCTATACGTAATATACAGTAACCGCTTAAAATAGGGCCCTTCGCTTGCTTACCATCTTGCACTGAGCGAATATATTCTACCAAATTAAACGAAACCCTGTTTTGAACAGTTTACGCAAAATTGATTGGATTGGAAAACTGTTGGAACGTTTATGTGTAATCAAGATTTTAATTACATTTTGCAGCCAGTAAAATATGACCGCCCAAAATATTTCATAATTTAAATTCCCGTCGTCGACAAACCTCCCTTAAAGCTCTAACAAAGTTGACTCCATAAATGGCCATTAGAATGATTCAGTAAACTCGAAATTGTGTTTTAATACCCTTATTTTTGTCAGCTTTCACGGTACTTCCTCCATTGTTTGTAACTTGTATGAGAAAATACTTCTCATACTAAAATATTTTTCATAATTACAAATAAAATTCTAAGAATTTCTGAAATTAAGTTTTGTTATTTTACATAATATGACTTCGACAAGGGTGGTTCTTCGGTTAATGATCCTGACTGTATAAACATCTTATAACATAATTAATTAATTAATAATATGCTAAAAATGCATACGGTCTGACGAATAAACATGTTTTTTATTCCACTAAGGTGGCACACAAGCATGCGGTCCACCTGATGGTAAGCAGTCACCGTAGCCTATAGCCGCTAGCAATACCAGGGATACTACTAACGCGTTACCAACCCTCTTTGTTGATGGGGATTCACTGTGCTAGCGGCATTACTACTAGCGCAGTGTATCCACGTGGAGCACTGGCAACCTTACTCACCGCAGAATCACAACTCTACCCCGAGATCCCAATTCGCCCTGCCTCTCTATTTAGCTCATGATGTGATTAATCACTGTATTTAAGCTTAGAAAAACTCATTGGTACAGGCCGGGAATTGAACCTGGGCCCATCACATGACAGGTCGTTGCTTCAACCACCACGGGTTATGAATAATTTATACCTGTGCATATTGATGTATTTTTAAACATAACCATTTGGTTCAAAGCGAATAAACAAATTCTTATCTGTGGTAAACAAAATCTTATATATAAGCTTTAATTTTTTAAATCTATATTACTAAGCACTGAGTGTATTCAGAGGCAAGTATATTATATATAAGAATTGTAAGCTACGACGGAGATAGACTTTCATTAGCTATTTGTGTAATCGTAATTACTCCTGGCGAGGTTATTCCTCCTGTGCTGGTTTTTTTTTACTAGCTTTATTTAACTAGAGCAGCTTCAAGTCAATTACATTAATTATCATTTTTACTATGCAGCCACCTCGCAATACTCCAAGCATGCCAACATCATCACCTCCTGTCCTTCTGCGAACACATCGGTGGCAGAGTTACATACCAACATATTTTTTATGTAGGTACATACAATATATTTAATGCGATCTCATTAAACTGTCATGAAGAACCTTGATCTCTCTGTAGATCGTGAGCCACTGAAAACGTTTCAAATTAAATAAGTTTAAGAAATTTTAAACTTTTGAGTGGTCTCAAATCTGCATACGCGTTCTAATAAATGTATATTTTGCTTATACCACTAAAGTGGCATACAAGAACATGGCCCGCTTGATGGTACGCGGTTACCATGAGCTGTAAACGCTTTTAACACTAGGGATAAGAATGGCTCACACATTTACACTGGGCTCATCGACTTTGTAAAATATTTTTCCTTCCAAATCATACTAAAACACCCGTCGTCGTATCTCCGAAGACGGTGAGTAATGGGCTTAATTAAATAACTTTTTTTTATTACTTCACTAACCTGAGACAGAACCCCACAATCCTCAAGGCGTGAGTCCAGTCGTTATAATCTAACTGCGCAGTTGGTGACAAATGGAACCACAATTCGAACGCGTGGTACGGCAAGAAGCAGATGAAGAAAACTGCGAAAAAAAACATATCATAATGATAATAAATATTATACCTCCACGCCTTCCGACAAAGGTCCTCGAAAGGTAAGCAGAGGTGTTACAACACCAAATTTTTGCTGAAGATTGGTGCCGAAGTCAGATGGTGAGACTGTCGCCGTCTCTTAGGCAATTCGTACGTCCTTGAATTTCTTCTCAGACGTATGCAGGTTTCTTTACGATATTTTCCTTCCAAAACATTCAATATGTTTTTTATCTTCACGCGGTGTACATTAAGACAGGGGTTAAGGTTTCAACGTTCTCGTTGCGTCTCTGAGACAAGGTGAAGAAAATAATGTAATATCAACCTCTGAAACTGTATTAAAAACATACAAACAGCCTTACTTTATCCCTCGGCACTCGCTTTATCCAATGATCGCGGCATATATCTAAAATAAATATGGTTTATTTTCCTAAAAGTATTAAACTGACGTGCAGTGCAAATTCCGTGGCTTAAGCCGTTGAAGGACAGAAGGAGGGAGAAGCGGCGGAAGGAGGTATTTTTGAGACTAGAGATCTGTGGTTTGATTCCCAGCTTTAGCGGCAATTTTAAATTAATTTTACGTGCGAGTTATCCATTCCTGGGTCTCGAAAAACGATGGTTTCACAACCTGTCACGTTGGGACTCAAATATCGTCGGTAATAAATTGGTATTGACGTCAGAACTTTGACGTAATAGACGGGATGGGCTGCCGTATTCTAGCGTGTGGTTTGAGAAATCTTCACACGGTTAATTTATTTACCTATATACACATGGTAAAGAGATAGCAAGTCTTTTTAGACCTGTCAAATTAGTTAAGTTTAGTAAAAAACAACAGAAATGACACCAGTATCTATATATAATCATATTCGATGTAAGAAAAACACGGAACATAATCTTAAAATCTTTGTTCTTTTAGAGTACCAACAGTAAAATTAATGGGTACGTAAGTACTAGCTTTTCAAAGTGATTTCACAATCTTCATTCACCACACCCCACAGACTTGTAACACAATCAATCAGGAGAGCTCTTTTTATAAATTGCCATTTCAGTGGAGAAATCTTTCCTCATTTCCCATTCCCATTCCCATTTCGCCTTAATTGTTTCGAGTAATTGGGTGCATTCGTCACTCGGCCTCTGTTTAAATTCAATACTAATGATTGCTTTTTTAGCACTTTCATGTTTACAGAACGGAGCTATTGTCTAAAAGAAAAGCGTTTAAAATCAGTACTAGGTACTAGGTACTAGATAGCAAGAATCTTTCGACGTATTCGAAAACGTTACTCCCAAAAGTCAAAATTTTCTTTGGAAGCTTTAGTTCCTCTTTTCACCGGCGCAGCGCTGTTCATTTTCCCATACATAAATAGTCAAAAGCGATACGAATACTTTATTATTGACGTTTTATGTGAGATGTCAATCTACAGCTAAAATCGAGATGTTTCATGCGACGATTCAGGTCCCATTTTTTTATATGTAATACCTTTGTGTAGGATATGCATACCTACTGGTGTCTCTGTCTACAAAACAAACTCAGTTAAAACTGACAAACGGAAAGCTTCTTAAGGCTTAGTCATATATCTTGGTAAAATTGAAAAATATGTTTAAGCGTTTAGATTATATTGTATCTCATCAAACAACAGAGGATTGAGTGGCAATCAGGTTTCCATTAACAAGCGACTCGATTGTGTTGGTAACTTAACATTGTGTGTTAACTTATTATCTTCGACACATTCTGGTGGAATAATTTTACGTAAAGAATGGACGATTTTGACGGTAGAGTTCATGTTAAAAATATACGATTTGTTGAAAAATTGGTGAAGCTGCTGCTAATCCAGCTAGCGTTCATTCATCCTTCACGTTGATCGATCTTTGTTGACGCTATGATATATGTTTCCTTGGAACATATACTGTGAGCTGACGTAGACTAAGCGGGACACTAAGCGGACCGTATTTTCTACAGAATAGCTGATATTGTTGTTGCTGTTTCACGAATCCCGGGGATTATAGGGCTGGTCCTATTTTGCTTCATCCTTTGTCCGAAATTAATACAAGCGCTTAAGCGTTAACACAAAACATTATGTTTTCTGTACCACGTACCTTGCAACAATCATAACCCAAAGTAAACTCCAGTCGTTAGAGCTGACTAACATTGTTTTTATCTCTTACCAATAATTCGTGGAACTTATGTAGTAATACTGAGGCCAAATAATACTACTGGAATATCTTTTTTAACTTACCAATGACAAATACAAGAACCATGCAGGCGACAGATTTCCTGGCTTTGGCTTGCGCTTCACCCTGGCCTCCGTGTAAAGCGCCTGGCATTTCTCGTGTGCTTGCCAAGAGCCTCTGAGCCATCAGAGTGTAGAAACAAGCTATGACTAGGAGGGGGAGGCCGTAGTATATGAGAGCCTTCGCTAATGTCATCCACCTGGAACGAAATTATCTTTTAGTGGAATAGCAGGGTCGGCGACGATTGGGTAATCGCGCTTGTCCTGGGATAAGTAATTATGAGATTCGATATTTGGGGAATAATGTATTTTAAATTGAGTCTAGTCTTTAAGCCTTCTCATTGCTCTGGTCTTATCTCATACATTTTTGGGGTCAACTCTTAAAGTCGAGGATATAGCTAGGTTCCAGGAGTGATATCATTCATAGCTCTGAGACGTGAACCACACTGGTGCGGTGCAAGAGGGCACCGCATCAGTGTGGTCATTTGTAGATATTTGGAAATGCCCAAAGGACAGCCTGGAACTCTTAGTAATATTAAGATCATGTATAAAACTGGGCAACTCGTAGTATAGTCGTAGATAACAAAAGTTTTCCTTGGCCAAAGAATTAACATTTACAAAGAAAACATATTTTTTATTGAATAAATTAGATCGGATATGTCAAGTCCATTTTATCTGTGGGTGACATTTTCAACGCGTCACTCGCTATAAGTATAGAATAGAGGATGGGATGGCGCAAGATAGGATTATAAAAGATTTCTACTTTTACACTTTATATTCGTTTTCTATGTTAAACTTATGGAAACTATTCTGATGATCGTTTTGAATCAAATTCGTAATGTAAAATTGATAATCAAATTGACATGTTTATATTAAATTAAAATAAAAAATATGTATCGTGTACATGTTTTGAATGTTTCATGTTTTAAACGTTATTTTGTAGGTAATCGTTAAAATATTATGTCGATGTCGATGTCGCAAAACAAAACAAATTCAAATGCCTTTTCTTTATGTTTTGTTGAAAACTATTTTATTAATGACGAGACCTCTGGTCTAGTGGTTAGTATACCTCACTGCTGCGCTAGGGGTCGCGGGTTCGATTCCCGCTGGGGCTAACATTTACGTGACAAATATGTTTGCCTTGCGTCTGGGTGTTTGGTATGTATTATAAGTATGTATTTACAAACAAAAAGTATATTAAGTATTATATCAGCTACTGGTTCCCATAGTACAAGCTTTGCTTAGTTTGGGGCCAGATGGCGCTGTGTGATAATGTCCAAACATTATTATTATTATTATTCCCTTTATTTATTTTACATCTTAGTTTTTTTTTTTTTTTACAATATTCTTACAAAAAAACACATTATAAAAAAAAAAAACCGATAACGAGGCGCGAGCCCAAGCTACCGGTGGTTAGGGTTACAAAGTGAGGAACCTCCTGACAATGCGTGCCGTGTCGAGGAGTACTGCCTTCTGTATCCGACCCTTGACCCAACCATCGAGCGAGAGCGTCTTGAGGTGTTGGTCGAGACTCTTCGCTATGAGACCGTTCGCAGAAACGACTATCGGGACAATGACCGCCGAGTCAACCCCCCACATGGCGGTCACCTCGTGAGCCAAGTCAAGGTACTTGCTGAGCTTTTCCTTCTCGGCTTTCACGAGGTTCTCGTCATGCGGGATGGTGATGTCAACGAGTACTGCCTGGCGTTGGGACCGGTCTGTCAGCACGATATCAGGCTTATTGGCTACAATAGTCCTATCCGTAATGACAGAACGGTCCCAGTAGAGCGTGGCCCGACCATTTTCGAGAACTGGCTGCGGTACGTACCTGTAATATGGTACCTCTGACTCAATAAGTCCATATCGAAGAGCAAGTTATTATTATATTATTATTATTATTATTATTAATGTTACTATATAAATTTAAGAAGTAGGTAAAACAAGTAAAATAATAATGTGACTACAAGCAAAAAGGAACTTTAAGTGTTAGCTGATTAAGCTGACAAGTATTAAATATTATAGAAGACTCTTAATTCCGCCTAACATATCGTTGTTAATATCACTTGTACGTAGTATATTATCTACTCTGAGATATTACCAACCAAGAGCCTTGAATATATCATTACTCGTATGGAACTAAAGTTCCTAATGTAAACCTTACCTTAAAAAGTCTAAAAGAGGTAAAAGTGAAATAAAATCATAATAAAACAAAATTTATCAAATATATAAGAAATTTTTCATATTTCATTATAATATCTTCTTCTTCTATATAATTATTGTCAAATATATAAAATGTTCGTGTCACAGTGTTCGAAATAAAATCCTCCGAAACGGCTTGACCGATTTTTCAGTCTGAGAATAGGACGTAAACTATTTTTCATACCCCTAAGTGATAAGGGTGGGCCACGAATTTATATGGCAAAACAAAGCTTGCCGGGTCAGCTAGTTCATTAACCACAAAACTTTTCTTAAAAATATGCCTACATCTTGATTAATTTTCTACATTTATTACTTTACATTTTAGTATGAAAAAATATATTTTGTTGTCAATATTGGTATGAATACATACTTTAGCTAAGTAACCAGATATTTTTTTTAGTTTTTTAAATTTAAGTCGTGTTTGCTTGTATAGCTCTGTCAGGCGCTCCCATCGTTGACGATAAACGGGTGTTTCTCTATAGAGGTCTGTAGTATAATTCAAAAAATCAATACCTGTTCAGCGCCCAAATTCACTATCTGCTGAATTTTTGATGCGTTGAAAAACTACAGTTAAAGAGTCCAAAAGCTGTTATTTCAGAAAATACCATTGATATTATATTAAGATTTAGCATGTCAAAGATTATAATCAAATTTTAAAATATTCTAAAATATGTAATTTGTACATAAAAATAATATGGTATTTCAACTCACTGAAGCTCCCACTCTAGCAAGCAAAGTATGATATTTGATAAAGAGATGATAACAGCCATAGTATACCCAACAAAATATGAACTCTATAGTCATACAGGTGAGGTAAAATGTCGTACTTGGGGTAGTTCTCCCACTCCGGCGGGTAGGGTGTGCAGTACACAAGGGTGACATTGTGCTGTAGCTGCAAGGTAACCGTGTTGGAAAACACAGCGGCTGGCGCGGCGAAGATGAGCGCAGCTACCCATATGATCGTTGCGCAGACTAGAGGCAGCTTGCGGAGCTGAAAAAGAAAACTATTTAGTACAAATGTTTAAAATACATGCTGACGGGTTCTTACCACGGTATTCTTATTCAATTAATTGCCCGATATTTCGATGCTGTTGCAAGCACCATGATCAAGGAACGAAATTAATTTTAAACATTTAGATCATAGCCGTGAAAGTTTAAAACAATATATTTCGTACAAGTCTTCCAAAATGCAAACACTACATTACATATCATAGAAATAAGTCGCGTAAAATTTTGTTAACAGTCAATTCACAGTTATCAAGCTCTTAGACTTGATTGCTCATCTGAGGAATATGCGCGGTTGGGACTTTAGAGGCAGACGTACCTATTGTACGAAGGACTTATTTATTATTTATAATATTAGTAAATATCTATAGAAGTATGTTATAAATATAGCTATGGTACGACGATCTTGTTATATGTATGTAAAGGTTGTCTTCTTTATTTTACGTTTAGTTTAAGTCACGGTCAAAATACTAATAAAAAATATTTTAATAACCTCTATTGAAGAACGCCGTAAACCTTTAACGGCATCTATGATAACGTTATTATAACGTGCCCGGCTGTACAGATGCTGAATTTTATTAGACATAACATTATTGAATATTTTATTTTAATTATCCCATATTATTTTGAATTCTGCAGTGCTATTAGAAGAAAAATAGCGACTTAAAATCACACTACTTGCATGATGCGAAATGTCAAAATTAATACGTCTTATTAGACAATTACATTATCAAATACATATGTCTTGTCATCTGTCTTATATATGGCTTACAAATCACAATAGTTTTTGACTTTGATAAAAATAGCAGCGGATTTTGACGGAGCTGTATTAAAGAATCGCAAGCCGAATCGCGTTTTTTCTTTCTTTCTGTCTATAATTTTCGTTGACTTATCATTTTCATTCTGATTGAAATAGTTCTTCTACTATTAAAGAGACATTAATAATAATAATAATGCCGGGGATGATACTCGCCACGTGTATCCCTTACCAAATATTAAAATTCTCGAACGGGCCTCTACGTGTTGGATATTATTATATCCCCACGCAAGCCTAGATAAAGGACCGGACCTTATGAGTATTGCTCATGAGGCTCCGTGAATTTAAGAGATAATAATGCATATAATAATATTATCACACAGCGCCATCTGTCCCCAAACTAAGCAATGATTGTACTATGGGAACCAGCAGCTACTAGAATACCTTAATACTTTTTGTTTGTAAATACATAATTATAATATATACCAAACACTCAGACGCAAGGCGAACATGTTGAACGCGCGACCCATAGCGTAGCAGTCAGGTATACTAACCACTAGACCAGCGGTCTCGTCAATTAGTTTTTTTACCTATTAGCATTTGCCTACTAGTAGGTACCTGCCTACTCAAATTAATCTTATAAATTTACTTACTAGGTAATTTACTGACTGAATTCTTGCTTACCTGAAGTTTCCTGAAAGGGTTCACAATAGCGCAGTACCGCTCTGCTGATAGCGCTGTTAGTGTGAAAACTGATACCCCGATGCTCACGTCCTTGCCTGCTTCGGAGATCCTGCATATCAACTCGCCCCACGGCCAGGATTCCAGTGTGTAGATTATCGACACGAAGGGCACGCAAATCAGGATGACAAGGAGATCCGCAAGGGCCAACGAGAATATGTAACTGTTGGAGAAAAATCTTTGGTACTGAATAGATTTAACATTTATGCGCTACTAGCGACCCGTCCCGGCTTCGCACGGCCAGCATTAGCCATATAAGTTAAATACCTAGAAAACACAAATTAATTTTACATGAAAAACTTCCTCTTAAATTACTATCTATTAAAAATAACTGCATCAAAATCCGTTACGTAATTTTAAAGATATAAGCATACATAGGGACAGACAGACAGCGGCAAGCGACTTTGTTTTATATAGTAATATAAAATTATAGGTTACCGTTAGAGCGTGAGGACTTGACGTGGGAACCAAGAAATCTTAGGAATTTCAAAAAATTCAGCTCAAATCGAAAAGATTTATTAGTTAACTAACTATATTGCATTAATGATTGCCACAGCGTCCACATTAGATCAATCCTGTCCTGACATTGTCCTAATCTCACGGATGGAACCATAGATATGAACCACAGAGTATGTTGTAGTTGTTGTAGTATGTTGAGTGTGTTTCCGTCGTAGAGGTTTCTGTACTGGCGATGATTGAGATAGACATATAATCGTTAACACTTAATTATGCACCCTGTTACCAACTTTAAATAATCTCTATTCATCTTTCACATGGACAAATTCTATATCTATCACATTCTAATTTCACGTATATGTAACAAGTGATAGATTGTAAAGTAAAGGTATACGATGGTTATTAGGAGGGTAATCACCAACACGACATCGGCGTACTAAATCATTTTTTTTATACCACTAAGGTGGCAAACAAGCATACGGCCCACCTGATGGTAAGCGGTCACCGTAGCCTATGGACGCTTGCAACACCAGGGGTATCAATCGCGCGTTGCCGACCCTAAATCTTGTTTAAAATAATCGGTTGCCAGTTATGTTAGATTTTGAACTGAAAGTAGCTTCACTTTACTCCTCCTTCAATCCTCATAACACTTGCATTTACTCGTACAGTACATGTATGTATAAAGTTCATTAATATATATAGTTTTTTTTAAATAAATCTTATTTAAAAAAAACAGTGTAACTTTTCCCCTGAACGTTAATGAACAAAGTACTTCAGCTTTGTTTCGGTTTGTTAGCTAACTAAGAACACAGCTTAAGTGCTAAATCTAAGTGTCCTACAAGCGACGCTCTGCAGACTCAGAAGAGTGCTTCAGTAAATAATGACAAATACTGACAGTGTGATTAAAATTTAAGAGTAGGGAACGAATAAAAAGCAAATATAAATTAGGTAGTACGCATTAATAGAGGGGCTTGCAATAATCCTTAGTTGATCAACTAAGTAACGGTATATCATCTGATGGGCTCAGGTTCAAACCCCAGCTTGTAACATTGAGTTTTTCTAAGATTAAGTATGGTAATTATTCACACCATGAGAGAGGTAGGGCGAAATGGGTTCTCCTGTGTGTTTTCCCAAATTGGAGCCACCCGGATGGGGACTGAACCTCCACTTTACGGAAGATATTTACTATAACATTAATTTGATGTAGTCTTGTGTTTCTGCGGTGAATAAGGTTGCCAGAACTGCATGACTGTACGCTGTACTAGTAGTAATGTTGCTGGCACAGTGATTCCTCATCAACAACATGGTTAGCAACTCGTTAGTAGTTCCCTGGTATTGCTAGCGACTATAGGCTACGGTGACTGCTTACCATCACTCGGGCCGTAGGCTTGTGTGCCACCTCAGTGGTATAAAATAAATTGCCATCTAGCAGTTTGTAAGCATTACTTTTAAAATTTTAAGGGCACTGCTTTAGAGTTATTATATAGCTCATCTAATACTTACCTAATGGGGTGTATTATTATAATGACGCGAAAGTAAAAATTTTAGCAAACGAGGGCGATTCATTGGCACATGGGGATGTAAGTAGTGCTACTATAGACAGAGTGATTGGAACTATCTCAATGGGAAACCAGTGTAAACTCCAACTTACGTATTAGGTGCATTTCTCATGCCTCGATGCCTGACGTATACAGTCACAAGCGTTCCGTTTCCAAGGACCCCCACTATGAAGATGATAGCGAAGAGAACTGGCACCAGATACGTCTCAAGCCGGTCTTCGTATGGCGTATACTCGTCATCTGTCGAATTTTCATAAGGCCCGGCCGAACTATTCGCCTGTGACTCGTCCATTGCTGCTGTCTGTGGAACAGATAATTTAAGTAGTGTCAGTAATATCTACAAACACGTGATTTATGTACCGTATTTTTTTTTCTCATAATTTGTTTTATTTAACCTCTCGAGTACGGCTAATGAGTAGTGAGAGAGACAACACAATATAAAGATGAAGTAATCTTGACTGTGGACTAATCGGTATTATAAATTTTAATTAACCTGTTAAAGTGAAAATTTTAATGATTAAATTAATAAAGCATACAAGTTATGCAGAAATTATGTTGCCGGATCGCGAAATAATAAATTTCATGAGGTACATAATTATTTTAGTACATTCAACCTCCAAGCTACGTTGCTTACACAAGTATACTACAAAACAGGCCAATTTAAGCTTTTGCCATTTTTTATCAGTTTGTTGGGACTGATTTATTTTTTTTCAATATTATGAGTTACAGCTACTAGCTATGCCCTGAATACGATACAATACAATACAATACAATGCCTCTTTTAAAAGCTTTAATTTAGTTTGACCAGTCCAGTGTGTGTAATCAAATCTTGCAAGTTACGTTTAACCCACTTCCCAGTGTCCGATTGAGCTGAAATTTGTCACACCTACATTACGTTTTGTCCCCGTGTCAACGCACGATTAACAAAAGTGACGTAGTTCTATAAACGGTCTTGACCGACCGAATAAAAGCTTTTATAAAAAAAAAAAAAACCCACTTGTTTCTGCGATTAAGAAACCGGTATAACTTGCATACGGGCACATCGATCTGACAGACATTGTCAACTCAAAGTGCGAAACATCTCCTGTCTATTAGACTAAGCAAACATGTCTTAGTTCTCTTCTTAGTTCGTTAAAGTCTGCCAGTAGATTTGTAAAGTGTGTTTAATACACAGATCAAATTAAAAAAGGTCACAAAAAAGGTAGGTAATATGGAACTTTGCGACTTTTGCGAGCAACGAAGTGGCACCGGAGTTTTAAACATGATTGTAGTGCGTGGGCAAGGCGTAGTTTCATAGTATTTGTTTTGGTGTGTGCGTTAAAATGTGTATATGTACACTGTAAGGCGTAGTTTGAGCCTCACTTTGTTGTTCGCAAAGCTCCATCACATTATTTAGTAGATTGATTTTTAATATAATAAATCAGTTCCGAGAGTGACTAATAACAATGACAATTAATAATAGTTTATTATGGACTTCGGTTAACCTCACGGTCTATATTGGTATTGAGATTAGTTGAGTACCTATTAAGTTGACTGCCCGAAGCTTGAATTAAATATAAAGTACTTTACGTTTGAAGGCAATGTTACTTTGAGCATATCATGCCCCCTTTTATTGCTGACGATGGGGAAACTTAAGTTTTTTTTTCTACAAGATGGCACGCAAGCGTATCTTATGGGTAGCAGTTAACGTAGCCTATAGTCACTAGCACTACCACAGATATCACTAACGCGTTGCCAACCCTATTGTTGTTGAGGACTCACTTTGCTAGCAGCGTAGCCTCGTGGAGCTCTTGTAACCTTACTCACCTCACAAACAACACTACATCAAAGTAATGTTGAATGCGGTCCTCTGTAAGGTGGAGGTTCAGTCCCCAGTCGGGCGGCTTAAATTTTAATGGGAAAATCCTTGGCAGATTCCATTTTACCATACGTCTAAAAAAATGATTTTTTCGATTTTCTTATCAGGCGGGTTGTAGCTTGTTAGATACGTTTATAGAATATTTATAAATAATTTTCAGCCTCTGTAAAGCTCTTGTGGGTTTTTAATGTGTGGTTGGTTGTGAACAATGCGTATTTGCATGTTCCACCCGAGTGGACATGTCAGGAACAACAATAGCCTGTTCAGGACAGATATCAAGCTTATGGACATTCGCGTACATATCCTTTGTGCGATGACGTCATATATTATAGCGGTGAGTGTGCATATTTATCTCTAATTGTAAATACGTAAGAATTGTGAGTACAGTGCCGGTAGCAGTAACATTGTCGACAACGTTTTCGTATCGCCTTCGACTATTTTTGTATTGAAAAATTAACACCGCTGTGGCGGTGAAAAGTGGAACTAAAAATTAGTATGACAATTTTGACATTTCGCGAGTTACGTTTTCGAATACGTTGTCGACAATGCGAGTACAACAAGTAGCTGTATACAGTACTAAAAATCTTTCGTTATGAAATCACAACACAATTCACCTTATATAAATATACAGTTACCTTAGATAAATTATTATAACTAAAAATATATATGTGAAATCATGGACAGTTTTTTTTTTTATTATGTCTAAGTAAACCTTTTAGCTGTTCGCTATGTTAAGTTACTAAGTAGTAAACTTAATTTAAAAGTATGTGCGACGATAATCTCTATTTATTAAGCAGTTGTTCACGACAAATTTAATCCTTGCAAAAAGGTCGCATTAAAGTCGAATGCAATACATACCTTTGCCAGAATTGAGTAAAAAGTTCAAAAGAATGCAAACAGACACTTTGTAGAAGGGAAGTGATTAAAGTTCGTGTCCAAACACATAATCACTGAAACGGAACAAAGAGCTGAAACGGAAGCCCAAACTGTTTGAATCGCGTCGCTAATGAAGTGCCAGTTGAAGACGTCATTTCTGGGATACATACTAGACGAGAACAGGTATACACCATAGATGGATATTGTATAAGGTAAAATAAATGTCCTTTACACAACAGAAATATATAATTTATATTGCATTTATTCAATAATTTACATAATATATATGGGACAATAATAATAATACGAACTAAAACTAACCAAATATAAAAAAATAAATATAAATATATTGCATTATACTAAATTAAAATCTATGTTTTACAAAGTTGCTAAAGAGCAATTAAATGCCTGTGTTATAAAAGTCAATTGCCTCCTAAGTATACCACCGACCGTTAAAACTTTCTGGTACAAAACTACACAAAAACCGTATCGAAATCTTTTCTTGATAAATTTCAGTTATGTTATCGAGCGCACGAGTCGCTTTAAAGACGCTGAAAATTATATTTTTTACATGTCTTTACTTCCAACAAATCTTTTAAATTCGCCAGCAGGCTTTTTTACAAAAGAGTGGTTCAAAGTAACCTTTTGGGACCGAAACATAGAAATATTGCAAGAAAGGATATATGATATGTTCTGGAAAATTCGGATCTTTATTAATAATGCGCAATCCATTATAAACCCGTCTCCATTTCCGAGGGTCTCGTCTCCTTAGGGAGAAAAGAACAACGGGTCGGGATCCTCAGCAGTAATAATATACACGCTACGAGAAACGCTATTTTAAAATAATTATATTTAACTAGCTTCTGCCCGCGACTACGTCCACGTTGAGCTAAGAATCTCAGAAGAACCTAAAAAATTTCCCGGTATAAAAAGTATCATATGTGTTAATCCAGGTTATAAACTATCTGTGTTCCAAATTTCATCCAAATCCGTTGAGTAGTTTTTGCGTGTGAGAGTAACAAACATCCATCCATCCATCCTGACTCACAAACTTTCGCATTTATAATATTAGTAGGATGTATTAAATAATAAATAAATTATTTTTATATTTTGTTATTGCAAATAATATAAACTTATCATTTTTCCCTTGTTAGTTATATATACAGTTATAACTATAGTGAGCTATTAGTGTAGGTACCTATATGAAAACATTGTTGTTCTGCAATCCGTGGTGTTTTTAAATAGGCATGGCGAATTGACCGTCAGTAATAATCGTTTCGCTACAAATATATGTATATTTAATAGGGATGGGTGTGTAGTCGACATCCACTTACAGTCTTTCATCTGTCAGTAGCATGAACATCTTTCGACTACGAAAAAGTAACTCTCAAAATGTCAAAATTTACATTCGATTTTTTTGTTCCACTCTTTGCCGGCGCGGCGTTGTTTATTTACCCATACAAAAAATTCGAAAGCGAATACGAGAACATAGTCAACAGTTATTTTGACTGTGGCTATCGTCTACACACTAAAATGATTCCAAATTCAATTGGTGCTATGAATTTGTACAGCTTACACAGACAAGAGACAAGCAACATAATGGCTGACTAATTAAATTGGACTATTATGAATACAGATAGATTTAAATTTATCGGAGTTTTAGTGATATCTCCTAATATTCTCACATAATATAATTTTATCATAAATACTTATAAGTGTAATATTAAGTGAATGTTTAGAATTCAGTGCTAATAATTGGTAAAGAGATACGGCAGGGATTTCCGTATTGAAATGGGCACCCGTAAAATTTATAGCTACTTCCTTAAGGTCCACCTAATACCTAAGAATATCAGTCGCGCGTTTATAAATTTGGCTGCAGTAGGAAGACTACCAGCGAAGTACCCTATAAGCTCTGAGAACCTTGCTTATCACATAAACAGTACACTATTTAAATGAGAGTAATGTAGTAAAAAACTTGCGATATTTTCTACTGGTCTATTAGGGTTGTGACTGATGGGTTGTTCCATTTTTAAATGAGAAATACTAATATATTCTTGCTTTTGCTGTTTCAGAAAAACTTTCTTTGAATTTTCAATCCTTTAGTTTTGCATTGGAATGAATTGAGATAAGTTTTCATTGAGGTGAGGTGTTTCATTTCATTGATGGGTAGTGATGATCTAATCAATGGCGATGTATATGAATATGGATGGACATTATGGAAACGTGTAGACATAATAGTAGATAAAAAAATAGTGAATGCTAAAAGAGTAATACCATATAAAAACATGATTAATGAAAGAACCATACAATTTGTACACGCATTGTCAGTGACAATTAGAATTAACAAATAAAACATCTGCAAAGCAAACAAAAGGTGGACCCCTTAATCCAAGAGAGGACAGGAAGTTAATTTTAGCAAAATGTTTGTTCCGTGCTTTGATTATATAGTATAGTTGCGTGATAACGAAGCATAGTTTGCAAGTGTAAATTAATGATTTTGGCAGTTAATAAATGTCGACTTGACAAAATGTATATATTCCGTCGTCTTTATAATGTTGGTAATTTATACATCGTAAAGCAGTAGTAATGTGCCATTATTTCTATCGAAATGAAACATTACACAGAAGAATAACAGTAAATCCAGTGGGTATTTGTTTATGTCGGTCGTAATTATGTGACGCACGAGAACTACTATAAATAAATATAGTACAATATATCCACTAAGCATACCTACTGAAGTACTGACTCCTGTATCCATATTCCAATCGAAACAAATTCTCCAAGAACGTAATTTTCTTCGACTCTCACTTACCGCTCATACCTACAGCTAAGAATTAATATTCTTAGTTGAATGAACATTGGGCTCTTTGATTTTTAGTTTGAATTCTTCTATTGTTAGATTAATTGTTAGTTTGCCTTTCATAATTTATGCCAAATGTATACAGCTATGCAGAAAAGACTACGCTCCAATGTTTTTTTTTGGATGGTAGGCCGTAGACCGCCTTCAATCATGCAATCCTTTTTATGTATACCTGGGTAAAATACACTAACTTAACATTTAAAATGTATTTTGCCATAGCCCTATATAACCCTTTCTAATGTAATATTCCCAAAATCTCAAGCATACGACGCATGAAGACGCCGATTTCAATTCCCTGCTTCAATTTGCACCGCCAATGCACCGCACACCTGGAACGGTTATTAGATAATAAAACTTGCTTACACATATATTTTCACAATTCCATTTAATCGACTTCCTTCATATTACACAATTCTGATATGCTTAATCTTATCATAACTAAAACTATATGTACATGCTATTGCTAATTATAAAGCGATACCTCTATTATTTTTACAAGTTTGCGATACAATGGATTCAAGATTTATGTGTCAAAAGTATTTCTTACTTAAATAATGTTCTTTTAAAATATAATTATTTTCAATTTATAGCTATCAAATGACCTCTCTACAAAATATGTTTCTTTACCCACGTTACGCCTGATGATGAAATACATAATTATGATATAAAAAAATATTATATAATTATGCTAACATTGTCCTTCTTCAGAATAAAGGGGCTTACATTTAAAACGTGTAGCATTTATGTAACTTGGTTCCATGTGTGTTTCCTCCTCACTTACCGATTCATGACGAGGCTTAGGAAATTGGTAAATATCATTAGCGTATATTTCTTCCTCTTCATCGTCAATTTTACGAGGAGCTGGTACAGAATCATATAAGTCTAGTTCGGGTGAAGAAACGTACTTTTCTTCTGTCTTAATATCAATGTTTTTTCTTCGATTTGTTTCTCCACAGCTCATGTTAACATTATGACTCGACAGTTTTTCTAGACGCTTTATACTTGAAGTTACATCAGTTTCATTATTCAGTAAAGTATCTTGAACTATTTGATTAATTTTGTCTTGCAGAAGTAAATTATCAACCGAATGTTTTTTTACAATTTTGGTTGGTTTCCTTTGGACACCTCCCTCAATACGAGTCGATGGCGGCATGTCTACCATATCTACGGATGCTTTGTTCAATGATGGTGTACTTTCATTATAATAACTGTGTCGGGAAGGCATTTTCAAAGGGACCACGCCATTTGAATCTTGAATAACAAAGCCTTGATTTTTAGAGCACGCCCATTTCTGTCTGCATAACATAAACGATAAGCCAATAATTATGAACATCATGAACAACATTATGGTGGCCATGATGTATAAATAATAGGCTGGCACTGTTCTTTGGATATGCGTGAAGCATTTATCTGTAAAGAAAATTACAAACAGGTTAAAATTTAATTTCATCATCATGTGCCTCAATAGTTGCTAATACGTATATACGCATACGTATATTAGACAAAATAGTTAATGACTATAATGACTTAAAAAGCAGACATAATGTGCTCGCTTACCTAAATACACACAGATTTTAAGAGAATAACTTAAATAGATCTTCATGTCTGTGTTTAAACTGTTTCAAGCTAGTGCAATTACTGGGCTCCAAAGACATTAGCTTACATGGTTGGCACGGGAATTTAAAGTTTAACTAGATCTTAATCTCAATTATTATTATTTTGTATGGTTGGCAAAGCGCTAATGTTACCCCTAGTACTGGGGATGACTATAAGCTGCGGTGACAAATTGCTATCAGGCGGGCCGTATGCTTTTCAGCCACTGTTAAAAATAATTTACTTACAGAGATTTGACGGCTGTCTTTGTAAGAACATGTAGAATAATTAAAGCTCATTAGAGCTTTTAGTTTCATGAACTACATATTCTACATGCTCTACATAATGGATAGGAGGATACTCGGCCGTCACAGTGAAAAAACTAACATAGTGTTTGCTGAGTGTATGGTAAGAAGAAAAACTCACTAAAATGAGAATCTTGCCAGACCCAAACCAACAGAAAATTTTATTTTTTTTAAAAGGGGAATTTTCGTCTAGCGCAAACTTTGTAAGTCACCAAGGCATGCCTTCAACAACGTACTAGATAAGTCATCGCTAGAAATTTCAAAATCAACTAATCTCATACTTACGGCATTGTACTTCACAATCGGATTGGCCACTCGTGAAGGCAACCAGGTATAATAGCACACACAGTATCGCTTTGTTAGACATCTTCAAGCACAAAATGTAACGGAGTCATACACAAAACTGACTGACACTGGTTATTACTATAAAATATAAATTATGCAAGGAAAACCAATGCAAATTATCACTTAGAAACGTATTGCTACAAAATTGAAACTTAATGCCGAGTAATAAAAGCAAATATCGTGCATTTTCATTCTAACCACCTAATGTCTAGTAGGCATTGGCAGTATATTATGTTTGTGGCCTTTCCTCCTATGTTGTTTCGTTTCCTTATCCCTATACTAATTGGGTATGATGTGTTTAGTTTAAATCAATTCAATTAATTACCAATACTACTGAAAGATGTTCACTTGTCGCCGTCATTATGACAAAGGTAGACGTAATATCGAAATTGGAAGTCACACATGCATTGTGGTGACTTGTCACCAAAGACGCTATGGTGTTGATGGCATGTGCAATCATGATACCAAAATTAGATGAACACGCATGCAGCTGGTTAGAGTTGAAGAGCTTCACGTATGTAGGTAAAAGTTGAAGAGCCAAGCGCTTGTAGTATGGATACATGATTGATACATGATATGCGACGAAACGAGGATAACGTGGTAAGAACAATTTTATGTATGACTTGGGATGGGTTGATGAGAAAGATGGCTAGAATGGCAGCGGATAAGGTCGGCATCGCGCGAGCGAATGATTCCCTGATGTTTTGAGCGTCCATAGGCTACGGTAACCGCTGACCGCTGAGCCGTATGATCGTTTGCTACCTTACTGGTATATAAAAAAATCAGGCTGATAAAGAGGAATGGAAGACATGACGATAGCAGGATCGGTGTTAAAATGAAGCTGTGAGCAAAAGGGCTTCTTAGTCAGGCAAAACAGAACTGCCCGTACATTTAATGGAAGGAGGACATAAAAACTCCAAATTTACGATGAGCTATTAAAGATGTACACGAAGATATGCCCTGGGGACATTGATGAAAAGTTCACTTGAAATTATCAAAGCGTAGAAACTTATCTGTATAAATGCGAAAGGACGTATGTCAATAGACTAATGAATGGTTTAGCCGTAATGTATGCTATAGTTGCTTTAACTGCTTAACAAAGTTTAATTGGAACTCGGTGTACTAATTGCGCCTTTCATGTTGTAAGGAGCGCAGTTTATAATTAACACTACTATGTTTGCATTTATCAAAATCCATTAAAGTTTAACAGAACATACTGAGAATGAACACTGAAAAGCTTTGTAATATTTAAGTTAACGTTCAATTGTTTGGTTCGTACGTTTTCTGTGCTCTTCCGATTACTTACTATCAATTTATGTGCTCGGATCGTGTTCGAATATTCCTACAAACTAATTTGGCCCGCGCCATTGTCAGCCTGATAACAAGTATTTAGAAAAAAAGAGGTATTGCAAGGTGTTTACGCTTCGCAGTCACGCACGCAATGTTGTGGTGACTGGTTTTGTTTTACTTTTTGTAATAAAAATGCCTTTGATTGATTGTTAAAGAAACAGTAGTCTTTATTTTTTTATATTTTTTACATTCTGAAAGATTTCCATGTATAAAAAATTGGCGTGACGCAATAACCATAAATCCGCAACACAAGGCATGACGGGCAATGTTACTAATATTATAAATACGAAAGTTTGTGTGTTTTTACCCGCTTGACGCCTTAACGGCTAAATAGATTTGTATGCAATGTATACTTTTATTTTCACATTGATTTAGTCATTGATTTACCTTTGGGAATCATAACGCACTTTAAAAGTCAATTGTATTTTTGGTCTCAATTACTCCATTTTGGTGTATTTAATATCTGTAATGTTTTTAATGGAACTGTAATGAGCACTTGGTAAATACCGTCTATTTTTAATACAAAACGTGCAAACCTTGTTTTCCTTCCTTTAAAATGTAAAGTTTTTCAAGCAAAGGCTTTATGATACCTCCGAAATGTTTAAGTACACCAAAGGAAGCGGACGATAATTAGCTTACCGCTCTACCAGAATTGCTGGTTATCTGCGACATAAAAATATGTGTCTGATAAGCCACAACAGAAGCTGCACTTGTTTCAAATATATACATGCTTATTGTCGCTGTCACCCTACACGCAATCATTGCAAAAATCGGTATGTTCTTAGTAGTTCCCTTAGCAGTCCCTTTAAAGGAACTACTGAGTATTTTCGGTCTCTCTAGTTCCTTCAAAAGTACTTAAGGAACTACTGAAACTACCAATTTCCTCTAGCATCCAATAATGATGGACATTAAGCGATGTTTAACAATAAACTCAAATGATATACATAATAAATATATAAATATGTATATAATATTACACGTAAGAACTCTCTTTAAGCTTTATGGGTGTACCGCGTATCTTGTATGAAATATAATAGACATTTGCCATCACAATTGCCTCATTTACGGGTTCAACCACATAAATGGGTCCTCAGAGGCGAGTCAAGTGTACCTACCTACTCTCACCGAAATGCCAGCTTCATAGCCACTATTAGATACACACGATGCTTCTAAGAAAGTAAAGCATTATTTTGTTTTATTAACATGGTTATTAGGGTTCCGTACCTTAAACGGAAAAAAGGAACCCTTATAGGATCACTTTGTTGTCCGTCTGTCTGTCTGTCTATGTCTGTCTGTCAAGAATTTTTATCTCAAGAACGCGTAGTTATCAAATTGAAATTAATTTTAAATGCCCGCGTCTATGGTCTCTTTTGGCTGTAAAATAATTAAACCTGTAAGTCAATATGAAGAAAAGATATGACAGTTAATGTCGCAAATTTTCGCATATTTTGCGATTTCACAGGGGAATCAAAACCTACAGTGTACTTCCCGTCGACCTAGAACCATGAAATTTGGCAGGAAGCAATGTCTTACAGCACAAGTAACGGGAAAAATCTAAATACCGTAAATATGTCGTTTATTTATTTTCAAATGCGAATTTTCTAAAAATGTTTCTGTTTCGCGCTGTTGAGAGTCACCGACGAATAATGACCTCATTTGAAGTTCTCCTACTTTCAACCTTACCTATAAGTGTACGGAACCCTCGGTGCGCGAGTCCCACTCGCACTTGGCCGGTTTTTTTATATAAACTGATTGGTCTATTGATTCCCTGGACAGAGGCATTTAGGTATAATTTTAGACCCAACACACCACTTATATAATTTGCAGTAATGTTTTCCATTACAGTTTTTGTATCTAATTTTCAGAAAAATATTTTTAGCAAAATATAATTAGCGATTCTTTTAAAATTAGCTGGTACCGCCATGTCATGAAAAATTAAGATCACAAAAAGTTATCTGCAACAGATCGCTATTGATATCTACACTAGTCTAGACTTCTACACTAATATTATAAAGAGGAAAGATTTGTATTTTTGTGGGTTTGTATTGAAAAGGCTCCGAAACTACTGGACCGATTTCAAAAATTATTTCACCGTAAACATAGGCTATATATTATACTAGCTGCCCGCTCCGGCTTCGCTCGGGTAGGCAAAATATTTGATAAATGTCTATGCTCCGAAACTAATGTCTACCCGTGCGAAGCCGGGGCGGGCCGCTATTGTTTATACAAAGAAGACGCTAACTTACTCTTAATGAAAACTACATCTTCACAAGCCTCTTGAACTAATCACTAGAAATTAATGTCCTAACACTTAACAATACTAATATTATAAATGCGAAAGTAACTGTTTGTTTTTTTGTTACCTTTTCACGACTAAGCAGCTGAACGGTGCCGGTAGCAGGAACATTGTCGACAACGTATTCTAAAACGTAACTCGCGATATGTCAAAATTGTCATACTAATTCTTAGTTCCACTTTTCACCGCCGCAGCGCTGTTCCTTTTTCAATACAAAAATAGTCGAAGGCGATACGAAAACGTTGTTCGAAAAAATTCATGCTACCGGCATGGATCATAATGAAATTTGGAAATGAGATAGATTATATCCTGGAGAAGGACATAGGCTATCTTTATCTAGAAAACTGCGGGTAAAAGCTATATTACATTACATATTATTAAAATATTTACAGAAACCCCTTTAGAAAGAACCTTCTTTTCATAGTCACTAACAATAGCCTTATAATGTACTTAGGGTTTATTCTATTGTATGTGGAAATAAAAAGGTCATAAGGAACACGCCCTCCAGTCATGATAATACATTGAGGGTTAATCCAAAATTTAATTTCACTTTAAAATTAAATTCAAACGGTCAGGAAATCCCATAATAGTAACGATTTACTCACCCATAAATTAACATTCGTATTGTATCAGTATTGTCCGTATTAAAAAAAATTAATTGTACATTCCAGTACCGTTACAGATCCTAAAAGGCAGCCAACGTTTCATTAATACAAAATTAAACAAGAATTTTGTTATTACAACTAATAGGAGGTTTACCTTTGTGGCTAAAGGATATTTAGTTTGAAGATTTCACATCCAGGACTAGGTTCCCAAATCAGGAAAAAAAAAACTTTTCCGTCGGTCGGTCATGCAAATCTTTAGTTCTGGTGTGATTATGACCTTACGGCGATGCTCAACAACCCCCCAAACTATGACTGAATTTATTATCGAATGTTAATACGTGAGGCAAAAACTTTCGACTCCTTTTCGGAAATTGCGCGGACGGAGGAGTATGAAATTTGGCACAGGTAAAGTTTATATGGAGAAGGAATGCGAAATGGTAATATTTTCTTAAAATATGCATTAGAACTTTAATAGAATAATAGAACTTTAATAAAAGAAATCATTAAGAACACTAAAAGCACACTACAATGCGTTTAAACACACAATACTGAATGTCATGCCAGAGTTTATATACATTTCAACTTGTGTATGTGACCGCTAGTTGTATAAAACAGTACAACAGTAGTACAAACTATAAAGTAGGCTTTTAAATTGAATTAATATAAAATGCAAGTATTTGAACAACCTTCTTCGAAATTGAATTACAGCTAAGTTCTTATTAGGTTTCTTTTTAATCAAGAACTTCTGAACAATGTTATTAGTTCAAAATTGATAGTTTATACAGCTTCTGTGTTGCATGAATTAAAGAAATACTAGCATCTAACTTATTGTTCTCCCTTTACTTATAAATGAACTGCGAATGTCAGAAAGCCGAACAACATGATGGGCAAGGCACAGACGATACCCATGGTGCAATCGCTTGCTTAAATTTTAACTAAACAACCGAGATAAAAAATTCAATAGTTAATCAGTCATCTAAACTAGTATAGTGGGAATAGACCGTTGCATACACCTAAGGCATAATTATAATCACCGCTAACCATCGGGCGAACCATTCGCATGATTGACATTCTTGTTACTAAAACAAAAAAAAACGGTTGGTACATTTAGGAATTACGATGCTACAGAAAAGGCAACAGACAGACACCTAGATACACAGTTACAATCGTTAAACTTACACGTCCTCTTTCTGTGTCGGGGCCTAAAAACAAAAATGCACAAAGCGTTTTATTTAATTGAATCCTGTACTGGTATTTTTTGCAAGAATATTAATAGGAACGATTTCTGATAAACATAATATCGAATAGGAACGTAACGTATAACGTCTTTCATGGCAAACCAAATATTAGCTCTGCCCCTATTTTCCTCAAGTTTATTTACTACCCTTTTATCTAAGGGACATTCATGGTCATTGACAATTCCCTTTTTGTCCAAATGGTTTGGTATTGTGAATAAATTGTGGGAATATTACTACCCATATAAGATTTGTGTTGTTGCCTAAGTAACGTGAATTGAGAAAGTTTGTACTTTCTCAATTCGCGTTATGTTAAACTATAATGTTTACAATTAATAACAGTAGCATACTCCGAGAGCTCGTGGCAAAGTTGTCATATCGATCAATCTGCAATGTTAAGCAACCCTTACTATGATCAGTAGTTAGTTAGATGATCGCCCACGCTCCACCACCAGTACGATTGCAAATTTAATACATTTGGAATTTATTGAAAGTCCTGTTAGAAACTGAAAGACTGTCAATTGGTCTAACCCAGGTTACTGATTTTCCCTGTAAAATGGGTGGTAAAGTTCAGATGGCAGTCGCCTTGTGTAATTTTTTTGATGAGCTCGTGCTCTTCATTATAACAAAACATAGTACTCAGTCCCGATAGTTCAACAACTGAGCAGTGGTTATTTTTTTATACCACTAAGGTAGTACACAAGCGTACAGCCTACCTGGTGGCAGTCATTGTAGACGATAGCCATTAGCAATACCAGGAGTATCACTTACGCGTTGCCAACCATGTTGCTGATGAGGACTTAGTGTGTGGTAGCATTACTACTAGCGCGGTGTATCCTCGTGCAGCACTGGCAACCTTACTCACCGCAGTGATTACATCTAGTGCCGACCTCAACAGTGTTTGAGATCAGGACAGAATGTTGTCTTTAACATTTTCCATATTTCTTCAATTTTCCCAAAGGAGTACAGCATAGGGTTCACACAGTAAAGAAAGTGGTTTTCCCAAAGGAGTACAGCATGGGGATCTACAAGAAGGGTGTGAAGAGATTTTGAAGGATTGGCGACGCGCAAGTAAAACCCCTGGTGTCGCAAGCGTCCATAGGCTACGGTGACCGCTTACAGGTGGGCCGTAAGCCTGTTTGCCACCCTAGTAGTATAAAAAAAATGCTTTACATAATTTGCACGCCCCTCAAGCTTTCAAAACTGGTAGCTTTAACTTTTTTTGTTGCTCTTGTAGGTAATGTAAATATATACGGGACACGTACAAAGGTCTGTCTGCACTCTACTGACAATGTGTGTTCACATAAAATGTTTAAACTGTCTGATTTGCGTCATAGAAGCACTTGAAATGAAACTGTTGGCCATATAAACGCTGAAAGTACTTTACAGATGTCTGGATTTATTTTTACGATGATTTGTGCTATAAAGTACCTATATATATATATATATATATATATAAATATGTTAAGTAACTTTTTTACACGTTATATTCGCTAAAAATATTTATATGAAAATGTAATGAACCAAATTCAGGACAAAATTTTGGTTTCATTGACGCTGATTTATAAGAATATGTATATTCTTAGAATTTATATTGGATAACAACTGACCAGTATACAAATGACTTTTATACAATATACAGCTGTTTTGAAAATATAATAAAATATTAAAAGTAGGTAAATATAAAAATAGAATACAAATATAAGAATGTAAGAAACCTAGAATTATTAAGTTGAAACGATATTTGAGGCTCACGTACCTAAATGTTCGCAGCGTCATCAAAATAAACATTTTGTTTATACAATCGGAGGCCTATTACAATGTGGCCTCAGATTTGAATGGCGTTTAAGTATTCAGCCAATAGCTTTACGAAGCTAAGCTATCTCTGCTAAAATACGAAATAAATATGGTTCCAATTAATCAGGATAAAGGTGTCCCTCCGATATTCCCATGCGGACAAAACTATCTTATACAAGTGAATGCACATAAATATTAATAAGGCGTAATTCTAACGACGAATTACAGGGCGCTTGGGAATATAGGGGTTCTATTATAATTGATATGGGCTAAAGTAGAAAGTTGTGAAAAGCTTAGATCAAATTAAGAAGGTGAGATCATGCTGAAGCGAGGCGTTAGGCTCTTTGTTTTAGGTGCATGATTTATTAATCTTACTGGACCATTTTAAAACGAAAATGTTTTTGAGTTTACTCCTTATGAATTTTCCTTATCTATTTTCATTACTTTACTCAATACAAAGCAAACAACGGTAAAGCAGAGTCGTTCATTGTCGGTAAATCGTAGAGCAGTAAATTTCAGCGCTTGCTTAGACTTGGCAATAATAGTCTAATAGACCGCTAAGAAAAGGTATTGTGAGCTAACAATCAAAATTATTACCACAACGATGTGTCTTATGCACGGGACAACTAGTGTAGTTTCTCGCGTTGGTAAGTAGCAGTGCTATTTACTTACCTTCATTTATTTTAGCCCTTACTTTATCAGTAAAAGATTAATAACGTTATAAAGCTGTGTAATGTACGGATCAAATCATGCTATCTCAGAGCCAAAGGGTTGCGATGTTGAATTGCTCCCCAATACCTACCCTGTTCTTTGCAAAACTGATTGCCAATAAGAGAGACCTTTAGAACAAAGGCATCGCACAGACATTCTTTGTACGTCTTAAAATGTCGATCGTGCTATTTGCTGGGTGTGCAACTGTGCAAAGACTATTCATTAATTTGAGTTTACTATTTTGTGTGGTAGTTCGTTGCTCTTTATAATTTCTTCGCGACGTTTCATTTGAAGTTCTTATAAAACAGCAGCGCCCAAGTTTGCTATTTTACCTTTGAGTTCCTAACCTTCTTTCCAAGGATTTCACACCAAAATCGTGATTGGATCACATCGAAAGCATTGTTCAATGTATACTAAAGAATTTAGAATAGATATATTGCTCCATTTACTGGTCACTGTGAAATACTAAATGACATACCAAACTACTCAATGATGGAAAGGTAAACAGTACTCGAATTGTGTTTGTAGTTAAATTCCTCCGAAACGGCTTGAACGGTTCTCATGGAATTTTGTGTGCATATTGGGTAGGTCTGATAATAAGACAACATCTATTTTTCATCCCCCTAAATGTTAAGGGTAGTCCACCCCTAAATTATTTTTAATGTCTACCCGTGCGAACCCCCGGCGGGCAGCTAGTATAGATATAAGATCTGACCAAAACACGAATCATTAAACAATTTAGGTGAAGGCCTTCAAAACTTCGTTATCATTTCATCCACTCTCGTGTGGTTTAGGAAATCGCTATGCAATTAGGCTACATTATCTTATCTTATCAATTCTGTTATAACATGTAAATTTATGGAATAAGTACGTACTCATATGTAGGTACTCAAAGTGTACCTGGATGTAAATTGCAAAATCTATTTATTTCAATACACTTCAAAGTAATAATGGGTCAGCAAATATATACAAATTGTCTCAATTGCTCAATTTGGCTCAATTGGCAGTAATATCGATGGAAATATGTATATAAAAAAAGATACATTCTGATGAACATAGAAATTTGAAGTCGGTTAAAAAAGCTGATGCATTCCTTTATGCCCTGTAGTGGCGACTACAAATAAACGCGAAGTTACTGAAAAACCCCAAAGAACAAGCAACAGCAGCCACAAGGTATTTTAATCACAATGATATTTAATTTCCGCTTTCAGTAATACAAAAGCTCTTCAGAGAACGTCTGTCTTTATTTAGCAAAGGAAATAAATCATTTTCTAAATCAATTACCTGTATTATAATTAATAACCACGTAGAATAAGGTGGTAATTTAGACCATCATAAGAGCCTTATTAGGGCCTAAACTGAATAAATGATTTTTGATTTTGATTTTAGAATAGTAGTGTTATTTTATTTAGGTATCCCGGATAAAATGACGATAGTTCAACATAGTTCATAAGCCACGGCTACTGCTTACCATCAGGCATGCCGTATCCTTGTTTGCCACCTTACATTTTTGTGCTAAAAAAATTATTTTTTCTAACATTGACCGCACCAACAAAAACTTTACATGAGAAATTAATTTAATATTTTTAGACATAATTGAAAATCAACATATCAACGAAAGTTTTAAATAGCTGTCAAATACCTAACTAAAGCATCCATCGATTTCGTTTCATCCAGAATGTTTATTGCTTAACCTCGAATTAAATATATTTAAGTTTCCCAACTCCGACCCCGACCGAACTGAGTCAAATCAATGTCTGTGCAAAATGGTTTATTTATAACTATGTTTCGGATCTTTATTATAGTCGCTATAAATCACTCTTCCATAACCTCGCTGAAATGAAAACGTCTAAATCCATTCCTATCCGGGTTTCTACGTAACATAACGTCGCTTTAAGCTTCAGAGTGTCAAAAAATTGTTAGTTCATTCCAGTAGTTAGATGTAGCAACAGTCATAGCAAGAACAAGTTCCAACTACGTATTCGAAAACGTAACTCAAATTGTCTAAATTTTCATACGACTTTTAGGTTCACTTTTCGGTGCACAGCGCTGTTTATTTTCCCAAAAAAATAGTCACAAGCGATACGATTACGTTATCGAATCGAACAGTGGAAATTTAAATTAATTGCGACTATGGTTAGGTGGGTTGGTGTTGCTACACCAAAAAGCGATATAATTATTGTTATGATTATCGGGTGAGTTGTTCTGGCTAAGGCTACAGTTTTAAGCATTATTATTTTTGTACGGAGGGGAATAAGAATGACAGAATGGACTCAAACTAATTCTGTGAATAGGCATTCGATGGAATGTGCACTAAATAATAAATACCAATATCAGTCAGTAGCAAAATTAAAATGTGAAAAAATTGCAATGAGAACTTCTTTGGTCGTGTTGAACGATTTTTGATAGGGGCAAAATGTATGGTTTAGCGACGTGCGACGTGCGACGTGCTTATTTAACGTGTTGCCAAAGTTTAAATTTTTCACTACAGTCCTTCATAAAAACCTTCTCTTGAATCACTTTATCTATTAAAAAACCGCATCAAAATCCATTGCGTAGTTTTAAAGATCTAAGCATAAATAGGGACAGACAGACAGCGGGAAGCGACTTTGTTTTATAATATGAAGTGAAGTCTGGATTACATACAAGTCCTCAGCCACGTTACAATGACTTCTAAATATAGAAATCTTAATATTCGATAATTATGCAAAGATAATTATAATATATTTAGACTGTACAGATCCAGCACCTTAATGAAGTATTCTTCATTCAGATCACACTTTTATGTTAGTGGAGTACAATATATAAACTGATATATTATTGCCGATAATATATCGGGCTACATTCAATTTATTTATTGTATCTTACACGCTATAAGTAATTGAACGATTAATTTGGCATTGTTGTGAGTAACGAGCTCTATACAGTCCCGTCACGACCGCAGCGATCCGATCGGCTATAGGCACGTGACTCATCGATGTGTTGATGCTGTATTCTTTTGTTACGTTTTATCTTCCTTGTAAAAGTGCTGATCAATCAGCTTAAATGTCTATTCGAAATAACAGCTTGTTTTCTATATACGTCGTATCGTGCCTGATGAGACTATTGGTAGCGACTATAGGCTACGGTGACTGCTTATCATGAGGTGGGCCCTATGCTTGTGTGCCACCTTAGTGGTATAAAAAACAAAAAAAAAACTTTTTATGCTAGAAAACAATAAATTGCCGTATTAAAACAGGATTCCGCAGTAGTATACATTATAAACGATCCAAATTCAGTCCTAAGCACTTTACCAATATCACGAAAGTGGAATAAGACAGGTCTAAGCTTAATCAAGTGAAATACATGGGTTCGAGCAAAACTTGAATGATACTACTTGAGAGGATTTCTTACGCACATTAGACCTGCGGTTGTCTCCGAGGGTTACTAGAGGTTTCTACCTAACAATAGTACCTACATGAGAAAGGATTTATATTATCACATATCACATTCATTCCTTCGTAGTTTTTTTTATATCACTAAGGTGGCACACAAGCATACGACCCATCTGATGGTAAGCAATCACCGTAGTCTATAACCGCTAGCAATACCAGAGTTATCAGTAACAAGTTGCCAACCCTGTTGTTGATAAGGATTCACTGTGCTAGCAGCATGACTAGCGCAGTGACACTACACTACATCAATCAAAGTGATTTGACAGCGGTCTTTTGTAAGGTGGTGGTATAGTCCCTATACGCCCTACCTCCCATAAACTTAGGATTATCACAGAATAAGAAAGGTAAATAATTTTTAACCTGCCCTGTCAGTGTTCTGACGACAGTCACGAAAAATCGGTCAGCAAATCTAAGTATTAAGTTGTATAAGTATAAAAATGCTGCTACAGAACAGAGACGGCCTTTGTAGTTCCCTTTGTTAGTGCCTTAATATTATCTTCTACTGTTTGACACTTCATATATTCTGCATTACCATTTACAAAGATTAACTTACTTAACTTTGTTTCGTACTTACAAAACTATATTAGGTTATTATTATATCGTAACTTTATGGAATGATCATTCATTGCTCTGTTGGGAGAAACGAATCGGACTCGGAACGATTTCGCTTGTCTGTTGCTTGCCTCCCAGTCGCAAACTACAAACCATATATAATGTTTCGACCGCGGCTTTCAACGAGTGTTTCAATGCTTATAATAAATTGTATCTACAAACCATAAACTAAATTACCTAGCTTAAAAGACTCGTTTTCGAAACAACAAAACAAATTAAATTCGTTTGAAAATAACCGTTGTTCTTCTTCCTACGTACTTTTAAATATAATTGAAAATTTACGGTGTAATATTTATATATGTCACTGAAAGATAACAAGAAGCGCAATTTTTTAAATTTCCTAGGAAATTTATCAACCTTCGTAGGATTCTAAACGAGAGATTAATTGTATTAATTTACGCCCACATTTTCGCAAATCAATAAACTTCCAGAACAATAAAAACAACCAACGTCGACTAAGCCTTCTAACCTATCACGGTCATGTCTGACTACAATGTTACAAACGGTGAACGTAAATTAATACAATTAATCACTCGTTTAGAATCCTACGAAGGTTGATAAATTTCCTAGAATTTCCTAGGAAATTTATAAATATACGGTTCTTGTTATCTTCCGGGGACATATACGAATACATATCATCACGCCAATTAACATTAGGAGTGTAGGCAAGGAGTAAAGAGTAATTTCACTCTTGATTTAAACAACTTTTTGCTACTTCTACTTTATTTTTTAATATGAAGTTAGTATCTCAATCGAAACAAGATGTAATTTAGGCCATATTCGAAGTACAATATATTTTTATCACCGTCGCTGCGTCGTCAAAGTTTATCTGGTAATAAATAATTAGTAGCTCTGTATTCATTACATATTAACGCAAGTGATGTTTGATATATGTATACATTATATATTAGTGTCGTTTACACGTAAATCTTAGGACACCCAAACATCATCTACAAACAATATTATTGTAACGTATAGATGTGCTTTTAATGATTCGATTAACGTTTCTGTTTAATAGATTTTATGGATTAAAAACTTAAAATAAACTAAACTAAGAAGTACAAAACTTACCTACACGTAAAATAAATGTCCCGAACCACTGTCACGGGGAAGTGTGCCAAGAAGGCTGGCGGCATTGCCACGCTGAATAGCAATGCTTAGCCTTTGGGCCAAATATATTAACGTTGATTCATACATAACATTAGGTGATAATAATGCAAAGAAATTATTTCCATAGTGTTAAAATAGCATCGACTTACGTTGATAATTTATAGTTACATCAAATTGCAACATAATAAATGTAATTTACAATATAATTACGCGTATTTTTCTATTTCTCCTGCTACTTACACTATTACACATAAAATATTAGTAACAGACAAATATTTTTTTTAAATGTAAGGAACATGATATATTTTAAACCACTGGACATTCCTAAATATTTCGTTTATTGTATGAAAGAATAGGAAAATGTAAGAATATTTGCTCTTGCCACAATTAACATTGAAGCAGACAGTAAAAATTTATAGACAAATAAAAAAAGGTTTTTGGCTTGAAAAGCCGTGGTTTGTCCCTTACATTTTAACGAGGCTTTACTATCCAGGATCAGATAAAGTTGATTCATTCTTAGTTGGCTCGTACGTGTGTAGCGTTAACTTTAAGCCTTACGCAGTAAAACATTATCGACGGCCGATACGTCAACTTCTGGACGTGTACTTTAGTTACATGAAGATTTAGCACTCGGTTCACGTCCATCATGATCATCATCATTATTGTTAATCATATCCAATTTCTTTCGATAACAATAAACTATATGGGTTTAGGGATCGCGAATAAGAATTCCATTTATGGAATAAAAATTCAATAATTATATCTCCAGAAAGGTGAAATGGTCAAAGTGGGTGAAGAAAACCGCAGGCGCAGCAAATTTTGAACAAAAGAAAGGAAAAAGTATAAATTAACTCTTACCTTAAATAACAGCAGTAGACTGTGTAATAAAGAAGAAATGAAAAATATAATTTTGTATCTATCAGCCTATGCGCCTTTGGCTTAGAGCATGTTTCAATGCGTAGACATACTGTAATCTTTTTATTATTAATCTCATTGTAGAACTAAACATCTCTATACCTGATAGGATGTTGGACATTTATTTTCTGACTCACTCACAACTATAATTAAGTGTACGGTGTTCTCTGCCTACCGATAGTAAACGTGTGCCTATGTTTTTTATTTGTTGGCACATTTTTAACACATGAATTTAAACACGACGGATTTCATGTGTAAAAGCAATGTACTGTTTGCTTACATTCACGAGTTCAGTAATGATGAATGCTTTAGGTAAATTGAAAAACAAATTATACCCGTTAGGTAAGATATTTTATTGTAAATTCATTTATTAGTTTTTTAAAATAGATTTTTACTCAGTAACCTTAGTTGAAAAAATTTAAGGCATTTCCGCATATAATTTCATGACTTTTACATGTACTACTTTTAATAACAGTATGTTCACTTAGCTTAAAAGTATGCATGCTGTGATCCCCTGTAATTGAAGGAGCACAGGTCTCTAGTGTTGTAATGAATGAATATTGTGCATTTGTGTTGTCCTTTGTTGGGGATCCATTAATAAATCAATATTAAATAACTAAAGTCACTCAGAATGCATGTGGTATCAGATTTGACGGGTGTTTAAATATACGCCCATTATTGTGAACAATATAAATAGGTACACAACAAAAATAAACCGCGATCATCTCCAGAGTCTAGGCTCTGTACCGGGCCGATTTGTAAAGTGATTTAGATCTACTAAATTACAAGATTGTATTTATATCTATATAAAAAAACTTTACAGGCGTTATTTACAATAAGGTAATTGAATCCGCCGCCATGTTAGCCAAAGGTCTTTCGCTTCAATTTCAACCCCATATTGAAATAAAAGCTAAAATAACATTTGCTCGGGAATCTCAATAATGTCATTCCATGGTCCTATTTTCAGTTTTATTGAATTCGCGATAAAAATTGTGTTCATTACAATCATTTGATCAAAATCTAAAGTCAAATAAAAGTTTTTAAAGTTTTTAAACTAAACATTAATTGGTAGATAAAATAAATGCACACAATTCTTGTAATGCGTAAAACATTTAATTCTATAGACAATGAGTACAAAAGTATTGTCTATATAGACAACGCAATATTATTGAATGATATATACAATGACTGAAGTTAGATGTTATTCTACTATTAGATAATACAAGCTTAAATAATGCTGTCATCTGTACATAATTTAATAAGGCTGCATTTTCGTCTTGTGAAGTTCTTTTTTCATTTTGTCCGGATCATTTTATTTTAGACGCCATTATACAACGTTGGAAGAAAATTTACCCGGTTCCTCAGCTTTTCGAATATATTGAGGCGTTACTGGCTTAAATATTTTGCTGCATTTTTATAGCATGTACGCTGTTCTGTATTCCATATACAAATGCAATTCCGTAACAATCCGCCTTTGAATTTAGAAACGTAATAAACAGATTTTTCTAAACTTAAAATTTTACAGCGCTTCAAAACTTCAGTACGATTAACACGATGCGATTGAATCGTATAGACTATAATTAGGAATCAGAGTCATTTAGGAATAATTTAAATATTAAAGTGCAATATATGTATTTCAACCATTTAAATATATATTTTCATGAGAATTTATAATTAGTCGTACCTATATACAATTTATGTAGATATTATGATAACTCAGAGTCTAGAACGCAGTTATATATTTTAGGCTTGCTATAATTTGAATACAATAACATAATCATTGGAGTCATTACACAGGGCTTAAATGTATGTAAATTCTAAATTTAATATATTTTAAGCCATCAATTAATGCGATGCTTAAACGTGACTATGTACTGAGATGGAATTTCAATCGCAAAGATGGAGGAGCACACGCTCCTTTATTCATTTATTCAAACGCATAAATAGTATGACAGGTCATACATTTGCATGTATATATGTATGTAACAGTTTTTTTATTGCGATTGCTATTCAAGTAATAAATCAAGACAATGTATTCTTCTAATGCTGTATAGTATATAACATCGTTATATATTAAGTTAAGATAATTGTTAAGTTGAGAGAGTATTCAACAGACACAAGGGCGTAACCAGAACATAATTATAAGAATACATTAATATTTGATAAGAAAGTTTGATGGATTAAAACGCTTTGAATCAGCTCAATCCGACACATTGAGCTGATTACTAAAGCATAACTATCTATAAAAGTTTTTAGATGTTTTCTTATACATAAGGTGGCTCACAAGCATACATATTTATAAAGCATATTTTAGTAAACACTTGATAATCTTCCCAACTTATCAACGACAACATTTCCATAGTTACCAGTGTTTATTTATATATTTGATACAAACCCAATTTGATACAAGGCTCTATCAATATTCCGGAATGTTGACGTTACGAATAATTATTCGCAAATATAAGTGCTTCCTCAGGTGTCAACTAAGATACAAAAATCTCTCTACGCAACCGAGGATGTGCAATTCTTTTTTTAAGATTTTATTTTTTTATACCATATAAGGTGCACTATAAACAAACGGTTCACCTGATGCTAAGCAGTCACCGTAGCCTAGCAATACCAGGGGTATCACTAACGCGTTGCCAACCCTGATGTTGATAAGGACTCACTGTGCTAGCAGCATTACTACTAGCGCAGCGTATTCTCGTGGAGCACTGGCGCCCTTACTTACCTACCGCAGAAACGAAAGTTATAGAAACAAATCGATTAGTTTTAAGGATTTCATATATAGCGGAAAATATTACATTATACAATCACTTCATAGTATAAAGCAAAGTCGCTTCCCACTGTCTGTCTGTCCCTATGGTTGCCTAGATTTTTAAAACAGCGCAACGAATTTGGATGTGTTTTTTAATACATTGAGTTTTTTTTTATACCACTAAGGTGGCACACAAGCATACGGCCCACCTGATGGTAAGCAGTCACCGTAGCCTATAGCCGCTAGCAATACCTGGGGTATCACTAACGGGGTGCCAACCATGTTGTGGATGAGGACTCCCTGTGCTAGCAGCAATACTACTAGCCCAGCGTATCCTCATGGAGCACTGGCAACCTTACTTTCCGCAGAAACACAACACTACATCAAGTAGTGTAATTTCACTGCGGTCTTCTGTAAGGCGGAGGTACATGGAAATGGACTGGAGAGTGACTCAAGAGGAAGGTTTTTATGTATAAATAATTAGTGTTTTGTAAGTATTTAACTTATATACGCTGGCCGTGCGAAGCCGGGACGGATCGCTAGTGCCCAAAAATTAAAGGGTGTTTGAATCTAATCGAATTGAGATCCTACTCTACTGCTCTGCTGCATTCAACTTTACTTATTACTATTTGTACCGATATGTATAATAAACTCTGTTTCTGTATTATAGTTTAAAGGTGTTCAATAAAAAGTTATATATATATATATTAGGTCCTTACATATGAAATTGGCGTTTTGTATGGGAGGAACAAAAAGTCGAATATTTTTTAATATAATATATTTAATTAATCAAAGTATGAACCATTATTTTCTATGCACTTTTGCCATCTCATAGGTAGTTCATTGATCCCTTTACTAAAAAAACCAGTCGGACGGGAATCAATAAAATCTTTGAAGGCGATTTGGACTGCCCCATCGGAGTTGAATTTTTTCCCTTGCAAGAAGTTATCCAAATTTCGAAAAAAATGGTAATCTGTTGGAGCAAGGTCCGGGGAGTACGGAGGATGTCTTAGACTTTCCAATTGAAGCTCTTCTAATTTAGTAGCCGTCTGTAGCGCAGTGTGTGGTCTAGCGTTGTCGTGAAGCAGCAGTGGCGTGGAGCGATTGACCAGCCTAGGTTGTTTAGCCGCTAGCTTTTCCATCATGGTTTGCAATTCCTGACAATAGACATCAGCCGTAATAGTCTGGCCAGATTTGAAAAAACTGTAATGAACAATACCGGCACTAGTCCACCAAACGCTTACAAGTAACTTTTTTGGGGTTAATTTTCGCTTGGGGCAGGATTTGGCTGGCTGGCCAGGATCTAACCATTGCGCTGAGCGCTTCCGATTATCGTAAAGAACCCATTTTTCATCACAGGTAATGATTCGGTTTAAAATACCTTCATTATTGTGCCGGTTTAGTAATGTAACGCAGCAGTCGACGCGCGTTTGCCGGTTTGTTTCAGTCAATTCGTGAGGTACCCACCTTTCAAGCTTTTTAATCTTCCCAATTTGCTTCAAGTGAATTAAAACAGTTTTATCACTAACATTGCAGCCTGCAGCTAACTCGGACGTGGTTTGCGATGGATCCGCTTCCACAATAGCCTTCAACTCTTCATTATCAACTTGAGTCTCAGGCTGTCCACGGGGCTTGTTCTGCAGGTCGAAATTTCCAGAACGAAAACGTTGGAACCAAAAACGAACTGTGTTTTCTTTTGCAACACGACCGCCATACACATCATTCACCCTTCGAGTTGTTTCCGCAGCACTAGTGCCACGGCGGAACTCGTACTCGTAAATAATGCGATATTTAAGGTTTTCCATTTTGTAAAATGAGTGACGCAAACAGAAAAAAACAGAAGAAAAAAAACAAATGAATGACGATCGAAGCACAAATACATGAGTCTATAGCTGTACAAATTTGAATTTGGAATTCCTTACCAAAGAGGAGAAATTCGTGATTAAAGTGGCCAGTACGAAAAACGCCAATTTCATATGTAAGGACCTAATATATCTACTTAATATGATAATAGCACACTCCCGCATGATTCTGGTTTGGGTGAAGTAGGTTATGTTCTGCTTTTTGTAAATAGTTTAATCTGTTTTGAATGAAGGTTGTATGCCCATATGAAAATTACAATTCAATTTTGACATATCCAAAAAAAACCGTCTCCAAACATATTTTGATAGTTTACGTTTAGTTTTTATTATTATTAGCTATAATTTTTAATAAATACAAGTACAAACAGACATAAAATGAAAAAAACAATTCTGGGGAACAGCCTAAGCCTTAAGAAAACCCTATTATTGATATATTCGCAATAATTAACACGATGCTAGTTTCCCGTCAGCTAATGGGTCTTAGGAGTAAATAGTGATGAATTCTCGTTCGTGCTCCTGTAGGTAATTAGTGAGGCGGCAGTGATCTGGGTCGGTAATAACTGGGTCTTGGGAGCCTGTTGAATCATATTAAGTGTATACCTATTTACTATGAATGCATAAGATATTTTATTGTGAGTAAATCTTGAGAATCGGCGACAAATAGAAATTATGCTATTTTTGAGAACACTACTTAGCTGTAGTATTGTGTTACTGCGGTAAATAAGGACGACAGTGCTCCACGAGGATACGCTGCGCTAGTAGCAATGCTGCTAGCACAGTGACTCCTCATCAACAGGGTTGGCAAATCGTTAGTGATATCCCTGGTATTGCTAGCGGCTATAGGCTACGGTGACTGCTTACCATCAGGTGGGCCGTATGCTAGTGTGTCACCTAGGTGGTATAAAAAAATTTTGCGAGTGATATATTCCCTTATCCTTTAATCGCGCCCAGTCATGGTATCTGGCATTCTTTCTATATTTTCGTGCTACCCTCTTTTACTTTGCTCCCTATCAAAGTTAGTTTTCCATGTTATCTTTTCTATTGGATACACAGACTATTAATCTTATTCGTATCATAAATCTGTGTCTAGATTTATTAGGGGAAAGTAAAAATATTATTGAAAGTTTATAGTGCCCAACGGCAAATTTTATAATAAGCGTTTTCCATAGCATACAGACGCTTGCAACGCCAGTGGTTACCTTCGCGCATTGTGGACCCTATAGTTATTTTAGAAGTTTATCTGTTAGCACTTTTCCTACGACTACACCACTCACGGTGGGCAGCAATATAAATAATGTAATAATTATATACTCAAACTCAAACCTCAAAATGATCTTAATTTGACTACACTTTACAGACTCTACCACCGGATTCGGAAGGTCATTTTTTTGCTGAGAAGAATCCTGTAAGCAACTCAGCAATACTCTTTTAGAAACAAAGGAAATAGATATAATTTACATTTCAATTACTAAGATATTATGAATATTTCAGAAAATAATAATAATAATAAACAACACTAACAAAGTAACATTAACATAACATAACATTAACACATAGACAAGGATATAATCATATAAATAACTAGCGGCCCGCCCCGGCTTCGCACGGGTAGACACTTAGATCAAATATTTTGTCTACCCGTGCAAAGCCGGGGCGGGCAGCTAGCCTATGTTACTCAGTGATAGTTTAGCTTTCTAACGGTAAAAGAATTTTTGAAATCGGTCCAGTAGATTCGGAGCCTATAGACATTTATCAAATATTTTGTCGACCCGAGCGAAGCCGGGGCGGGCAGCTAGTATAATATATAGCCTATGTTACTCAGAGAAAATGTAGCTTTCTCACGGTGAAAGAATTTTGAAATCGGTCCAGTACTTTTTGAGTTTATTCGTTACATACAAAAATACAAATCTTTCCTCTTTATAATATTATAGTGTAGATAACTTATGTTACAGTGATAATACAGCATTCTACTAGTGACATAATTTTTGATATCGGCCAGTAGTTTTTGAGTTTATTCAAAATGTATCTTTGAAATAAATATTTTCTCTATTTTATGTTATTAATTTTATATTATTCTGATATTTTTTTTATTTTATGTAGAGTAAAGATACATACAATATGATTATCGTGTCTATATACGATAACAGTAACATACATTGTATTTTCCTCTAGTTGTTTGAATCGTAGCTAATGGTAAACTGTTTAATATGTACACTGTTTATTAAAAAAGAATAAAACAATGTTTTCTACGAGACAGACATGTTGCCTTAAATATTTAATAATGTACCTCGCCTCGTTGTCCCGTTTATTTTTTCCACCCTGTACAATGAAAATACCACACACTGAATCATTCGTACGAGTAACGCCACCGACATTTGAAATATTGCAGGTTTCTCAAATAAATTGCGACTGAAATTTATGACGGTGCATGACGATGGTATGTTAAATTAGCCATGTTGAAATTGAAAATTTTATGTAACGTTTAGAAAATGCGTACAATAACAGTTCATTGATGGAGCAATGAAAGACATATTACAGAGAATAATATCCGTATTCGATAGTTGATGAAATTTGAGATGAAAGAGAAAAGGCATATGATAATGATTATGATAAAATTACGGCTCAGAATTAAATCTATAATTGGGGACAAGTTTTTTTTATTTAAATTTTTATTAGGTTATTTATTTATTTTTTTTACTTTAGCTTAGGTTTGTATTATTTTTAGCAAAAAATGTACATAATATATCTTAATGTAGTAATTTAAATTTGAAAAATCAATATTAATGATATATGTAACTTATCGCTCAAAACTGTAAGGAAACTAAACTACGAGAACTTACATCATAATAGTTAGTTTACGATATCGTCCCGTTATATAAATCATCGCAAGCACTATTATTAGCGTGAACTAGAGTCTAGCATCTTGCTTAAGTTAATAGCCCGAATATGATCTAGGTCACTAATTACTTCGGATACGCCCATACGAATACATTTTCCCAACCATATATCACTGAAATGCCACAAAATCTCCGAGTGACCCAAATTGAATCTCCAAAGATTAAAGATACCTAAAATTTTGGCGGATAGAATGGACCTTTTTAAGGCTAAAACTTATCTCTTTAGTTAAATGATAAATGGCTGTTTAAATTGATGTCCTGAATGAGTCTTAGGATTTGATCATGTAAGTTGTATTTGATTAAATATTTAAAAGATTTTTGGAATAAAATTGTCATTGAGATTTTTCCGACTTTCTGCTGTGTTTCACGACTACAGTGGTAACATAATATGATGGTAACGCGATTTTGATACGATATGTTCAATACTTGATTTTAATTCACAATCATTCAAATCTATTAATTAAATATTCCTAGTAGGTACCGTGAAATTGGAACATGTGAGAGTAAATGTGTAACAATATTGTGTGGATGACGTGGGTGGCAGAGTCAACACCCACTCGAGTGTCGCTTCAGAGAAGTGATTTCCTACGCCAATGTGAAGGGAAATCGGCAAAAGAAAGCTACAACTGATATGATAGTGGTATATAGTGGAAGTATTTGCAATCCCACATGTAGGTGCTGTTATATGTTTCAACATCCTGCGGGAAAATATTATATTTGACATACATTTCCAGGAAACCATAAATGGCATGGGTTCGTTACCTTGTAGATTTTTTTTATGTACCACTAAGGCGGCATACAAGCATACGGCCCGCCTGATGGTAAGCGGTTATCGCAGCCTATGGACGCTTGCAACACCAGGGGTATCAATAACTCGCACGTTGCCGACCCTAAAATTTCTTACAGAACGCTATTTCGGTGATTTTGTCATTAATAAATCTTTTCCAAGGCTGTAACGGAAAACAGTATTTTATTTAAATACAAATTAGTTTAGTGTTTCGATTGTCGTCGGCAGATCTGAAGCACGAATAAAGTGGTGAAGGTTTTGTTAGTGGATGTGTAAATATCTGAGTTCAACAGTGAAATAGGGAAACATGTGCCAGTAAAATAAAGCCAGCAAAGTGATACTGACGACTGAAAGACGACTGCCACGTGATTTTTTATTGCGCGGCGAACAAGTTACTAACAAAAAGGCTCCACGTTGCGGCTCACGCTTTTTTATTAACCACGTACTTAATTGAAATCAACCACGTTTTAATGAGACCAATGAACATTATTTTGTTCAGTCAGAATAATTCAACAGTTTCTTAGTCAGTTTATTTCAACCCTACACTGTGAAGTGGCAGATTAAAAATCTAGGCCAAGCGTGCACGTATCATGGCTTTCAGCGTCAAAGTGTCAGGTTCAATTATTCGCCTTTAGCTCAGCCGCTGTAAGGTGGTAACCATAGAGTTCTAAACGTTGAAAGGTTTCTCTTTACAAAGAAAAGAAAGAAAAAACCGACCAAGTGCGAGTCGGAGTCGCGCACCGAGCATTTAAAAAAAACTACATATACGGTTTTCAAATTTTATCCTTTACTTGTGCTGTAAGAAACTGCTTCCTGCCAAAAAGCATGGTTCTAGGTTAACGGGAAGTACTCCGTAGGTTTTGATTCCCTTGTGAAATACGTCATAAACGTTAATATCTTTTCTTCATATTGACTTACAGTTTTGATTATTATACAGCCGAAAAGGACCACAGACCCGGGTATTTCATATTTATTTCAATATGATAGCTTCACGGGTTCTTGATATAAAAACTCTTGACAGACAGACGGACAACGAAGTGATCCTATAAGGGTTCCCTCTTTCCTTTTAAACCACAGCAAGATACTTAGTGCTTGACACTATCCTGGTCTCCTTCACTTAAGACCTATGGAACCACTCCTCGTCATTATTTGCATACTACGAAGGTGGTAAATAAGCGTAGGGTCTGCCGGATAGAAAACGGTCACCATAGCTTAATTCCACGGGTATCGCTGGCCTTGCCAGCTTTATGGTTGAAATTGCGAGGACTTAGTATTCTAGCGGCATACGGCAACTTCCAGCATAGTTTACTCTCAAGAAGCTCTTGAAACTTTACTCACCGTAGGTACACAACACAAAGTGCCAATTCTGTTGTTCAAAATTACTAAACTTTAATAATTTGACAGGTCTAAGAATATTGTCATCCTTATTTAACCCCGCACATGAGAAAGAGATAGCAAGACTTTTGGACCTGTCAAATTAGTTAAGTTTAGTCAAGAACAACAGAATCGACACCAATATCAAAGTAGTGATATTTTATTGAGGTATAGAGTGAGGTACTTGGCGTGATGATATCGATGGTGGAAAGAAAAAACAAATGAAGCGACATTTGTTCAGCAGAGCTGCTCATAGTTTCAATAATATAATTATATTTTTTTACATTGATGGGTTTTTTTGAAATGTTGTGAGCTCCAATTGGCTTCTAATCTAGACAGATCGTTCGAGAATCCAGACTCTATTGAACTGCATATAAATAAAACTAGCTTTTCTCTATGGCATTGTATTGTAAGCGTGCATTGTCCACGCTACCGGCAGACCTTGATTGCCAGACAGGTTGTTATAAACTACTTATTTGCTGAATTTAAATTAGTATTTTTTCTCCTTTCATTAATTAATTAAACTGCACGTGATGTTAAGCGGGTGCTTTCACAGTTTTTGTACAAATTCAAACAAAGATCTATATTTAGTTCATTTTGTTTAGCTCAACGTAAATTGTATCACTTTTTTTTTAATTTCTTTAGTTTAAGTTTGTATTATTATTAGCCTAAATTGTACATAATATAATATTAGGTCCTTACATATGAAATGGGCGTTTTGTATGGGAGGAACAAAAAGTCGAATATTTTTTAATATAATATATTTAATTAATCAAAGTATGAACCATTATTTTCTATGCACTTTTGCCATCTCATAGGTAGTTCATTGATCCCTTTACTAAAAAAACCAGTCGGACGGGAATCAATAAAATCTTTGAAGGCGATTTGGACTGCCCCATCGGAGTTGAATTTTTTCCCTTGCAAGAAGTTATCCAAATTTCGAAAAAAATGGTAATCTGTTGGAGCAAGGTCCGGGGAGTACGGAGGATGTCTTAGACTTTCCAATTGAAGCTCTTCTAATTTAGTAGCCGTCTGTAGCGCAGTGTGTGGTCTAGCGTTGTCGTGAAGCAGCAGTGGCGTGGAGCGATTGACCAGCCTAGGTTGTTTAGCCGCTAGCTTTTCCATCATGGTTTGCAATTCCTGACAATAGACATCAGCCGTAATAGTCTGGCCAGATTTGAAAAAACTGTAATGAACAATACCGGCACTAGTCCACCAAACGCTTACAAGTAACTTTTTTGGGGTTAATTTTCGCTTGGGGCAGGATTTGGCTGGCTGGCCAGGATCTAACCATTGCGCTGAGCGCTTCCGATTATCGTAAAGAACCCATTTTTCATCACAGGTAATGATTCGGTTTAAAATACCTTCATTATTGTGCCGGTTTAGTAATGTAACGCAGCAGTCGACGCGCGTTTGCCGGTTTGTTTCAGTCAATTCGTGAGGTACCCACCTTTCAAGCTTTTTAATCTTCCCAATTTGCTTCAAGTGAATTAAAACAGTTTTATCACTAACATTGCAGCCTGCAGCTAACTCGGACGTGGTTTGCGATGGATCCGCTTCCACAATAGCCTTCAACTCTTCATTATCAACTTGAGTCTCAGGCCGTCCACGGGGCTTGTTCTGCAGGTCGAAATTTCCAGAACGAAAACGTTGGAACCAAAAACGAACTGTGTTTTCTTTTGCAACACGACCGCCATACACATCATTCACCCTTCGAGTTGTTTCCGCAGCACTAGTGCCACGGCGGAACTCGTACTCGTAAATAATGCGATATTTAAGGTTTTCCATTTTGTAAAATGAGTGACGCAAACAGAAAAAAACAGAAGAAAAAAAACAAATGAATGACGATCATCGAAGCACAAATACATGAGTCTATAGCTGTACAAATTTGAATTTGGAATTCCTTACCAAAGAGGAGAAATTCGTGATTAAAGTGGCCAGTACGAAAAACGCCAATTTCATATGTAAGGACCTAATATATGGGGAAATTGTATATAGTTAATATTAATATTCTATTATAAATAGAATAATGATATCAGTATCACTTTAAAATAATTAAAATATTATTTTAAGGAAAGGATTGTTGAAATGTTATATATAATGGGTACATTAGTTTTGTAAAACTAGGTTACATCTATTTATTTTAGAAGAAAACTAAAAAAAGTTTCTAACGCGTATCAGGTTCATTTATATTTCAAATGTTGTGTAAGAAATTTGTTTTGAACCTATTAGACTACTATATATATATTACAAATTATCCATTTACAAAGCCATACATTTTTGGTTCAAGTTTTTTATCGCACGTTGTGATCTACTTATAAATGGCAGAACAATTAGCATGTACTCTAGTACTTAAATCTAATGAATTTTTGTATCTGCTGTAAGTGATCCTATTGAAATAAATAAATAAATAAAAACAATAAATTATTATTGTCGTTCCTGACTATTAATTAGTGCCAAGGAAATATTCCAAGAAGATACTTCCATTAAATACTCAGCTAAGCAGAAATCGCATTACCGCCTCCATAAGAAAAAAAAATAGAATTATAAAAGAAACTTGCTCATAAAATTTATAACCTCCTCATAATCCTTATGAACTTAGTTTTGTAAATACTAATGACATACTTTTACATGTGTCTGTAAAAAGGAGCGAACTATTATCAATTTAATTCCTATGTGTATCAATATACTTATTTAGATATTGGTAGAAAGTAGTATCTATAATAATAATGAAAAAACATATAAAAAAAGTTTTACCACATATGTAAAATCGGCTTAGAGGATAATTTTCCCGAAAATGGTAGTCAGAATAAATTTAATAAGTTGCGAATATCGCAGGTACATTCCAGTAACACCGTGTCATATTTTTAATGGTTAAATAAATAAATAGATCCTCATCATAAATTATTCAAAATAAACCGAACACAAAGCACTTACCGATAGCCGGTGTCAATTATGCGGTATTATAATTTTCCGTAACGTCCGTCGTCGCCGGCATCATAAATTATCGAAAACCAACAAACTCTCGCACACCGATCAAAATAACATCAAAGTATTCTGAATTAATATTGAACGCCATCAAGCCACTTAAAAGTTTACATTTGATTGTTTTATAAGTAAAAAAATACACTTCACATGCACAACAAATTACTAACTTTATTTTGAAATTCAAAAATAGAATCACGAATAATAATCTTGTTAATGGTCCATGCAGAAAAGAGTTCGTATTTTAAAAAGTATTAGCGTCACTCGCTAAAGTTCCGTCATACGACGTCCCTGTGGAGGCGGCCACGCGAACGAGTCTCACAGAATGGACTGGAGTTATTCTCATAGTCGGGACGAAACGGGAGTAATGCGCATGGTTCGGGACTAAGAAAACGCGTGAAAGCACTGCTGAGCGGGAAAGGCTCGCGCTGTGAATGCAGCTTTTCTATTGTGCCAGTACTTCCACTGCGCCAGATACTACTGGCAGTATGATTAAAACCTACCTACTTGGTTGTATTGTTAACAAAAACAAACACATTAAAAATTCATGATCCTTTTATACGGCAGCTAATATCTTGACATCATTTCAAAGGGAACAATAAATTGTCTTCGAAAGCCCTGTTTGTCCAATCCATTAATAAAAAAACGATACATTTTCGTCAAGGCATTGTGGTAGTGCCTGGTTGGAAAATACTTTACGGTGCATCGACTTTGTCTGACTAAAACAAAACATACTAAATTTTACCGTAACAAAATGTAAAATTTAAGTACGCCGTAAATCTGCCATTCTACTTGCAGCACTAAACGTAAATATTCATTTACATACATACCAGCCATAGTAAGAAAAATATTTGTTTCTTTGGATTTAACTTATTTTATCGAAGTGGATGTTGACAGAAGGACAGTATTCGCTATTTCTGATGAAGACCATTGACAAACACACGCACACACTTCATCATCGTTGCTTATTTTAATCAGGAAACAATTGATTCTATCAGCTCTATACCTTTATTCAGTTCAATTCATAAAAATGTAGCAAAACATTAAATAAAAAAAATCTTTGAAGGATTTTGATTGTCACCAAAGCTCTCATCTTCTTAAACATTGCTCAATCAGCAAGCACATATTTCGTCTACGAATTCGAAAATGTGCCTCTCAAATTTTTTATACGACTTTTAGGTACACTTTTTGCCGGCGCTTTTTCACATACAAAAATATTCGAAATTGATACGAATACGTAGGGGAACGTTGTTCTTGATAAGGCTACTGCACTCAAAATAGCTAGTACAGTTGAATATGTTTTATTCCAAGTGAAACAGTACTGACCAAAGTCAACTTACGTTGCTTAATTTTGGAGATCAATTGTTAAACCATGAAAAGAGAACTAAATTAATGTGTAATAGATTAGAATTTAGACACAAAATAAAGATATCATTTTATTTTAATAACTAGCGGCTCTTCCCGGCTTCGCACGGGTAGACATTTATATCAAATATTTTGTCTACCCGTGCAAAGCCGGGGCGGGCAGCTAGTCTATGTTAATCAGTGATAGTGTAGCTTTCTAACGGTGAAAGAATTTTTGAAATCAGTCCAGTAGTTTCGGACCCTATAGACATTTATCAAATATTTTGTCTACCCGAGCGAAGCCGGGTCGGGAAGCTAGTACAGTATAGCCTATGTTCCTCAGTGATGATGTAGCTTTCTAACGGTGAAAGAATTTTTGAAATCGGTCCAGTAGTTTCGAAGCCTATTCAATACATACAAAAATACAAATCTTTCCCCTTTATAATATTAGTATAGATATAGATTATTCCAAATTCATACAGAGGTTTGTAATTGGTTAAAATAGTTTCATTTTCTATGACATGGCGTTGGGCCGTCGGTATGAAATTTTGTGCACTTCTGCCACGTAAAGGGCTGCGACAACTAACACCATTTGCCAAAAAAAATATAATATAATAGTTCCAACCACATACAAACTAAGTGGGTGTACGTAATATCGCTTTGTTATCGAAATTTCAACAATACTTACTTTAGTTGCACGTATTACATATCGATGGTTTAAGTATGATAGAGCCTGCTTCTGTCAATACAAAACAAGCGTCCAAATATTTTTATTATTATGGATATGCCACCAATCCCTTAGTAATATATTATTATGGATTGGTGGCTTTTATCGAAATAAATTTGACTCAGTAGTTCTATATAGAGTAGGTACCATACGTACAAACAAATAAAAATATTGCACAATAAAGCTTTATTCCGCCAGTGTGGAGGGGAGCTCATCATTGAATCTAAATTGTGGGTTTTTTGTTTATACCACTAAGGTGGCAAACAAGCATACGGCCCGCCTGATGGTAAGCGAATATCAATCGCGCGTTGCCGACCCTAAAAAATCTGTGATGCAGAATAAATGTAGTATATTATCTACTCTGAGCTACTACTAACGCAATTGTTTGTTAGTAAAATATTTTAATATTACTTGTATCATACTAGAAAGAAACGCATACGTACTTTTTACGAATTTTTTTATATTTTTTTCGCATTTACAGTGTACTTTTTTATTATGTTTGAATATTGTTTACATATGATAGCAACATCACAGCACATAAATGTGAATATTTATTTTATATTTTAGAACCGCACCTTTATTTCCATGTAAATTCAAATTGCCATGAGTGTTTCGTGGCTACGTACTTGAACATATGATTATGGTACGCTGTGCATCGGTCACGTAATGCGCTTATCACTACCCGCAATGAACACGCGAGTGTGTGTTCGTTGCTCCTGGTTAAATTGATAAATGTTATCAATCTATTGTAAATACAATATGACTGTAGAACCCCCACCTTAATAAAGTTTACCGTCAAAAAAGTACGCAAAGGGTAGTGCTCATACAGTAAGTACAGTTTCCACAACATATTTTCTTACAAGCTTTTTACTAAGTTTCACTTGACACACAATTTGACCCACACCCCAGTTTCCGATTGAGCCGAAATTTGGCTTACACGTTTGATTCCCGTGAAAATGCACGATAACGTAAATGTCGCCATTTTTATTCCAAAATGGCGGACATCACAAAAAGGATATTTATCATAACCCCATATATCGATATCAAATGAAATAAAAGGGCTTGATGACCGAATAACAGCTTGTATTAAAAAACATTAACCTACTTGTTTCAAAGGAGCTGGGTCGCACTTATGTTGCTGGAACATCAAATATACAGTGATTATTTTTTTGATGGGTATCTAGAATTTTCTGTTGCATGTATAAAGTTCCTTCAAGATTTATTATACAACCCACACGCTACCCACTACCAGCGTAAATAAATTATATCTTACAGTTTTGTTCATCACAATTCCTACTTTGATTTTCTTTTGGAAGCGGGTCTTTTTTATCTTTTTTTGTTAATTCTTACTTTTTTTTTAGTTTCTTTGAGTCGCTTTGTAACTATGTCTGAACCGTAACATATTACAAATGTATTGAGGCTACACTATATCCTAGACCATATTAAATAGCATCCTAGCCACCTCACTCAATGGTTCGGATAATACAATATTAATGATTCTAATATTTTCAAATTCCACACCATATTGGCTGCTCATACGTAATCTCATCGAATGACTCCGAACACATTCCACCAGAAGATGATGGATATCTTCTACGACTCCCCACGTCTCACAGTTCGGGGAGTCCACTTTTTTCAGCAGATGGTTAAATTTTTGTTTTTATCTTTAATAACCATCGTTATCGTGGGCTTCAAAATACGTCATAGTCAATTCTATTTAGATTGAATTCGGATATAACCATAAAAATGTTTGCCACCCCTTTTTCCACTGTTATATGTCTAAGGGCCAGTATTTCTAATCATTGTATTATATGGTTTATTTATTAATGATATCCCCTGCTATAGCAAAGGGAGCCGTACTCTTATGTCTTCGCGCGAGTGATACCATCCATAGGTTATGGCAACCGCTTACCATCAGGCGGGGCAGTATGCTTGATTCCCACCTTAGTGGTATAAAAAAACGCTTACTTGCCAACTTGTAGTAATTATATCAAAACAATACTAATATTTAAAAAACTAATATTTCTATATATTTTTTATTTATTTATTACAATATTAAATATGTATTTCAATATTGCTAACCTTAGCATATGTGACTTGCGAACTCTGAAAGTTAATATAAGGCCTATTATAAAGCTCTTAAAGTAATAAATAAGTGTCTGAAAGCATTTGGCACACAGTAATTTAAGTTGTTCGGTTATAATTAAACCTTTTAAGGCCTTCTGGTCCAACGCAATGATAAATCACTTCGTATGTTGGGTTGACCGCAAACACCAAGGGTTCGTGTCATGGGTAACACAGTTTACTAACATAGGGTGTATAATATCCTATATATACTAAGGATATTTATGCCACGGTCCACTGAGTTAGCAGCAGCATTACATAGCAGTTCAATGACACGGTTTAACTTTCCAGACCAACCAAAGTATTCAACGAAGAAAAGTTAAACAATACACGTTACATGTTTGAAACTTTTTTTTAAACAAGCTTTTGTTAGTATATTAGCATCAAGACCTTTCATTTGATATGCATATCAAAGGGGTTAGTGTGGAAGTTATCTTCTTGTGGCGACCATATTGGTTTTAGAATGACTAAATGAGCATTTAATTAGTCTATTTCGCTCATCCAGCCCTTTCATCTCAATTGGACACTGGGAAGTTTTGATTGCACACACACACACTGACACATGCAAGTACACACACATACACACGATAAGACGGGATTAATATAGTTTCAATACATATTATTGTAGCAATTTCTGGGAGTAATATTTACTATATACTTTACTAGCTGCCCGCCCCGGCTTCGCTCGTGTGGACAATGTTTTTTGCATTTATGGGGATGAAAAATAGATGTTGGCCGATTCTCATAGATACCGGATAAGCACAAAAAAATTCATCAAAATCGGTCAAGCCGTTTCGGAGGAGTATGGCAGCGTAAACTGTGACACGAGAATTTTATATATTAGATAGCGGCCCGCCCCGGCTTCGCACGGGTATACATTACTTTCGGAGCATAGACATTTATCAAATATTTTGTCTACCCGTGCGAAGCCGGGGCGGGCAGTTAGTATAATATATAGCCTATGTTATTCAGTGATAATTTAGCTTTCTAACGGTGAAAGAATTTTTGAAATCGGTCCAGTAGTTTCGGAGCCTATTCAATACAAACCCAAGAAAATACAAATCTTTCCTCTTTCCTCTTTATAATATTATAGCGACCCGCCCCGGCTTCGCACGGGTGCACAGCCGATACTAAATATATCTCTATTAGAACTAACTAAAGGACCGCCCGCAAAGCGCTAACTAAGTCTTGCTCCCGGCAAAAGTGTTCACTTCTGCCTGCAGTCCCGCAGTGCAACCTGTTGTTTTAGGATACATAACTAAATTATTGTAGAGCTTCTCTATAAACAACATTTGACGTTAAATTATTTTCAGCTAACAAAATATACTGATGGTCGGGAGCCCCGACCCGTGATAGGGCAACGTAAAGTTGCCCATGCGTAAAACATTCTTTTCGTAAATCAATTCCTACTAATTTGAATGTTTGGCCTTGTGATTTGTTTATCGTTATTGCGAAAGAAATTTTTACTGGAAATTGGAGCCTTTTGAAAGGTATTGGCAAATCAGTAGGGATCATGGGTATTCTTGGTATATGAGCTAATTCACCAGCTGCAGGGCCGGTGATAATCTTCGCTACTATTAAATTATCTTTTAGCTCCTTGATAAGAAGTCTCGTACCATTGCACATGTTGGGGGGGCTCAAATTTCTGAGAAGCATTATCGGTGTGCCAACTTTTAACGATAGTTCATGAGGTGGTAGCCCAGCGGGGTTCAGGGAATTTAAAAATTCCTGGGGGTAGTGCACTGCGTCCTCGATGTTAGTGACGGTGTCTATGGATTTATAGCACTTAACTTCACCCGGTACTTTCTGCATAATTAAATTGTTTATTTCGTTGACTGTTTTATTCCTGGGAGAAACTATTGCTCTACCACACAGCCAACGAAAATCATTTTGATCTAAGTTTTCGATATCAGGATATATAGCATCTATCAGACTATCTAAATTATGGACTATTTGGCCTAGAGACTCATCCAAAGTAACCGCATAATCGGTGCCCAAATTTAAAGATGGAAAAATTCCTTCTCCAAGTTTCAGCAGCTGTTGTGGAAAGTTGCTATGCATATTTCCATGTAGATGAGCTCTCATATTGGTGCGCAAATTCAAATGTTGTACAGATGTCCAAAGGTGAGATGATTTTAAACATGCCTTCATAATATCTGCTCGCGTACCTCTGTTGACGACTGGAAGCGTTTGTCGGAAATCTCCAGCAAATACAAAAGTGATACCACCCATGACATCAGCAGAGCTTCGGAGGTCTCATAAAGTACGGTCCACGGCCTCCACATGAGCTCTATGACTCATGGTGCATTCATCCCATATTACCAACGACGCGTCTTGCAGCAACTTACCAAGAGGCCCATTTTTCCGAATAGAGCATGTAGACCGTTGATCTAAAGATACGGATAGCGGGAGTTTAAACGTAGAGTGAGCAGTTTTTCCTTCGTTCAAGAGAGTTGCAGCAATTCCTGACGAAGCAACTGCAATCGCTATCTTCCCTGATTGCCGTATCTTAGAAATTATCAAATTTGCGAGAAAAGTATTTCCAGTGCCTCCTGGTGCGTCCAAAAAAAAATCATCCCATGTTATTGTTCACGCTGTCCACAATAGTCTCATAAGCATGTCTTTGATCCGGTACTAATTTGGGCACATTGTCATTAACAAACGCGCAAATAGATCATTTCTGTTATACTGTTGTACCATTGTGTCAATAGTATTATTCTGGGTACGAACCGGAGAAGGTAATCCAAAATCACTTAAATTTTTGTCGTTTAATTCTAGAAGTTTGTTTTCAATTTCGATTAATCCTTCATTATAAATGACTTCAGTGAAGGGTAAAGTGTTATCCTGATTCTGTTGTCTGATCCGATGTCTAATATCTTCACAGAACTGATCTTTGAAAGTATCCCATAACTTCAATGGTTCCGATGGTTGACAAAATAAAAGTATGACTACAAACTGGTAATTGTAATAGTTGGAATATGTATTTCATGAAAGCAGTGACAAAACCAACTTGGTAGCTTTCATTTTGATATTTGTAATTTCATACCAATGTCTAGAAGAATTTTGTTACAAATTGTTATATAGTGATTGTTAAATGCAAAAAAAGACAGAGCACTGAGTTTCTTGCCGGTTCTTCTCAGGTGGCTTTTTTTCCGAACCGGTGGTAATTTAGACCTTCATAAGAGCCTTATTAGGGCCTAAACTGAATAAATGATTTTTGATTTTGATTTTGAAACAACTCCCTTTGATTTTTTTGGACACTGTGACAACGAAGCTTCGCTTAAAGTGTTTCCCCAATGGTCATCGTTTTCAAGTAAACCTCGGTCACGGCATGCTGCTTGATACGTCTCTTTGACAATACCGTTTACAGTTTTAAGGTATGCAAATGAGGTCGGACCGCGTACGTGGTGCAGTAGAATCCTAAGATAAAAACACTCTGATTGGGATGGATGTATCCCGTAGACTCTACCTAAAGCGGCATCTTTTTTTATCCCCGGATGTCCAACTACATCTTCACCACGCCTCCTTCTAGTGAATTTATTATTTGCCCATGTATAGTATTGCGGGACTTCATGATACAGAAGAGTTTTCGCAAATTCATCTTCATTACAGAGAGAAAAAAATGCCAGTAATGTGGTATTGCGTGGGTTTTGGACAATTTGATGAGCTGTCCCTGGTGTAAAATACACCCTTTGACCGTTCTCTAGATGAACGGCCAAATGCACTACAGTAGGATGCCGCTCGTGAATAGGAAATTCAAATAAGCGCCAGACAGCTTCAGATGTGCGTATGTACCTTCCATTTAAATAGTTTTCGACCTCATCGTGTCGGTTTCTAAAGCTAAAAGTTGCCTGATCTGAACCTTTATTTATATATTTACATATATATTTAATGGCTTGGACAGAGTGGCAATACTCCACGTTTATATGAGCATTAAAAGTCTTACATAGTAGCGGGGAGTATGGAACAATCCACCTATTATCTATTGTCACCATGTTGCCCCTGAGTTGTAACGTAGTGCTCCGACCGCCATTTTCTGTATCGCGCCTACGATAAACTGGATACCCATCCTCTCCGGTCTGGGTGTCGTTAATGAAACGGCGAGGGTATTTTTTTGTGCAGACACCGTTCTTCATGCATGGTGCAGCTAAATTATGTTCTCCGCAGGGTCCATGTACCATATTTTTAGTTATAATGTCGTGTAGTACCGGATCAATTTGTTGATCGGGTAGCTCCGCAACTATGACACTGTCGATCTCATCTGGTTGTATTTTAGTTTCTAGCCAGAACAGCAAATGACAATGAGGTAAACCGCGCTTCTGCCACTCTACACTTGCCATATAACATTTTACTTTACCGAATATCTGTTCTTTGACAAATAATTTGATGAATTTCCTCATTTTTAAATGAAACACACGTGAAATTATGTCATGACGGTCGAAAGACGGTTGTCCTGGTAGCAGCTCTGCTTTAATTTCAGGCCATTCGGGGTTGCATGTAAAAGTGACAAATAAGTCAGGTCTACCATAATTTCGGACGTACGTCATCGCGTCCTGCGTTTTCTCGTGCATGAAACGCGGAGAACCCGTAAATGATGATGGCAATATGACATGTTGACCGATATTTGATGGGTCAACATTTGCGTCATGATTTAAGGCATCTCTGAGATGGATGTAGTCATCAGCCCTCAGTCTTTGTTGATTCCGCGAAATATAATTTAATCTTTCCGATATCATTTTCGCCATCATGTCAACACAATATTGACTAAATAAGTCTCTGTAATAATGTAACGGATTAAAAGAATTAGTTCTAAACATTAATCTAAATGCATAAAATTGCATACACGAAACAGTTTTATTACGCGCAGAACCCTGCTGAGGAATAGTCAAATAATTATAAGATTAAACGAACTTACCTTAAGTGAAGTTCTATCTGGATTATATTCTACTTAGTCCGAGATATATTTTTTACTAGTAGTAGCGTCTCTTCTTGCTCTTGTAACGCGAATTTTAGATACTCTATGGAAAAAGTTTTCATTCCCTGCTGACAACACTATTCCTGTCATTAAGTTCAGAGAATAAGTCCTAAAAACAAATCTGGTTAGTTATGGGTGATAGAGCAGTGTTCTATTACGGGAGGGTGGGATCTACTATATCTCGGACTAAGTAGAATATAATCCAGATAGAACTTCACTTAAGGTAAATTCGTTTAATCTTATAATTATATTCAACTTAGTCCGAGATATATTTTTTACTAGTAGATGTTTAGAGTTAATACACAATTTGTTATTAGGAACTGTTAATATATTAATCAATTGACATTTATGAAAATATATTATGTGATAATTATTGTAAGAACCACTTAATCAATATAATACAATCATATTAGTAATATAACAAGTAATAAGTGTTATCTGTTAACAACTTAGTTTGGGTCAATCAACTGAAACAAACTTCTTAGTGAAACTATGAAACAAATGAAACATAAATCATGAAATTGCACCTTGTCACGATAATAAAAAACAAAATTAATAGTAAACAATAATTCAAGGACTTAAATTTCTATTAATCAATTGAGATCAACTTCGTAATTCAAGTAAGACAATAAAATCTGACATAAACTACAAACAGAAATATTATGCCTCATTTTTTTTTACATATTATTAATCATCATAATAAAATTTAAAATTGAAATGAAAACAATATCTTTTATTAAATTTATAAAATGGTTATTGGGAGTTTAAAACATTTTTGGCAAAAGTTATCTGATTTTTCTCCTGCAGAGGTCTATTGTAGTGCTTAGCAAAGGCATGTGACTTTGCAGACCAGCCCACAGCCTTCAAAATCTTATCTGCTGAGAGACCTGCCCGCAAAGCACGAGAAGAGGATGCGTGTCGAGTCGAGTGTGCGGAGAAAATTGAAATGTCAATACCACTTTCCCCCATTACTTGTTTAAGCCATCTGCTAATAGTTTGACGTGTGGCTACTTTATAAGGTCTTTTGTATGTAATAAACAAATTAGTTAATGATTGATCTTGTCTTAATTGTTGGGTGACTTCGAGGTACTGTAATGTTGTCTTAACTGGGCAGATTTCTGGATTTTCATGAAGTATGGGGATATTCAGACTATGAATACCCCGACCTGGGGCTGAGGTTTTTGAAATTTCAATTAAATGTATATTTAGTCTATCTTCTAATATCTTGATATTGTTAATTTTAATGGAATACAGAGTTTGAACTCTTTGACCAGTTGTAAGGGCTAATAAGATTGCAGTCTTCTTAGTTAGTCTTTCAAGATCTAAATTTTCTAGTGGATACCATACTTTAATATAAGATAATACTAAGGCTGGGTCCCACGAATAAGTATATTTAGGTATACAAGGTCTTAGTTTTTAAACTCCTTTAAACCATCTTTTCATTCTGTCATCAGTACTAATTTTACTTCCTAATATAAGAGATAGAGCTGACCGGTGGCAATTAAGAGTTTGATATGAAGCTCCTTGCTGATAAATTGACATTAAATAAGCTATAACATTTGGAACTGATGTATTAAATATATCCTTATTGTATGTCTTGCAATAGGCCCACCAGTGGCGTAAGCAACTATTATATTGTTTAATACTATTTAAAGAGAGTGATTTCAACATAACATCTATTGTACTTTCACCTAATATTCTTCTCTTCATGGCTTGCCTGATAATATGGCTGCCCCCAGGAAAAGATATTGGTGTAGGGGGTGTGGTGATCTGGAAGCAGAGCATAAAATTTCTTGTGATGGGTCGAACAATAGTACTTCTGAGACAATCATGGAGGTTAGCATTGGATACCATGCTTGGCTGGGCCAAATTGGATAGACAAGTATACCTAGTGCTTCGTCGGTTTTAATTTTTCGCAAAACTTTTAGAATCATGGAAAATGGAGGAAAAGCGTAGAAAAATAGTCCCGTCCATTTAACTGTAAGTGCGTCTATATTCCATGCATAGGGATCTCTATGCCATGATATAAATTTATCACATTTTTTATTTAAGCGGGATGCAAATAAATCTATTTCTGGAAGTCCGAAGGATTTTACTATTTTAGAATAAGCAGTTTCAGATAGTTCCCATTCAGTATCTGGGTTAGTACTACGTGATTCAAAATCAGCCTCTTTATTGTCTCGTGATTTTATATAGGAAGCAAATATCCATAAATCTCTGTTCTCGCACCACTGCCATATTTGTCTAGCCAAGTTATTTAAATGGGGATATTGAACAGACCCCATTCTATTAATATAAGAAATAGCTGTAGTATTATCAATTCTAAGGAGGATTTCACAGTGCCTTAGGTCATTAGCAAAGCACCTTAAGGCGAAAAAAGATGCTAAAAGTTCCAAATAATTTATATGATGCAATTTTTCAATATTATTCCATGGACCCTTTGCGGTTTTATCATTACATACTGCACCCCATCCAGATAGTGATGCATCTGAATATATTTCAAGGGCAAAGTCATATTGTTTAATTTTGCTATTTTTACCTAAAATGTTTTGTTTCCACCACATTAATTCTTCCTTAACCTTTTCATTAATTACCATATTGCAATCATAGTCCCCCCCGATCGTCTCAAAGCCATAAGTTTCTGTCGTTCTAGTTCTTTAGTATATAGAAAGCCATAAGAAACTCCTATGCAAACTGATGTCAAGTTTCCAATCAATTTGGCAAAGTCTCTGATATCTGAATAGTATATTTCAAGTTCAAAAAAATTTCAACTATTTCAAATATTTTGACTCGTTTTGAATCTGTCGGACTTAAGGTCATTTCAATTGAATCAATTTTAAAACCTAAAAAATCTTTAATTCTGGTAGGTTTCAGGTCGCTTTTATTATTATTTATTATAAAACCTAGACATTCAAAAACATTCCTTATAATATTTACATTGTCTGCACATTCTTTAGCTGATGGGGCGATGCAAATACAGTCATCTAAATATAGTACTAATTTAATGCCCATTTTTCTAAGATGTTCTAATACAGGTTTCAACAGTTTTGTAAACATGTAAGGGGCTGTTGATAAACCGAATGGAAGGCAGTTGAATTCATATATTTTATGATTATATGAAAATCTTAAATATTTTTTAGAGGATGAATATAGTATAGGTACTAAATAATATGCATTTTTCAAATCTATAGTGGCCATAAAATCAGCTTTGTTTAAAAGTTTACAGACTGTCCTTATATCATCCAGTTTGAAATGAAATGTTTCAACAATTTTATTTAAATTCCTTAAGTTCAATATAAATCTATGGGATCCATCCTTCTTCAGTATAGTAAACATAGAAGACAAAAATTGGATAGGTTTGCAGATTGAAACCGCACCTAGTTTTAAGAGGTTTTGTATGTCCGCTTCCATGATTGGGTCATAAGGACAGTAAGTATTTGATTGCCTTTTCTGAGTAGGTTTAGACACCAAGGGAATTTTATAACCTTTAATCCATTCTAATACTATAGGGTTCTTTGTAATATTGTCCCAACACTTGTAATAATATTGTAATCTGGCTGCAAAACATACCTCATTTATGGGTACTTCGCACGACCTTGCATTAACAGTTTCGGGCTGCTGTAATGTTTCTCCTCCATTCTGTATTGTCGACGGTACTGATGTCCCCCTCGGGTCCCACCTCTCTTGTTGTGGTTGTGTGTCAGATTCTGATATGGGCCTTGACGTCGAGGGGGCACTACATAGTTTTTTGGCTTCACAATTTTATTTGGCTTCCTAGTACCGGGTTTGATAGTAGTGAGAGCCCGCTTCATTGCTGATATAGATTTAACTGATTCTCCAAGATCTGAGTACAGGAAGTCAGATTGCTTATTTTCTTGTAAGTCAATAGATAATTCCTTATTCAGGAAAGGATTTATTATCTTTTTGCGAATATTGGTATACTGGTAATGCAAATTACATAATAATTTAGATGAATCACTGAGTTTTTTAATTAACTCTAATTTGTTTGTATTACCCTCTTGCTTAGTTAAAATTTCCAGGACTTGGCTAATATTGGATACAGCTAGGCCAATCTCTTGCTGACGTTCTTGTAATACCTTATCCCTATTCCTCTTTGGTTCCATCAATAATCCCAACAACTCTTTATTTAGTTTGGGAGCATCTAAAAGTTTTCCATTATTAGGGATTTTTATTGACTGACTAATGTTTTCTTTATCTTGTTTTGGTAACCCATCTATGATTATATTATTCATTATGTTTATGATCTTTGGGTTTATGTCTTTGCCATATTTTACATCACCATTACTGTAATCACCTAGTGCGGCTAGTACCTCTGTATCTAGTGGGTCATCTTCGGTACTGATTGGTGGTGGGGTGTTCTGGTGTTCACTAGGGGTTTCTAGTTCCAAATCATCTTGATCTGAAAAGATGAATGGCTAATAACTATTGGGAGACAATCATAGGGTTTGTATACTAATCCAAATATCTTACGGAATCCTATTTTTTTCCAAAATAAAATATAGTCTATGTTACTCGTGGATAATGTAGCTTTCGAATGGTGAAAGAATTTTTAAAATCGGTCCAGTAGTTTTTGAGCCTATTCATTACAACCAAACAAACAAACAAACAAACAAAGTTTTCCTCTTTATAATATTAAAGTAGACAAATAAATCCTTGAGAGCCATATATGATTGTTCGTCTGCAATATGCTATATAAGGCATAACTAAAGGTTTTATTTTCAAGTTCGTCATAGGTATAGTGATGATGATGGTTCTGTGATGTAATGGAACATCTAAGATCTATAGATATTTCGAATTTCAGTTTACCCATGGAATATAGGTCCAAGCGTATTGCTCGAAGCTTGAATTAATGGACTATTATTAAACTATTTAAAGAAACTTTCATTTTTAACATAATAATACTATTCGATATTAAAGACCAAATCTTCGTTTTGTTTGATAAAACTGACCAAACATCTTTCGTTGACACTTTTCCAGTAATATGAAAATAATTTTTGTTTTTCGTTCATATTATATTTTCACTGGATTTAGCCAAAAATACATATTTTTAAATAAGCACTCAATAAATTTACTGAGATAACTTTTAAATTTATAATCTCTTTTATGCTTCAAATTTCATCAGTTATTCTGAGAACTAAGACTAGATATAAATATTTTAGTAAAATTAAGAGCAATTATGGTCATATATTAATATTATCAAAAGAACTTCAAGCTATAATGCACCATAGTATCTTCGTGATAAGTTTGAAAAGGGATGCAAGTAGGGCGATTTTAAAAGGGATCCAACAACCAATTTCTTAGCTCATTTTATGCGTTGTGGTTGCTCACCAATTCATATAGCATCAAGTAACTTCTAGTAAGTATGTATATAAATGTGTTGAGTGTGTGTATTTCGTTCCTGCACTGGGCATTTCCATTCGAAATCCACTCTGCAGTATTTTAAAATTCACAGTAAAATGTAGGGTCATGTAGGGTCGTTTCTTCAGATTTAATCCAAATTGAATTTACTTAGGTCTCTTTCACGTAAAGTGCTTCTTTAACATGTAAAGGGCCTGTTGTGTCAAAATAAGCGCAAATTCTCATTTATATTAACGGAGAATGACCCAAGGGAGAAAACTTTTGTCCGAATAAATAGTACGCGTAATTAGCTTGTTTAGGACAACATTTATCTAGGTTAGTGTATGTACCTACATTTTTTGTATCTTTATTCGTAGTTAACTTTTTCACTTCAACGGTGGAAAACAAAACATCAAGCCTACTAGTAAACAGATACCTAGCCTATGGACAATTTATTATACTTATAGCAATGAAATGGTAATAAATTTTTAAGTACAGTTTTTATACTGCAAGCAAGCTTAAGGCGCATCTGATGGTAAGCGATCACCGTAGTCAATGGACTCATGCAATACCAGGACTATCACAAGCGCGTTGCTTGCCTTCTTATTGAGACAACTATTGATTATGAATAAGTACCGCTCTCGATTATGCTTGTATGGGAAAATGAACAGCGCTGCACCGGCGAAAAGTGGAAGTGGAAGGAAGCGGAAACTAAAAGTTCAAATGAAAATTTTGACATCATGGGAGTTAAGTTTTGGAATATGTAGTCGAATGATATTCTTGCTACCAGTACTGAACCTTATTCACTGTAGAAACGCATCACATTATACTCTGATGTGATAAACTTTATAATGGAAAATCCTATTACCTTCAAGCTCTCAAAATTTAAATTGGTCGACCAGACACTTGCATACACAATAACACAAAGGAATCCCCTTTAACGAGACCTAGATTCATGCCACGGAATTTTTCCTCATAAAACACAAAAATAAAATGGTAAATAATCACAAAATTGCGTGACACCCTATTATGCAATAAGCTTTGTCGTCAGAATGACATCCAGCTTAAAGTGACCCCGCTTGGGACTTAAGGTAATATATTTTTGGATAGGTATAGAAGGCGGCGAGGGGTCTTGGTGAGCTGGGTGAATTATATCGACAATAAAAATTTAAAACGCCGTTAAACCGTGAACGTCGAACAGATAACAAGTAGATAGGCGGCGTGTAAATTAAAGGAAAATCCAGAATTTCCGAACAGAGAATTTGGTTTAATATTTCCTTTTCAATATTCCGACAGCATTATATGGATATGTTTGTTGCTTAATAGATTTAGGCAACTTATTTGCCTATATTTCAGTAAGCATATCTACATATTTCAAATAGCATAGGTATATCATCGCGGGTCCAGCTAGTCCTTACTTTGCTTGGTAATTATTGGAAAATCAGCTTAAATTTGAACAATGTGTCAGTCTTCGACACTTTGTCAATCACGCCAAACAATAGGAGCGAGCGAATACGTGTTTATTTACCCGCCGTCAATATTTGATCGACACTAACTATAGGGGTCTACGACGACGCCTATTACCAGACAACAAACCACAATGTCCACGGACAGAGATAGACTTAAGAATAATTGCAAGTAACTAAGTTCTTTCTTTGTTTATTTTGCGAAACTGGTAGGCAAGCACATGGCCCGCCTGATCATAAGCGAACACCACAGCCTTTAAACACTTTTAATAACATATATCACTAGCGTTGCTCACTCTATTGCTGTTGAAAGGACAGCTATCCTTGAAGACAGTCAGCTCGTGACGGCCGATGCAACTCGGTTGAAACGGCGAGAGGTAAATAAACAATTCAATATCGTGTATAAGACCCGATTTTATCGCGAAAGTTTGAGCAAAAACACAAAACTATATTAGAGCACTATTATTTGTTGGCGATTTCTTGTAGGATGGAGATGAACTCACTAGTCGGGCTCCAATTCTATTGATATTCTATTCAACTGAAGCGGTAGAATCTGTGTCCTAACAAGACTCTGAGGAAAGCGGCATTTTGGGTGTGAGAGGAAATATTTCGGGTTTCATTTCATCACATCTCTCCCTTCATCCGTCTCGACCGGAAGGGGGAGGCCCCTTCCAGTCGAAACGGAGATCGTCCAAAGGCAATAGAAATCAAACTTTCCAATCGACACTTGACACTGTAATAACCGGATGGAGCGAGGATTCTAGTTCCGCTAAAATTAATCAAGTCAATTACTGAAACGGGAACAGGAAAGAGTGAACTTGTTGAATATCGCACAGCTTCGTGTAATTTGTTTGAAAGAGCTGTCTTATTGGTCTGAAAAATAAAGGTACTATTTGGTAATAATTCAATTTTGCGGTTGAAACTCTGGGTCCCTGGGGCCCGGATGCTCTTCAGCTTTTCAAGGAGGTCTCACGTCGGCTGGTTGAAGCCTCCCGTGACAGGCGTGCTGGAACATATCTCGCTCAGAGAATCAGCATTGCTATCCAGCGTGGCAATGCTGCCAGCATTCTTGGCACGCTACCGCATGATTCCGGTTTGGGTCAGATCTTTTATCTATAAGTAGGTAGGTTAAAATATGTTTTTGTAAATAGTATAATCTGTTTTGTGTCAATAAATAATTCAATTATAGACAATGATGTTACGACAAAGACGAGGTAGAGTACTTCAAGTCGGAAGAGTTTAATCAATGTAGAATAAAAACCTCTACACATTCTGCCTACCCAGAAAGGGGTCGATGATATGTATGATATTACGACACAAACAGTGGTTTCCCCGAGGGCTATTCCCTTCAGGGAACGGATGACTTGATCTGAACTTTACTTAAAAAAGGTTGTTTAAATTTTAGGCACCCCACTATAGGGGTATTTTTTTTATTAAGTACCATAATATGAATGCCCTACGAAAACTATAATGACGTGGTCATTCCAAAGTTACAAATGGATATACTCCATTAGTTCTGAATTTACCCATCTATAAACTCTAACTCAAAGTCAAAATAATCTTGATTTGACCAGACTTTACAAGTAAGTATTTGCAAATCGTTAGAATGTACCACCTGATTCGGAAGGTCGTGTTTCGCTGAGAAGAATCCAGTAAGAAATTACTCTTTTCAAATAAAACATAATAATTTACATTTAAATTATTCACGTGACATGAATATATCACAAAAAGTTATCACATAAACAAGGTCATTATGCTTGATATAAGATATATTCCCTCAATCAGGAAACTAATTACCATCTGCTAGCGTCAAAGAAGCAAGATTGTTTCATTATCTAGTCTATGAAAGTTTATGAAAAATCCTAGTCAGCTATTATGAACGTTTATTACTAAAATATTCGCTAGAATCAAAACTAATATGAGCAAACGTGAAAGACAACTTTAATATTATGACAAGACAACAGACGTTAAGTAACTTTCAAAACTTCATTATTACAGTTCAAACCGCCACGCCAGTCAAATGGGTGTTTTCTCTGCATATTAAATTAGTCTAAAAATTAGCACCTACGTTTAAACAAATTAATGATCTAGCAAAATATAAACAGCTACCCTACAAGTCAACCGCTGTATATTTGCCTTTCCCGCGGCTGTCGTACAGAATGTAACGACACAAACCGCGCGAAATAATTTATTTTGGGGCGGTTCAGTTTGTATCATCATAATAATATGTATGTTTGTGTAGATCGTGACCCGTGCCCCCACTTGCTTAACCCACCGGTGGGTACACGGGTAATCAGAAATTATCCGTGCACCCACTGCCTCGAGGCTTATGTATACCTACCTACAAAGTGATTGTTTTCCATACCTTTTAGGTAGTATATTATCTACTCTGAGCTTTTAGTATGGAAAAATTTAAAGACATAAAAAAATGTTTTTATTAGTTTTAAGTTCTTCTGAAGTTATTTAGGTACTAGCTCACTATAAAGGGTTTTAAAGTAATTGAGTAATATTAAAGATATGACTGAAGTACATAAATACATGAAGCCTTTTTGATTAAAAGAAACATTATAATACGAGTATTATGTTGATTTTTAGTAACAATTCAATTCAATTACAACTCAAACCCTCTTCAAATTGCTCTTTACCTTGAGCATAAGGACGTCTGAAGGCTTACAATATATATCTTTATTGCTCATAAGAGCTCTTCAAAAATATAATATTATGGAAGAATTCTAGGCAAAATTTTATTAACTTTAGCGATTTCAATTGCAGACTTATTTTTAAAAGCAACCTACAATCCATTGTTGCGTCCTCATAATGTGAAGCAGACATGTTTGGTTAGTAAGGAATTAGTATATGTGTTTAATACTAGCTTTACCCGCAGCTTCGCCTGCTAGGTTCTAGGTAAAGATAGCCTATGTTCTTCCTGGTTATAATGCCAATTTTAATTACAATCTGTTCAGCCGTTTAGTCGTGAAAAGGGAGCAAACAAACAGAGGTATGTAAAACCAAAAAAACATATGTATCTATCTATGTTTCTGGTTTTTTATAACAAACTTTGGATTTAAAAAAAGGCTGTGTAATAAACATTATTGTAAATTAAAAAATATTTTAATAAAGAGTAACCGACAGTCTATACTAACGTTATAAACAAAAAAGTATTTAATTTTTGTTTGAAATTAACAAATAAAAAATTCTGGTCCGATTTAAAAAAAAAATTTGCCTAACAGAATACCGTATTATCACTGAGATACGCGAGTGAAGTGGCGGCGTAGAAGCTAGTGTTTAATAAGGAGACCGTCTGCGTTACCAGAATCGTTAACTATTTTCATAAAACATAAAAAAAGCGTAAACACAGTTTTGAATACCACCAATACGGAATTCCTATTTTATAAAAGTCGTATCCATGTGTACCTTACCCTCACTTTTCCGTAGCAAGACAAGTGGTAAAGCTGTGTTCAAGTTTTTTTTTTATCATTACTCGATCCTTCGTCGACTCCAGTCAAGCATGGCATCTGTACTCACTATCTTTGTGTTGTGCGCTGCTTTAGTTTATTTATCGTATTCTCTACCTATTGAAAACCCAGGTTCGTTGCGTTTCCTTCTTATTTTGTATGATAAATATTTTTTTTCTATTGTGGTGGTAGCCTGCAAAATTTTAACTGCCTCATAAGGTGAGGCACAAATTGTTGAACGTAGGTACATTTTTCATTAGTTTTCATGTCCACACACTTTCATTTCAGTCGTTATCTTAAAATATTATAAACCAAGTCGCATCCCGCCGTCTCGTCGATCTCGTAAGCCACGCAACGGATTTTTATGCGATTTTCACTAATACCTAGATACGTGTGGACTTCTTCAAGAAAGTTTTTCTGTATAATGCACCCGTTCCAAGCCGGAGTGGGTTGCTGATTTTTATTAAAACACATGATTTGTGCATACTTTAGGAAAGATCAATTTCGTTTATAAGCGCGCTATCAATTTCTACGGATTTTAATTCTCATAAACATTAGCTTAGTGCAGGGACCATCGGAACATGTATACACTGCAATCTTTATCACTCAATAAACGATTATTATTATTATTATTATAAAAACGCCTAATTAGCAAACAAGACATTTTAATTCAGCACCTTATAGCCTAAATTTAGACTAAATTTTAGCTTAATGCGGTCATAACAGTATTTTTACCTTATTTTTCTAGCTACAGTCAGTACAAAACACGACCTGACATATCACCTAAATTTCAAACTACTCGTATTTAAATAAATGAAATAAAGCGCCAAGTACAATTCTCCTATTTCAATTTTAATTGACAAATTGACCTTTTTCAACTTAATTAGTCGGGAGCTTTTGTTAGGAAATTCTCCATTGGTGTTGTGAATACCGTAGGTACTTTAAATTTTCCCTCAAGCGAAATTAATAGAGGTTATAATTTTCGATGGTTTATAAATAGGTAGATAGTATTTATCAAACCTTTTTTAAAACTTTGGTCCTCCTAAAGTTTACTCCGCCTGCTCCACCAGAAGTACTCCAGAGAATTAAGACGACTCGTATTATTTTAATCCAACGTTAGTGATTATTAAAAAATGTGGAAGATCTAATTTCAGTAACGTTTTTTTTAATAAAACTCACATGATGATTATTTTTTTACATAAAAGCCACATGACACACCAACATATATTCGTCTTATATACTTTTTATTAATTCTTATTAAATATGTTTTCAAGCTATTTACTAAATTGCGTTATAAAAGAGATGACATAAAATTTTTGCTCCAACGTTAGGTTTCTAACTAATTAATAACTCTTCATTATTGCTGGTGACTGAGATTTTCAATTTAGTAAGTCAAAGCAGGCTCTCGCTAGACCCTATAACAGTCTACTTTGCAGCGTAGTTCACTCTGACAAATTGAATTAATTACAGGGACAAGAGTAGGACCTTTTTTTCAACTATGCTCCAATTTTCGCGACGCTCGGACCAAAAAGGTACGTAAACACCACATGAGTGTCTCTTGAATTATAGTTTTTCTGTCAATTTATATTTCTTAGTATCGGCAGCGCTTGCCAAGAGTGATACCTCTATTATGTTGTTAGCGTCTGTAGGCTGCGGTAACCGCTTATCATCAGGTAGGCCATATCCTTGCCTGCCTATGCATTGCATTCTGTGATTCCAGATTCTAATTACTAATACATGGTAGTAAATAAACTGGTGTTTTACCGCCGTCAGAAAAGAAGGAGGTTCTATCTTCGTCTGTGTGTATCTTGCTTTTTTTAAATATGTCTGCCGAAATTTGTTAATGTATATTTTTAGAGAAATTAAAAATTAAATTATTTATATCTTTACTGATGAAATGGACTCAGATGATGAGCCTTACAAATATAATCCTCTCCTGAAATTAACGGTGACATGCAATTTTTTTCTACACTTCTTTAACGAGTTTGAATTTCATAGGAGTAAACTTTTTCAGATTTTCTGCCTACTATGCACTGGCTTTAACCCATCATGCTTCAGTAAAACCACCACGACCACACCTACCACTACCAGCAGCACCACAACCAGTAGTACCACTGCTAGTAGCACTACCAGTAGTACCACCAGTAGTACTAGTACTACCACCACCATGAAACCGACAACCACACCGACTACAACAACAACAACACAACAAGTTGAAGTTGAAGAATAAGCAACATTTTCGTAGTAATATTTACATTTAGCATTTATTAATCATTTTACTATATATTTTTTGTATTTGTCTTTGGAACCACACGTCACATTACTATATCGCGTGTCGTTTGTCGCATGTGGCTGACGTCACTTGATTATTCTTCTTTTTTCCGCTATGGCAATCAATCCTTTTCAAGGACTATCACTTGATTATATTGCATGTCCACGACGACGCGAGCCCACATGCGTTACCCTCAGAATAAGGACTAGCTCGTAGCTTTAGTTCTTATTCTGAGGTTTAGCCCCTACCAAAAATAATAGAGCTGCTATTAATTTCAGGGACAAAGGGAAATTAAACGAAAGTTTTACACACTGGCACTGTTTACTTTATCAAATAAAATATAAGGACATAAACTAATATTGTTTTGATGTAATTAATTGTGTTCCTGTAAGGCATATTGGAAGCCCACAGCTCTATATGGGATGGGAGCGATGATCGAGATGTGCTATTGATCTCTGGAATTAATCAACTTATATTTATACTACCGTGATTGTAGAAATTATTCACAATTATCAGAACAGATGAACATACGTACAAACATACCCACATACATAGATACCGGTTAAAATCATTCTTACACTTACTTGGAATGCAAATGGAATGACATTGAATGAGAAAGCTATAGTTCATTCAAAGTTCATTAGATGGTTTTATTTGGTAAGTCTGCGTCAATACTGAAATACTTGCCTCAAGCTGTATTTGAACTTTTAAAAGAAACAAAAACTAGTGGAGCTTTTCAACGTTCTTGCCGAACGAGGCGAATGAATATATTTAAATAAAATTTGCGATTAATATGTTGCTTGAGTTTTTAGATTTATAGCTTGGTTTTATGTAAATCGAATGATATGAAAATCCAGATTTTTCCAGAAATTTGCGGGTTTTTACTCAGAAATAATAAACCCAAGTTTGTGTGTAGTTTTCTTTTAGTGAAATAATTCTTGAAATAACTTAAGTAGTTTCAAATATTACTTTATTTAAAATAACAAAAAAAACGTGTATTGCCATCACTCGCTGCTTTTCTTCTACTATGATATCCCATACACAAAACTACAAAATCAACTGTTCTTACATCATTCGCAAGTTTTTACTGAATTATGCATATATACATACATAGGTACATACATCCATTATCATCACACCAAGCTATCACGGGGTAGACAGAGAGTATAGAGCGCTCTCTTGACTTGCACACCTCTTGCTTGTTTTACATTCATCCATCTCTTCATACACGGTTCCGAGTAGTCTACGTTTCTACCCTTACGTACATTTGTAATTACTGAATTAAACTTTATTGCGAACAAAATAACGACGCTAGTCAGTTGTTACACAGTACCTCTTGGCTGTCTCCATCCTCGGAGTCCTCTCTAAGCACATCAGGCAGTTCGAAGTCCCCAATAGCGGGTGAAGAGGGCCACGCGTCACCAGTTCCTGGAATCTCTAGGCTTTTTACATTCTTTGACTTGTGCTTCCTTGCGCTGGCTGAAAAAGGGAGGATGCTTTCGTTCACGTGAAACTAGCAGGGATTGTGTTTCAACCATACAGGTTACGGTAACAGTTTACCATCAGGTGGTCTGCAAACTTGTTGGCTACTTTAGTAGTATAAAAAACAAATTTTCCTATGTCCGGCAAAGAAACCAACAGTAGCCATAGCAATCTATTTTATATTTATTTTAGGTTATCGGCAACGCACGAATGATTCCCTACCTCCAGATGGGCCGTACGCTTGTTTGCCAGCTTGGTGGTGTAAAAAAAACGTTTTCTTGCTGCCAGGACCTACTGTGATATGCTATAAATTACTTCACACGGAAGTTAGCCACAATACTCCGATAGAATATTCTACACTTAACAGTCTAAAAATAACAGGACGTAAAACAGCGGGTAGAAAAACTACACGGTCCTTGGTCATTCGGTACTTAACTATAGGGCGGGGCCATTTAAGTTTCTGTGCCATTGGGTCAGCGTCTATTTGCTCATGTGTACCTCGAGAGGGATGCTATGCGTTGAGAGCGTTTGACCTTCTGAATAATGTATAAATTGGGAATTAAGGAATTAGTAAGCCTTGTTATGAAAGAAAGGGGTTTATGAAATGATTTTTACTATTAAACTAGCTGTCCCGACAGACGTCCTGTCAAAGCTTTGTCAAATACCCCACAGAAAAAGTTTTAGGCCTTTAGTTTATCCCGAAATGAAAAATGTTCTTTTTTTATTTTTCTTTTTCTATCCTTCTCCTGCTAATAATAAACACAAAAAAAGAAGGAGCGAAATCGGTCCAGTCGTTCACGCGTGATGGCGTGACCAAAAGAAATAGGGATTCATTTCATTCACATATATATATATATATATATATATTACCAACTTGATGGTAAGCGGATACCGTTAACCTTGGATTACAATGTTAGTTATTTAACTCATAATACTTAAGACTTTATCAATTACCTATAATATTATTTATTTATTACTGAAAGTGTAAATAAATTTGGGCAAGCATATTTAGAACTCCTTTTTGTATTTTAGTAAGGGATAAATATCATCAAGTGCATCCTAGAAAGAAAGTTTTCTATGTAAATAATTGCCAGTGAATCTCAAAAGCTCCAAGCTCGCCTGATAAAATATAATTTGGGTTTCAAAATGATAATAATCTAATAACATCGCATGCACTTTCCTCTCCCAGGCTTCAATTAATACGTTAACTCAAGGGACGAAAGTTTGAACCCTTTAGACGGCAATCAAAATGTAAAGGTTCAATGCTTCCCGCGTGATGTTCTCACCTTCAACCCTGTTGTAAAATATGAAACATTAATCAACCCATTTTATATGACGTCTGCTCAGGCCCTTTGCCTTTTGCTCACAAAAAATATATATTATCAAATATTATAAGCAATTGATTTTTATTTATTGACATATAGGAACCAAAGTTAACTAAACATTTATAATGGTGCCAATTTACATGTCACACTAGTGAAAATTATTGCTTAGTCCACAAAATTTCAGCATTTAGTGCTGTCATAAACAAATTAAGTCCTGTCATAATTATGATTAAAGTATTCGGTTTTAAAATAATAGGGTAAATTATTATAGAGTATTTATTATTATAGAGTCAATGCACAAGAGAATAAGCCCCAGTAAGTAGTATGTTAATCAAAATCATTTATTCAGATTAGGCCCTAATTAGGCACTTATGAAGGTCTAAATTACCACCGGTTCGCAAAAAAACCTGAGAAGAACAAATGCGCCATGATTCATTGTTAAACGATGTAAAATCCAAGTTACTGCCTACTGTGTAGGTGGTGCTATTTACATTTGTTATTTAGGGACTTGGAGAGGAATAAACAAAATATAGTTTTCCTTAAATGTATTAGGAATTAGAAATAAGAATCAGCATCTGTTTGCGGCTTTACCATACATAATTTTGTTTATTTGCCATTATATTAAAGACTAAGACTTAAGAGAGGTAGGGCGATTTGGGATTTTCCGTGGGTTATCCCATTTAAATTGGAGCCGCCCGACTGGGGACTGTACCTCCGACTTACAGAAGACCGCAGTGAAATAACACTACATGATGTAGTGTTGTGTTTAAGCTTGCTTGTTGTAAGGTTGCCCAGTGCTCCACGAGGATACGCTGGGCTAGTAGTATTGCTGCTAGCACAGTGAGTCCTCATCAACAACATGGTTGGCACCCCGTTAGTGATACCCCTGGTATTGCTAGCGGCTATAGGCTACGGTGACTGCTTACCATCAGGCTGGCCGTATGCTTGTGTGCCACCTTAGCGGTATAATATATATATACAATAAGGATAACATGCAAATATAATCGCTTATCATCTGATCTAGCAATATTTAAAATATTATTTGTAACCAGCTGACCCAGTAAACGTTGTTTTGCCTTATTTTGGGGTCGACTACCTTTATCACTTAGGGTTATGAACAATTGTTTACGTCCTATTTCCAGACCTATCGAATATATACGTACAAATTCTAGAAAAAAGCTCAAGCCGTTTCGGAGGGGTTTCGTTACAAACACTGTGACTGTGAGTATTTTAAACATTAGATATACCTATCTAGTGGAGAACCTAATAATATTATTTGTTACTGCACCAGTTTCAAGGAAAAATAGGATTATTCTTACCAGATTGTACAACAAATGAAAGGACCATCACAAGAGAAAAAAATACGATACCCTTCATAGTGGTTGAATAAACACACACCGTTAACAGAAACAGTCAAGTATATATATAGTTCTGTAGAGGTCGTCAGATAGACTGATAAGGCTTAATAAGTAGGAACGTTAACTAACTACAGCCAATTTTAAAACTCATTTTCCTGATAACGGGACTATTACTAAAATAAACACCTAAGTTTTAAGTAGAGCAAGCAAGTAGTCTGAATAACATGCATCCAAAGTATTGGGTTAAGGAAAATAATTTACTAGCTTCTTTCTTTCTTTCTTAATATTGTAAGTAATATATCTTTCCTGAAAGATATACGTATTTTATTAAATGGGACGCGATCGAATTATTTTCGTATAGTGTAAGTTACTACTTTTGTTTAACGTCAAGTAGTGAGACTTAAAATTAAAAGTAGTTCCTTTAATCTCAGAGTAGATAATTGATTCAATAAAGTAATTCCTAAAGGAAATACTGAGAATAAACTAACTTGGCGTATGCTAGCGGTACGAAACCCTAATTAAAACTTAGACTAAACATATTTCAATAATACTAAAGTTATGCTTATAAAGAAGGCGCCTTCGTTGAGCCAATTTTTACATTTATAAATGTTTTAAGAAAACACCTCAATTAACATAACCTCGTTAGCACATCATGACCAAGTTATGATATTATTGTATTGTCATCGGTCCACATAAATGCTCAAACTTACCAGACGTTTTATGGTGAAAATTACGAAAGATTCCCTTACATTGATTGATACATACTTACTGGCGAAGCTAATAAAACGTGTTAGTAAAATAGCACGTTGTCTCGTATAACATTAAGGTATAATAGGTAATACTTAATTATATAAAGCCAATCTTTTGTTCAAAAGTGATGGCTACAAATCCAATAACTTTGCTGAATATCACAGAGAATAAAAATATATCAACTGGGTGATTTGGTATTATCTGACGATATCCAAATATCGACTTTATGTCATCTATATACGACTTCAAACAGGGCCAACTTATAATACGTACATAAATCGTAGCGAACTTCAATCTATATCGAATAACACTACATAATATATCATCACGACAAGTCCCTTAAGAATAGTAGCGAATATATGCTCTAAATAAAACTACCGGATGAATATTCGTACCTGAAACATTTATTCGAAATGTAATCAGTGCTGTCTATCGCCCTCACATACCTAGTTCCGCTTGAGCGGATATCCGCAATATTTTTGGTCTAAAACCTTCGGTGAGCTTTCGGATTGACACCGCCTCACGTGAACGAATTTTCGGGAAAATCCCACTTAATATCGCATATTTTCCGTTGAAGTACTTATACATATAGTCTGGGGTCGGACTGTTGAAAATATAAACAACAATGTAAGCTTAAAAGAATTTATTTCATGTAAATTAAAACCTAATTTAAAATAAAACGCAATTTGGTCTGTAAATAAATTTACCGACAAATAAGTATAAAAAGTGCTCTTGTTCAAAATCTTCATCGTCCTGGCATTATCCCAAGCACTGTTAGGGTCGGCAGTAGATTATCCCAACGTGGCTGGATTCCCGATATTTACAATGCGACGGCCATCTGACCTTCGCAACCCATTTTAATCTCAAATCGATTGCCTGAGTACACTTACACCATTTGTCGGACTTTCTTATTCTGACAAACCTCTAGGATTGCAGAAGATATTAATTTGACAATCGAAACCGACGGCTTAACTTGCTCACGAGGCACGTACAGCACTTTAAGCCGTCTAATTGGATTAAACATTGATCATGAAAAACTGGATTTTTTACCAGGCTCATAAGTAACACATTGTGGATTGGTGACCCACTTGTCATCCTAACAACTATTTACTTAGCACTTGGTACCAGACACGTGTCACTCCCGCAAAGACCCTAACTAAGGATGTACAAACACTGGCGGTATCCAACAAATAGCAATGGTGCGTACTTTGACCACGGTTAACGTCCAAATAGAGGAGACATTTACTTTGTGAGATATTCCCTTCAATTAGGTGTACCTGTTGGTCTGCCGTATAGTCTGTTGCTGGCCACGGTTCCCTATATTGTTATGGGGTGAGATTTACTTGTTTAGTTCAAAGAGTTGGTTAATTCTGATAAGGCTAGAAAGTGTTGCTTTTTGTGTTTTTCAGTGTAAACTCATCAAAAATACCTACTTCATTCATGTTGTATTTAATTGTTATATCCTTATAAATTAATCCAGGCATTAATAAAATACAATATAATTTATGTTAACAGTAATAACGGTCGGATTTGTAAAGTAAAATGAAACAACCTATGTTTGTTCTCTTTGTGATTCTTGTCTTTATAATATTATCTACTTTACATCATATTCCAACATATATTATTAGTGATTTTATTGTTCAACGTAACGAATACTTACTTACGTATGTGTATCGGCTACCTAACACAATTGTTTGTATAACAAATCACTAGCTTATGATTGATGCTTTATTGTTCGTGCGTTATAATTACGTACAAACTATTCCAAACTTATTGAATTATTCTCTGGGAATAGTTACGAAGTCAATATCTAGGATAGTAAAATATTGGACTTAGATTCCCTAGCTAAATAATACTACTCTAGTTTTGTAATGTGCTCCTGCAATCAGTAAAAATAGCTCCTTGAGTACACAGAATGTGCCAATAAGAGCATAAGAAAAACTAAAAACTTGTCAACTCGCAAATGAGAGAAGCTATAGGCTACGATGACCGCTTACTATGAGGCTGGGCCGTATGCTCCTCAAGATCTTAGTAAAAAGCCTCAAATCAACCTTTAGTTAAGTGGGAATAGTTTTATTCACATTTCATTTAAAGTATGTATATTTTCTTGTTAATAAAGTTACAATACAATTTAACATTATATTGCCGTAAGTTAATATAGGATTATTCTTCCTAAGCAATGGAAAAAAAACTAATGTAGTTTGAAAAAAATATCAGAAATGTATGTAATTTTATGTAATGTAATACGCAATAAGCATATCTGGTAATCATTACAATATTCTCAGTTTATTCTTAGAACATAATTTCTGAAATCTCCCACGCATTTCTATTACAATTCGCAATCAACTTAATCTTCACTTTAATTATTACTGCAAATAATGAGCACTCGCTATGTAAATATTTACATTAATTAACCATTAACGTTGGTACAGAAGTCATGTAAGATCATACAACAAACATTTATTTGTATGAAATTGTACCTTTGTGTGAGTCTGAAGGTAGGCGTAATGAAATCACGCCGTTACTATGGCAACGGGCAGTAAAACCAGGGATCTAACGTAAATTAATCTTGAGATACGATTCGGAGATTACTTCCATATAAAAGGTGATTTGGAAGCTGCATAAATAGCTTCATAAAGGCCTATAATGTGCGCCCTTAAAAACTTTTCTTATTCTGTATGTGATTAAAGATTAGTAGAATTTTCTTTAATATTTGATCATAAAACGCGTGGACACCTATTTTTAATCAAACTTGATTGTATGTGGTAACCAAGACTTATAGACAACAAATCCCATTATTGGAAGCTGCTTCAGCTGTCAAGGTGTGATTGGGCGATATTTTATTAATTTTAATAAGATATCGTTCTGATATTACATTACTAGCGTCCCGCCCCGGCTTCGCGGGAGAGAAATCGCTGTGCAAATTGCATGAGGTACAAATCCATCTCCCGTAGTAAAACTGCTTAATAGAAATTAAACTGCAATTATTTTACAACTTTCTTTCAGGGGCGGCTACTCCCATATCCCTGGTGTTGCAAGCGTTCATAGACTACGGTAACCATTTACCATGGCAAACAAGCATGCGGGCCGTATGCTTGTTTGCCACCTTAGTGCTATAAAGAAAAACTTCTGTGTACATACTCCAAGTACGTTGAATAGCATTCTGTTTGCTAACTGTGGAGGCTGGTGCATTGGTTTATTTGAAGTTTGTGTGCACTACATGCACATAGCTTTGCAATACAGCAGCAATGCGATAGATGGCGCTTTACTGACAAATTAAATACATAGAATAATTACTGCATTCATTTACGAATTGGTTAAGAAACTTCTGAGACGTTTCTAAATCAATCTAACTGTAGAACCTGATGTCATATTGTGATGGTTGCTTATATACATTGAAATATTTTAATTCTATTTCTGTTTTTTTTTAAATAAACGGGATATTATGATAATCCGAATGCCAGCGTCATGTTACTCACACATTTACAACCTTTTCCCAAAACAAGTTCTTAAAGAAAACGCTAGATCATAACCTGAATCACAAGCCATCATTTATACCTATGATGTAGGTAGAGACACCCAGACTACCCGGCCATTGTTAACGATAATAGAGCACTTTCCGTAATCTTGACACGGATTGTATTACTATTGTGATTAAGTAACTGCGTGTCTTTCATGGAATTATGACAAAAACTCTTTGAAAACTTGGTTTTCTAGGCGTCTAAGGTATGGTAGTTTATTTATCCTCAGATCAAGTAAAAAGGTAGATGGAACTTGCGAAAAACAAAATAAAGCCGGTTAAAACTACGCCTTGCAATGCACATATACACAATTCCACGCACACACCTACAAAAATGAAAAGAAACTACGCCTTATACATATAAAAAACTAGCATCACTTCGTTAATCGAAAAGTTCCATCTTCTTTTTTTTAATTTGATATGAGATTTTATCCCATAAATGTGAACAGCAAGTATTTAACAGCCATTATGGTAAGTGATTTGTACGAAATCTCCTTCAGTTCTAAAATTCGTTCAGTTGTTTTGTCATCAGTCACAAAAACACGAATAAATATAAAAATGCTCCTTCAAATTATTTCAGTTTGATTGTAATTCCTGCCATTGTATCTTATTCTTTTCAACAATATAATTTCTTAAGAAAAGTAATTATGAAACCTGATGTCATGTTAATGTGTTTTCTTATTTCATTTTCAATTTAATCACAGTCTCATTTCAAGGCAACATTTATTTACTTCGACGTTCGAGATAGAAATATATTACGTGTAGATAAATATTTATTAGAGAATAATATATCTTTTATTCTTAATATTGTATTTATGTTATACGATACATGCCTCGAAATACGACAACAAATACTTATCCCTAAGCGACTGTGACTTTATAAAAACTTTTCACATTTATTTTATTTAAAACTTCATGCTCAATTTAAACTGTACAATGGTGGACTTAATGCTAGAGCATTTATTACCAGTCCACCACAGGTGACAGAAGAAGCATAGGAGCAGGCGTGCATAAGAAAAGAAACTAGATTATTAGTGATAGTTGTACTTAGTATATTATCTACTCTGAGGTGATAGTAACTAAGACTTGACACTTAACTAGATACACCTAGTTACTTCTATTTTTAGCCCCCGACTCCCCAAACGCAAAAAGAGAGGTGATATAAGTTAAATGTGTAAATCTGTGACTGTGTATCTGTGTACCTATGTATCTGTGTATCTGAGTATCGTAGTTTATAAACTGTTGAACCGATTTGCACTTGTTTTTTTTCAAAGGTGACCCAATCGAGATTATTCTTAGGTATGATTTGGAGGATTTTGAGTCGAGTTTTTTTTTTTTTTACTACTAAAGTTACTATCTTACTGCCCGCCTGATGGTATACGGTCACCATAACCTAAAGACACCAGTTAGGATAACATTGTATGCGCAGAGATCAATTTATCCATCACAAGTGGCATATCCTATTGGTGAGAGGTTCCACACAGTTCTGACGTATCCTGATTCCTGTCTTAGCCAGCACAACGTATCCTGAAGAGCTCTATACTGTGCTTGCAACTCTTCTACAATGTAGTAATCAAATAACCTACGTAATATACAGAAGTGACGGAAGCATTGAGTAGGAAACTTCTTGTTAACCACTCTCAAAACCAGTTAAGCTGTCCAGTATCGCAATAAGAACTGTAAGGAGTAAAAATATACCCTAATTGATATAAATTCAAAACAAGTTGTTGCTGTAACATAACCTGTGTCACTGGTTTACTTAGTTTTGCTAAAAAGTGAGAGTTGTAACTTTGCATATCCAGATTCCATAATGAACTGCGTACCCAATGTAATTTTCAAATGTTGCAGGATTCCCCACCTCAGAGAACATTATGATACAATTTTCATAATAAACTTTACGGCTGATTCACCACATTGCCGCTGTGAGTGATCTTACCGCTCGCCGCCCCGCGCTTAGCTGCCGATCACAGAGGTCTGTGATCGGTCTGTCATCTGTTCAAGTGGTTAGTATACCTGGCTGCTACATGCTGCTACACTGAGGTCGTAGGTTCGATTCCCGCCGTGGAAAACAATTATGTGTTAAACATTTGTGTTTGCCTTGTGTCTGGGTGTTTGGTATGCATAATAAGTAGGTATGTATTTACAAAAAAAGGTATATAAATATTCTATCAGCTGCTGGTTCTCATAGTACAAGCTTTGCTTAGTTTGGGGCCAGATGGCTTTGTGTGATAATGTCCAAGTATATTATTATGAAAAATACAAATGATTCTCACATAAACATTGGCCCGGACGGGAGTCGGGCCCGAGTCTTATCGTACCAGTCAGTCTAACCACTAAACCAACAAGGTCGTTAAAAATTAAGTTCCTCCATTTAATTTACGCCTGCCGATAACAGATTCTAAGGCTTTGTCCGTGCTTTAACAAAAGAAATATACTTTATGGAATTCCACAAATTCATTTCTACTATGTATATTGACTTGAATCTGAGGCGAATTGACCAATTTTTAATTGTTACAAACATTGGTAAAATATCAAATTTACACAGACATCCGCCCAATTCTCACTGTTTAATTGAACAATGTAACATTAAATTAGATTTTAATTGTTCTTATAATTTCATAATTTATTAATTAACAAGTATAACCACGACGGATTGACGAGAACGCTTTTTTATATTTCTTGATTATAACAAAAAGTGTTTTACGCTTGTCTACGGCATCTGAAAAGTTAGTTAAATGCATCAAAATACTTTAATTTTCATAAATATGTCGTGCTCAAAAAAATATTTTACATAGAGAAAACTTTCTCCTAAGCGGTGACAATAGGACATAAATCAGACATTATTAGAACTTGCGCATAACTTTCACTGACAGGCATTTGATTTATAGGTAGTAATGTGAGGCTTCTGAAAGTAATTAAAAATGATAAAATTTAAGTTTCAAAAGAATCTACACTATTGTGTAGAATATCTAAACCTACACTAACATATATATTATCCTAATCTCAGAGTAGTAACATACTATAGCCTAACTTAAGCGAGCTTTCAATATGAGGTATAGTAATTGAAGGTTTGAAGGAATATATTTTGAGAGGTAGGGCGAATGGGGTCTTCCGTGGGTTTTCCCAATATAATTGGAGCCGCCCGACTGGCGACTGTACCTCCACCTTACAGAAGACCGCAATGAAATAACACTACTTGGATTAAGTAAGGTTGCGTGTGCTCCACGAGGATACGCTGCACTAGTAGTGATGCTGCTAAACAGAGAGTCCTCATCAACCACTTGGTTGGCAACTCGTTAGTTATATCCCTGGTATTGCTGGCGACTATAGGCTACGGTGACTGCTTGTCATCAGATGGGCCGTATATTTGTGTGCCACGTTAGTGGTATAAAAAACATCTTTATACAAAAATATGACAAACCCCAGCATCCTTCGATGGCCACTACTACGGTAGGAAATTGCTTGCGAATCCAGAACCACATGTTTTGTGTGTATTTAAAGTTACATGATTTGAAGTCTGACAACTGGTAGCTGTTTTCCTAATAATGTGGGTTACAGTATGTTTCGTAATAATCTGGTAACTAGGTTTAGATGGAATACCCAACTCTGAAGATTATTCACCCATGAATAAATTCATAAAAAATAGGGGATTTTTCATAATTTCATCGATCGGTGACGACTATGATATTTTTAAATAAAAATCTGGACATTGGTAATTTTTTGTATATTTATTATATACAATAGTAACCAAACACGAACGTATTTTAATTATGTTTTAAAATCGCACTTCTTCATGCAGACCACACAAATGAAGGAAGGTTCTTCAGTGGTGGGCGCCATGGTGGTCGTGGTAGGTGCTGGAGTGGTGGTGCTGGGCTTTGGCTTGCAGAACACATAATGGCCGAAGTGGTACGGAGAATGGTAGTACTCGTGGACATCAATGTAAGGATAAGGATCAGGTTCGTCTTCATAGATGAAAGATGATGCATCTAAAACATTTACACGAAAATAATTTGGCATCTTTTGTTTCTTAACAAGTAGGTAAAAAAAAACAGCCGAGAGCGAGTGGGACTCGCACACAGCAGGTTCCATTACTAAAAACAGGAGATAATAAAAAGGGCATCCCCCTTTAATTTTTTTTTATTTTTTTTTTATTTTTATTTTTTTATAGCGGCAACAGAAATACACATTTTGTGAAAATTTCAACTCTACCAAATACGGATTATGCATGAGATAAAGACAGACGGACGGATGGATGGACTAGTAATACTTCGTTTTAGAACCCTAAAACAACTGCATATACATATCAAATGGGAAGGTAAAGAATACTCGGAACCGGCGGGCATGTATGAAGAGATTGATGAATGTAGAAGAAGCAATCGAGGTGTGTATGTGAAATTGGGCTCTATACTCTCTGCCTACCCTGCCTAACTTGGCGCGATGATATGTACTTATGTATGTTTCTAGTAATAGGTAAATATGCTGTCGACAGTAGCATAGATGGCAGTACAAAGGATTGAAATCAAAATTCCATCGGCGACTTCGCAAGCCTATATAATATCAGGGGCAATATAAGCCTACCATGGTATTGTAATTTTGAAAATTTGCTTAGTAGTTCCATATTTAACCTACCAATACATACAGACGTACAAACAAACATGTTATCCCTTAGAAACCCTTTATAACATTAGATTAATTAAAATTTATACTTCACAGACCAAGCCTTACCAATATCATGTCTTCTTGGAGAACAGTAAAGAGGACATACTTTCAGGCAGAAGAGAATTGGTTTTGCTGAAAGAAAAAGGCGGAAACATTACGATACGATATTAATTCTAACTAGCGAGTTGCCTTTTACTTACCCGAGCCTAGTATATCAAATAGATACAAAAAATCATAAAGAGAGGTAGGGCGATTTGGGATTTCCCGTGAGTATCATTTAAATTGGAGCCGCCCGACTGGGGACTGTACCTCCACCTTACAGAAGACCGCCGTGAAATAACACTACTTGATGTAGTGTTGTGTTTCTGCGGTAAGTTAGGTTGCCAGTGCTCCACTAGGATACGTTGGGCTAGTAGTAACGCTGCTAACACACAAGCACACGGCCCATCAGATGGTAAGCAGGCACCGCAGCATATAGCCGCTAGCAATACCAGGGGTATCACTAACGCCTTGCCATCCATGTTGTTGATGAAGACTCACTGTGCTAACAGCTTTACTACTAGCGCAACGTATCCTTGTGGAGCACTGGCAACCTTACTAACAGCAGAAACACAACTCCACATCAAACATCAAAGTAGTGATTTTCGACTGCGGTATTCAGGTGGGGGTACAGTCCCCCAGCTTCGATTTTAATGAGAAAATCCCAATTAGCCTTATGTCTCTTTTGAAAGTCATGGTATGCTACAAACAAGCCTCTTTCGCGCTGCAGACCATCCTAATTAGGTATAATTTGTAATCACATTTAAGAAATCGATAACCTATCACAAGCATGTAACATAATAAACGATTCTAGGCTGTGACTTCTTTATAGACTTCTCAGCCTTGGGTCTTCACAGAACCTACGGTAGGCTGCGTATTTTTTTATTATTCTTGTCTTATACGTAAAAGATAATCTTATCCTTCGCCATAACTGTTTACGACACATTTTACACTGAGATAAAGATCGAGTTACGTATACAAAAAATAAATTCTTCGTTCCGAACTGGAACTGGAACATTTATTCCTCCTTCATAACCAGTTACGAAATATCAGTTTTGATCTCGGCCTAAGAGGCTTGGTCCTACATCTGTGTTATGAAAAAGTTTTCGATTTATTGCACTTCGTTAATTTTTTTTTTCGTCGTATCGTATTATCCTTGATAATTTTATAGTTTCCGTAATTTCACATGCAAATTTTGATGTTGAGCTAATTTCTAATCTAACTAAAACCCTTTTGTAATTCACATTGTTCGTATCAATTAAATGGTTGACCGGTTGTTCGCCGATCAATTTGCAGCCTCGGTTCCTGACTGCCTTGTAATTAACTCCACACTGTGTTGAGTATTCATGAGTTACATCCCAATCGGTAAGGTAACCTAATATCTTTCTATACACTTGTATATGTTATTATTTATAAAGATAGCTAAACGCAAATTATATTTAGTTATCTATAAATATAACTAAATATAATTTGCTATTATACTTATTGCTATTATAAGTATAATAGCAAATTTAATATTTATAATATTTGCTATTATAAATTATACTTATATTTAGTTATCTATAAAGATAACTAAATATAAGTATATAATTCCGTATATAATAAGTATATTATCTTTATAGATAACTAAATATAAGTATATAATTTAGGATCTTAAATGTTATATCTTTGTAATACATTTTATTTAATCAATAAATTTAGTGCGTCATTAAAATTGAAAAATACTTAATTAAAAGCCAAGCTTTAAAATACTGAGAGTACTTTATAACCGCTGTTTTATTTTAGCTTATCACCATGTTAGTTTCTTTATATTGTATAGGTAGATAAGATAGATATATAAGACCGCTCGGTCTTGGGTATACTATCTTCGGTTGACTTCTGATAGTCAAAAACAAATATAAAATGTGAATGTAATTTACTATTGCTCAAACAATATTCTTGTTCTTAATGAGCAGAATTCCCTACTGATTTATTGATGCGAGATGTCAAATAACAGTGACCAAGTAAACCGAAATGTCTAATGCTTCCGCAACTTGCACAAGAATTTTAATGAAATTGTCACCAATTAAATATACAATATTGCCGGTTAAGCCTTTATGTTTCCTTAAATATTTTATATCAAAATTAAAAATTATTACAGTGACTATCAATCAAATAAATAACATTTCGTTGAATTATTCAAAATAATTTACCTGAAAACAGAAAGAATGCTTCGTTCCACGCAATACTCAAACAAAACGAGAGGAACCATAAGTAAATTTTCATTTCTTTAAAATAACAAATTATTATGTATTAGACAACACACTCCTTTCACTTTGAAATACACACAGATTTTCTGGAAAACTCACCACGAACTTTATACGTACGTACTCAACCACTCATCCATTACGTGTCGAGATGGACATCGCCGTATTGCTATCACTAATGAGTACTCTCTATCATATGCGAATACGAACTGAAATGTGTTGATTAAATGGTGGCAAGGAATTGAATTAGCATGTATGATGCTAAACAAATTTCAGTATACCATACACATTCAATATATTTAAAAAAGAGAGGTAGGGCGAATTGGGATCTCCCATGGGTTTACCCATTACATTTGGAGCCGGCCGACAGGGCGCTGTACCTCCACCTTACAGAAGACCGCAGTGAAATAGCTTTACTTCGTTGTAGTGTTGTGTTTCTGCGGTAAGTGAGGTTCCCAATGCTCCACGACGATACGCTGTGCTAGTAGTAATGCTGCTAGCACAGAACAACAAGGTGGGTTATTGGCAACCCTATCCCTGGGGATATCACTAAAGTATTGTCAACCCTAGCAATACCAGTATTGCTAGCAACTGTAGGCTACGGTGACTGCTTACCATCAGGTGGGTCGTATGCTTGTATGCCACCTTAGTGGTACAAACGTATCTTTAAAATTATATAGCTAGTTATGCTTTGGTAACAAGACACATACGTGTGTGATAAATACTCTTGCAACTTAATGTATAAACTCAGAGTACATAATATACTACGTACAAGTATAACGATGTTATATAGTATATAACATCACGAAGTTTACAACTTGAATAGCAATCGCCTGTGTATAACTTTCCTATGGCGATACGTAATAGAGAAGACCGGTAGTGTGTTAAAACGAGAAAATATTGACGATAATACTGTACCACAGATTGCGTGATGAACATTTTTATTGAAGAAAGTGTGACCCCCTTCTCTTCCTCGGAAACCTTCCATCTCCCTATGTGTTATATTATATAATATATTCACGTCTAAACTGTATTGTAATTAAAAAAACCGGCCAAGTGCGAGTTGGCCTCGCGCACCGAGGGTTCCGTTAACACTTGTAAGAAAGGTTAAAAGTAGGCGAACTTTATAAATAAAAAATAAGGTTTGATGGATTGGTCCCGCGGCCTATTTACTGTAAGATAGTATTGAAACATTTTCCCATCGGATCCGACTCGAAAGGCGTAATTTATCATAACGTACAAGTACCTAACCCTTCACATTCACGAGGTAAAGGGTCGTACGGAATTTTATAGGGTTTTTATACGTCTATCAAAATAAGACCCACTAGTATATACCTGAGAGGTCTAGTTTAGGTACAATATTGCTGGTAATCACATGAAGTTTACCTATCTACCGACATGCCCCTGTTTGAGCTGAGACGTCGGTTTATGTACATACAATGCCGTGTCTGTATGTACTTTGTAGTGCTTTGTGTGAGCTACCTGATTCACTGTAATCTTAGAATAAGCCTAAGTATACATACCTATATGCAGGTTATGTTGGCTGGAACGAACACAATATAGGAACATTTAGGGAACATTTGTTTAATAAGCTATAGCCATGAAAATATTATGTCAGAGAATTAAAATTCGGCCTCGTTAGGGTTCTGAAGTCAAAATATAACAGTTTCGACATATGTATGTCCTTCCGTCTGTTTGTCACAGGCATTTCTTAAATCTTATTTTAACGCCAACTATGTTCGGTTTAATTATTATTATAATAAGGGTGTGAAGATAACATTTAATAAAGAAGTGCTTTTTATTATTTATAAGCACTATTTCATGTATATTTTTATACCACTAAGGTGGCAAACAAGCATACGGCCCACCTGATGGTAAGTGGTCACCTTAGCCTATGGCCGCTTGCAATACCAGGGGTATCACTCGCGCGTTTTAGACCCTAACATAAAATATTATATTATAACATTATGATTATAATATGGGTGTGAAGATAACACAAAAAAAATACATACACCGACACATGTATATCACACCGTTAAACCAGACTGTGTAACGCTGTATATTAGCTGCTCTGAGCTATGTACATAGTTGACCCAGATTGTGAACTGTTTTATACTCCACCGCCCCTATAACCGCGACTTAGTCTTGCGTATTTATGGACATGTTCCCTGGGGAAAAAATCATCCTATCCTTGTCCGGGCTTCAAAGAACATCCCTGCATGATTTTCATGGAAATTGGTTGAGTACTTCGGGCGTGAACGGTTACAAACGAATAGAGTTGACTTGTTTGTTTTTAGACTTTGATCAATATCCGCTTTTGGTGTCAATACACCCAGTACTGTAGCACTTACTAGGAAACTTAATGCGGCTGGAACACCGCTGCGTTGTTAAATTTTCAGTCTTATTTATTCCACGGCTAAAATCCAATAGTATAATTTTGTTGCACGATAGTATTGTACAAGCCGCTTGTACATTCACTTTAAAGATAGTGCAGCCGGTATTAATAACGTCAATAAAAGACCTGACTTGCACTAAACAATATTGTAATCTACTATATAAAAATAAGTCGGGTTTTCCTTCCTGACGCTATAACTCCAGAACGCACGAACCGATTTCCACGATTTTTCATTCGTTGGAAAGGTCTCGGGCTCCGTGACGTTTATAGAAAAGAAAATTCAGGAAAAATTCTACCCGTGCGAAGCCGGGGCGGGCCGCTAGTAATTAATAAATAATCAAAAGCAATAACAATTAACAATCCTTTCAATATCAAAATAATATTCTGCAGTGAAAAAACAAAAGACTCTCGTTCCTATCTATTCAAATTATTTCTGTTTTTCTCTAAGTGGCCAGTTTCTTATTACACAATATATTTACACTCTTTGCATCTATTATACATTCTACAAGTATAACAAAATTATACAATCATAATCTAAACATCCACATTTATTTTATTTCTAGTATTTATGATGTAATATTTTTTTTAATTAACTGTATTCCACAAACTAGCCTTTGTTTGATACATACTCGTACATACATATCATCACGCCAAGTGCCTCACGGGCTAGACAGATCTCACCTCTTTTGCTTCTGAAGCCCTTAATTATTTAATTTACACGCTGTACGTTTAACATAATCTTCATTTCAATCCATAGTTTGACAGAAAGAGGTCCCGGTATCATGTCTTGTATGCCAGTCAGTGAAAGGCCATTCCAGCCACAATGGGTGTATTCAACAATGCTCAGCGATGTGAAATGGCAAGGAAAATGAACGGTCTAAGATCAGGTACCTATTCAGGATCGGTCTTTGTGAAACCCAATCTTTTGATACTTAGAGCCCGTTCCTACCGCCCGAGTAGCAAAGTTATTAATAGCGTTTTGTTTGTGAGATATAGGTTGACTACCTTTTAACAGCGGCTTCGAACGCGTGGTAAAATTAATAAGTCAATGGTGCCAATTCAGTTGTTCAAAATTACTACTTAACTAATTTGACAGGTCTAAAAATATTGCCATTCTTATTTAAGCCCGCAAATGAGAAAGATATCGCAAGACTTTTAGACCTGTCAAATTAGTTAAGTTTACCCCTTAGGGGTAAAGTTTCCAAAAATCCTGACATATGTATTTTTTATTTTTAACTGAAAGGACATATACCAATTTCCATGCGTTTTAAATATGAAGGTTTTTCATACAAACTTCCATCCCCTATTTTACCCTAAAAGCCTCTTGAAAAGAAGGCTATACCTACTTAAACATAAAAAGAAAATTATTTCGGGTAAGCGATAGAATTGTACCTAAGAGCATAACACAATTGAGAAAACATTTGAAAAAAAGTCTTGATCAAATCACCTCCCAATCAATCCCGAGGCAATTTGAAAAGAGCATTACGATAAAATCCAACAGCTTCGCTGTCTCCCAAACAATTTTATTTTATTCTTGAAGCTTTAATATATAATATTGTGCAAGTACTTATAGGAGTAAAGGTTATATTTTTTTACGAGGGAATCCTGAAGCTGAAACAGGAAGGATGTACCTCATCCGGGCCGGGCTATTACTGACTCCAGACTTCGATTTTTCACCTGACTGCAACATTATATGCCCCCTTGAGTAGAATTTAGATTTAAATTAGAATAAGAGTATTCACTGGTTGTACATATATATAAAGTGTAAAAAAAAACGCTTAGTGCAGAAGCCGCAGCTAACTCTGTTATCTAAGATTTTGGTAAAATTAAATTAAAAAAATATGCTCTGACATTTTCACGGCGCGCCGTCTGATGCCAAACTACGCAAAGCTCGTACTATAGAAAACAGACAACTGATAGAATAACTATATGTTTCTTTTTTCAATACTGGCAACCACAATGTGTACATCACATAAATGTATGCCATGGCGGGAATCGATCTCACGACAAGAAGATACTAACCAGGTGATGGAGCGCCACATAATTCATCATGGTGGGATTTTCTTGTCTGTTTATTAGGATTCCCGGGAACACAAATGAATTGATTCTAATGCGAGGAATAAGTAGATTTTCCCGGATGACGTATTTAACATTATTTATCAAACCAAGGATTTATAAGTAGGGCCAAAATAACAGGTGATTTTTGACAGTTTGACGGCTAAAAGTGACGTAAGGCATTTGTAACGCATCGATTAAAAAATATGAATCGGCAGATATACATATACCTGTCAAAAGTCATCTTATATCCTGTCCTTATTATACCTAGTTTGCCCAAGGTAACTTGGAAAAACTTCTCCCGTGTTCAATCAACATGAACGAGGTTTTAGCAGGTGAAACAATAAAATGTGTATTATTATTATTACTCTTAAAACTGACTAACTATACACGGGAAAATACACACCTTTATGTATTTATAAACTATGCTTATATACATAACGAACGAAGAATAACGAAATTGACGCACTTTAAAACCAGGTTTAAAAAAGAAAATGACAAAAACTAAGCCAAAAAGATCGTTATGCGCAATCATAAAAATCTGTGTTTTATCGCAACATGCCGACCACTCTAACGCTGACAATTTAACAAAGTTGCATATCAAACCCGTTCTCACAGCATCGAATTTATATATTTCTTTTCTTACATATATAATGTATTATTAACTCTTATATTAGTGTTGTTATTCAAAGTTGAAAAAAACATATTAAAATTTATACGACGTTTTAATATTTGGACATTTTTGGTATTGCTAGCAGCTATGGGCTAAGGTGACTGCTTACCATCAGATGAGCCGTACGCTTGTGGTCACCTTAGTGGTATAAAAACCCCTTCTTCAAGAATTCCACGCTGTGCTCCTTTGGGAAAACCACAGCGGGAGTTCATGAATTATGGCTCTCTGTATTTAATACGACACGTATCGCACCGCTGATTCTATACAACAAACTTTAATTAAATATTATAAATATTATTAGTGTTTAATTCTGACAATTGATACGCTTTAAAGCGCAACCATGTCTCAAGCACGAAATCGGGCTACCTACCAACTTTAGTCGGTACAATATGAGTTTCAAGCATTGAGACATGAACTGGTTATGTATTCTGTATTCTATAAAATGTACGTGTTTTAAAATAGAATGGGGACTTACAATTATAATTGACATTAAAAAAATGTTTTTAAATTGATTAAATAAATTGCCTCAATAAATATTGTAAATAAAAATGAATATATAAAACTTAAAAATGTTGATGTGATTTCTATTGATCCCTATGTACATTTGTTCAGTGTAACTATGTATTCTAATAAAATGAGTCATTCGTCATTATTACATTATGCAGCTATGCAAGGCGGCGCAATCTTGCCTCAATCATATGAGCGCCCGGCCTCATCTCAAGCATGCTGGGGTCGCACTAGAACTAACCCAATGTGCCATCTAACAGGCATCTGAGGGTTGTCAAAGTTTTAAATTGGCGACGGGAATGGTCGGCTCAACGATCGGCTCCGAGGCAGTGACAGTCCACAGTGGACTAAGTCTAGCATGGGCGGTCACCCATCCAACTTTTGGCCAGAGCTAAGGTTGCTTAGCTTTGAAAATCAATCGTATTACGTACGTCCATTCACAACTCTGCCACGAAACCCTCAAAGTTAATAAAATCACATAAGATAACGATTCAAATGTTCAGGCCCTCTATATTACTTATAGTTGTACGTAGTATATTATCTACTCTGATCTTATAGGTACCTACTTGGTTACATTAGCATCCCTTTACTCATTAGTGGTAATAATATACGTATTTCAATTAAGCTTAAGATGAACATCAATTACATCGGCATCGATTCTCATTGGATGGGTGTTAATTAATAATCGATCGTTTTATTTCCACGTTGTACAAAACGGTTTCATAGCATTTTCAAAGCATTTTGAGAGTTTCCATCAGTTATTACGCTTACTTTTTAATTTATAGTACCTGTAGTTGTTGTTGTAGTACCTGTTGTATCTTGACCGATTGTCTTATCTAGTGTTTTTCAGATGAACTACGAGACTTCAAGTTTACGATTTTTTTAACAAGAATCCTTTGTTTAAACCACTTTAAATATTGATAATGTTTGTGTACCAATTTTCGTTGTCACTTTGGTGCAACTACCTAAGCTGACTTATTTATAGTATTAGTGCAATATATTCTGTTTCACGTATACGTATACTATATAGCATTATTTTTATTATTTTTCGTGACATTACTTTGACGCTGAAAATGTTCTCAATAAGTGTCGTATATTTCCAAAGAGACTCTCATTTATAAGACAAGCATCGAGCTCAGATTCTAATTGAAGCCAAATGAAAACTTATCACAACCAGCCAGGTGTCACATTCGCTTGAGCGGCAAGTTGGGTGTATTAACATCTCTCGACAGAGAGTGGCTCATGAGATACCCAAGAGCCACTCCGCTCTACTTTAATCAGATGAATAGAACTTACTACTAATATTTTTAGAGGGTAGGATTTTTGGAGCTCTTACGAAATATTACGTCTTAATATTTCAGATACTTTAATATAAAAGAACATATACATTCTACGTTAAAAAAATACTCTTAAGTATATATTTGTATATATTTAAAATCTCAAATTTATAATAATAGTAATCTAACATAATAATCTGTCATTTAACTTATTAGTAATTATTTATTAATAAGTAGTATTATTCCGAATATATTTAATAAATTTTTCATACGTGGACAGATATTTTTAATAGGGTCTCCTGTCGGTTATCCCATTAAAAATTGGAAGACTCCCGCCCGACTGGGAAGATACAGAAGACCGCAGTCAAATAACACTTATTTGATGAAGTTGAAGTTGTATTTCTGCGGTAAGTAAGGTTGCCAGTGCTCCACGAGGCTTCGCCAGGCTAGTGCTGCATCACAGTGTTTCCTCATCAGCAACCGGGTTGGCAACTCGTTAGTGATACCCCTGTTATTGCTAGCGGCTATAGGCTACGGTGACTGCTTACCATCAGGTGGTCCGTATGCTTGAGTGCCACCTTAGAGGTATAAAAAGAAAATAATTAATCCATTAAGATACAACTATTAATAAATTATAACAAATTATTAGTATTTCTGTAATAGGACCTATAGGTTTTAACTAAATACAAGTAGGTAATACATACTGCGGTAGGCAGAAGTGTTACAACACCCAAACCTTTCTACTAACAACAATAAAGCGTTTGTAAATTTCGAATAAAGTAACTTCTGTACCCAACGTATTCCTGATATAGGAATGTTACGAAAATGTTGATTATAAAACCAACCAAACTACCGGCTACAGAACTGCAACTTCTAGAATAGTCATCTCCAGCTTTCCCCGAGTCGTGAGCAGTTTGAGGTTCACAAACTCCGCGGAACTGTTACATAACTACTATGGAACTAATTTTTGAACTTTATTTGAATTGGTACGACTTTCAAATATCTAGGCAATTCAACCTAGTGTTTTATTATATTCTGTACAATTTAGGCTAATAATAATACAAACTAAAACTTAAGGAAAAGAAAAAAGGTTTTTAATTTATTTTACTTATATTCGATTAGTTTTTTTCTCTCCTTGTGTTTGTAAAAGTTAGTTTTCTTTTTATGTTTATGAAAAAATGTAACTTTTTACTGTATTGAAATATTTATTTGGGAGATTGATGTGATTTGTAATACCAATAAAAGTCGATTGCATAGTCTGTCTCATAAAAGTCTGGCACGAAATCGTCTGTAGTACTACAATGCGAACGAACAAAACTAGTTATCCGGTTATGAGTTTTAATGAGCTCAATTACAGTTGCAATTGCTTTATACTCCCGGCAATAGCATCGTCATCCTTTGAACGGTGTTTGATTAGTCCCGGACCTTCACTCCTAATAACGGTTTGAACAAGATCTTCGCACCCCTTCACTCCTCGTCTGAACTTTCTAATTGTTTCAACTTTATCGATCGAGTTCCTCGACTAAGACACCAAGAAATGAGCTAAACGATCTGAATACTCATGACAATAATGATCAGTAATAATAAACATTTGAATTTTATTTACACAAAAAAAGAAAAAAATATGCAACAATCACTCAAAAACCTAGTTCGGCTCATTTTCACACACCTTTCCACGCAGTTTTTCGAAATTCGCGCGGTCCAAGGAGTATGCTTTTAGAACAGTTAAAGTCTACGTGGAGAAGGGGTGTAGAAAGCAATTATTTTCAATTAATATGTCTTAGAAATACATTGTTATAATAAAAGAAACCATTACGGACACTAAAAACACAATACCAACTTGAAAAACGTTATCCTGCCCAAATTCAAGACCTGATAATAAGAACACTGCAGCGCTTACCTTATTCTAAGTTCAAGATAATGCAACCGCAACATTACAGCCCAACTGTCACAGTCTATTTTCTTTTTAATTAAGCACATAATTATGTACGCTACGTATCATAGAGAATATGGTCGAATTTCGATCACCAGTCTAGTTAAAGACTAGAGTAAGTCTGAAATGTAAATTTTCATTTGCTTAAAACTTTGCAGTTTAGTGAGTCGAATATAATATGAAATTATTCAAATAATACAAATAACACGCTTGCGATGTCAACATCGTCATAAAATGAACGGGTGGCATTAATTTTATCTTACTTGAATTACTTATCGCGTTAATGACGAATGAATGCGTTTGATATCGGAGCATAAATCTTGAAGAAGAGAATATAATCTTACGAAAATATAAGGATGGTGTTCTAATAGCAATACGAGGTGGCAAAGGAACGAAATTACCGAAACCGATTATACTAGATGGGTGAGCATCCCATCAGTGACCATCAGGGTTCGGTGAACAGTGAACGGTACTGACTCGAGCCGAATTGCTTTCGGCAAATAAGGAACGCAGCTTTTCTACGCTTGTGTCTGAAATTGAAAGATCTCTTCTCGCAAATATTTGTTCGCTTCCAGTTATTTTTGGACAAATATTTTCCGCAATTATTGGTGGTATTCCTCGGTGGGTGGAAATAATATTATGGCGTTTACAAGCTTGTAGAATCTTCGAACGAATAATGTTGTTGGTTAACTTGTGTAGATTTTTGGCCCACTAATTTTGTGTTACAAAAGAGCTAAACTTTATTCTACCTAATATAATTACCGAAAGGTATATAAAGCATATTTATATTTTTAGATCAAATGATTATTCATTCAAACAATTTAAATCAGGAATTTTGAGATTCGATTACACACACCGAGACCGAATCCATTCAATATTTTTTTTAATCAAAATAATTACACCCGCCACTATACCAAAACAAAGTTCTGTATTCCATGACTTCAATAACTAAATTCAACTCTCGAACCCAAAGCTTATTGTTAGGGCCATTAGCAGACCAAAGTTATAATCCTCCCAAATTACGCCAGATTACTGTCGGAGCTATGTGGAAAGTTATTATGAAGGTCTTGCCAATGACCATGCCTACCATAATATTTAGATGAGTGTAAATGTAAGAATTCTTCATTATGCACATTCAAACTAAGTATTAACTTTAAATGATTGACGTATCAAATCCAAATCATTTTTATTTGACAAGACTTTACAAATAAGTACTTTCCAATCGTCAGAGTCTACTTCTAGTCGTTTTTGCTTAGAAACATCCGTCATGAAAAATAACAATTACTATTTTCAAAAATATTACAATTTACATTTCAATTAGGTACCTACGTCCCATAATTAATATTCCACAAAAAGATATTAATAATTGTAAATAATAATAATACAACACACAAAGTATGGTTGCCAGTGTTCCAGCGCAGATAATCCTCTGCGCTAGTAGTAATGCTGATAACACCGTGAATCTTTATCAACAACAGGGTTGGCAACGCGTTAGTGATACCCCTCGTATGGCTAGCGGCTATAGGCCTCAGTGACGGCTTACCATCAGGTGGGCCGTATGCTAGTGGTCCAACTTAGTGGTATAAAAAAAAATAGATCTAGCTTAGGCTTATAGTTGATTGAAAATGAATTGAATAACATCCCATTCGGAAGGTAACGCTATCCTAAGAATATCTAAGTGAGTAAATAATGTCAACATTGATTTGTAGTTCAGACACAGACAATGAAATTGAATTCCTTTTCTTTCTTGACTTATCTAAGAATCTAATAAATTCCGTCTAGATGGGGCCAGGCGTCTGTGAATTTGAGAGGGATTCCCAAAGATAGGCAAATAAATAAGGGTCAATGTTCATCCCCCTCGCACTGGAGGTACATATTAATTTGAGCTCGTATATTCATGAGTCGTAAGCACATCTACCCGTTACTACGTATTTATTAAGATGTCACCAATACCTGTTGGCATTTGCATTTCGAAGTATCCGTAACATTATTGTTTAGCGTTTGATTTCATGGGTAAAGACTTTCTTGGTCTCTCCTTTGTCATGTCAAGATAAACATAAACTTACAGTCAAGCTAGGAGTTTTAAAAGAGAGGTAGGGTGAAATGAGATGTCCCGTGGGTTTTCCCATGACAATTGAAGCCGCGCGGCTGGGGACTGTATGACTGTACTGACTTACAGAAGACCGCACTCAAATAACATTACTTCGATGTAGTGTTGTGAGTAAGATTGCCAGTGCTCCACGAGGATACGCTGAGCTAGTAGTCATGCTGCTGCTCTCGTTAGTGATAGAGTATGTTAGATATTGCTAGCGGCTATAGGCTACGGTGATTGCTTACCATCAGGTGGGCAGTATGCTTGTGTGCCACCTAAGTGGTATAAAAAAGTGTATGTTTGTAAGCTCCGACGCACGACAAGAGTTTACTGCTTTATCGACAGCCACAATTTTACTTTACTACTTTACCGACAGCGTAACGTTGTTAGTTAACGCTTGTATTCATTACACTCTTCATAATATTTACATTCCGGGGGCTTATAATACATGAAAGTTGATTCCTGAGGAGAATACAAGAGATACTGTTTTTTAAACTTTCGCGATTTAAACACATAGTAATGACATGAAAACGGGTCTTATACGCGATATTAAATCAGCCCGTGACCACGGCCGATGCAACTCGGTCAAAACGTCGGGAGGCAAATAAACAATTTAACATCGTGTATAAGACCATTAAATTGAATAATAAATGACATGTCATTAATACAAGAGATTAAAAATATTTGTCTAATTAAGTTTGTACCTACACACCCATTGAAAAAAGTTATCATTATCACCACGAATTATCACTGAGAAACGTTCTCAGCCCACGCTACGCCTGATAAAAATGGACAGAATTCCTTTAAAAGATCCAGCGACTTTTTGTCCTTTGAGCTAACTAACTAGACCGTCGGATATCTGGGATATATACTCTTTAGGTACACTTTAGATAAATTCGAATCCAGGCGACTGAACATTTTCTTAAGGACCGAGTACAAAATTCTTTGAATGTGACGGAACTGTTCAAGTTTCCGAAGGGAGTACTTAAGTTTTACTCAACTAAGCCCGTTTGAATATTTTATTTTCAAGTAATAACGGAGGAGAAAAGCACTTGTAGTATATCAACCATCAATATTGAGAATGATTTAATTAGTTTTTTTTCTGACTAACATGTATGGTACGTTGTATGTCTAAAAACTTAAGACAAGAGCATTGCTGATGCATCATGGTACACCGCAAAATTACACGAAATAAATAGTATATTTGGCTACAACATTCTGACCCCGACCCGACTGGGGACTGTACCTCAACCTTACGAAAGACCGCAGTCAACAAACACTACTTTGATGTAGTGTTGTTGCTGCGGTAAGTAAGGTGGCCAGTGCTCCTCGATACGCTGCGCAAGTAGTAACGCTGCTAGCACAGTGAGTGCTCATCAACAACAAGGTTGGCAACGCGTTGATACCCATGGTACTAGCGGCTATAGGCTACGGTGACTGCTTACCCTCAGGTGGTCAGTACGCTTGTGTGCCAACTTGGTTTTATATACAAAAAACTGTAACGTGAGGTCCATTCAATGCGGGCTCCTATTTGAACGGAAAATCCGTTTGTCTCCTACCTCTCGACGTGTAGGTATTGGTGGAAACTTTGTTGATAGTTTATGCTCATGTAATTCAAAATTGGTATTAAGTAAATTTTAAGGTATCCTAAATTATTGAATTCCGAGAGTAAATTAGACGATTAAAAAACAACATATATTTATTTGTAAAGTATTTGTAATGTGTTATATTAACCAAATTAATAATCAGATATTCAAAATGTTTGTTTAATTTTAAGTGTGTTTATTTGAGGGGTCAACCACCCAAATAAGTCTAATCTATTTTGTTAGCAACGTATTAAACTGCTTTGAATCAAGTGTCAAAAGGTCAAATCGGGATGAATATATATTTTGCTTAATTCATATCCAATAATTGCGCACCAAAGCGTGTTAGTATTTGATATTTCAAGTGCTAATGTCTACATAGTTATTGAGCCTGGATTAAGACTTATGCCTGAATATTGATACCGATGCCAAATAAATTTTGAGAGACCTCCGATTTTACTTGCGAAATTGTAATTTGACGAGGCCTCAGACAGTAACGTGCAATCCTACTAATATTATAAATGCGAAAGTTTGTGAGTATGTATGTTTGTTACTCATTCACGCAAAAACTACTCAACGGATTTGGATCAAATTTGGAACAGTGATAATTTATAACCTGGATTAACACATAGGATACTTTTTATCCCGGGAAAATTTTAGGGTCTTCTGAGATTCTAAGCTCAACGCGGACGTAGTCGCGGGCAGAAGCTAGTGATATTATAAAATGTAAAAAGTTTTACTTGTTATATTATTGGTAACGTGGGCGCCCGACACATCCCCGTCACACTTTGAATGTCGTTTCAGAACATCTTTATATAGCTACTCCGCCTACGCTTTGATATAAAAATAGCCGAGTTAAACGGAAATATACCCTCTTTTGTAATAACTCAGAGTAGATAATATACTACGTGTAAATATATACTTAAAAGGTACAAAGTTCTCAGTGATGTAAATGGCAATCGGAACCGGCGGGCATTTAGGTAGCGATTGATGAATGGAACAAAAGAAGTGCAAGTCAAGAGGGAAATGGCGGTCTTTACTCTCTGACAACCCGAAAGGGAATGCTTGATGTATGGTTTTAATGAATTCAAAGAGAGATAGGGCGAATTGGGATCTCCCGTGGGTTTTCCCATTAGTATTGGAGCCGCCCGACCGCATTCAAATAACACGTCTTTGATGTAGTGTGACTCCTCATCAACAACAGGGTGGGCAACAAAAAAAGTGATATCCCTGGTATTGATAGCGGCTATAGGCCACGGTGGCTGCTTACCATCACCAACCTTACTTAGTGGTATGGACTATAAAATGAAATATCGTAAAAGTCCACCGTGTGTCTTTAAAAGGTTACATTTTGTGCATCATGTAAGTAAATAATGTAATTAGTCTCAACCGTACAGTTCCGTTTTTAAAAGGAAAAGAGATTTATTTTCAGTTTTTCTTTTTCAATAAACAATGACTTCAGGCGGTGAGTGGACGGTTCATTGTTGAATTTCTTGATTAAGCGTCCACCCACTAGCGGGTGAACCCAGTGGGTGGACGGGTCACGACGATTTTCATTGCGAATACAGTGTAGTGGTGGATTTAGGAGACTATATTGTGGTCCTTTATCCTTTGTTTTAGTCCAACTCTCACTTGGCCGATTTTTATAATTGTTTTAAGTAAATATACATACATTGATGTTCTGCCCAAACGAATATTGAGAATATTAAGGTTTACACATGTCACAATCACATCGATTTAAAATACGCTCAAAATAGATTTACTCTTTTCATTAATTGCGTTCCGTTTTGAGTTGGTATTTACGTGAAATCTTCTACGGCTTACACATGCGAAGTCGAGGTGGGTTCGCTAGTTCCTACATATTTCTGGCAATATAGCAGAGGCTTAATATTATATTGCTACAGGTAATATAAGCAAACATATCATACAAAAAAGCTTTTTCCGTTGGTACATAGCAAGTACACATTCCTATATATTTTGGTACTATAAAAACAGTAGAATTATTCTAAATTATTCTTTTCGATCCATTAATATTAAAGTCGACTATCTATTACTGAATTAAGTTGAAGATAAAATAGTAAGAAATGTGCCTATCCAAAAGTATGTCGAATCGACGGCATGTGAGGAATTTTAGGGAGTGATGTAAAATCCCTCCAAGAATTTTCCAATTCCCGTTCACGTCGCAGACACTTCAAATGAATTGAAGCGCCTGTAGGAGTGCCGTGGCACGTTGCTTCTCAGCTGTATTTTATTAACTTTTGGTAGGCACTCAACATTTACAGCTGCCTCTATATAAACATCTACTTAATAATAGCTAACTCTATCACTAATCCAACTTTGGGTCATGTAAAATAAGTACATGAAAAGATACCAAGATTTTATTTATTTATTTTTCAACAGCATCTTATAACTCATCACCTAAATACTACAACTGATAGAAATCTAATGATGAAAACTAAAGTTACCTACAATTCCTACAAAATATGTCTAAATTTCGTAACGTATTTTTTTTTTGTATTCACTAATTGCTAATGCGTATTATATAACAATAATATTACCTTAGCGCACTTTTTCTCCATACAAACTTTAACCATAACAAAAAGTACTAACTAATAAGATAAAGTACTAACTACTAACTGTGCCAAACTCCATACTCATCCATCCGCGTAATTTTCGTAAAAAGTGGTGCAATTCTTTTTTTGCTACTCGTGCTAATATTATGATAATGTAAGGGATAATCCTTGAACCTACAAAAGTGTTTTTAAGCATCCTTCACTAATAAAATGCACACTATCCCCAGGCTATAGTTATTACGTCATCCGACTTCCAGGCGAGTGAAAGCTAGATTGTTATAAACATAGTAGGCAGGTAGGTAAGTAGATACATTGTAGATAGATATTCGTTGTACATAACGCAGCCTCCGCATCGAAGCGACGTCGCCGGGGAAATAAACCAGTGCCCACCGTCTAGCTGTAAATTTAAAATTACACCTAGAGGAGATTGGAAGAAAAGTTGTCTCGTTGAATTCCTGGGAGAAAATGAAATCAGTTATATTTAACTACTAGTTCGATAGAGATATATTTATTTATTTGTTGAATAAACTGCACTTGTGTTACAGCATAACATATTAAAGTGTACTTATTGTTAAAAAGGTTAACACAAACCAATGATTAAAAAGAATGTTTTGTCTCTTGTCTCTGGTTGCTCTGTTGTGTCATTGCAGTCTCTGTCTGTTGTTTTGTTTGATACGTGTGCATGTGCAATATACTTTTATTATTGCTATTTAAATCTCTGCGTTTTTGTCCATATTCCAATACTTATAAGTAAAACACACACTGCAAGGCACAGCAATTGTGAGGGTGTATCACTGTTTATATGGTTGAGATCACTATTCGACTCTTTTCTTAATTCTTTACTTATAACAGTTAAATTGAACGAATATTTTTTATTTTATTTTGTCTTATATTATTTTTTAATCTGTCTTAAAATTCATTGACAGAGTAATATTTCATTTCAGTAATTAGTGTTTTTAATTAACTAAAACAATTTTTTGTCAATGTGACTGTGTGTTCAGATGGGTCATACCATCAGGTGGGCCGTTTGTGTGCCACCTTAGTGGTATAAAAAAAAGGTTAGGTCCAGGTAACCTAAGTCAGAATATTTCAGTCAGTATTTCATATGTCAGTCAATGGGTTAAACAGGCAAGCGGTTGAGTCAAATCATAATTTATCACGTACAAAACAGACATTGCGGGACAGAGCAACAAATATATCGGTATCATATACTAATTTTCAAACTTTTTCACTGCTTCTGTTGAGGAGAAAAGTCTTACAAATTTATCACTTCAACACGTTCCAATATGCATGAAACACACTATGTTCATCTACAAGAAACATTGCTTAGAGATGTGAAACGTTCTTCTTCCTTCAAGGAACGGTTGTCAATTGAACAAAATTGTATATATGTTGCAGTTAAACCCCACAACAAGATTTTTTGAGCGCGCTAAGTAAATAGGTTTTACACTTTTTTCTACATAACGCTACCTCGCCGCGGTGTGCAGTGCTATTATTGATACTGTAATTTGCTGTTATACACGACAATTGTCAAAACATTATCTATATATTTGTTATCCAAGAGAGGTAGGGCGATTTGGGATTTCCCGTGGGTTGTCCCATTTAAATTGGAGCCGCCCGACTGGGGACTGTACCTCCACCTTACAGAAGACCGCAGTGAAATAACACTACCTGATGTAGTGTTGTGTTTCTGCGGTAAGTGAGGTTGCCAGTGCTCCACGAGGATACGCTGGGCTAGTAGTATTGCTGCTAGCACAGTGAGTCCTCATCAAAAACATGGTTGGCACCCCGTTAGTGATACCCCTGATATTGCTAGAGGCTATATAGGCTACGGTGACTGCTTACCATCAGGTGGGCCGTATGCTTGTGTGCCACCTTAGTGGTATAAAAACAAAAAAAAACAAAATGCGTTAACTCTTGTTTAACTCAATTGCTTACAATCACGAGAATCTACCAAATCATTATGTACCATTTTTTTTTTGCGGCGCGCGACACCACGAGTTTGGGGCCCCTATGAAAAAAGATTGAGTACCGCTGTTCGCAGATCACAGCCTTGTTTACCTACATAAATAAGGGGGTAATTCTATATTGTTTAAGGTCAAAAGTGCTTATTACTGATTTCGCTAGCCTAAAGTGTTTTTGACTGGTTTGGCTTTTACTGCAACGGATATATATCTCCCAGCTCTATGTTGTAGGGCTATATGTTAAGATTTACTGTATACAATGCAGGGTGACAAAGGAGCTAGGAGGCACGTACTCAATCTTGCGACGATTGATGCTCAGTCCGCAATGCCATTAACTAAACCTGGTGAGATAACGTTCTGCTATCACGTTTGACTTGTGTAATCAAGTGACACTCTTTTTACCCGACTACGGCGAAGCAAAAAGACGACCACGCTTATCCTCTGAACATTACTATGAATATTCAATTAAATAAATATAAATACATCAGATGAGAATATTTTCTTGTTTGATATTTTTAGAGCGTAATTATTTCGTAGTCGGATTTCAAGTTTTTGAACTTACGGAACTTTGTACAAAGTACAAAGTTTTGGAACCTCGCGAACAACGAAGTGACGCCTGTTTTTTAAACAAGTAGTGCGTGGGCAAGGCGTACTTTCGTGGTATTCGATGTAGATGTAATTGTGTATATGTATATTTCAAGGCGTACTAAGGATGTACCACACCAATTTTTTACAGATCTTTTAATATACATATATTCTTGCTATACTTGCCTTCATATCCAAAAGGATACCGCTTTACTGCATCGATACTCGAAACAGGGTTGTCGCTCACTCGCTGCGCTGCTAAGCCTATTTTAGATCCGTGCGGAAAACGAATACAACCCTGTAATTCGTGTGCCAATCGCATAGACACCTTGATCAGCCGTCCTTATTTAGGTCTGTATAAATGGAAAGCACCGCCATAGCATAGCGAATGTATACGTTGCCTGCATGACATTAAGTCGATAGTTGAATGATAAAAATATGATAAATTCGCTGGTTACATCGCAAGCCTCGAATGTTAGTACTATTTTGTATCGATAATCGACTTTGTGCAGTATGTTATAAGCTTTCTTTTGTGTCATTTTATTTTGGGTTCGGTCCTAATATGGTGACGAAAGTTATAAATTGGATGTGAAGGGCTCAAAAGTTTAAAAAAGGTTAAGGCTATTTTATCAAATTTGCAAACAAGCCCCATAGTCAACTTTTGATAAATTGAGCTAGGTTTGTTTTATCTGTCTTCGTATATCTCAACTCCATTATTGACGAAGAAAAAGTAAACAAAAAATGCATTTTAAAGCCCTCTTCGGAGAAATAGATTATAGCGAGATACGCTTTTAAGTTTTTAAATTACCACTAAGCTTCGTTTGATGTCTGTAACAGCTTACCCTTAACACAAACAAAGTAGTTTGATAAATTTTGATAGGAGGTAAGGTAAGGTAAGGTAAGGTAATAGAAGGTTAGAAGACAAATAATTGGACTCCCTAACTAGATTCGTGTGCAACACGGCACTTGGCCATCTATACAAACAAATAAAATTGAAGTGTATGTTTGTAATGTCAAATTAACAGCTTTATATTTAATTCATATGGAGGAATATACGCCACATATAACAAAAATATCTATCTGTTTGTCTGTGTGTTCCGATAATCTCCGAAACATGACATTCACTGGCAGATAGCTGTTGCTATAAGGCGTAACTGAGAATACTTTTATTTTGGAATAATAATAAGGGTTCCGTGCAAAAAACAAAACGCACGAAATTCTGAACAAAATCCGATTTCACGCGTACGAATCCGCGGGTACAACTAGTATAAAGTATAATATTAGGAAGAGTTAACATTTCTTTGTTTGAAATACTGAACCAATTTTCAAAATACTTTCACTAATGCGAACTACACTACCAGTTCAACAGAGGCTAAATTCTAATTTAACGCAGGCAGTCACAAGCAGCAGTAATTTATACTAATATATTATATTAATTAATTATTATTAGTATATATCAATAATATTATTATTAATTATTAATAATATTATAAAGAGTAAAGATTTGTATTTTCGTGTGTATGTTTGTATTGAATAGGCTCCAAAATACGGCACCGATTACAAAAAATCTTTCACCGCTAGAGAGCTACATCATCACTGAGTATCATAGGCACTAGGCTATATATTACACTAGCTGCCGGCCCCAGCTTCGCACGGGTAGACAAATATTTGATAAATATCTACCCGTGCGAAGCCGGGGCGGGCCGCTAGTGCTCTATAAACCATATCGATTAATGTCGATTCACAAACAAATTAATTCCATAACACATAACCAACACAGCTTTGTTATGTAAAGAGATGTGTGTGTAATAAACACTACGTATGTACATTTGGCATGGGAGGTGAGCCTCTATACGAGTGAATTCACATCGCTGAAAGCTGAAATTCTGGGAAACTACATCGTCAGTCCACATCCCGAGGCAAATAAATCCAGCTACATTTTATAACTCTCATATTACCAGCTTTGGTATTGGTTCAAAGTAAGCTAAATTGATTTATTTACTAGGACACTTTGTTCCGTTTTTATGCCGTTTACTTTTTTTCTATTCCTTTTGTTTCTATGTACTACAATTCAAGTGATATATTTCACGTATTACAGGGGAACAAACCTTTCTGCAAGCTGATCCCTTTGAGGCGTAAAATAAAGTGCAGATCATCACACACAATCACAATCCTTTTAAGAAAAGGTCTTGTTTTCAACGGATACATCATTATCTTAAACGAGAGCGTTCGATCGAACAAATAGTTCTACGTAAAGGTTGTGATAGAGTTACTTACGTATTTCAGGTGTTCTTGCTAACAGCTGTTTGGTTGTCCGTACATGGCCACATACATGCTTTCTTATATGAATCTTTATGTGCTTTTTCACTAAGTGAAATTATCGCGCTTTTGATACATACAGTACAATCAGCGCTGGCCCTAGGGCAGGCAAGGTGTCGATTCTTAATAACTAAACTTAACTAATTTGACAGGTCTAAAAGTCTTGCTATTCCTTTCTCATGTGTGGGGTTAAATAAGGATGGCAATATTTTAGTAATGTTGAACAACAGAATTGGCACCCAGAGCGAAAGAAGCGGTTGCTCTAGGCGCTAGGTGACAAGGCGGGCGCAAGTTGTTTTTTTATTTTACTAAGAAAGCCGCGGTCACAGAGTACATAACCACTACGTTTTACGCTGTGCCGTTGCGGTTGAAGCAACAACCTGTCATCTGATGGGCCCAGTTTTGAGCCCCGGACTGTACCGATGAGTTTTTTAACTGCAGTGATTAATCACACCTTGAGCTTGAAATTTGAGGTACGGGCGAATTGGAATCGCCCGTGGGAATTTATCATTAAAATTGGAACCGCCCGACTGGGGACTGTACCGTCACCTTACAGAAGACCGCAGTCATAGCTAAGATTTGAAATTCAAGTATTTCATTGTTTACGTGTTAATGTTTTTTTTTTTGTATCTTTTTGTAAAATATTGATGTAAAATGTAGGCGTTAGGGCGATTTGACACCTTTTTGTTTTTCCACCGATTTTAAGTTCCATACATGAAGTTTTGTCTTGTCACAAGTAAAATAATATAAAAAAAAGTTTTGTTTCCACACCGGTACGTTTACAAGTAAGATTTAGTACAGTCAGCCAAGTAAAAAAGTTATCTCAAAATTATGTTTATATTTTTAAAAGAATCATTTTTACCAATTATTTTCAGGAAAAAACGACCCTCCGATTTAGTGGTTGATTCTGACGATTTGAAAACATTCGTCGTAAAGTGTAGTGTAGTCAAATGAAAATAATATAGATTTTGATTTTGAAGTAGTCTTGACCCAAGCCTAGTGAGATATTTGAGATACCCGAAAAGCTAAATCACTTAGTTTTCGAAGCGACATCGCAGGAAGGTATACATTGCTGTGCTCTCCAGTTCCCATTGTGCTAGTTACCGACGTCTTGCAACCTGAGCCAAGCCTTGCGGGCGGTGTACAGCGAACTCTCCTTTATACCCGGGATCTCAAGCAACCTGCAACTTTGAAACGGATTATCGGAAATCTCATACGTTAGTACACGTTATGTAATACCTAGTCAGTGTGTGTGTAGTTGTATACACGTGATGCTGTAGGTGGGACAGGCCGACAGCTCGTTTCCCGGTAGCACATAAACCGGGGTATTGATTTTTACATTTTACATAGATACCTATGTACCTTTATTTGCACGCTAGTATGAACTGTCCGTAAAATGGTGAGCTGAAACTGTTTCATTTTTCACTTCCATTTAGGTCACGTGCTCTAATTATTTTGTACGCAGCGGAATATTTTATTGATAACCAAGTGGAATTAAAATTAGTTTGACATTGTATTTAAACTATATTAATACGTACCCATAAATGTACCTTCACAAGTTATTGCATTCGATTCCTTTGTTAGTACTTGACTGGTCATCAATTTTGCTGGATATCGAGCTAAGACGTATAGATTTGTTTGCTTAGTCGGTTCGTGTTGTTTTGTTGACATTGGTGGCGGTCTGAGCATTAATGCCAGTGTGTCGGCACCTTGAGACGAAGCATGTGGATGCACCTGAGCGCGGCAGATGCGCCGCAGCTGCCGACCGGGCGAGTGGTCCTCGCTCCCCGCCCTCCGCGCCGCTCCGCCACCCCCGCCTCCGCGCAATCGCGGCTAACAGTTTTATTTCCCCGAATAAACTTTATCAAACAAAGCGTGCGTGCCCCGCGCCCTGCATCTGCTCGCCCAGCTGTTCCCTGCAGCTGGCGTTGCCATCTCGCTCCCTCGCGCGCCGTCCGCCGCAGCCGACCGAAACAAATACACCCACTGTAATCGCGAGGCCCTTCAGTTCCCTGTGCATAGACCATTCGCAGTCTGCATCCCGGCGCCGGCGGGCTAACTGATATGACAAATAAACGAAAATTGCAAGACGCTGACGCTGAGCGGCGAGCGAAGAGGCAGCGGCGTCGCAAGCGGTCTCGGAGCGAGCCGCTTTTGAACGATTCGGAAAGTGCCGTAAAACGTCAAGCACTGAAGAGGATGTACGGCCGCGTGTGCTCCTTGAATCTGGAGGAGAACCAGCGGGTGGCGGAGAGCGAGAACAACGCTGAGGAATATTTTGATGAGAACGAAGACCCGCTACTCGACTCAGTACCTGTAGATATGGATCCTGAGCAGCTGGGGTTCTTGGTGTGCGCACAGGAGACGCTACGGTTCTTACATGCGCGCGGAATCCCCATCCACCACCCGGTATTCGCGCGCCTGCGCTCGCGCCTCCTGCGCGGCATCGAGGAGATGGCCATGGCCTGAGCTCAGCTCGGCCCAGATCCCGCAAGGCACTAACCTTCTTCCCAGTCTTCTCACACGTCGTCCCCGCTCCAGCTTGCTCTCATGTCAGCCAACAGCCGGAACCAGTGAAGTACGGTGTACCGCGCATCTACGTCTTCGTTATTCCCTCGTGTCTCATTGTGAATCAGTGTTAATTGGTGTTCCCCGAAGAGTTTCCTACCTACCCGCGGATCTGGATGGAGTTTTATTGAGTTCGTTAAGTTGTTAAGTGTTACATCTTAAGCAACAGGTAGCCTGATAAGGCATCTAGTCACTATCTAGTCAGATTCTTATTATTATGTAAATTTTAAGCAAATTATTCTATTGATGTAATTGATGTAATAAAATCGTCCAATAATATGGTGTGTAATTTATTTCTGACCTGATTAAATTAATTGTCAAATTGGCTAACGACTCTTGAACAATTAACTGTTAATTACGCTAATAGCACATTGTTGTCAGCAGACAACGTAGTGTGCTTATACGGTGAGAAATTTAAGGTCTTGGTGAATATTTTACTTAGATGGTAATCTAAGTATGTATGAAAGACGAGCTATCTCCTCCGAACTATGACGCCTACTTGCTATTTGCCCACGTCATGAGTCAAACTTGAATCTTATTGGTGAGTAAGAAGGCTTCATTGATTATTCAGCTGTGTGCAGTCTAGCGATTCTGTTCGGTGAGGTACATTGTTCTCTATTTTCTTTTGTGTTTAAAGTAGTACAAATCAAAGTAGGTATTATATTATAATCTTGAAAGGTTATGTCTGTTAAATCAATTTAAAAAGCAGGTTCTTTATCCCCTAGGGATAAGAGATGATACTGTGAGGTTTTGGTTATTTATCGCCTGTAATATACACGATTTAATAATTTAATTATAAAGCTGTCACAAGGAAAATAATTCAGGCGATCGGTACTTGTCAGGAACCGAAATAAAAAGTAAGTAACTAATTTAGTAGACAATTCACATTTCAGATAGTTTTTTTTAATGAAATAATAAGCATTGCGAATAATTCTGATAAGGCACTTTTTATATCAAAGCCGTGCGAATATTCACATTTTGTGACTTTTGTCCAGCTTTTGTCTATACTTCATAGCATTGCGAGAATTTCAATTTTACAAAACTCGTCACTGCATAAACTCATTTAATATAAAAACCGGTATTTTTTTCAAATAAGAATGTGATAAGTTGGATTGATCATTCCCTGAAAATCTTTCTTCTTTGAAAAAGGAAATATGCGACATCTATATAATAGCTCTCCAAAAAAATACTAGGTCTCACAAACTCGGAAATGTTACAAATAAGAATATGAGAACTCATTGTGGTAGCAGCATTACTACTACTACTACCCAGCCAGCGTATCCTTCTTGAGCACTGGCAAACTCACTTACATATATATAATAGATATATAGATAGATAATACAACATTTAATGTAGGCACATATGTATAATATATTTTAGTTATATCCATTCTTAAGTAGCTAATAAATTATTACTATTGACGAAATAAGACGAAAAGAAAGAATGTAATTTTTCGATATTTCGTTTGGTTTTGAGATGACATTACGAGACACAATCATGATGATTGGCACTTGGCTGAGATAGGTTATTTGTTTTTATGACAATAAAAGAAAACCTATCATTAAACATATCGGGGGTTAGACTACGATTCGTACGGCAAAAAGTTAATTAAATAACGAAAAATAACATACTTACTTTTCGTCTTATTATCTCAAGTTGTACAAAGCACGTGGGCATGCCCTTATTTCACTAAACATTAAAATAAAATATTGACTTAGTATACACATGCAATTTGCATTTAGGGTAGGCAACGCGCGAGTGATGCCCCTGGTGTTGCAAGCGTCCATTAGAGAATGTTGACCGCCTACCATCAGGTGGGCCGTATGCTTGTTTGCCACCTTAGTGCTATAAAAATGCAATATAGGGTATAAGTAAATTAAATACAAGTAATTAAATGTACCTAGTCTTTGGTGTGATTTTATCGTAAAACAAATCTTTGGTGTTTGGTACCAACTAATGCGAATATTAAATTATTTTATCACAAAACATTAAAACAAGTGAGTAGTAAAAGTACAATTTGGCAATTCATTTAAAACTAAAATCTATAGTTAATTCATTTTAAATTAATAATCTTTGTGTGAAATCTATCATGGCACAAAACATAATCATTACAATTACGGCGATTCGTTACATGTCTTGTAAAGTGATTAATTCGCATCTTATAGCAAGTAATACTTTTTTTATTAATTTTCGAACATGCATTGTCATACAATCACTATCAAAAGTATAAAACAAAGTTGCTTTCCGCTGTCTGTCCCTATGTTTGCTTGCAACGGATTTCGATGCAGTTCTTTTTAATAGATAAAGTGATTCAAGGGGAATGGTTTTTTTTGCTAAAGCTAGCCGTGCGAAGCCGGGGCGGGTCGCTAGTCATATATATACAGTATGTGTCTAAGTCCCTCCCAAATATATTCATGTTTTATAATACAGCTCAGACTTAGCTCCCTAACTCGTCCTCAGCAATACTAAGCCGAAGCACGCGGCCCCCACTGGTGTGCCCTTAGCTGTGTTTATAGAGCCACGCTTGGCTGGACGCCTTAATTAGTCTGGAAACTGTTTTCTACCAGTAAAGGTTCTTTGAATTAACTACGACTGCAAATATTTGCTAAATAGTTCCATTCATAATCCAGCGGCGTATCAGTACGGTTATTTTTATTTGGCCTGTAGCCTTTATCTAAGAACCTAAGATTCAACTATACAACTAGACACATAAAAAAAAGAAAATAGATGTTTTTTTTAATATAAAATCTTTCCCGCGCGTTTCCATTAAGCGCTCGGCTATCCTCTATTTATCTATGCTTTGTTTTTTTTTACTGCCGACCTCTTAATGTAAGTATGCGGACCCTAGATTAAATAAGCCTGAACTAACTAGTAGTGTATCTCAAATCAATACCTCTGTAAACGTATTCGATTAGCATTTTGTTGATTTGCTCCGCAGTCAAAGAGTCGTCGTGAGTGCATTTCTCTTTCAGAGCGTTCAGTAGCGCTTTGTGTAGTTCGTGTGCTGAAATCTTGTGTGGGGTCGGTACTTCCACTTTGGATGCCTCTGCGGACATGTCGGGTATCATTCTGCAATGAAATTTAGGTCCAATTTAGACTGGAATTGCACCAATGTTTGTAAAGGAATTGAAATTGCACAGAAACTTTTGACACAAAATAAAATGAGTTGGTGTGCGATATTTTTTCTAAGAATGTAAAAATAAAAAATAAACTACGTGTCGAGATTACCGTTAGCGAGCTTTAGATATTGTTCTGAGTTCAAAAAAAATTTGTAGAAGTACTGACCACAGAACAAAGTAACAGTCCCTACTATTTTGACTTTCGACTATTGCTCTGAGTGGCAGAAACCATTTGAACAGTGGAAAAATATAAGGTATCTATTTTAGCATTCGATATTATTGTAAGTGATCATAAACATAGGTAGGTTTACATTGTTCTTTCTCGTATATTTACACAAATGTTATAGGTATTTGATTTCGTATGAAATATTATAATTTACTAGGTATATAGTTGGTAGATATTTGTTTGTAATAAAAATACTGCTAGACTGTTAACTAGCTCGATACATTTTATTTTTAAACAAAGTTTTTTAAACCAATTCTTACATCTAATTTTATTTAAATAAAGAAAGAAATATTTTACCGGCCAGTCATTTAAGAATCTACTACCAATGTATTTAGTCTATGACGGTAACCGACCAAAATCATACAAAATAAAACTAAATTGGAAAATTACGTTTAAATTTTCGAAATTGGTTTATTATATTCATTCGACGACAAAATACTAACGCACGCATTTGTTTTGACAGATGACAATATAAAAATAAATGAACACTATAGTAAATAAAATATATGTAAAAGCCTATAAATAAATATGTTTATTAAAAGAATAACAAAATTCTATATTTAAAATAGTTGCATTCATACGATTAGCATTCATTCACAACATCTAAAGCCTTACTACGACTAGAGCATTCGGGAATCCAATGAATGAATGAATGACGATAGCAAGCGATTAAATCAACGAAAAGGTGCAAAGATAAAACAGGTCCCACCTTGCCTCCTGGCGCCCCACTGGTTTATCTTACGCAAACCTTACGATCGCACCTTGAAACACGTTAAAAAACACCACTACACCTCGGAGCTTTCAATCGCACACGCTCAGCCGACCAAATGCCACGAAAGACCGACTGACTCATTCAAGACTATTTTTTTCGTACCCGCCTATTTCTAAACAAAATGAAACTTACACTTTAAAGATTTAAAGTTCACTTTACAACAGTGGAATTATTTTTAGGGTGCATCTGGGGACCGTTTGTCCCTTTTTCTAGTGATTTACCCTGACATGTGGCGAGGGGGCTCGTAACGAGAACCGCGCGGTGAGCCATATCTGTCATATTTGTTAACTCGATTGTCGACTTTACGACGTGGTATGTAGGCTCACTTCACGTTGCAAGAACTGAACGATGAGATTTGTTGTCAGTAATGGACTGTAACTCGAATGAACCGTATTCTCTGCCTCAAAAATGAATGATATAGCTGCAGTTTTACAACGGCCGAACGAAACAGGGTTTATTTTTAAAAATAGTTCTCTTTTGACGAGTACTCTGGAAAATTCGTAGAGCTATCATCGACATCAATAATAGACTTCGAATATCGAGTCTGTCTATTGTATTCTTTTGCATTCATTTTTGAGTTATTGCTAAATTATGTTGATCAATTCATCTGATATATTTGCATACGAGATTGTCATGTTAATTAAAAATGCTAGCTGTGTTGCAAATTGTAAATCCTCATTTTTTTCTAAGTTAAGTTAAGTTAAAGTCTTTGGTAAGTAGGTACCCACCTACTTACCAAAGAAAGGCTGTTAATGGAATGGAACGGTCTGGAAGACTTAAGTAAACATTTAATATCCCTTTTTACTAGAAATTTTCGCAACAACTCACCATACTTTTACCAAAATCGGGCGAATGGTGTGGAAAAGCATAAGGTATATTTGATTCATAACCCTTTTTTTTTCAAAAATTAAATTATCTCGACACTTAGCTTCACAGTCAGGTATATTCACCACTAGGGTCGTTACTAATAACTAGAAATCTTCAGGCAGTGTTGGCTTGTAGTCATCACATTCCGTTCCACACTATTTCGGAAATGTTGGCGCGGAGTCACCACGTCTCCGTTCCGTTTACGTGGGTATCCTCAATGATGGCATCCAAGATTTTAGAGTAACAGAGCTAAGTATATCAAACAAAGGCTTCTCTCAGCAATTAAGGGAACATGCACTCCGTTTCACCGGAAATCGACCTTTATGCTTTTAGGACGAGGTTAGAGCGACAATGTTTCCAAACTCCACAACGAAGTGACGTCGGTTTTTTAAATTTGTAGTGCGTTGGCAAGGCCTAGTTTCATTGCATTCGATGTAGGTGTGTGCATATCTACACCTACATCTACAATAATCAACATCTACAATAATCAACATCTACAATAATCAACATCTACAATAATCAACATCTACAATAATCAACATCTACACTAATAATATTATAAAGAGGAAAGATTTGTATTTTTGTATTCTTGTATTTTTGTGGGTTTGTATTGAATAGGCTCCGAAACTACTGGACCGATTTCAAAAATTCTTTCAGCGTTATAAAGCTAAATTATCACTTGAGTAACATAGGCTATATATTATACTAGCTGCCCGGCTCGGCTTCCTACGGGTAGACAAAATATTTGATAAATGACTATTGTCTACCCGAGCGAAGCCGGGGCGGGCCGCTATTAATTGTATATATGTACACCGCGAGGCGTAATTTTAACCGGCGTCACGTCGAAGCTGGGAAAGGTTTTCTACCTTTTTTATTTGATCTGAGACTCCAGCACATATCTTTAACTGTGTCGCGAGCGAGGACAAATTTTGATCAGTTTGCAACAGAAGGGCCTCTGGAATATTTACAATTAGGGTGTAACGGTATTCTCCATTCGAAAGTTCTAACTAGGTACAGTGGACCGTAGCTCGCCACCTGCATTATGACAAAAAAGTCTGTGTTTCAACTCTGTCCATACAATGATTAAAAACACGACTGATCAATATCCCACGACAGATCACAAACGCACGTAGTAAGCCTATCCAATTTGCATAACATAGACTACCCCTTTACCATTGCCACCCTTTCACTATTCGAACCAGACTAAATTTAAAAGCGTTCCAAATTTGAAAGCATTCACGTGTTGTTTGATGAGTGATTTAATTTTTAATGTTGTTTTTTTTATAATACAAAGGCCTTTGTGTTTTAAACTGTTTCTTTTTCAATTTTAGAATAAAAAAATCTGTGAGGAAACGTCTTACTTAACGTATCCTTACGAGCTAGCTCGAACAGATCTGGTACCTTACTAAAACATAAGACTATAGCTAGTTTTAGTAAAATTTTATAACGATTGCCAACTTTATCTGCGGTCAAAAAACTCGCCACCCATAGACTGCTAAAGCAATGCGACGGCAAAAACAGCGTGGTAATACAATGTTGGTTTTGCTGCCGTACCACGGGCGGCGCTACGTTCAACGTACGATGTGTACATTGTACAATATTAAATGTGAGAAGAAAATAATAACGTTAATTTTTTTTTATCATAATTATGTTCATCTCGAGACTGTTTACATCAGAGTAGTTTTATTTGGCTGCGATGTTCTGTAATATTGACCTATTTTTATGATTATATTTTCAAGTATACTGTTAAGTTAAGAATCTACGGCTAAAAGGTTTAAAAAAACCAGTGGGAGTGAACAAGCTACAAGATATTGAAAATATTAGGTCCTTACATATGAAATTGGCGTTTTGTATGGGAGGAACAAAAAGTCGAATATTTTTTAATATAATATATTTAATTAATCAAAGTATGAACCATTATTTTCTATGCACTTTTGCCATCTCATAGGTAGTTCATTGATCCCTTTACTAAAAAAACCAGTCGGACGGGAATCAATAAAATCTTTGAAGGCGATTTGGACTGCCCCATCGGAGTTGAATTTTTTCCCTTGCAAGAAGTTATCCAAATTTCGAAAAAAATGGTAATCTGTTGGAGCAAGGTCCGGGGAGTACGGAGGATGTCTTAGACTTTCCAATTGAAGCTCTTCTAATTTAGTAGCCGTCTGTAGCGCAGTGTGTGGTCTAGCGTTGTCGTGAAGCAGCAGTGGCGTGGAGCGATTGACCAGCCTAGGTTGTTTAGCCGCTAGCTTTTCCATCATGGTTTGCAATTCCTGACAATAGACATCAGCCGTAATAGTCTGGCCAGATTTGAAAAAACTGTAATGAACAATACCGGCACTAGTCCACCAAACGCTTACAAGTAACTTTTTTGGGGTTAATTTTCGCTTGGGGCAGGATTTGGCTGGCTGGCCAGGATCTAACCATTGCGCTGAGCGCTTCCGATTATCGTAAAGAACCCATTTTTCATCACAGGTAATGATTCGGTTTAAAATACCTTCATTATTGTGCCGGTTTAGTAATGTAACGCAGCAGTCGACGCGCGTTTGCCGGTTTGTTTCAGTCAATTCGTGAGGTACCCACCTTTCAAGCTTTTTAATCTTCCCAATTTGCTTCAAGTGAATTAAAACAGTTTTATCACTAACATTGCAGCCTGCAGCTAACTCGGACGTGGTTTGCGATGGATCCGCTTCCACAATAGCCTTCAACTCTTCATTATCAACTTGAGTCTCAGGCCGTCCACGGGGCTTGTTCTGCAGGTCGAAATTTCCAGAACGAAAACGTTGGAACCAAAAACGAACTGTGTTTTCTTTTGCAACACGACCGCCATACACATCATTCACCCTTCGAGTTGTTTCCGCAGCACTAGTGCCACGGCGGAACTCGTACTCGTAAATAATGCGATATTTAAGGTTTTCCATTTTGTAAAATGAGTGACGCAAACAGAAAAAAACAGAAGAAAAAAAACAAATGAATGACGATCATCGAAGCACAAATACATGAGTCTATAGCTGTACAAATTTGAATTTGGAATTCCTTACCAAAGAGGAGAAATTCGTGATTAAAGTGGCCAGTACGAAAAACGCCAATTTCATATGTAAGGACCTAATATTATTTTCTATTTCAAATGTGAATCTTAGTTCAAATATGGAATCCGATACATGTCAGTAATAAACAATGAATTGAGTTCAGACTAGCGTAAGCGACCTTTGGTTATTGTTCTGAGGTTCGGACGGAATGAGTTGACGTCACCGAAGCTGCGACTACGAGTCCTTACTCCGTACTTATTTTATCGATCTTGTGCATTATGAACCTAAAGATAAATAGGTTCTTATGTCTCCAGCAGACAGCGAGACCAGACATGACGTGGCAATTACGCCGTGATTAGGAACATTCTGTATTTTATCTGCAGCTACCTCAGATAAATAAATGCTCTAAGCTAGACACCCAAAATAAACAAATATCAAGGTTTAAGAATAAATGGGCAGATAAGCGGGTGTCAGTTTACTTTATATGTCAGTAGGATCAGAAATATAATAAAATCACCAACAGGGTCAGACCGATAGAAGGGGCGTCGACCGACCTCCCGCTTCTTTTTCTTTATTTATTATTGATAACATAACTACCAGCCTACATTACCTACTTATATGTATATAAAATCCTAACATCTGTAGCTCGAGCAAGAATAACTTGCGACTATTTATTCAAAAACGTAACTAACAAAATGACAAATTTTCAGGGTTTTTTTTTCACTTTTCGCCGGCGCAACGTTGTTCATTTTCCAATACAAAATAGTCGATACGAATACGTAGTCGAATGTTTTTGTTGCTAAGGCTACTGAATTCACTATCGTATTTTTATGAACGAGATGTCAAAATATAGCAACTTCAGATTTCAAGGCGTAAGCGCCAGCGATGTCCTTATTCTAAGTCAAGGACGGTGGTCGTTGTAAAATGATATTTCAATTGTTTTATTGCTAATTCAATTGCTGATTATTGTAGAATGGCGCAACAGATAAAGTCTCAAAAACATCAAAACTTCCACTTTAAAGCGGTTCTGGAAAATATTGGTAAACACAGCAAATCACCTTCAAACTATGGGATTGTCGGATCAATATAAAAAAACTGCACCATGCTTTTTTAGACCTTTCTAAGTAAAAACACTTCGGGAATAGTTCTTAGGGTTCCGTGCCCGAGAGTTAACCAACGGAACCCTATTACTAAGATTCCGCTGTACGTCCGTCTGTCCACCTTTCTGTCAGCGGGCTGTATCTCATGATCCATAATAAGTAGACAGTTGAAATTTTTACAGAATGTATTGTGTATTTCTGTTGCCGCTATAACAAGAAATAATAATAATTAAAAAAATATGGGGCGCTCCCCTAATGGAAACGTATTGTTTTGTTTTTATTACTCGATCTTAATAATGGCAACACAGTAGACGCTTGTAACATTCTCAGAGATTGTATGTAAAAAAAGCGCGAGTTTACAATTACATTATATGCCGTGTCTACGTCTAGAGATCGAACGGCAAAGTTAAGTTTGTCAAAACCTAGTTTGCCTTTAGTTCGGAACCCTCGGTGCGCCGAACTTGCACTTGGCCGATTTAAAAAAAACTACCTTTATCGTTAGTCACCGAATCTAATCACGACGGCAATTTAGATAGTTTAGTTACAAATAAAATTCAATAAGCAATAAATTACCTATATCTTACCTACATTCGTATTAATACGGAAAATCGTGCACACGTGTGTACCAAAACGAATCAATCATTCTTCAATTCCGTTATAAATGGTCTTCAAACGTCAAAATTACATGCCACCAGTAAAACATCGGATTCTGATCCTACCTACACAAGGAATGAAATCAAATCTAATAGCTATTGAATAAAAAATATTTAAATAATAATACACGCAAATGTAAACACTATTGTTCTTGGCTATACAGACGTCAGTACCATAAGGTGCTCAAGATAAGCTACGTCTTTTGTTAGCGAGTGTACCTATGGGCTCCCAATGTTTAAACGATTGTATAGTTGTTGTGTTTAATTGAAGTCGGTTATCAGTTGGAAACTGGCAGTTGTTAAGCGCGGCGGTTGTGTCGGCAGTATTCTCGTTTACAAACTAAGATCGTGGACATGCGCGCACGCATCCGAATACGTGTTACGATAATTGAATAATAACGAAGCGGAAAACTCGTGACAAAGAAAACTTGTGTACAAAATTGCAATTACCAAAGTAGATATAACCAGGGGACCTTGAGCGAGCGAATATGAACGTTATGTGACATGACTCCAGTGTTGATATTCGTGAATTGAAGTGAAATATTTAATTTTGTGCTTCGAAAATAAAAGCTGTTCCCGCCCGGAATTATTTTCCTGGATAATATGAACGTAAGATTATTTTATACCTATTTCAATCCCTGTTTACAAAAAACAAAAATATTCTAAAAATATATGAAATACGACAATGGCCAAGTGATCGAACGGCCGCTTGATGGTAAGCGGTCATCTTAGCCGACAGACTCTTGCGAAACCATGGGTATCACTAGCGTGTTGCCATTCTTTGAGACTCACTGTGCTAGTAGCATATTATCCTTCCTGTAGATTATATTTATAGCGAAGAACGTTTCGCTGAGGAGCTCTGGACAACTCACAGCAAAAACACAACACTACATCAAAAAGCAATGTTTTGGCTGCGATTTTTAACCAAATTGAAGATAAACTTTTTATTCTACATCTACTACCGCCGTGGTTTACACAAAGGAATACAGCATGGGGTTCTTCAAGAAGGGTGTGAAGAAATTTTTGAAGGGTCGGCAATGCGCAAGCGGTACTCCTAGTGTTGCGCCCATAGGATATACGGTAAACGCTTACCATCAGGCGGGCCGTATGCTTGTTGGACCCTTAGTGGTATAATCAAATACCATTATATTATAATATAGTACATATTTTTATACCACCTACCTTCTATACCTACGTAGTATAAGGCAGATTTGCAATGAACTATCGCAGAGTTTATTGACCCTTCCACTACAAACATTACGGCTATATCCTACATAGATACACACAGCCATAATCAGTCGTTCCTATTTCCATTGCAGCACTGTCGAAGGCGAAGACACACAAAATGTGGTCCTACTCGAGCGTGGACATGCCTGGGAGCCGGATAACTCGAAGGGAGAGAATCAAAATCTACCTCTCGGAGTGTGTTGTGTGTTTCTGTATAATGTTTTTCATCGTGTGCGTCGCACTGTTGTTGTACCTATTTTTCCACCTATACAGCACTGTGTCGAATGCTGGAAAACTCGCCGGGACTTTAGCCGAGAGCTAAAAAGCCAATTACATTAGCCTGCGCGAGTGATACTGGCCGTCGGTATCGATTCCACTTAGACAGCAAAATTGTTAAAGAGCTTGATGATTCCAATTACGTGCTTTTTAAACGAATGTAAATATTGGTGTCGATTCAGCTGTTAAAAATTACTAAACTTAACTAATTTGACAGGTCTTATTAAATAGTCTCGCTATCCGTTTCTCATGTGCGGGTCAAAATAAGGATGGCAATATTTTTAGACCTGTCAAATTAGTTAAGTTACAACAGAATTAGCACCATTGTAACAAAAACATTTGAATTGTTCATAGAGATTTTCCATTTTCAATAAGTAGGTAATCAAGAAAATTAGGTAACCCGACTGCGTAAAAAACCGCAGACGCCATATTCAAATTTGCCACTCGTCTAATGACACCACATACGTAACTGTATCAAGCCATTTAAGCTAAGATTGCCAAAAACAAAATATACATACAAACAAAATGATTCTCCTTCTAGTGCAGTCGGGTATTATCACAAAACTGTGATATTTTACCTAATAAATGAGGAATCTTTAATGTAATGGCTCAGTATTAAAGTCAATTTAATAAGTTTGATAGAACATTGCGCAGCTAGGTTATTTATAGTGGATTGCCCGAACTGTTCACTAATCATGATATTATTACTTAGAATAAACACAGCAGCAGTTTGAAATATACAAAAGGTCTGGTGATACTAACTTCATAATATTAAAATAGCTAAGTGCGAGTATGACTCGAGCAAAGAGAGTTCCTTACTAAAAGAAAAACTAGGTTAAAACAAACACATGCTGTGAAGAAACATACTGTCCTCCTATTATGGATCATATACAGCCCGCTGACAGACAAACGGACGGACGAACGGACGGACGAACGGTTGGACAGACAGACACTGAAGAATTAGAAATAATAATTACCCTTCGGGAACCCAAAAAGCTGGTAGCTACAAACCAGCCATATCGATTTAGTTCGGTTGCCGACTCCAATAGTGTTTGATAAAAACCAGAACAACTGACAGACGGTGACTGACGACAAGTCAGTTCGTTCATTTTTGGCATTGTTCAAATAGTTCGGAACGACATCTTTTGATCCGACTCTTTGGCTCGATTTCTACTATGAGAAATTAGTTACAGCCTTGTCCTACGCTATTTTAAAGGCATCTGTCAGTCACCGTGGTATAATCAAAAATGTGTAGTATCTCCTATTTATACTGGGGCCAAGATATTAGGTGATTTTTGACAGATCTGTATGGCAACAAAACGTAACTTTTTACAGTTAATCGAAATAGTTCAAACTGTTAATGGGTTTCTCAATTTTTAAACTCATTAGGAATACTACTGGTTTACTTTGATTAATACAAAAGAATTACAAGGTATTAAAAGGTACATACCAAGTATTAATCATGCATTTAAAACATAAATAATATTGTTTTATTATCTTTACTTATGTGCTTGAAACAGTTACTATTATGTACGTAGCATATTATCTACTCTGAGCTATGATGATCGTTTACATGCATCGTTATTCGTTATGATATTTACACAAACAAGTTTCAGCATAAATCTATTGACTGATGTACGGCTTGGTATATCGATTTATACTTTTAATCGATGTGTAAGCCGTTGGTTTGCGTCACTTTTTTAGCTCTCAAATCTTGGTCCTACTACGACCTACTGTCTCGCTGACTTAAGAACAATACTGGGTAAATATAACTGATATGCATTCGAATGTGGAATTGTATTTTTTGTTGTCAAAATGTTAAAAGCCAGCTATTGCTATTCGAAATTTCGCATCATTTGAATTCCGAATGCATTGGAGATATTTTAGAAAATTGAATAGTATTTTTTTTTGTTTAGCCGAACGGTGTATAGGTATACAACCAGTTTTGTGAATTGCAGCTGTCAAAACACAGTATTTAAAAATGATACTGAATATTGAAATGTCGAACGGACTTAATTATATATAAATTTCCACCAGACCTTGGGCTGTTGATTGAAGCCAATAAAGACACGTATCTACTTTATTTTTTAATTGGATCGGTATTGTGGAATCTGCCACAATAACGTGTCAAACAACTCTCATTTCATCTGTAGAAATATGTCATAATGTTTGTTATGAATGAAATTAAATTGTTACTGCGTTCTTTTTTTTTTTTATTTCAGATAACATATTTTATATTTATGTATATCTGCATATTTTACAAAACAGGTGTTACATTGGTCCTATCTCATTAACTAAATGCGAAGAGCTCTTTCGCAGGACAGACGACGTAGCTAGCCTTTCCAAGCCACTTTATTAAAATTTAATAAATTATGTTGCAGTACCATAACATACTTAATTTGCTTAGGCAAACATACTTAAAGCTTATATTCTCTAGAATCCATGAGTCGTGATGTCTACGTGTGCCACCAACAAATTAAAATGTGTATTGGTGCCAATGCTGTTGTTCAAAATTACTAAACTTAACTAATTTGACAGGTTTAAAAGTCTTGCTAACCCTTTCTTATGTGCGGCGTTAAATAAGAATGGCAATATTTGTAGACCTGTCAAATTAGGTAAGTTTAGTAATTTTGAACAACAGAATTGGCACCATTGACCTTAATTTATTGAAGGTAATTCGAACACGGCTTCCAAATTTGAACTCGTAAGAAGATATGCCAAACAAGATCTGCGTGACTTTAAATATTGTTCTTTTTAAATTAAATTGTACTTAAAAATAATAAAAATATAGGTACCTAGGTTAAGTTCTGTTTTTGTAAATAGTTTAATCTGTTTGTGTCAATAAATGTTTATGACCGGTCCGAAAAAAACATATTTATTAATTTTTATACCACTAAGATGTCACACAAGCATACGATCACTAACGATTTGCCGCCTGTTGTTGATGAGGACTCACTGTGCTAGCAGCATAACTACTAGCGCAGCGTATCCTCGTGGAGCTCTGACAACTCCACTTACCGCAGAAACACAACACTACATCAAAGTAGTGTTATTTGACTGCGGTCTTCTGTTAGTTGGAGGTACAGTCCCCAGCCAATAAAAAAAACCCTCGGGAGATCCTAATTCGCCCTACCTCCCTTTATGATAACACAGCAAAGTTATATTCCCAAACAGAATCGGAATTATTTCTGTAGGCCATATACGGTGCCTAAATAAATAACACTCGCGACAAGGTGAGGAGAGCTAATCGCTATACGCTATTTATTGTTCGTCTAGTATTGATTAGGCCAAATTATTTTGAGACTACATGAGTGTGTAGAACGAACTCGAATTAGGGTTACCATTGCGCTTATTGCACGATCCGTGAAGTAAAGCAACCCTTACTGTGTCCACTAGTTGGATGGATGACCGCCCATACTCTACCGAGTCCCCTCCGTGTCTCGGAAAGGCGTCCCGTTGCCAATCAACAACAGTGCCGGTAGCAGGAACATTGTCGACAACGTATTCGAAAACGTAACTCGCGAAATGTCAAAATTGTCATACTTATTTTTAGTTCCACTTTTCACCGCCGCAGCGCTGTTCATTTTTCAGTACAAAAATAGTCGAACGTGATACGAAAACTTTGTTGAATAAGTTCATGCTACCGGCACTGACTTAACTTATGTAACCGATTTTCCCTGTAAAATGGGTTGCGGAGATGTCAAGGCAAACTACAGTGAACTTGGCATCTCGCAAATCAAAAATGGAATTCCGCATTCAAATGAAGTTTTTTGCAGAATTGCACAAAAAAAATTCAAATCTCAATAAAGTACGTAGGCATCAAATTCGCACAATTTCGTATAATTTCAAGGTCGGATCCGGCGGTAATTTTATCCTGAAGTTAGGCTTTATGTAATGAAATTAAAACCGTTTATGCCGCCTAGGCCCTTATATGTCACTTATAATTAAAATATAATTGTAGTTTTTCAAAAAAGATTAAACTATTTACAAAAAACATAACTTTACCTACCTACTTATAGATAAACGAGCGGACCCAAACCAGAATCATGCGTGAGCATGCCAAGAATGCGCTGGATAGTAATGCTGATTCTCTGAGCAAGATTCCAGCACGCCTGTCCTGAGAGACCTCAACCAGCCAGTAGTTAGGATTAAAATGCTCTTAGAATTAACGTTATTCAAAAAAATACCTTGGAATTAGGACTATGTTATCTAAATGACTTTGGACTTAAACCCTACTTATTTGTCGATATTGAAGTCGATACTTATATCGCTAGCTAATGCTAGTATTAATTGACAGCGACAGCATTGGCTGTCATGAGTTAGACATTAGATTAATGTTATTTGATATTGAACTTGATTCGATGTGACGACACTGTGACACAGTGACACAGAAAAATGCGTGACGATCCCTTTATAAAATCAATAAATTTAAAGTTAAAAATGTAGATAGTGTGGTCGCCCTACTATTGTCATAAAATGTAAAATGTGTTTGTCGGACTGCCTTTCCCATTAAAATTGAACCCGCCCGGCTGGGGAAAAATCATTTAAATCGATCGACTCTTTTTTTTTATACCACTAAGGTGGCACACAATCATACGGTAAGCAGTCGCCGTAGCCTATAGCCGCTAGCAATTCCAAGGGTTTCACTAACGGGTTGCCAACCATGTTGTCGATGAGGACTCACTGGGCTAGCAGCATTTCTACTAGCCCAGAGTATCCTCGTGGAGCACTGGCAACCTTACTCACCGCAGAAACACAACATTACATCAAGTAGTGTTATTTCACTGCGGTCTTCTGTAAGGCGGAGGTACAGTCCCCAGTCGGGCGGCTCCAATTTAAATGGGAATACCCACGGGTAATCTCAAATCGCCCTACCTCTCTTTTTAAAAGCTCATGGTGTGATTAATCACTGTACTTAAGCTTATAAAAACTCATTGGTACAGGCCGGGAATCGAACTTGGGCCCATCAGATGACAGACCGTTGCTTCAACCACAAGGCCACCACGGCTTCAAACCTTCTCCCGATCCCGCTCGGCGGCCTCCTTCTGGGACATGACTGTCTCACAGAAGGAGACCACGGTCTTCCATGCCTCCTCCTCTGCCAGCATAGCCGTTACTACGCGTGGCAGGGAGAGGTCCTGCCCGATCCTGGCGACCAGGACCCGGGTCGTATGGCCAACAACCCTAACAAAAAAAATCGAACAGTAGTAAGCGATCATAAACTATAGGACAATGTGGCATACGACCACGGCTATCCTATAAATATGTATTTAATGCAATAAGATTTTTCATATGAGAACTTTTGCCCGCGGCTTCGTACGCGTGCTAAGCTGAATGAGTCAACATCGTATTTTGCCCGCTTAGGGGTGGAATTTCCAAAAACTCTTCCTTAGTGGATGCCTACATCATAAAAGGAACCTTCTGTTAAAATTTCAAGTCTCTCACCCTAGCCGTTTAGGTTGTGCATTGAAATGTCAGTCAGTTTCTTATTTTATATATACAGAATATTTCATATTTTTTATAGCGCCATTATTTCGTAGCTGGGTTTTAGTTTTTACTTAACTTACATTAGGTATATTACATTTTACATTTCCTTTAGAACTACGAGCCCAAAGCCGCATCACATAATAATAAAAACTATTTAGTATTTCTAAATTATTGTTATTCACAGTTATGCAAAAAATCACCCGTTATCTCAAAGAGAGCATCAGACAGCAGAGATAATTTTCAACTTCACGCTACAAGGTTTATTATCTCTCGCATTATTGATTGTAGTTATTATTTACTTTTATACTGAATGCTCGGTATACAATGGTTGGCCGTGAAAACGTAATGTGATTGACCCCAGATAATGTTTGCTAGTTTCTCTGATTGACCGGTCTTTGTCACTATCCGTCACACTATACTGGATATTAATGTCACATTTTGTAAAGCAGGGTCGAATCTGAAAATAAATGGCAGCACTTAAATATAAATATTTCTTTACGGTCAGTGGATATATTGATTTTTTTAGCATGTCTTCTTTGCTAAACACGGCACCATATATGCAGTAGAAAAGTTGTCTTGCAGGTCGTAGTAGTGAACTGTCTTAATCTGTTCCCTAGCCTTATCTTGGAAAGAGCTAAGTCATTTTTATACCACTAATACGACATACAGCCCACTGATGGTGCCGGCTGGACAGTTTTAACAGTTATAACCAATGATTTGTAAGATGCCCGTTTAAGCAATAATATCATTGGTTATAGCAGCAGAATTTTCACAACTGTTTTGGATACAATACGGAGCAAATTCTGATTACATTTGTTTTATGACTATAAATCCGCTAGCAATTCCAGGGATATCACTAACAACAACATTTGCCAGCCCTGTTGTTGATGAGGACTCACTGTGATTCCAGCATTACTCTTAGCGCAGCGTATGCTCGTAATTAAAGTATTAGAGTAGACAATACTAGATTTGCGCCGTCTTTTAGGGTGGTAAAAGCCTTATAAGCCAAGGGCGTCAAATCTAAAAATACGTTCCTGTTCTCACGTGTGCGTCACAGTTGCATAGTATAGTTCTTTGTTTCATTTGCTATGTCTGTTAAGCCTTTAAGCTTAGTTACCGACGCAGCCTCTTTAGTAAATACTCAGAATAAATATTATTATCATCAAGAGAGATTAAATTCTTGATTTATTGAATTCATCATACACGTGACAAATTCGTTGTGGAACCAGGAAAATTCCTTTACATTTACGCAGATTCGATCAACTAAGGTTAACGGAAAATTACTAAATTTCTAAAAACACTGAATACTTCATACACATCTTCTAACAGATTTTAATAAATTATTTATAAGACATGTTTAATATTTGCTTGATGCTTGGTTATAAAGTTTTGCAGAACAACATTTTTTTTTACAATAATTTACTTTTTTTCCCGATGATTCTGAACACAGATTTCTCCAGGAAGTGATAAGCCTGAATCTGGCAACAAGCTAGCTGTGAGCTGTAATCATTTTGCATTTCGAATCTGTCGCAAATGTCATTTGCCGCAGTAAGTGCATTTGCCACCATCCTCTCTCGCTATTTTTATTACGAGTATTTGATGAGTTTTTTTGATAGATTATGTTACTTAAACAAATATTGACGGCAATAAAACAATTACCAAGCTGGAAATGTATGAACATATATTGTTTACTTACGACGATGTTGTGAAGCTGTACAAAGTGTGGGAATGCATGAATGTAGTATTAAAAAAATAAACAAGATGGACATTTCTGTTGCATTACGACTAAATTGCATATTTCTTATTTGTAAATTAAGTCTTTCTTTTCTTTATACGTAATGTTTGTTTGTAGCGTTGTGTTCTACCTGATCATGAACAAAAGAACGTTATCCGTGGCCTTAAAGTTTTAATGGCATTTTCATTCTGGCAGTTTTATTAATTAGACAGTCTACTAAATCGGAAAATCATAGAATATACACTTTTTTACACATCCATACTAATATTATAAATGCGAAAGTAACTGATTAATTGTGTTCAACCTTTTCAGGACTGCTGAACGGATCCTAGGAGATAGATAATATCCTGGGGACGGACATATGCTACTTTTGTCTTCAAAAAAATGCGGATGAAGTCACGGGTAACAGCTAATAATATAATTAAGAATATTTGAAATAGCAGACTCAAGACCGACCCTGGAAACATCTCACGCACTCCGCCGATTTTTTATTTCATAGATCTGTGATGTGATGATGTGGTGTATGATACGCCGTACCTATAGGTGTACACATAAAACGTGAGTGCCTGATAGACTGACTGAGAGCCACTAATTAATCCCTTTGTGTCAACCACATGTAATTCCCAAAATTTCCTCGTCGACTCAAAAAGGCACTGACCGTTTGCATGTGTTTCCAATTGAATTAAGTATATAGATACTTACATAGCATCACGCCAATTCCCTCACGGGGTAGGCAGAGTAAAGGGTGCCATTTCACTCTTGACTTAGGCATCTCTTTTCTTCTTTTACATTTATGATTTATCAATCTGCGTGCCCGTTGGTTCCAAGTTCTCCTTTACCTTTCCATCATTGAGTACTATCGAAATTTAATCAAGTAAGTTGGACCTTGGCCTTCCACGGCTTCTTCTTCCTGGATGATATTCACATTGTATATATTTTTTGTCAGTCTTTCAATTATATGTATAGATCGTTTTAATATTATAACTGAAGGTTCTAGAACTGAAAATAATGCTAGCACAGTCATACCTCTTTATATTCCCTGGTTGGTACTATACTAGTTAGTTATTTTGTATCTCTAGTGCTATTTACAAGGACTCAGGGTTGCAAATACAGAGTTTCACTAAGGAACTATTCATGACTTGGTATAGGTAGGTCGTTAAACTCTGATATTTGCGGATGTATGTTCGCCATGACACACCCCTCTGTGCCGTTGTAGTACCTACAGATAAGATAATACTTACTTTAGTCGTATTATAATTGATTGATTTTAGATGGTAGGTATCTGTCATATTTCTAGAGAGGTTCATTTAGCCCACGTTCTATGTTCAAACTTTAAATGAAACAATTTTAAAATAACGCGGTGACAGATATTAATCTGGGGTTTACACACCGTTTTGCTAATGTTTGTAATTATTTATTATTGTGCGGTATCAAATGTGGAATTCTTAATTTAGTTCTGTGATGCTGCCGGTGCACGGTGCACCAGACAAGAAAACTTAAAATGTGCCTGATTAGAAACATAGAGTGAAAACTTAACGTGAACAATCCTGCTATTCAATTACGTCAGGCGCATTGAAGCAACAAAGTCTACATTCTACAGATAAGTATGAAAAGAGATCCACCAATTTAAAGTGGATTATTACAGCGCCTCGCCGAAGACGCATTTAATAAAGAAAATTGACTAAGCTAAGATTCATCAAAACTTTATCCTTTAAGTCCGTTGCCTTATGAAACTTTGAAATATTCTGGGCGGGGTGTGTAAGGACAAGGAGTAAGACACAACAGTTTGGCAAATTGACCGTCATTTTAATATTATTTAGAATGATAATTCCTATTATTTTATTTAGTAACGGTATAAAGTTAAATACGGTGACAAGTATACTCAACTCAGAGTAGTTAATAATATGTCTCTACTAGCTTTTTCTACGTACCTAGACTTCGTCCGCGTAGCAATGTTATATATGTATGGTCTAAATTATTAATAGACGTACAAACTATGTTTATCTCTTTAGTGTTAGTATATTTTTTATACCACTAAGGTGGCAAACAAGCATACGGCCCACCTGATGGTATGTGGTCACCGTAGCCTATGAACGCTTGCTACATCAGGGGTATCACTTGCGCGTAGCCGACCCTAAATCTATGGACAGCAGAAAATCTGTAATTTTTCTGGCTTGCCGTCCAATTTTAGAAAAACATACAACCACATTGATCTTTAATAACCTATATACATAATATACACGTCTGTCTTTTACAAATGTTACACCTTGTAAATTTTATTAGCACTCCTACATTATGGTATATGGATCTTAGCGAACAACGAAGTACAAGTACCGGTTTTTAAACATGCAGAGTGGGCAGGCGTACCTGCACTACCTACTATCGTTGTATTCGATGTAGGCTTTGATTAAGATGTCTCTGGATGAAGGTGATTGCGTGGAATCTACACTAATATTATAACGAGGAAAGATTTGATTATTTGTTTGTATTGAATAAGTTCCGAAACTACTGGACCGATTTCAAAAAATCTTTTGCCGTTATCAAACTACATTATCACTGATTTACATAGGACATATATTATATGCGGCCTTTTCCCAGCAGTGGGATGTACAAGGTTGACAGTACTGTCAACTGGAAACTAATTAAGAATCATTCACCGCAAGTACATTACCATTTCACATGTGTTACCGCTAGGATGTGACCGCAAACTGAAGCCGAGTGAACCTGAGCACGATCGACTGATTAGTGGCTCGGAACATCGGATTCAAGAGACACACAAACAAATAGGGACGGGACAGTTGAGTATAGACTCCGAACAATTGACACACAAATCTTATTCATAAAGATTTTCAAATTTCGAATAAAAATCAGTACCTGAGGTTGTTATTGAATAATCATAATAATGTTTGGACATTATCACACAGCGCCATCTGGCCCCAAACTAAGCAAAGCTTGTACTATGGGAACCAGTAGCCGATATAATACTTATATACTTTTTTTTTTTCGTAAATACGTTCTTATCATACATACCAAACGCCCAGACGCAAGACTCACATATTTGTCACATAAATGTTTGCCCCGGCGGGAAGAGAACCCGCGACCTCTAGCGTAGCAGTCAGGTGCATTTCCAGCTGAAGTTGTATGCTGAGTCGGGACATATTTCTGATATCACACAATATGTCACATTATATTGTTTGTGTTTATATCGATACTGGATCCTCTACTTAATGTGTGAATTTTTTTGTGTATGTCAGAAATAAAGGTAATTTCATTTCAATTAAATTCATAAGTTATTTTTGTCTATACCACTAAGGTGGCACACAATGTGGTGGCATACGGCCCACCTGATGGTTAGCAGTCACGGCCTAAAGCCGCTAACAATACCAGGGGTATCACTAACGCGTTGCCAACCATGTTTTTGATGAGGAGTCACTGTTCTTACAGCTTTACTCTAGCACAGGGCTGTCCAAACAACGGCCCTGGACGCATGTTTTAATCAGCTAATTGTTTTGGGCATAAATAGTTCAGATAGTAGAATTCTTTGTCAAAATTTAATATAATCAATATTTGGTATTATTTATTTATTTTTATTCTTGTAACATTCCATTCGCATGATATTTAAAAGTTCTTTTACTATAATTCGGGGAGTGTATAAAGAAGTTGTTACTCTGTATTATTTTTACTTGAAACTGAAAATATTCTTTTCTACGGCCCTCCAGCTTTTGTAGTCAATTTTATTAGCCCGCGAAGGTATGTAGTTTGGACAGCCATGCTCTAGCAGAACGTATCCTCGTAGAGCACTGCAGTTTATATTAGCCATACGATTCAAGCCGAAGAAGAAACTTCCAGGCTATACGATTCCATAGCCATGAAATAACAATATGTGGGTATCTGATGCCATTGTCTCGTTATCTAAACATCTGGGTTCGATTATAAATCTTCCGATCGTATAGCTCTATAGGATCGCAGCGATCACGTGCGCTCGTAAACGTTTCATATTCAACGTGAACGGAATCAACTTACTCTACAAATATAGGTAACAATACAATTGACGCGAATGGACATCTATACCAGTCAGGTAACAAGAAGGCATAAGGTGCAAGCAACACCAGTAGTGTTCACTGTTTGTGACTCATGACATCCACAATTACACATCACGATCTTCACAAAATGACACACAATAGCTTGTACGGTAAGTAATCGTCCTACGTCTAACGTGCTAACAATGTGTATGGTAAGTGCTTTATGTTTAAAACGTTAGAAATACTAACCCAATTACAGAAAAAGAAATATAAACGCGCACTAAGAAAGTCGACTCCTTCATTTGTTGAAATGGTTGAAATGTAGCCAATCTTACCCGAGCCAAAAAAAGACGACTGACACCTTATTCATCAAAACCAGATGAATAGTTTAGGCGCTACAATGGAACATACGTAAATACAAACATAAATACATACATAAAAGAAGTAATACTACCACGTGCTTCAGTACTTAATAGTTCAATGATGTCATCTAAATTTTATTTTCATACCTTCTATTTCTTACTTATACAAACCGTCCTCAAGGTCTAGGCGAGCTGTAGGAGCTTTTGAAATACACATTTGTCCTGACAGCCGGTAGGCAAAAACCGGGTCCCTGGATCCCTGCTAGGGAAATAAGACTGAATCGAAATATAATAATTATATAAACCTATATTGCTTATTCACATATTTGAGTTTGTGCCAATATCGAGGCTTTGCATTCTCAGCAAATAACAAATGCTTTAGGAAAATGTTACTACAGTCCTTTTTGTAAACGCTAGGGTGCTATAGAGGGAAAATTGTCTCACACACTCAAAAGTTACAAAACAAAGGCTTACACCATCTCGAGTAACTTAAACTACCTATATTTTGTCTTTAAGCTTGCTCTCATGAATAGTTACTAAGAACATGAATTGACAACAATTATTTTTACGGCATTTTAATGTTAATGAAAAACTTTATTTTATGTAATGCTATTTTTTTATTATTGCTACGTTTTATTCTTATAAAATACAATAATTACAAAGACAAAACTTAAACTACATATTTAGTTGTTCTACTATTATTTGGCCACATCAGTCGTTAGTAAGTACTATGTCAGACGTAGATGGGCCGCTGTCTAAATCTGTCGCATCAATCCGCAAGCACGCGGGTGAACGGACGGACAGACAGAGGTAGATGGCTTTCATTGACGTTTGGTAATTATTGCGTGGTCACATGTAACGTTTGAATTCCTTGTATTAATTAGCGTAAGTACAAGTAATCGTGTATAATTTTTGAATGATCGATGATCTATCTTGTTTCTCGAAGCTAGTGGGCGTTGTCATAAGCTTCTGCGTATGCCGTCGTAATAAGATGTCGTCATACTCGTCATGATATGCCATAACTTATGCCAAACAAAGAGCTTATGGTTATTATTAATTTTATTACATATCGGGCCTCTTCAATTTTGAAAATCAATCAATTATTATTATTTATGTTACTTGTAATATAGTTTGTACATTTACTCATATAGTTAATAGATTTTATTTATTAATTTATGTTTTTTTATTATTTATTTTTTCTATTACGTTTATAAATATAACTAGCGACCCGCCCCGGCTTCGCACAGCCAGCGTTAGCCATATAAGTAAAATACCTACAAAGGAATTATACATTTATATGTATAAGCTTATACCTTCCTCTTGAATCACTCTATCTTATAAATATTTACAGTAATGAAATCGCATCAAAATCCGTTACGCAGTTTTAAGGATCTAATTAAGCATACACAGACAGACAGCGGGGAGCCACTTTGTTTTATACTATGTAGTTAGTTATATAAGGAAACGAGAAAAATAGTCTCGATATTAAGTTGATTAGTGAAAGACAAGTAAAAAACCTTTATATAATTAGCACGTATACATTAGTAAGCTTTCTACTTGCCGACTAGCTATAAGGTACGCAGCCAATGTTTATACAGTCGCTTAAGCAAGTAGCAAGTATTAAATCTTAAACCAGATGACGTTTGTTCCACGAAAAAAAACCACAAGGATCAGTGTTTTTTTTTTTATGAATTCGATGAAGTGTTCTTAACAACAATATATTTTGTAGAAACGTGATAAGAACCAGAATCCCGTTAACATATTAGGTTTCCACGAAAATAACATAAGAATCAGTGTTTTTTTTAATGATGAAGACAAAAATACAAATCTTTCCTCTTTACGAGTATAATATTAGTGTAGATGTAGATAGTGTAGAAGTGTAGAAGTGTAGATATGTAGATGTAGATAGTGTAGATGTAGATGTAGAAGTGTAGATGTAGATGTAGAAGTGTAGATGTAGATGTAGAAGTGTAGATGTAGATTAAGTAAAGTAAAATAAGTTACACCCACCGCCAGCAATAATTTCGCTTACATTAAAGTTAAACTATAGTTCGATTCCCACCGCACCGGGGCAATCATTTATTTGATAGACGTTGGCGTGTATGTGTCTGTATTTTCAAAAAAAAAATATTAATCAGCTGACTGGTTATGATAGTAGGTACAAGCTTTGATTAGTTTGGGACCAGTGATAATACTGATAATTTCCACGCACTAATTACTCTTTAGCGTAAGTTCCTATTTAGGAGTAAAAAATACAATAGTTTTGTCTTCACAAAAAAATAGAAATATAGCTTGTCATTTCACCACTAGTATGTACTACGTAATAGATAGCGGCTCAGAAAATTGGCAACTCGTCAACCGGATGTGTCGTACTAACTCGACCGAAAGACCGCACTTGTATGTTTAATTAGGTATTTATTAACTCTTTTATGTTTTTGAAACCATAATAATAAGTTTAGTCCACGTTCAACCCCCGAAATGTCTACCCCCATCCATGTTCAACCCCTAAACGTTGTCCACGTTCAACCCCCATGCGTGCGTATTTTATGTAAAGTGTTTTCTATTCACTCATGCTCATATACTTAAGTATACAATTATGTGGCTGTCTCTTTCCTATTTAACTTTTATTTACACAATTACTCAAACATAGATATTCCTATGATTCAAATCATGTTTAATATACACCAATAATTTAAACAACTTAAACTAATTTGAATTGGTATACAACAAATCGCGTCTCTGTTTATGCGTAATTGCTATAAATAACATGAACTTAAGGAAACAATATGTGAATATGATAAAAATTACTGGGGAAGGCCCTGAAAATCACACAATGTTAACAAATTGAAATGACTCATGTCCGACCTTCGGTATTGGCGAATTCGATATTGCGTAAGAAAATATTTATTATGCAATTAGTGAGGCTTCGCACGAGTTTACACAAAACCTAAATGCATTGTACGTTTACCTTCCGCAGAAATCACTAGGTCCATTAGTGAAAACCGCATTAAAAATCCATTGCGTAGTTTAAAAGAAAGCGTACAAATGGCGGCAAATGTTTCATACTATTTTTGGACATCGATAATAAGTAGTAGTCGTACTTTTGAGACGTAGGGCGAATTGGGATATCCCGTGGGTTTTCCTATTAATATTGGAGCCGCCCGACTGGGGACTGTACCTCCGCCTTACAAAAGACCGGAGTCAAATAACACTACTTTGATGTAGTGTTGTGTTTCTGCGGTGAGTAAGGTTGTCAGTGCTCCACGGGGAAACGCTGATAGTCTAACCGTAGGCTTAACTGCACGTGCCTATCACTATCAGCGGATATTGGCGTTATTTTCCTGAAAAGAGCCTTAATATAACATTGAAAGCTCCCTTTACACGTAATATCTTTCATGTCCTACAAGCGAGCTTATTCAAACGTACTATCGTTTATTTAAACATATCTACTTACATTCAATTTTAATATTGAACACTCAAATGGGCTTCAATTTTGTTTTTCAAAAGTTTAACAGACTACAATACAAAAAAAATACAATAATACATTTTAGTTTAAATAAAATCAAGCCGAGCAATCACATTTTATTATTGCGTGAACAATGTCCGTAATTACAGCTCAGGAATAGCAAGGCGGAAAAATGATGTTAAATTGACGACTGTTATCATTATCATCGGAAGATATGCGCGTGCGCAAGACAATTGGTCCCTTTCCGCTGATTTTTCGGTGTGCGTACCCAGTAGCGCGCCAACCGGCAACGCGGGCGCACGTCTCGTGCTGTGAAAGTTTTTTATTACCTCGTGCAAGAACCGCGTGTTTAATAAATATGGTGAGTGTAATGTGTATTATCTGTGTAATATCCACTATGTGTTGTGTCTCATCTTGTCAGGAAAAGACATGTATGTCGGTAACAATTACATTGCCTGCAAAGACTGCATTCACGTGTCTCGCGATGCAATTAGGTATCAGCAAAAAATTGCCAGTGATTATAATGTATAGCGTAAATAAAATACAGCTGACCTGTACTTGATTTTCAATATGGCAGATTTAAGACTACTTGAATTTTATCACCATGTAATATTGCATGGTGATAAAATATTTTTATATACATACTAAACATTATTTTATTATGAACCCGCGACTTCGTCTGCATTTGTTTAAAGACAAAAGTAGTATATGTCCTTCCCTAGGATATAATCAATCTCCTTGTAAAATCGTATTACAATCCGTTCAGCCGTTTAATCCTGGGTAGCAAACAAACATACAGAGTTACTTTTGCATGAATATTATTAGTATGGATTTGCAATTTGCCTGTGGGTTTCTCTTCTGTGCATTCCAAACTTCATATATGGTTCATCTACGATGAAAATTTAACAAGTTGTAATGTGGGCGCCTATTATGATTTGCCGTACAATAGGTTTATTTCAATTTGTGTGGGACAATCTAAAACTAAAAGAAAAAAAATCTAAGCTAATATAAAAAATTAAAACAAATAAAACACTTGTCCCAAATCGCTGTCACGCGGGAGGGTGCCAAGAAGGCTGGCAGCATTGCCCCATGGCAATGCTGATCCTTTGCGCAAAATATGTCCCAGCCTTCTTGTCACCGGAGGCCTCAATCAATCGTCGCGAGACCTCCTTGTACAGCTTGCAGATGAGCCTCTGGACCCAGGGTCTCCACCGCAAACACATACATATATGTAGCCCCTTCCATACAATATATAGAAAACATGCCACAAAATATATTAAACCCCCAATGTTATCTATTATTACTTTATGCTTTGCATTATATACATGTATATCGAAATACAGATAAAATTTATCAGGAATGCTGGCCATTCTGTTACGCGCAAGGCCAATGTCGTGGATTATCAGAAAGGATTCTGATCGCTTAAAAAACCTATATCATAACATACTTTAATAAAAAGCCGTGGTGGTGGTGTAGTATAAAGCGTTGCCTGCTATCCCATCGACACAAGTTTCAATCCCACCTGTCTGCACCATATAGTTTTTCTAAAAACTTATGTGCAGTGATTAATCACATTACGAGCTTTGCGGTGAAGGCAAACCTGGTAAGGAAACCTTCATACGTCTGAGAAAAAATATAAGGATATATATAGAGCCTAAGAGACGGCGACGAACTCACCGTCTCTCAAGTTGGCATCCAATAATCTTCGGTGGAAAATGGGTGTTGTAAAACCTCTGCCTACCTCTTCGGGGACTCTTGTGTGAAGATATAATTTATTTTTTCATTATTCACAATACATAATGATGCGATGAGCTAAAATCACTTGATGCCCGACAACAGCAAGCCAAAGGAGATTTCGGAGAAGCCTTAATTGTTTTCGATAAGTATCATTCGGCAGTGTGTTTACTTAAGTCACTTTACCTTCTTCCTCTTTGCCCTCTTGACAGACGAAGTCTGGTCGCCAATGAGATAGATATTATTCTCAGGGGTAGATACTTCGACCTTATAAAATTCAGAACGATAACGTTTTCAACATTTGGTAGTTTCATTCTTATATTTATTACTAGCTGTGCCCGCGACTTCGTACGCGTGGAATGATTTTCTTTCATAGGTTTAATATTTTTCGCGCAACACTAATTATTTTTACAAACTAAAAGTAACGTAAGTACCGCCTTATAGCATCATCAGCAGGACGGTTAACCTGTTCATACGTTCTATTTCAGACGGCGTAGATGCTAGCTCATTGTTTTTCATAAAGACACCTGTTTGTATATTGCAAGTATTTACATATGAAACAACCCCTTGAAAATGCTTTTGAATTAACATGTTTTATTTATATTGCAAATTAAATGTACATATTTGCATACATTTACATCATCAACATACAAAATGCTTCAGATGTTTATGTTTCTGTTCTTATTTCTCTAAAATTATTGCCGTTCTTATTTAACCCCGCACATAGCAAGACTTTTAGTCCTATCAAATTAGTTTAGTTTAATAAATTTGAACAACAGGTAAGTAAGGTTGCCAGTGCTCCACGAGGATACGCTGGGCTAGTAGTAATGCTGCTAGCACAGTGAGTCCTCGTCAACAACATGTTTGGCAACCCGTTAGTGATACCCCTGGTATTGCTAGCGGCTATAGGCTATGGTGACTGCTTGCCATCAGGTGGGCCGTATGCTTGTGTGCGACTTTAGGGGTATAAAAAACAGAAATGGCACCTTTTAACCTAAGAACAGCTTGCACTATAGGAACCAGACAACTTATGACACAATATCTCAGCAATCAAGTCAAAATCACGACCTGAGTATAAACCATCTCGTGGTAGCGTAGACTCATCAAAGTAGCCTTGGTTTTAATTGATCGGTCGCTGGTCAGATTCAGGGCCGATGCACCGAGTGGAACAGTACAATTGTTCATGAGCCTTCATAATTGTCATAAGTCACGTAAATATTATGAGTTTTCCATTCATTGATCGGTACCAAGTTTGTAACAAGTCAGTTTATAAAATAGTTAAAAACTATCTTTTACCATATTGCAATATTATATAGCCAATATTACTCGGTGATAATAATAACATCCTACTAATAGATTTTTTATAATCGGTCCAGTACTTTTCGAGTTTATACATTACAAACAAATATCTCTTTATAATATTAGTATAGAATAGATGTTGATATTTAATTAATAAAATAAAAAAAAGGTCTACCTATAAATAAACATTTATATAAATAACTTTATATTTAAATAATATAGTCAATTGTCTAATAGAAAACCAATACCCATTTTTACAGACTCATACTTACAGGTGATAACGAATCAGTCAAAGGATCACTTCACTGAGTTACAAAAAAAACTCAATGATTGATTGAATTTATTAATAGAACTAATTAACAGATTAAAAAAATATAACGCAAACCATACAAACAAGTTTTTTGTCCATAATTAACTAACGGTTAATTAATAAATCATCTCTACATGCGAAAGAACTTGATATAAATATGTTTTTCTATATTTTTTTCTAACGTTTAAAGCATACTTGGGGTCGTGGATGGAGTCGGTTTTTGCCCAACAGTGGGATATGTGATTATACATATACTTGACAAGTATATAATCAAAGAGTGGGATGTACCAGTAACAGTAACCAAGCAAACGCATGAAAACAAGATTCTTTTACAATGATAATGGTGCCAATACTGTTGTTCAAAATTACAAAACTTAACTAATTTGACAGGTCTAATAATATTTGCAATCCTATTTATCCCCGCACATGAGAAAGGGATAGCAAGACTTTTAGACCAGTCAAATTAGATAAGTTTAGTAATTTTGAACAACAGAAATGACACCATATTACTACCAAGTAATCAACTTTTTCTTAATTGCTGTTTTTCTTTCTTGTGTGCCAGTATTTGTATTCGTTTAGTATAAAACATATTTTCTTCCATTGAATTTCTCCTCAACCTCATTCCTTTTAATAAAGAGCCATAGCCCAAGCTTTTTAAGACTCGTACATAAGCACGTTGCGGCTTTCTTTTCTTTATTTTCATCAGAAGCCGAGCTCGTTGGCAGATTATTACAGCACAGTGATTTACAAGACTAACTAAGGTACGTACTTAAAGGTTTTAAAACAAGTATAACCTTAAAACTGGAAAAATAATAAAAATCGGTCAAGCGCGAGTTGGACTCGCACACCGAGGGTTCCGTGCTAAAAACTAACTAGTATAAATGGCAAACTTAACTTTGCATTCCTAGACACGGCTATTGTATCAACAACAAGTAATAAGTTTGTAATAAGAAATTCTGTTTTCTTTTTAAATACATCAATACCCACTGTATGAGCATTTCAAGCGTCTACTTGTTGCCATTGTTAAGATTACCCATTACAAAAATTACTCAAACAAGACACATTTATAGTAGGAGAGCCCTCTTTAATCTTTTATTTATTTTCTTTTTACAAACTTAACTTTGCCGTTCCATCTCTAGACACGGCATATAATGTAATTGTAAATTCGCCCTTTTTAGCGAATATAGCAATACAATCCCTGCGAATGTTACAAGCGTCTACTGTGTTGCCATTATTAAGATCGAGCAATAAAAACAAAACAATACGTTTCCATTAGGGGAGCGCCCCTTAATTTTTTAATTATTATTATCTCTTGTTATAGCGGTAACAAAATACAAATTTCAAAAATATCTATCACGGATCATGAGATACAGCCCGCTGACACACAGACAGCAAAGTCTTAGTAATAGGGTTTCGTAGGTTACCTTCGAGTACGGAACCCTAAAAATTACTACTGTAACTACACTTCTCTCCGTTTGCCGTACATGTTACGACGGACGAGCATAGCATGCACTTGTACAATTTTATTTCCCTTCGCAGTTACTGCATTGAGAGAGTTTTTAATTAAAATGCTTTTCGAGAAAATCTACACAATTACAAAATGTAGAGAGCTTTATGCAGACTTCCTGGATTGAAAATGTTTGTTCAAGGAATCCTTCATTCAATTTGAAAGTAATGAGGACGAGTCTTGCATATTTTCATAATTTTGACGAACAAGAAACTAGTGAAATACCCAACCATAGATTATTCAAACATTTCATTTTAGGGTCGGCAACGCGCGAGTGATACCCCTGGTATTGCAAGCGTCCATAGGCTGCGGTAACCGCTTACCATCAGGCGGGCCGTATGCTTGTTTGCCACATTTTTTTTATACCACTAAGGTATAAAAAAAATCTATTATGTATATTGTGGATTTACCCATTGCCATAATATTATCTATTCTGAGCGATTACATTTAGTAGATAAGATGATAGAAAGAATTTTAATGTTTCTACTTACAGCGGCGGAAAGCGTCAGATTATTAAAATTGAAAAAAAAAACTATGACACGATCGGGGGGTCAGACATCAAGACAAAAGCGTTGTTTTATTGATAGTTAGAGTTATGACAGTATTGTGTGTATCGTCGTATTCTTGTTGAGGCTCCGTACCCGAAGAGTAACCAACGGAAACCTATTACTATGACTCCGCTGTCTGTACGTCTATCCGTCTGTCTGTCAGCGGGCTGTATCTCATGATCCGTAATAGTGGACAGTTGACATTTTCACAGAATGTGTTATTTCTGTTGCTACTATAACAAAATTTAATAAATAAAAAAATGACGGTGCTCTCTACTAAACACGTGCTTTTTGTTCTTTTTTTGCTCTAATTTTATAATGGTAACAAGCAGACGCTTTGCTCATAGAGTGCGATTTTTTTTTCTTTAACTTTTTTTTCTATCACAAAGTTCAGAACCCTCAGTGTGCCTGGCCGATTTTTATAAGTATGTATTCTGTTTTGAAATTTGCAACAGTTAAATTATTGAATAACGTAACGAATAGAAGTGTCAAGATTGGATTTACTTCTCTAAGCTTCCTCTTCGCCGGCTATGATAATTAAAAAGTTCCCGTCGCGTTTGTCGCAAGGAAATCGATGCATCTTATCCAGACCACCAGGTGACCCAGTTACGAACTAGGCACGCCACTTGCACAGCACTTCCTAATACCTATTTAGCACGAATCAAACCGGTATCGAAATGAGAATAGATTACTTCCATACTAATATTATAAATGCGAAAGTATCTCTGTTTGTTTGCTACCTTTTCACGACTAAACGGCTGAACGGATCGTAATGAAATTTGGCAATGAGATAGCTTATTACCTGGGGAAGGACATAGGCTATCTTAATCTAGACCCTAGCAGGCAAAGCCGCTGGTAAAAGCTAGTTTATGATAAAACTAATTACTTTTTATAAGTACTCGTATAAAAACAGATGGTAAGCGGCTATCATAACCGATGGAAGCTTACATTATCAGTCACCCGCGCGTTGTCGACCTTGCAGACGTATCATCATATTTTTATTGAAGAACCGCATATATACATTTGTGGGTATATTTCCTTCGATAGCGAATGGTGCGATGGTAAAAAGTAGCCAAAAGTAATGAGGCTTTATGTCAAAATGTCCTCAGATCACTGTCCGTTTTAAAAAGATAATATTACTCCGAATCTGCCTCACGTATATGTCACTGTACATACAGTAATGATACACAGTCAATATAAATGTAATAAGTTTATGAATAAATCTAATATATAAAATTCTCGTGTCACAGTTTTCGTTGCCATAATCCTCCGAAACGGCTTGACCGATTTTGATGAAATTTTTTGTGCTTATCCGGTATCTATGAGAATCGGCCAACATCTATTTTTCATCACACTAAATTAAAAAAAAAATTGTTCACCCGTGCGAAGCCGGGGCGGGCAGCTAGTAACCATATAAATATATATTGGTGCCAATTCTGTTGTTCAAATTTACAAAACTTAACTAATTTGACAAGTCTAAATATATTGCCATCCTTATTTAACCCCACACATGAGAAAGGGATAGCAAGACTTTTAGACCTGTCAAATTAGTTAAGTTTAGTAATTTTGAACAACAGAATAGACACCAATATGGACTCACCATCTGTCAAGATGGCACCAAATTATCTAGGGTGGAAACAACTTCCGCCAACCTCATCAGGGGCCCTTGTGCGAAGGCATATGTTATTACTATGTGGTAACCGCGACTTCGTCTGCATTTGTTTAGAGACAAGAGTAGCCTTCCCCAGGATATAATCTATCTCCTTGTCAAATTTAATTACAATCCGTTTAGCCGTTTGGTCCTGAAAAGATAGCGAGCTAACAGAGTTACTTTCTTATTTATAATATTAGTATGGAAGTAATCTATTATCATTTCGATACCGATTTGATTCGTGCTAAATAGGTATTAGGAAGTGCTGTGCAAGTGGCGTGCCTAAAGGCTGTGGATTAAGATACATTATTACCTGCTTAAAAATATTTATGTAGCTGATAAAACACTGCTCTAAAAATTAATTCGTAAGATAATTAAATTATTATTTTTTTAACCAAGATTTACAATAACATGGTCGTCCTTTACACTTGTCTTTATAATAAATGTTGTTATGAGACCGAGAGAGGTCATAACCCTTACAATAAGTCTATGTAAATAAGCTGAAGTAAGGGCAAAAAAAAGTTATGCAGAGCAAACAATGCAATACGTAAGTACAACGCTTCACACTTAATAAATACTTGAATAGCGAGAAACGTCATACAAAATGAACAAAACACAATCATTATTACACAGAGAAAAATCGCAAAGATACGGACGAACGCGATAACATCGTTTTAAAATATTATCACGCTGACAAAATTTACCAGAATTGGTCAATTTTGTTATTCACGTTGCAGTTGACGTCCTGCAGTTTAAATCGGCGTCCAACTGTTAATAAAAGAATACATTTTAAATTACTTTACTAGGCTTTATATATTTCAAGAGAGGTAGGGCGAATTGGGACCTCCTATTGGAGCCGCTCGGCTGGGGACTGTACCTCCGCCTTACAGAAGACCGCAGTCAACACTACTTTGATGTAGTGATTTGTTTCTATAGTAAGTAAGGTTTCCAGAGCTCCACGAGGATACGCTGCGCTAGTAGTAATGCTGCTAGCACAGTGAGTCGTCAACAACAGGGTTAGCAACTCGTTAGTTGATATCACTGGTATTGCCAGCGGCTATAGGCTACGGTGACTGCTAACCATCAGGTTGGCCTTCTTTGTGTGTCACCTTAGTGGCTTAAAAAAACTTCTCTAACCTTATCATTATTATAAACATAATATACCACAAAAACAATATCCGAGAACGGTTTGAAAAGCAGTTAGTTATACATAGAGAGAAATGCAACCAGACAAAGCGAATTGAAAATTCATTTTGTATGTTCGTAAACAGTCAAAAATGCTCGGTTCGTTTGATCTCGTTTCGCGGAAACACCACAGGGCTTAATACATAATCAATACAGCGGGGAAATAATGTATTGTTTGTGTACCAGGAAATATTATGAAAAGCTAGGATCCCAACTGGTCCATTTGTGTAAGGTACATGGAAATATGTAACTCTAATTGTATGACTATTAAATTAGAACAGTATACCCTTGGTTCACATTATTAGCAGCGTATAATCGTTATATGCTATTGTTATTACCATGAAATTTTGGCAAACCGATGAAGTTACGTCAATTACCAATGATATTTTAGTCTTTACGAGTTTTGGTTATTACCGCGCAAGTCATCAAGGTGGCAATATTTCGAACGTTAGAACTCATTAACAGATGCTCAAACAATTATAATTTACTGTAATTGGCCCTAGATTGATACAATACAACAAAGAATATAACGGTTTCATTTCTCTACATCTACATATTACGCTATTTATTTACATGTAAGTCTTTTTATATATTTATTTATTATTTTATGGTTAACTAGCGACGCGCCCCGGCTTCGCACGGGTTTACACAAAACCATCAAATTAAACATAAAACCTTCTGGTTGCGTAGTTTGAAAGCTCTAAGCGTACAAACGGCGGCAAGCGACTTTGTTTTATACTATACTAGCGGCCCGCCCCGGCTTCGCACGGTTAGACATTAATATCAAATATTTTGTCTACCCGTGCAAAGCCGGGGCAGGCAGCTAGCCTATGTTAATCAGTGATAGTGTAGCTTTCTAACAGTGAAAGAATTTTTGAAATCGGTCCAGTAGTTTCGGAGCCTATAGACATTTATCAAATATTTTGTCTACCCGAGCGAAGCCGGGGCGGGAAGCTAGTATAATATATAGCCTATGTTACTCAGTGATGATGTAGCTTTCTAACGGTGAAAGATTTTTTGAAATCGTACCAGTAGTTTCGGAGCCTATTCAATACATACAAAAATACAAATCTTTCCTCTTTATAATATTAGTACAGATAAAGACTAGACTGATCTACCCCCAGTAGGATGGAATCAATGATGTTATATGTAAGATGGAATAGATGATATAATCAATAAGTAAATGAGACGCGATTTCTATAAGCAATGCTATAAAAAAAACCGGTACCTACCTATAATAGGTACTTAATAACTAATTGAGTTAAGCAACAAATTGAATTTTTAATTAACATTTTGTATATGTTAAAATTAATGGCAAATGTAAATTGCTGATGTTTTGACCTTTCGATCCGCAAAACGATGTGTTTGGGCTTCAACACGCTCTTCTTTAATCCTCGTTTCAAAAAGATGCGTGGAAGGTCAATGTGCTTTAGAAGTGCTGCACATGCCCGCCGCCGCATCTTTTTGAAGCGAGGATTAAAGAAGAGCGTGTTGAAGCCCTAGCTTCAAATACAGTCCACTCAATATTTCGCCCCATCACGATGTGTTTAGACTGCTAATCCTTACTAATACTGGCTGTGCCCGTGATTTGACACGCAGACCACTGAAATCAACATATTAGATGTTCGATTAATGAAGATATTTTTATCACACTTATCATAGTAATTTTTTTAAGAGATTCGTAAAGGCCAAAACTTATGGATTCGCTTCACCGCCATGCTAAAGGTTGCCGAAAGCATTAAATTTTCAATCCTGTCGGCTGTCCTCATGGCTGTCTATTATTTTTCGATGCTGAAGCCAACCCTTTTACCGCGAATACAATCAAAAACCAACTAAAATCTCATAACGACACTGCCGTTTGGATCCCAAATCGTGCCTATCGTTTATTGTAGAGCTGTAAACACGTGTAGGGCCGAAGATTGATTTAAAATCATAATGAGATTTTTTTTATTCAGTTCACGTCCTAATAAGGCACTTTATTTATGGTTTATTTTACTTTTAAAGAGAGGTATGGTGAATTGCGATCTTCTATAGATTTTCCCAATGTAATTGTAGACGCCCGGCTGGGGACTGTACCTCCACCTTAAAGAAGACCGCAGTCTAATAACACTTCTTTGACGTAGTGTTGTGTTTTTGCGGTAAGGCTGCCAATGTTCCACGAGGATTCGCTGTACTTCTAGTAATGCTGCTAGAACAATGAGTTCTCATCAACAACAGGGTTTTCAACTCGTTAGTGATACCCTGGTATTGCTAGCGGCTAAAGGCTAAGGTGACTGCTTACCATCAGGTAGGCCGTATGCTTGTGTGCCACCTTAGTGGTATAAAAAAAACATTAGCAATTCGGGTAAACCTATCTCAGTCGTTTGAGATAGGTTTATCCGAACTAAACTAAACCAGCAATGATGTCAGTGCGCTGCCTTTTTATTCTTTTTAACACGCTTTCATTCGTATATAACGGAACCTTTCAACATAATTTGTACCGGTTTCAAGACGTTTATTTAAATAATTTTCACACTTAAGGACTTATGACTATAAAATAATTTCATATTCTCCGAAATTCTCAAGTACTTATGTCCTTATCGAGGCCAGCAAGATAAATAAAAAAGCCTATATATGAACTATAATTTATAGATATTAGGTACAATTCTAAAGACAATCATAATATAACCAAATAATACTTATTAAGTGGCGTTTGGAACCACGGTCCCAGTCCCGAAGCCGCTCACAAATAATGATTAAAACCAAGGTCTCCATGGTTCACTTGCCTGCAGTTAAATTGCAAGACAGGTTATGAAATAACGACGTATGTTTTTATAAATATCTATCAAGTACTCGGAACCGGCGTGTATGAAACGATTGATGAATGTAAAGAAGCGAAAGAAGGGTGCAAGTGAAAGAGTGAACTGGCGCTCTATACTTCCTGTCTACTTCGTGAACTACTTGGTGTGATGATATGTATGTATGAATCTATCTATCAAGATCCAATCACTCAATACTTTTGATTTAAATGTTGTTTTTGAATTTTATGTTACAATATGATATTATGACTAGCATTTCACATACTGTGCCCGCGTTGTACGCGTGAAAATTCTCCGTACATAGGTACTTTAGACCCCGATTTCATCCCCCTACTGGGTGAATTTATTAATAAAACGTGCCAAAGTTCAACGCAATCCGTTTAGTTTGTTTGAGTCATTTTGAGCTGAGTGTTAATAGATCAGTCAGTAACAGTTGCCTTTTATAGATTGAACTCGATTAGGGTTGCCAAAATTTAAATTAACTAATATGTAAGAATGCAAATAACAAATATGAGACTGCTAAATCGCCGGAATACGCCTATCAAGCGTAATAGCGTCTGATAAAGGAATTACTTATAATGTGATATCACGTTTAATAGGCTCATCGAGATTAAATAATACCATGCTGAACTTTATGCAAGATAAATGATTGCTGTTGACTCTGTCGTGGCTAATAACTAATACAATAAACGCAAATCATGATCAATACGTGAAATAGATATGTTCCTGGTCGCTAAATCCAACTAATATTATAAACGAAAGTCACTGTATGTTTGTTTGTTACCTTTTCAAGACTAAACGGCTGAACGGACCGTAATCAAATTTGACAATGCGATAGAGTGTAACCTTGGGAAGGACATACACTATCTTTATCTAGAACCACGCGCGTGAAGTCGCGGGTTAAAGCTATCGGAAGATATATGAGAAAAACTATTATTCGGAGCCTTTATCGACGCAATAGAACCCAAAAATTGTTAGATCTTAATCAATTTTCACTAGTGTATTGTGGTATTTGTGGTAAATTTCAATCAAATCATCGATAAAAAAGTTATGTACGTTGAAAAATCAAACGATAGCGCTTCATTAAAAATTCTACGCAAAATTAAATTAGTGTTCTTTTGAGTACACGTAATTAAAACGTTTTTATTTTAAACACATCAAATTGCTTTTATAATTTACCTTCAATTATAAATTAGATTGATAAATGGTTGTACACAGATATATTAGGATCTTTATTAGGATGTCCAAACGGCGCGCATGCGTCTTGTCATGAAACAAAGCTAGGAGCGTAGTGTCTCAAAATTAACATAAATATACCTCAACTGTTTATTCATAAAAAAAAATGTGTTTGAAAAAGTTATGTTCAAACCGGTTTGAAGAAAAGATAACATTGATCCAAACACAAGAATACACCCTTGAAATTTATAAAGAGCTTGATAAAACCATGTTTAAGGACGAAATATTAATATTTGTAAACCGACTTATTCATTCCATATTTTAGAAGCAACGAAACACGAATCAAACCCACTTTTTCGCACGTGTGTTCCAATACGTATTGAAAGTGGTCAATAAGTTTCCGAGAAGTGCAGGTAAGTCGATGTAAAGGCATTCCTTGGACGGTGTTGTCACCGTTATAACAAATTACAAGTTAGCGAAATGGAAGTTCCAAGGCGATGTTAGTCGATTGTAGTTTTTTGTGAATAGTTTAATCTGTTTTGTGTCAATAGAATATGTTCTGTTACCATAAATTTGGTGTCGAAATCAGCTATGATGTGCTAGTATCCATACCTACTAATATTATAAATGCAAAAAAACCTCTGTTTGTTTGTTTGCTACTGCTATGTGCCGTGTGCATTTCATACGCATTTAGTAAAAGCTGTTATTTTGATAATACAAACAGAAACTAAAATTTTAATTATTTGTATAGATTGTACGTAGTATATCATCTATTCTGAGGTATATATGTATATTATATATGTAGGTAGTCATCAAGTATTGCTGACGCCTAGTACAATGAGTTGTACAAAGGCCAACATTATAGCTTTGGTAGTTTGAAGATTGCATAGAAATAATGCCAACTAGGCCACGACTGCCACGACGTTCATATTAGGTGAAATGCCGTCACTCCAAGACGCAATGCCCCTTCCTTTGCATAATTTTGCATACAAGTCCACCTTTGCGTGTACTCGTAATCGATACTCAATAGTGATTATGATAGAGTCCATCGATTATACCGTAATTTTGACAGCGATTACGTATTTGTGGGTAGGTATCACGTGACCTACCTGTGTTTGTTTTTATCTTTTAATGAGGAAGTCGTGACCAGTGCCTTCGGTTTGTATTATCGACGCTGTTATAAATTACAAATGATTATTTATTAGCAGGTATATAACAAGTATGTAATAGATAACGTATACATATAAACAACAATGTCTAGGAGAATTCGATTTTGTCATTTGTCAGTTTTGCAGTATTAGATTTTTTTTAATGAAGGAGCGTCCCAACCCAAATTATTCATGAATGAATAACGTGCTCTTGATATAAGACGCTTATTTTTTGTACATAACCAAATTATTACCAAGAAAATATAAAGTACATACTTAGATAAAGATAATTTAAGTTAAGAAACACGTTGGACGATAAGTAGGAATGTGATCTCAAACTGACACAGACAAAAAATTGTATTTTTTGAACCTCTAAGAGGATAAGGTAATAATTACTATTTAATATAAGTTAAAAACAAGTAGGTTTATTCCTATGGTCTAACTATGGGACTATGGTCTTATAATGGTCATTTAAGCCTGGTACTGGTAAATTCAACCTTGCGTAGTTTGCGCTGTGTTGATAATGTTCATACATTATTATTGAGTTATTATTAGTTTATGTAACTTCTATTTAAGCAAATGATCCCATTTTCGTAGTTTCATAGTAGTGACGTAATGAGGACAAATTTATGTATGGAGGAAAAGACAAATTTACCTTTCGTCCGTCAACGAGGGAGCGAGAGGATAAATATCATTTAGCACATAACTGTATTGAATTGTAATTTCCTCGGATAATAATTCAACTTAGGAATGCAAAAACCTTTGTTTTGTTATCAGAACTCCTAATGTTATTTTACTAGCTTCTTTTTAATATATACACTCATTACTTTTACTCATATAATAATAATAAACAGAGTTACATTAATAGAGTTTGCCTTTGTGGTTATAGCGAAAAACCCTTTTTGATGGGATGAAAATCCTATGTGTATCCTAAGTGTTAATCCTTCCAAATTTCATTCAAATCCGTTCGGTCGTGGCGGCGTGAAAAGAAATGAAGAGAGAGAAGCACACGTATGGAATATACACACACTTTCATATTTACAAACATAAAATATTATCTATAGGTATTTGCTATGCATTATTAGTATGTATTTAAAAAAGTATTACATCAGTTGCGGTTCCCATAGTATATACTTTTAGTCTTGTCAAATAAGTTTATTTTGTACAACAGTATTGGCACCTACAGTTTAATAAAAGGACCGTATTATATCACACGTATCTACTTAATTAACCATATAACTAACTGAAAAACTAAATGTAATCGTTTTATCTTTATTTATGTATTCTTAGGCCTTGAACTGAAATTCAAATAGTGCGATAGAGCACCTCCTAACAACACAGTTCACAATAACCTTAATTCCGTGCAAAGACCTGTTGCGAAACTAGAAATACCTGAAGGGATAACAATAATAATATGAATACTAGGTACAATACAAAAAATACGGATCAACATACCTCTGCCAGAGTTATATGTAGATAACTATGACCACCTGGGGCTCATCTGCTGTAAAAGGAAGTCTCACGACGATTGATTGCGGTGACAAGACGGCTGGTTCATATTTTGCACATAGGATCAGCATTGCCATACAGCGGGGCAATGCAGCCAGCGTCTGAGGCAACCTACCGCGTGACAACAATTTGGGACAAGTGATTGATTTATTTTAATTCTATAGAAATAAATATACCTGTGGTGGAACTAAAATAAATAGTGGAACTAAACATTATTATTACATTTCACGAATTATGTTTTCGAATATGTACTCGCTAGTTATTCTTGCTCGGGCTACTAACTGCAAACTAAGATAAAAAGGTTGGTTAAATAAGTGATTTATTCATTCATTCACCAACATGTTAAATCTTTATAATATAAATAACACTAACCGCCCGCCCCGGCTTCGCACGGGTGGACAAAATATTTGATAAATGTTTATATGCTCCGAAACAACTGGACCGATTTCAAAAATTCTACGGGGATAAAAATAGATGTTGTCCGATTCTCAGACCTACCCAATATGCACACAAAATTTCATGAGAATCGGTCACGCCGTTTCGGAGAAGTTTAACTACAAACTCCGCGACACGAGAATTTTATAAATAAGATTTAAAACAGGTTAAGTCGAAAGTAGTATTAATTACCAGTAAAAAACTTTCTCAAACTTGCTTTTCTGACAGAATGGGCGGATTGTAAGGCCTTTAACAAGATTCTGGTGACGCTTTGTTGAAATTTTAAGCTTAGAAGCAGACGCTAAGTGCAATGACAAAATGCCAACAATCTTATGACGACGAGTTTCTAGTGCCTCGTTCATTGATGACTACGCCGAAACGTTCAAGCAATTTACTGCCAAATGCTATAAGACACAATTGGGAACGCCAAACACGCGAACGCATCAATTTTATCCTGCAACTAACTGTACCCGCGACTTGTACGCGTGGATTTAATTTTTTTTTCGTTTTCATCGGTTTACTTATTTGTTCCGCGGAATCTTAATTATGATTCTAAAATAAAAGTAATCTAAGTGGCGCCTTATAGATAGCATCAGCCAGTGAAAGTCCTGGTCATATCAGTCCCACCATTCCGATGTTATTCATAATTTCGTGGGTTTTCTATTGTATTTGTTGCGCGGAACGCCGATTAAAATCAGCTATCTACTAGTAAAATTTAATTAGTTTTTTTGTTTCTAGTATCGTGTATATCTTTAGTAAAAAGCAGTTATTTTGACATTACAAACAGACAATTTGTATTTATTTATCTATTTGTATAGATGTCTTTTTTCATCTGCTGGTTTCGTTATTCAGCTATTCTATTCTCTCAATTCACGTCCAAGGTAGCACATTACGTCATTATGACACCATTTGCGATAATGAATGGAAGGACTCCGTGTTTCCTTATGGTGTCAAAGGAGAAAGTGTCGACAATGAATTATGGATGGATGCAGAGCCTTTGCACAATAGCACAGTTATTTGCAAAAAAATACGTTCTACTTTCAGGTACTATCGTCAAAGGCGGCATCTATACACATAAATAAAATTGAATTGTATGTTTGTAATATCAAAATAAAAGCTTTTTACGATATGGATATGAAAGTAAACACGCGTCTAATGACAAAAAGGCAATTAAAAAAAAATTGTCTGTCTGTCTGTTTGTTTGGGGTTCTCTCCGAAACGGCTGGACCAATTTGAACGAGACTTTCACTGGTAGATAGGTAATTTTACTGGGCGTAACATAGGCTAAATAATTCGGGTTCCGCACAACAAATAAAAAACCATAAAATTGTGTACGAAATCCGAACGGCTGGACTGATATGAACGAGACTTGCACTGGTAGATAGCTGATAATACTGAGCGTGACATAGGCTCCTTTACTTTTGGAAAAAATATTAGGGTTCCGTACAACAAATAAAAAAACATAAAATTGTGAACAACATCCGAACGGCGGGAATTATTAAATATAGCTGATGCTATAAGCATAACTTAGGCATTTTTGTAATTTAAGTAATTATTGTACGGTGCAAAGGAAATTGTCAACAAAATTTATTCCACGCGTACGAAGTCGCGGGCACAGCTAGTCTATACTAATATAATAAAAATGATTTTTGGTTTGTTTGTATGTTTAGTGTAATATCATATATCTCTGTAACTATACATTTCCCGAGTAACATAGCTGCATTTCAAGCCTGTATTATCCTATTTCAAAACAAGTGAAGTCGCAAAAAAACTTGGATTTTATCTAGTTGTTAGTGTCGATTCAAGCTACAAGGCGAGACAAGCTAATTTGACAGGACTTAAAGTCTTGCTATCCCTTTCTCATGTCATGTGCGCGATAAATAAGGATGACAATACTTTAAGTTATTACGTACCGGAACTATCAATAAGTAAGACGAATGTATCCAATGTATTGTTTTGTCGTTGTGTGACATGTATATGTCACCGGATGATAACAAGAACCGCATATTTATAAATTTCCTAGGAAATTTATCAACCTTCGTAGGATTCTAAACGAGAGATCAATTGTATTAATTTACGCCCACATTTTCGCAAATTAATAAACTTACCGAACAAAAAAAACAACCAACGCCCTAGCCTTCTAACCTATCACGGCCATGTCGGACTACAATGTTACAAACGGTGAACGGAAAATTAATACAATTAATCTCTCGTTTAGAATCCTACGAAGGTTGATAAATTTCCTATTTTTTCCTAGGAAATTTATAAATTTGCGGTTCTTGTTATCTTCCGGTGACATACACACTGTTTATTTGGTTGAATTTGCTTGTTTTACGGCAAACAGTATTGCGCGTTCGTTACAAAGGAATACATATTTGTATATGTTAATCTTATCAAACGCTATCTTATCAAATGGAGGCAAATCAAATAAATTATTAAGCTCATAAACACGTAATTTATTAATTATGTACTAACGAACGTATAGTCTAAAGCTGTATTATATTCGAGCATTACGTATGTAGTTTTATGGCTGCTGAGATAACCGTTACATTATATACTTGTATTTTGTTAAAAATAACATATGAATAATAAGAGAATTCATAATACATAAGTATTCTTATAGGTACCCTACACGTCTAACAACATAAAATGTGTTAAATTATTAACATTTATAAAGAAAAACTAATGAAATACATCATAGACACTACCTAACGCACCAGAAGCAGGATGATAAACATTGTATTAAACATTATAGTATCTCATTTTAAGTGGACCGCTACGCTGTTCTTTTGAGAAATAAATTTTTTAAACCTAACATAATAGAGTCCATGGATCGAATGATCCAAATTCCATTGGAATATATTTTCTACATAATTTTGTTAGACGGTCACAAGCTACTAATTTAATAGTAGATTATTAAAAAAGACATATAAAACTAAACCTAATCACTGTGCTCATGGCGGCTACGTGGTCCCATTCCCGCCCCCCCCTGAAAAATGTTTATTAAATCCAAAAATAATTATTAAATCGGGACCGCGGTCCCAAAAGCCCCTCGACTCAAAATGCTGTTGTAATATCTGACACTTAAACATAAATATTAATCATGGTAAGAACCCAGTATTATTTTCTTCATTAATATTAGTGACCGCTTTCGGGATAAAATGTATACAAACCCACAAAAAATAAATAAATAAATAAATAAATAAAAACGCGCTTCATAGTAAAATGTCGGGGTAAATAATATACTACATAAAATTGATGAATATGTACAAATTGTTTTAATGCGGTCTATCGAATAAATATGTGTGTCAGGATTGTTTCAAACTTAACTCATAAAACGATATCATTATGCTTTTTCTAAACTCACATAACCTAACCCAATACCTAATAATTGTTTATTTATCATATGAGATGAACATCAAAAAAATGTATTACGTATATGAGTTTGAAAGTTAATCTTAACTCACACGCGGATATCTTCACTCTAGGAAAGTGGTGTGGCGTAATCTATAAACCGTGGCGGCCTTGTGGTTGAAGCAACGGCCTGTCACCTAATGGGCTCACGTTCAAATACCAGCTTGCAACAATGAGTTTTTCTAAGCTTAAGTACAGTGATTAATCACACCATGAGCTTAAAAAATAAGGTAGGGCGTAAAGGGGTCTTCCGTGGGATTTTTCCATTAAAATTTAAGCCGCCCGACTGGGGACTGTACCTCCACCTTATAGAAGACCGCAGTCAAATAACACTACTTTGATGTAGTGTTGTGTATCTGCGGTAAGTAAGGTTGCAGGTGCTCCACGAGGATACGATGCGCTAGTACTAGTAGTAATGTTGCTAGCAGTGAGTCCTCATCAACAACAGGGTTGGAAACGCGTTTGTGATTTCCCTCATACCCCGGGTATTGCTAGCGGCTATAGGCTACAGTGACTGCTTACCATTAGGTGGGCCGTACGCTTGTGTGCCACCTTATTGGTATAAAAAGAAAAATATCTATCTAATCGAATTATTTGTTCCGGTTTCAGAAATTCCTAGCCCAGCTGTGGGCAGCCCTAGCCGTGGTGGCCGTGACAAAAAGCAGCAGCGTCCCTGCAAACGAAAAGAACTTTGAACTTTTGATCCTCCACAACAATGATATGCACGCGAGGTTCGAACAGACTTCCCAGCTGAGCGGTGCTTGCACCACCGCTGACAGGGAAGCGGGCAAATGCTACGGAGGGTTCCCTAGGGTTGCGCATGTGTAAGTATCTTATAGTCCTACAGTGTCATTAAATAAAAGGTGGGTCGTCTTATTTCCACTTATTAGTATAAAAAACTCTCAAAATGGTAATTAATCTTGCTGTTCAATCTAGACACGCGGAGCGTGTCAAGCCAAGTTGAAGCAAGGCGAGCAGCACCGTGTGTAATATTACACGAACCATTTGGAGCCACTTTTGACCCCCTCATAACTCAAAAACTATTTGACATAAACATGTCAAATTTGGCACATATATTGAAACTTGCGAGAAGCACATGTGCACAAAATTTCATAAACGCAACTCAAACGGTAATTTATATATTGGCGTCCAAAAATCGTCATTTTTATCACTGACCTATATATCAAAACTATATCCCACTTCCAGATGACCTAGAAAGCTCAAATTTGGCATACAGGTAGGTAATTGGGTGAATACAAAGGAAAAAAATCAGAAACTTGTATTTTTTCATTATTATTTTTCAATTAATTATTAATTCTAGTAGGAACACTTATAGCGCCTGTAATGTAAGAACTAGCAAACAAAATTTATGACAACCGGTCTTTATATTATTGATTTTAAGGTCTTCAAGTGAATATATGAATAACGAGTACAATACCACCCTTATTTAGGTGTTGGGTGAATACAAAGGAAAAAATCAGAAACTAGTAAAATTTGTATATTTTTAAATTAATGAATTCTATTAGGAACACTTACTTATAGCGCCTGTAATCTAAGAACTAGAAATCAAAATTTATGACAACCGGTCTTTATACGGATTTTAAGGGCTTCACATGAATATATAACGAGTAGATTACAACCTCAATTTATTTTTATTTTTAATTCTGTTAACTAAGATTATAGTCGACTTTCGTATTTATTACGGTATTAAGTGGAATATTTAGTATTATTTCAATATTTAGCGCACATCAATAAGTAAAGTATTGATAATTAGTTATAAATAATTAAATATTTCGGACCACGGAGCACGGTTCGGCCACGGTAATATTATCATACAGTAGTTTGACTTCATACAAACGGACGAAGCGCGAGCTATGCCTACGCGCCTCGATTAAGGGATGCGCCTGGTATGCGGACAGTCGCGACTGTGCTGCAGTGACGAACGGACGGTGTGTTGTTTTTTAACAATAACCGCGCAGTCTTTACACTAAAAATAAGTTAAGTACATATTTAATATGACGAGTAGGAAATATTGTGCTGTTTTTGGTTGTATGAATTCGTCATTATCGCATCCAGGGATAACTTTTTTCAAATTATTTTTAAGTTCATGAATATAATGATACGGTAGGTACCTACGCTTGTGTTAAAACCTCGGGACATGTGTGTTTTGTTAGTTTGTATAATTCAAAGTAAAGACGTGTTATTTTATTACTAATCATATTTGTTTATTGTACCTACTGTGTGTAGGTATGAATAATACCTACTCTTAAAATACATTTGACCGTCTGTGTACCTATATCTGCTGCTGCTATAACAACATAATAATATTACGAGTATACCTACCACTAAAAACCATTTGTTTTTCTCGGTATTAATAACAATAGAGATATGTTTGAGAGGGTTGTGAATTTGTGATTTTAAAACATTCGTAGCCAGCTGTTCAGCTTGGCATTGGTGACCAAAGAATTTTTATTTTAAGTTGTTGCGAGTTGCAGCCCTATCGCATGCTTACGTACCGCGCGGCTGTAGGCATTTATTTCAAGGACACGGCCGAGTCAAACTACTGTATGATAATATTACCGTGGTTCGGCGGCCGAGGAGCAGCAGGGTGGGGGACGCGGGTGCGATAAAAACTTTGACGCAAACGTGCCCTACTATTACTTATAATTTCTGTAAAAAATGTAATGATATCCCATCAAAACATGAATGTAAAATGAGAGCCAAGTTGAATGTTATGATATTATCCCTTGGTTGTTGACTTTAACGAAAAAAGAAGTGAGATCTAAATGGGTGCCAAGTTCAATGGTCGCTCCTCAAATTTATTCATAACAATATACCTTAGGATAATATATTGAAGCCTAAGGGCTGACTTGGCTAGTTCTAATATACGAATTATATAATAGCCTTCGCAAGTTCTAAAGCTGGTAAGTTCTTATTTTATTCATCCGAAAATTTGGCTTGTTCCATACTGTTTAGTAAGTACTTAATAATAATGCGTATATTAATAGAACTAGCCAAGTCAGACCTTAGGCTTCAATATACTATCCTAAGATATATTGTTATGAATAAATTTGAGGAGTGACCATTGAACTAGGCACCCATTTAGATCTCACTTCTTTTTTCGTTAAAGTCAACAACCAAGGCATAATATCATAGCATTCAACTTGGCTCTCATTTTACATTCATGTTTTGATGGGATTTATTATATGGCTTCAAATATCTGTAATCGAATTCGAAAATTGAATTGAATTGTTCAGCACTTTTTTGCGCATAATTGAGCCGTGCAATCAAGAATTTAATTAAACCCTTTGTGCAACATCGACAGGAGAGCTTTTAAATGCACTTCATACTGTACTTGTTTTACACAGCATTATTGCGTTTAGGGTTACCAAACGACTGCAATTTTTTTGACATTTCCGGAATTTCTAAATTGATGTTGCCACATAACTATAAATTTTCTACAGTCTTCTGTGTTTTTTATGTGTTGTTAACACTAACCAAATCTAGCCGTAGTCTAGCGTTGTCGAGTAGCGCTCGAAAGACTGCGAAAGCTGCAGCGCATATCTGAAAAATTGAGAATATATAAAATATAGTCTGGAAGCCATGGTGGCCTTGTGGTATTCAGCGTTGTCTGCTATTCTAGTGGCGCAAGTTTGAATCCTACCGGTCTGTATATTAGTAAACAAAACTCATTAGTTTTTTTAGTCACACCACAAGCTTTACGGTGAAGGAAAAACATCGTGAGGAAACCTGCATAGATCTGAGAAGAGATGCCTTAGAGATGGCGATGGACTCACCATCTGTCACGTTGCTTGGCACCACATTATCTTCGGTGGAAAGTGGAGGTTGTAACACCTCTGCCTACTATTATTAGTAACACATCACTTATGCACTGACGTTGAGCAATCATGTGGCATTTGTTCGCGGAAGCGTCGGAACACCACTTATTAATTACTAGCGGCCCGCCCCGGCTTCGCACGGGTAGACATTCGTTTCGAGGCATAGACATTTATCAAATATTTTGTCTACCCGTGCAAGCCGGGGCTTGCAGCTAGTATATTATATAGCCCGTGTTACTCAGTGATCATTTAGCTTTCTAACGGTGAAAGAATTTTTGAAATCGGTCCAGTAGTTTCGGAGCCTATTCAATACAAACCCACAAAAAATCAAATCTTTCCTCTTTATAATATTAGTGTAGATGTAGATGTAGATTATGTACCGGTTCATTACAGGGTGAAGGAAGCACGCGAAGCCGCGGCGACAGGCAATGGCCCCCCTGTCCTGTACCTGAACGCTGGAGACACCTACACAGGAACGGCTTGGTTCACTATTTACAAGTGGAAAATTGCCGCTGAGTTTGTGAACGCTTTGCAGCCTGATGCTATTGTAAGTATTGATCATTCTTTTAGGAGACGATTTTTCGTGACCGTTGTGACCGTTATATTGTGAACGTTGCATTTAATAGTTCTAGCGGACATATCTTCGTTTACCAATAGTATACGACAGTAGGATATTGCCGTACTCTTATGATATTTTCGTTAACAGTCAACTAAACAAACTGCAGTTTGACATTATCACTTTTATAAAGGCATTTAAATTAAACACACATGTTTTGATTTGTATAGGTACAAACTCTGAGGCATTATAATATTTACAATCTCGGTGTTGTTTCGAAATATTTACCTGCGTTTGTTTCTGTCTATTTTCAACGAGATAACATTGTCATGTTATCTCGTGCACAACTAATAGAGTGTCCTCTATTAGTTGTGCATTGCGCAATATTATCTATATTATGTACATACTCTGAGATGCAGGTATCTGTAATAGTTAATTAATACCTTAATTAATTTTAACACGAGTACTTACTTTACCTTTTTAATCGACACCATTATGATCCTTTAATGGCAGACCGATTTTATTGAAACTTGGCACACAGATAGACAATTGATTCAAACATGTGGTACGTTTCATCCAATAGTTTTTTTGCTATTTCCACGCGAAGTAACGAGTAAATCTGGTGTTTAATATATCCTTAATTTTCTACCCATGACACAGGTTAACGATATATGTATAAAAAAATACAAGTTTTCCTAGTCAAGGTTATATGTCAATCAAATCAGAACTAGCAAATAGGTGATCGAAGACTCGAAATGACAGCAGTTATTGCTGATGACGAGAATAGAAATGAGAGCCAGTTTGATGCCCGTTGGGCTGAAGATATAATATTACCACAGATCAAATAAAAAGGTACATGGAATTTTGCGAGCAACAAAGCGACGCCGGCTAACTACCGCCTTGATCCGCACATATACACAATTACACATACACATACACACCTTGTTCACGCACTACATGTCGTCACTTCCATCTACCTTTTTTATTTAATCTGAGAGTATAAGTATTATTATTGATAGAGATTGGTAAGCCCAAAAAACTGCGAAGAACTTCTATGCTAGGGCTTAAAACATATTCATACAAAATTCTGCCTACCCTTTAGTGAAAGGCTGGGCTGAAATACAATTTTAATAGCTATACCCAGTTACATGTAATATAATTCTTAATCAAGGCTATAAACCTTATAAACAAAGGAAATACAAAACATAATTCTAAATCACATAATAAGTGCCATAAAGGATACATAAAACCTGCAGAGGACAATATGGAGAATGTAAGTTACTTTTAAATATAAACTATGTACAATAACACGTACTAATCAAATAAATGTTAAAATTGTACAATCTACCATGCATACTACCATGTGCGTACTAACACGTGTTCTAACAAATTCTAAACAAACTATTGTGTGTGCTTTATTTGTGGGTTGTGGTACGGTGTTGGAATTTTATTGGTGGTAGAAAATTTCTCAATATATTGAATTGATTCCGGTGTTACTTTGCGGAAATTCATATTTATAGAATACAATATATGTTTCGTAGTTGTTTTTTTCTCCCACTAATTCTTACTAATTTATTTTTTTCCAATTTTTTTTCTATTCACAACAATCACTTTTAATTTCCTATCCAATACTGTAAACTGTAGCAAATAATGTTGTTATTTTTGCAGTCCCTTGGCAATAACGAATTCGAAAACGGAGCTGAGTCACTATCACCGTTCCTAAGTAACATTAATACAAAGATATTAGCAGCCAACGTTATTTTGAAATCAGCTGAAGGCAATGATAATTTCCAGAGATCTTGTATTTTTGACATACAAGGCGTAAAAGTCGCCGTGGTTGGCTACTTAACCCCAGAAGCTAAGATTTTGGATGTATCTGGAAATGTTGAATATATCGATGAAGTTATAGCTCTAAAAGAAGAAGTAGCCAAACTAGAAGAACAGAAAGTCAATATAATTATTGCACTAGGTCACTCCACTAGTGACAAAGACATAGAAATAGCACAAGAAGTTGACGGTATTGATTTAGTGATTACAGGTCATAAGAATACCTACTTCTGGAATGGTAACACTGTCGACTTTAATGATGAAGTTATAACTGTCAAACAACAATCTGGAAAACAAGTCCCTGTCATACAGTCAGCCACTTACAACAAATATCTTGGTAAGCTTATAGCCAAATTCAACGTTAATGGTGAACTCGGCGAATACAATGCGAACCACATTGATCTCGATGATTTGATCCCTCAAGATCCGGAGGTTTTACAAATTGTTACTAGAAATAACGAAGAAGTCACAATTAGAGCGAACACACCAATTGGAAATACTGCTGTTGTTTTAGATGGAGATTCTTGCAAAACACAGGAATGCAATCTTGGAAATTTGATTGCTGATGCAATAATTTACAATTATGCCCTAAGTTACGAAGGTGAAACGTGGACAGATGCCGCTATAGCTTTTATTCATGCAGATGCTATTGCTGCTTCAATCACTCCATCGAACCGCCCCGCTCTCGTAACGTACGGTGACTTATGGGCAGCTCTCCCTCTGGAGAGCAACGTAGTTTTAGTAACAATGAATGGAACTAGCTTGAACAGTGTAATTGAGCACTCCATTTCTAATTATAATCTTACCAATCCCTCTGGTCAATTTCTTCAGTACTCTGGACTAAGAGTTGTCTACGACTTATCACAACCACCTGGCTCTAGGGTCGTAAGTGCAGTAGTACGATGTTGGTCTTGCTATGTCCCTGAATTCTATGTAATCGATGACTGGAGATCCTACAATGTACTGATGCCAGTAGCTTTAGCAGAAGGTCAATTCGGATACTCCATGCTCGCCGACCTGCCACGCCAGATTACTTTACTTGATGAAGTGACTAGCACTGCAGCGTTTATAGCTTTGCGTAGCCCTGTATATCCTGAAGTGGCAGATCGCATTGTCCTGCAAAATGTTTACAATTTGGAGGATGAAGAAGGTACCACTGAGGCGAATGAATCGGAGGAAACCACAACTAAGGCAGATGACACCGAAGAAGGCATATCTGACGCTCCAGATTCAGCAACTAGAATTACCTGTTCGTTGCTGTTCGTGGCTTTACTGACCTTCACCTTTATTTAATTTTTATACTCTAAAAATACAATTCTATTTACGACAGTATTGTGGTTTCTTAATTTCTAATAAAATATCTTCTATTCCTTCCTCTGAATTGCCCCAAGAATTAATTTTATTAACTCCTTTAACAGTTATATCATTATGATTAAAGTAGATGGTAGTAGGTGGGTGATAATAACAAAGTATCTGGGTGTATTTATTTGCTTCGTGCTATAAAGGTATTTTACAATACAATACAAATACACTTTATTGCACACCACAAAGTAAAATAACATGTAACAGAAATAGGCAGATACAGAGTAGTGAGGACAACAGGCGGTCTTATCGCTAGAGCGATCGCTTCCAGACAAGAAAAAATATTTTTTTAGTACCTACCATAGAATCAATGTAAGTAATAATTTCAAGATTGGGAAATGGGTGATATGCATTCCGATATGTGTGTTCTCAGAATCATGGTGAAGGTCTTTGTTTTTAAGTTAATTTGCTAATCGGTTTAATCACCTCAACATCATTCAACAAATATCTGTTTTTATGCAACTAGTTTCACTAAATTAAATCATTTTTTTTTTTAATATCTAAAATTAGATGAGCAATGTCATAATAAAACACGTACATTCATAAATTTTAATGTTGTTTGGTACCTATATTATTATTATTTTTAAAGATCACCCACCATTTTGCTCATATTTCACATCATCTTGTAAATGTACCCTATTATAATCTTCGATTGACCCGATGTTTTTCTATTGTAGAATTATTTGTTTCAGTCCTTGGGAAATCACGAATTTGATAATGGTGTATCTGGATTGACACCGTTCATTGAACACTTAACGAGTCCAGTGCTTGCCGCCAATCTCAATCTAAACAGAGAACCCACTTTACAAGCTGAGAACAACTTGATGAAATCTATTGTATTCGAGTTCAACGGAACAAAAGTAGGAATCATCGGATACCTCACACCAGAAACAAAGTTTCTGGCAGTAAAAAACAACGTAGATTACACTGAAGAAGTAACCGCTATACGGGAAGAAATAGACCACCTTAAAATGCAAGGAATCAAAATCTTTATTGCTTTAGGGCATTCCGGATTTTTGAAAGATTTAGAAATCGCTAAAGAGGTCGAAGACCTCGATTTAGTCATCGGTGGGCATACGAATACCTTTTTGTGGAACGGTACAAGTCCAGATGCAGAAAAACCACAAGGACCATACCCAACTGTTGTAAAACAAAAATCTGGTAGAATAGTCTTAGTAGTACAAGCTTACGCTTATACAAAATATTTAGGTAAACTACATTTATTATTTAATCCTGAAGGAGAAATTGACAGTTATGATGGCAGCCCTGTTTTATTGGATAACTTCATACCTCAAGATCCTGAAGTCCTAGACATTGTTTTGAAATACCGCGATGCCGTCATGAACGTATCTGAAGTAGTTGTAGGCAGCACATCCATAATTTTGGATGGAGATTCATGTCGATTGAAAGAGTGTAATATGGGGAATTTGATAAGCGACGCTATGGTAGATAAATACGTATCAGAGTACATTGGTGAAGGTTGGACAGATGCGCCGATTGCTTTTATACAAGGTGGTGGTATCAGAGCTTCTATAGCGCATTTGAGTTTGCCAACAATAACTAGAGGTGATCTGCTAACAGTAATGCCATTCACTGGAAGCATGGTGATGTTGACCGTGGAAGGAAATATGCTTTTGAAAATGCTTGAGCACTCTGTTGCAAAATATGATCCACTAGAGTCACCAGGGCAGTTCTTACAGATGTCAGGAGTGAAAGTAGAGTACGACTTCAAGAATGCTCCTGGTAGGAGGGTGACTAAGGCCTTAGCTCGTTGTGGAAAATGTGATATACCTAGCTTTTCACCAGTAAATGAAAAAGAAACATATAATATTCTAGTGCCGTCCTATGTATCGATGGGTGGAGATGGTTTTTCTATGCTAGAAGGACTATCTTCAACAGCATTAAATTATGACGAATTAGCATGCGTAACACAATATATTCAAAGACACAGCCCCGTTTATTCAGGTATTGAAGGAAGGATAGTAATAAAAAACTGGAACGAAGAGCATACAGAATCTGGAGCAGCTGATCTTGCCCCATCGGCTATGTTTAGTTTACTTTTACTTATAATAAATACAATAGTTACAATGCAACGCTAACATATTATGGTGAGAGCGATAGATAATTTAAAACAAAGTACAATTTGTTAAATTGATGAGTACAAATTATAACGCTGCAAAATGTAATAATAATAAATAATGTAATGCTGCTATATATTTAAAGTTTAATTGTATTTAAATTGTTATGTAGGAATTTAGTAATTACTATTAATTTATAATTGTCGCAAAGGTACATAATTCAACGAATCCTAGTGATGAACATCATGGTTGTGATTTAAAAATATATAAGTTATTATTTTGTAATTTATGTTAACAATAAATCATGTTTCCTTAATTTTAATAGTAAATTGTTTAGCTATATTAAATTTTACTTAATTTTCTGTGATTATCTTAATATATACGCTTAATGTAACACTCGTTTATCTCAATAACTTAATGACAAATACTTTCTTGGCTACTACTTCCTAATTGTGTATGGGTTTCTAAAATATGTAAGTTAACATTGGTATGTATACAATGCACAATATTATTGTATGCACTGGATCAAATCAATAAAATTGTATTATAAATCTGATATTGTAATTGAACACTGCACTTTATAGACGCTTTTCACTTGTGTTTGCTTATGCTTACAAATATTAGCAATATAATAAACTAACTTAATTGTTTCAGTCCCTCGGGAATCACGAGTTTGACAACGGCGTCAGCGGTCTCATCCCATTCATAGAAAATTTAACTTGTCCAGTATTAGCTGCTAATCTAGTCCTAACAAAAGTTCCTGAACTAGCGATGGAGGCTAATCTTAAAAAAACTGTCGTACTTGATGTTGCTGGTAAAAAAATAGGCGTAATAGGGTATCTAACACCTGAAACTAAATTTAAAGCTATTCCAAATGATGTAGAATATATAGATGAAGTTGTAGCACTTAGAGAGGAAGTCAAAAACCTTCAAAGTATAGGTATTAATATCATAATTGCATTAGGTCACTCAGGCTTTTTAAGAGATTTAGAAATTGCAAAACAAGTAGACGGTTTAGATTTAGTTATAGGCGGCCATAGTAACACATTTCTTTGGAATGGCACCAGCCCTGACACAGAGCTAGTGCAGGGATATTATCCAACGTATGTGACCCAAGCCTCTGGCAAACGGGTACCAGTGGTCCAAGCTTATGCCTATACAAAATACTTGGGAAAACTACTTCTTGTGTTTGATGCTAGCGGGGAATTAAAAAGTACCTTCGGGAACCCCATTCTGCTCGATAAATCTGTGTCCCAAGACCTTGAAACACTTAACATTGTTAATAGGTATAGTAATATGGTACGAAATTTTACGGAAACCGTAGTCGGAAACACGTCTGTCGTACTGGACGGTCTGGGTTGTCAACTTCATGAATGTAATCTTGGTAACTTAATCACAGATGCTGTGATATACTTCTATGCCAAGCACTATGTAGGCGAACATTGGACCGATGCAGCGATAGCTATAATACAAGGGGGTGCTATTAGATCATCTATAGCTCATGCGGTCATGCCTTATAACTTGACTAAAGGTGATTTATTATCAATAATGCCTTTTGATGGATACCTCTTAACAGTTACAATGAACGGCAGCGTCCTTTTACAAGCACTTGAACACGCCGTCGCAAAATACGACCTATTGGATGACCCTGGAGAATTTTTACAATTTTCCGGATTAAAAGTAGTATACGACCTCACTCGCCCATCCGGATCACGAGTTATTACCGCAGAAGCTAGATGTTGGGCTTGTAATATTCCAGAATATTCATTTGTAAAGGAAAAAGAAGTGTATAAACTGCTGATGTCTAATTTTCTTTATGGCGGCGGTGACGGATACTGGATGTTCAAAGGACTACCGAGTCAAGTGTTGGAATACAGCGAGCTCACGTGCACCGAGTATTACATAGAAAAGCGCAGTCCTATTTACCCCCAAGTCGAAGGGCGAACAATATTGTTAAGTCCAAAAGTGAATACAGGTTCCGCTACCGTTACGTCCGTATCCTATACGGTAGCACTGATGTCAATTATTCACGCAATCTTAGCCTGAATGAGTAGCGTACAATGAGTTTGTTATTCTTTACAGTATTATTTTTTTATTATTATCGTTTTAACGAATACATTGTTACATACAAGTAATAAACCTTGTTTAATTATTTTCCTCCCTTAAAGACACAAATGACAATCATAAGATGTCTACACCCGTAGAGGTTTAGTTACTCCCTCCGAGTCTACGCCAGCTTATGTAACGTTCATCAGGTTTGTATCTATGTGTCTATCTAGACATTTACTTTCAACATTCTAATATTACATAAATCTAAATATTTATTTTTTCCTTTCAGTCTCTCGGCAACCATGAGTTGGATGAAAACGTAGACGGACTTTTACCATTTATACAGAACATATCATCACCCGTTTTAGCGGCAAACCTCATTCTTGACAAGGTTCCCGACATGCAAAATCTTACAAACTTACGCAACTCCATAGTAATTACTAAAACTGGAGTCAAAATTGGTATAGTGGGATACATAACTCCAAAAACAAAAAGTCTTGCACCCGCGAATGATATAGAATACGAAGATGAAGTAATTGCATTAAGAAGGGAAGTAACTAAATTAAAGAAACAAGGCGTTAAAATACTTATAGCGTTAGGACACTCTGGATACATCAAAGATAAAGAAATAGCAAGGGATGTTGAAGATCTTGACTTGGTAATTGGGGGTCATTCCCACACTTTTCTTTTAAGCAGCAACCTCACTAATACGGAACCCGATGAGCCTCAGGGCCCGTATCCAACAATTGTAACACAAGCGTCAGGTCGTGAAGTACTGGTAGTTCAAGCTTACCGATATACCAAATACTTAGGTAAGCTTGATTTAGTTTTTGATTCCCATGGAGAAATTTTAAAGCACGATGGAGAGCCAATACTATTGAATCAAGAAATACCAAGAGATCCAGAACTTTTGAAGATTGTTCAGAAATATCGAGACGAGTTTGACTTAATAGCCAATGAAACAGTTGGGAACTCAATAGTCGCTCTCAATGGGGAAAGATGTCGATTGTGGGAATGTAATATTGGTAACTTTATTACAGATAGCATGTTAAACTACACTAGAGAAAGACATGGCACAAAAGATGTCAACATAGCTATCATCCAAGGAGGACGCATAAGATCGTCTATAGACCGATCGCATAAACCTTTTGCGCTGACTAGAAATGACTGGATTAACGTTCTTCCCTTTTCTGATCCCATACGCATAGTAAAAGTAAATGGTTCTGTGCTGATGCAAATTCTAGAACATTCGGCTGCTGAATGGCGACAAACTGATAGCTCCGGTCAATTTCTACAATATTCTGGAGTAGAAGTTACATATGATTTAGCGATGCCACCTGGCTCTCGGGTTGTGAAAGCGAAAGCGGTTTGTTCCACTTGTGAACCAAACATTCTGTCCGACATTAAAGATAACAATGTTTACAAAATAATGATGCCACTATTCCTAGCTAATAGAGGAGACGATTTCAAAATGCTTGCAGATCAGCCCGTAGATAAAGTATCATACAACGAAATTGACTGTGTGCTCTACGCTCTAAAGCAATATGGAGCAGCGGATGCTGTAGTGGATGGTCGAATAACGATAATCAACGAAGATAAAGTTCATTATGCACCTTCTAGTGGAGCAAGAATTTATATCAGTGGTATTTTCTATTTGGCATGTCTTATAAAATTTTATTTGTAAATAGGTACTTTTTAAACTGTGACCAAATGTATATATACTTCCTACAAAGAGAATACAAAGAGCTACACTAATGAGTGCTGTAACGGCTAATGATTCTACAATCCTACAATATGCCGGAATTAACGAGGCTATTTATGTACCACCTGTTATTAACTTATTTTATAATGCAGAATTTAGATAAGTTAGACCAGCAAGGGTCATAAATTTAGGGTTGCCAGATCAGAAAATTGAAATCTCTGGATACATTTTCAAAATTTCGGGATTATGTTTTTATCGGGATAAATAAAATACCAATTAATATGTTACTACTTATTTTATTTGTATGTTGCCACATATACTTAGAGTTTGATTTCACAGACTACTAATTTCATGCCATGTGGGCACATAAAAATAGGTAGATTTAAGTTCTAAAGTATAAAACTACGAGTTTTTTTTTATTTTTTTGTATTTTGACGGGAGTCTGGATATCATATGAAAAGTCGAGATTATCCCGACGAATCCCGACCATCTGGCAACCCTCATAATAGTAGCAATAATAGAACTAAAATTTAAGAGTACCTACGTGAATCTCGCTCGCCATGTATCCCCAATCTCTTACAAATGGAATGCCTACAGACCTATGAGCCGACTGTAAATTCACCAATTTCACCATCTATTTTATATATATCACCTATTAATGTGTGTGTGACATCTTTCCTCTCACTCTCCACCAATCTGTCGGAGTGATGTCGAGAAAAGGGACGGAAATGTGTTACAGGAAGCCGGGAAAGCGCGCGCTATTTGACCAATGCTTGCTTGGTGGCAGAGTTCGCTGTCAGATGTTTGAGATGTTACACATCTTGCGACAAGTGTAAAACTTGGTCGTTTTTATTACCTATATTAGATAATAATATTTAGAATAAGATTTGAAATAGAATGCTAGATTATGCTTTGTCATTTACAACTATTATAAAATTACGACTTAAAGTTATTTTAATGTATAGCTGTGGTGAAATGGTGTCTGTATAGGAACCGAAAATTAATCACTAGAAATAGGTAATTTAACGCACTGAGTTTATAAACCAATTATATTCATTCCAACCTAATCAAAGTACAAAAAATATATTGTATCCATATTCCGGATTACGAATGTAAAGTATAGGTTAGTTACATTTACCGTTGTTACTCAACATGGCCATATTGGAAAAATCTAATTTTTTACCGTCTCTCTAACTCTAACAAATAAGTTTACATCCTTAGAATAATAACTAAAGCTCACTAACGCTAGTTATTGTTCTGAGGTTGCACCTGTATAAGGATACTTTTATTATCCCTACGAAATACGAAGTCATGAATGATGGTTTTCATCAAATCATCATGACCTACCTCAAAAGGATAATCCTGAACCCTGATCATCACTTTGCTGTCTGTCTGTACGTCCGTAATTTAAGTCCGATGAATCCAAATTGGAACAGATTGCAAAAAAGCAACAGTTTTCATTTATATACAGCATTTATTTTAATACTCATCTAATACATAAATCGAGTATTTTTATTTTTTAGACAAACTCTATTTAAGCATTATACTTCTAGAAAACACAAAACTAAGGTAACGATATATAATCAAAGGTAACGATGTATAATCTATAGAAACGACAGTCGTACCAACACACCAATAAATAATAATGTATCAGCCGGAGAATGGGTTACTTGGGTAGGCTTAAATTCTTTAAACTAAACTCATTGCAGCAGAGAAGATCGTACCTTGACTTAATTCATCTTCACAAAATAGTAAACGGAGGAATTAAAGAATCATATCTGTTGCGCAACCTTCATTTTTCGGTCCCAAGAGTTACCAGTAGAACTAAGATAACGTTCAAACCGAGTCAAGTTAGGTCAAATGTGGGCAAATTTTCACCATTACACAGGCTTCAAGATACGTACAATATACATTCACTTTCTAATAATCTAGACATTTTTATTGATAGTACCTCCCAGTGGAAACGTAAAGTACTGCAGTCAGGTCCATCACTGTCTTTAGATTAGATACATACTCTTTGTTATAATTTATTTAGTATTCAGCTTCGATATATTTCTAACTTTTTGATTTGATTGTTTTATAATTATTCTTTAAAAGCTGTCTCACACCTGTTATTAGTAAGTAGGCTAGATAATAAGACAAATTGTATTCATTTATGTGTGAAATTAGCCTATAAGCTGTTGGTGTGCCAATAAAATAAATAAATAAATAAATAATGATACACTCAATTATATAAACTTTACACTGTATTTCAGAAGCACATAACATTTTCACACGAATTACATGATTTTAATAATATATATTTAGGATTACTAATAAGCTCCCTAAACTTATGTATCAAAAGTATATAATAATACTGTAATGTAACCTCAGACTAGAAATATAGATTATAAACACTTTACTTAATAAACTACATTACCTGCTTTACTACCTGCCTGTTATCCTTACTTTATAAACTGGCTGTGCCCGCGACTTCGTACGCGAGGAATGATTTTTGTTATGGGTTAAAAAAAAAAAAAAACCAATCAAAAATCATCCGAGTAGTTTCAGGTATTAGCGCGTTCAACGCACACAGACAAACATATAAACAAGCATATATTTGTTCTGTTATATAGCACCCTCAATTACTTCTTGGCAAATATTTTCATTGTACAGACACTACTTTTCTAGTTTTATTATAGTATAGATAGAAGATAGATAAATAAATATAAAATAAATAAGTTGTTTCAAAACAACCCAATCATACAAAAAGACACAAAAATAAGGCCAGTATGAATCACACTCACATTAAACTTTTGGTGGAAGAGCATGCCACTCAACCAGCTTACTATATCCATATGGAACTACACCTGCAAAAATTGCAATGCATTGCTTTAGAGATTCCTGACAGTCAGCCAACTCCATACACGGTGTAAATTGCTCCAAGGCTTCTGCTAATTCACATAATGGTCTAAATAACTCAATGGCAGTGGCTACATCACCCTTCTGAAGTTTACCGATAGCCTGAAAGCTGAGGAGATCATCTTTACGACGCCGCAAATTCGCCGGTAAGGTATTAAGTCTGCTCATGCTCAAGTAAGTAGGCCAGTCATTGACACATGCCTCACACAGACACGAAAATTTATATTGGAACTTCAGCGATTCCTGTCGAGCTGCACGGTAGTTGATAGCATGGTGAAATCTGTAAATTAAAAAAAAAAAAATGTTTATTCTACTATAGTGAGCAAGAATAGACAGAGACAATGGTATCAAAGAAAAATATAATTAGGTGGTGCTGCCAGTGATAAAATAAATAACTAATATCACACTATCCAGACAGCATTCTAAGAACAGGATTATTAACATCTGTCTAATAATAGTAATATTAAAAAGTAAATATAATAGAATATCCTAAAATTTTACGTACCCATAATTGTCAAAAATTTGCATTCCTTTTTTAATAGGTCTCAGAGCAAACAGGGACATCTGGCCTGAACCCAATTTGTGAAACCTCACCACATTGGGAGCACAGGAGTGATTAAGCAGACTGTGAAATGCATATGGGGCACTTGCTATACTGACTTCATCCATATAGTCACCATTTGCATTCTGTATATTATAGCTGAGCCCATGCATATTGGTAGGACATGTCATTATATGCAACAATAAACAGCCAGATATACATCTCTTGATTTTATCAGCAATACTCGCATCATCATCTTTCAAAAAGTCAGTTTTAATACTCAGTAGGTATAAGAACACAGCTGCTGTGACAGACTTTTGGAAGATATCAGATACATTTCTCTTTTCCACATTTGAGGCAAGAGTGTGTATTGATGCATAGTGCTTAGAATCATACACCCATTTGTCATTTACTTTAATATGGCCCCAATGGTCAGAATTAACTGTTGACTCTGCATCTTCGATTGTCTTAAATAAACTTACCCAATCTGGGTGTTCACTGCGGGGTTTTATAGCAGTCCTTAATCCGAGCAGTTCCAGTTTTGTAAACTCCATATAAAGTAAAGTTGCCATTAAAGGACATTCAACTTTATGATACTCATTCCATGCATTTTCCCTGCACTGTTTACTACAGTATAGGGAATAACAACAATTGGGACATGGCAATAAATTTAAACTTCTAGAGAGACAATAGCTACAACAGAATAAATATTGATCCTTCAAAAGTAGGGTCAAGTATGGCTCTTCTTGTACCAACACCTCTCCTACCCCTATGTCTTCTTTGGCAAGCACATGTCTTCCCATCTCTTCAGTATAAACTACTTGTAGTTTTGAGCTTGCACACAGGTAATTTTCATCCTTTGGGGTATTCAATAACAGTATATTGCCTACTTCTGAATCATCTTCTCTATCTTCAACTACCTCCTTAGATATTGCATCATGACAGCTTACTTGCCTCTTTAGCAATTTGTCTTTCAATTTATCAGGATACTTCATAGAAAACAATTCATCAATATCCTGCAAGCACTCTTTATACTTTTTCAATGAGTAAAAAACTGCTGATCTATTAGCTATAGCCAAACTGTAACTATCAGAGTCCAGTGGTGCATAGAGTAGTGACAAGTTGTAGTATTGCCAGGCTACATAATCATCTGACTTCTGGAAATGTTTGTTGCCAAGGTTACGGTAGTGTGTAGACACTTTCTGGCATTTTTTTACCTCTTGAACCTTTGGGAATCTATTGATGCCTTCTATTAGATCATACACATATAAAACTCTTTCATCATTACTTTTTAGCAATAGTAAGCTTTTAGAGATTGATATTATTCTTCCTTGCATCGTTAACTCCTCCATAACGCCGGTATAAAGAGAATCAATACTCATTTTAGGTTATGTTGTGAGAAAAATATTGATTAACTTCAGTGTTGTAGCAAGTGCCCGACCGAGGTACCGCACTTCAGTCACTATGTCGCACTTTGCAACGCCTTTTATTGTGGTCAACTTGGGGTGCGAGATGCTGTTTGTGGTTGAGCAGCGGTTGAAAGCCCAGAACATCACATCAGATAAGTCGGAAAGAGGTTGGTATTCTGGAAATAAAAACTATAATATAAATAATTATACTTGTTAATGTTAGGCTAATTAATTCTACATATTTTATGCGATATATAATGCCTTTTTCAGTACTCACGGACGTAGTTTCAGTGCTCCTACATCCCAAACTCCTGGACGAACTATTTATACCGCAGCCGGTGGGTACACATGCTATTATCAAACAATTACTTCAGGATATTTCTGCCACATCGATTATGAAACTAGACGACTATTCTATGAGCAAATTGTGGGATTTAATGACCATGATCTTCAAATGGCAGCTTTTTGTAGCAACAAATCAAAATATATTCGACATCACTCGACGACATTTGCGATGTGTTGCCATACTATTACCGCAACATTGCTCTAAAAGTTTGATTGAGCAAACTATGAAAAGATTCGAATCGTTGGCTCATAAATTCACTGACGATGACTACAAATGCCTGAACACTGCTATGATTCTCTGGTTTTCGGAATACCACTCAAAAATATCCGTTCTCCTCAGACTGGGTCTACAGAATAAAGATGGAACTTTTTGTTTACCGTCATCAATAAATCCAAAATTTTTACAAAATTTAGGGGAAAATATATACAACTACGATAATAAGAAAAATGTAATGGATGAATATGAACATCGATCTTCTGATACCAGCGAAATCAAATGTCTTCTAGCGTCAATAGAAAAAACGCATTCCTTGAAAAAAATTGAGTTACAATTGCCCATTCAATTTGATGGTCAAGATTCTAAGGTTCGAACCTTAGATATTGTTAGGGATACACAATTTGAATCCATCAGTACAAATATTAAAACTAAGCATTCAGATCTTAGTTTCAATCCCAACATTCCAAAGTCAACGCAAGAAGATTTGCTAGACATGTTAAATGAATTCAGTGAATAATTGTATCATAATTAATTAACATTCAAGAAACATAACTAAAGCTATCGAGCTTTCGTTATTATTCTGAGGGTTGACGTCATGTTGAAGAATAACGATCGCTACTAAAGGAATTCCCCTGAAAAAAATTCGTTGTTCGATGTAGCCACAAAAAAAATTACTTATAATTTTTTAATTAGGCTAAAATTATTTTAAGAAATTGTTGTATGCTCAGCTAAATAAGACCAACCCCGGGATTTATTCATTTTCACCTTGGTTCCAAGAGAGAAGATACAATACGATGTCTTAATAAGTATCCTATTCCTGCACCTTCAATGATTAAATTACTGAATTTAAATTGGGCAATAAATCTTAATTCTTTTGAACAAATAAATAAATACTGCATAATTTTTATTTTAGCTGCAAAGTTTTATTTTAGTCCCTTTAAATACCTATATATTTTTTCAGCCGCGACCTGCGACTTCAGCCGCGAATGATTAAAATGTACCTACCTAACTTTAACATTGAGCATCAAGGAAAATGTGAATTGCAACTGTATGAAATAGTTGTCTTATGTCCCTAAGGGATTATACCTACATCTCAGGAAAACTCGTTCGAATTGTGGGTGGCACCCATTGCTGGAAGGTATGGGTGTCACTTATCGAGTCTGGGTGGCGATACAGATACTGTGAGTACCACCTGCAGTAGGGGGTTAAAAATTTCCAAGTTGTATATTCTCAGTTTGCGAAGTCCTCGTTTTGAGTTGTGTTGGACTGTATCTATACTAAGGCACGGTGCTCATTGCTGAAAGATATGGGTGTCACACTTAAATTTTATTATCGAAAACAAAAGGCTACTACTTGAGTAAAAAAATTGGGGAGGTTATAATCTCGTTATAGGTGCTAATTCTTGTTTACGAAATCATTAAACTAAACTAATTTGACAAGACTTAAAGTATTGCCATCCTTATTTAAGCCCGCACATGAGAAAGAGATAGCAAGTCTTTTTAGTCCTATCAAATTAGTTTATTTTAGTGATTTTTTACAACAGAATCGGCATCAATATGTATAAATTATTACATAAAACACCTTTATTTTCACACATTTAATTTATTAATCACCTATACTTAGTATAGATTAACTTCGATTAACTAGCCACTTAATACCTTATTGACTTTACAAAAATACAAAATAATCGACACTGAGTCACATCCACTTCCATTACTGAGATCTTATAAATGTTCCTTTTAGTGTCTGTAATGTTTGGTATTAAACTAAAAATATATGCATTAATTTATTTAAGTAGTCTGCGATCAATTTTAGTTACCCGTATGTCAAAATATCCAAAATATTTTTTTTATGTTCAAATACCTACAAAAATACATCTTGAATTGAGGAGTAGCATTGAGAAACTGTGCGCCTCCACTTAATTTTGTCACTTTTTTTGGAGAATGATTTCTAGTTATTTAAAAAAACTTATTCAAAATTTGAACGATGACATAAAATAACAGCTTCCAATTATTAGAAGCAGTGTATTTAAATATGTGTTTATTTATCAAGACTGTAACATATAAGATATGTTGTAACAAAAGAAGATCAGGAGATTTTTGCATGCAACTTATGAATGATGTCATAATAATATGTATTTCTCTGCTTTGTCCTTGTAATTAACAAAGCACAAATTTGTAGAAAAACCGATAACTCTCTTTGGCTCTTTAATTTTACAGTCAATATTTGAATAATAAATGTATGTAATAGACAAAACTCATACCCAGTCCAAAATAATTTTCCCCAGTCAAAATTTATTTTGACCGGTTATGAGTTTTGACTGTAACATAACATATACGCTAAAAAATATCAGTGTCGGTCCGTTAAGTTGAACAGCTAACAAAACTTCCAATACGAAGTACAAATGAATGCATAAGCCTTAAATTACAATACTGTCTCACTCTAAGGGTCGTCACACAACTTTAAATGAATTACAGACTTGGCCTATAGCGTTGTTTACACAACATGCTTACGTGTAAAAGAGACAGACATACGCCTATGACGTCATCGAGTCACAACGATAACAAGTATCAATGCCTGGCAGCATTGGTTTTGTTTACAATGTCAGGAATTACAAAATCCGAGTAAGTGCAATTGCCATTTTTCCGGTATAAAAAATAGTCTTTGTTCTTCAGCCTTCTATATAAAACCTGCGTTAAACACTGGTTTCTATCGCAGAAAAGGCAGGGATCCCACGGGATTTTTCCATGGTATCAAAAACTTATTTACAATGTTATAAGTAACCTTTTTTCAATTGAATGTAATAACAAATACAAAACATATTTTTATACGCACCCATAGGTTGCGAACGCAATCACACAACAAAAACGGCTTGACAGTTATAACAAAGTTGTTTTTGCTACTGCGGTACGCTTACAATGTAGGCACGATATATTATTGAAGCTCATTTTTTATTTGGCTTCAACACATAATGGCCTCAGAATTATTGAAATTTTCTTGCAAAATTCAGGCCATGGAATAAGGTATTCGACTGAATACTGAAACAACATTAAAACATTGAGGCCCACGCCATGCTTGAAGCATCGTCAAATATAATTTCTCATTTACAATCGGACCCACTCAAAAATTGATGAGGCATCAGATCTGACTGGCGTTTCAGTATTGGACCATTAGTAGTAAATCCGCCCGCTATAGGAACCTGGAATGCGTCCTTGTAGTGGAGTTAGGCGAGAAGCTACTGTCTGGAAGCATGCTAGCGTCTCCATATACTGGCGCTGTGGGGCCGGAGGTGGCGTAAGGGCTGCGCGACCACGTGCGACTGCGGCTTAACGTGGGCGGCGAGGTGGGGGGGCTGGTCTCCATCGGGCTCATAGGCATACGGATCTCGGCTTTGTGATGCATTCGGGATTGGACTGCGGAGAATAAGGTCAATTATTTTATTTAACTTTAGTACCAATTTTTTAAGCCCTAGTGGCCTTGAGGTTGAAGCAACGGCCTGTCTTCTGATGGGTCCCGGCCTGTAAGCTCACAGAGATTAATCACAGCATGAGCTAATAAAGAAATGCGCATTTGGATCTCCCGTGGGTTTTCCCATTGAAATTGGGGCCGCCCGACTGGGGACTGTACCTCCAACTTACAGAAGACCGCAGTCTTATAATACTATTTTAGTAGTTGTGCAGAAATTCAAGACGGCGACGGATTCATCATCTGTCAAGTTGGCTCCAAATTTTCTTCGGTGGAAGTCAGTAGGCTTTTTATCACCTCTGCCTACCTCTTCGGGGACCCTTATCGAAAAGAGTAATGATATATAATTTTATGATTGTCGATACTAATAGATTTTATAAATGCGAAAGCAACCCAGTTTGTTTACTTTTTCAGGACTAAACGGCTAAACGGATCGTAATAAAATTTGACAAGGAGATAATTGATATCATGTGGAAGGACATAGGCTACTTCTGTCTTTAAACAAATGCAGACGAAGTAGCGGGTAACAGTTAGTTATGAATCAATAAATAACTCACTGTAGATATAGGCTGCGACGATCATGGCGACAGTGACCAGAGTGGATATATAAGGACTGATTAGCGACAACAAGGCGCCTAGCAGCGTGCCGCACGCGATATCGCAGTCCCGTTCCACTTCCACCCTTATCTCTTGAGCCGTAAGCTTCGATTTCACGTTCACCCAGCCCAGACCGCAGGTGGACGCTTCGTTCGTTACTGTTCCTATTATTTCACCTGAGGACAAAAGATAATATCGTAGTATATTATCTACTCTGAGATAATATTATTGGTAGTTTTTTGTTTGTATTTCTTAATGAATGTCTGTTTTTTTTTACTTATAAATTCACTTTGTACGTGCAAAAGTATCCTTTGTGTTAATCTATAATAAACTACAGGTGGGCCATATTTCATACAAATCCGTAGAGCCGTGTTTGCGTAGTTGGACAACAAACATCCAACTTCACAAACGTTCACATTTATTATATTGAGATACTATAAATATATTGGTGTCGATTCGGTGGTTCAAAATTACTTAACTTAACTCATTTGACAGGTCTAAAAATATTGCTATCCCTTTCTCATGTGAAGGGTTAAATAAGAATAGCAATATTTTTAGACCTGTCAAATTATTTAAGTTTAGTAATTTTAAACAACAGAATTGGCACCAATATGTTATTTAATATTAGCTGTCCCGCCAGGCCTTATCCTGTACTTACCATCATTGTAGGCAATTTCCAGCTTCAATCCAGGCGAGGTGTTCATGTTGACCATCCGCAGGGCTTGCGGGTGACCGTACACCACGAAGGTGGCGGGCGGCTCGAGGAGGGACACTCTGGTGCGCGACACTCGCACCGGGGGCAGTAGGAGCACTCTGGTACACGTCCGCGACACGCCCCACTCGGCGCACAGTTCCACTTCTGACGACTCTGTTATCGGCGTTGCTGGGATTATCTTGCAACCCATTCTACCTGGAATATTATATTAAAATTAAGTTTATTATAGGCTAATTGGCCAAACACTGAAACGCCAGTCAAATCTGATGACTCATTAGTTTTAGGCCTTTGATTTTACATACGAAATTGTTTTCGACGACCGACGACGCCTTTAATAGTTACGTGGGCTTTCAAACTTTGAATGTCAATTCATTCCGTATTCGGCTGTTTGGCTCGTATCTGGTATGGTATATGTACACATATCATATTAGGCATCCACTATTAAATAAGAGCAATATTGTTTTCAATACACATAATATGTATATATGAGTTAATCGTAGCTGCTTGACGAAGATCCGAAACGAAATTAAACAATTATTTTTTTTATTATCATAATGGCACTAATTATACCTTTTGCAGTTAAAGGAAAAACTTGTTATATTCGTTATTTAATTTAGTATTATTAGTTAGACTAAAATAAAGTCAACTTATAATATTTTTAGTTTAGTATAATTACTAAATTAAATAAATCTTTTTTCACTTCCACAGTTCCACGCAACCTTATTTTGCACGACGATTGTAAACAAACTCTTTCGGCCTAATTGTTTGTACGACTGTCTTATTAGTAGTTGTTACCTTTAAGGATATCGATGGCAGGTTGAGCGGTGTGAGGCGCTTTAGTGCGACAAGTGAACGGCAAGTCTAACTGCACGCCCTCTAGTGCGTAGCGCTGCTCTTCGGTACACAGGAAGGGACCAGACGTGAGGCCCGGCCCTTCGATCGTAAGGGGAACTAGCGACGCTGCCCATTCGCCGGGGAAGAATTCAATCTGAGGTTTAGAAAAAAAACTTGGAATTCATATGTTTTTTTAAGGTGGCAAATACACGCCGCCAGTAAGTCTGAACCGCCGCATAAGATGTATCACAACAACAAGATACTCAATAAATGTTTTTTAAAACAATGTTTAATTAGTCTGTATTATAAAGAGGATAGATTACTGAGAGTTTACTGTTTGTATTGAATAGGCTCCAAAAATACTGGACCAATTTTAAAAAATCTTTCACCGTTTACGTTACGTTATCACTGGGTAGTTGGCTATATATTATACTAGCTGCCCGCCCCGGCTTCGCACGGGTAGACCAAATATTTATAATGTAGTAATTTTGAATCGCCATCTTGCGGCGGCCGCCATATTAGATTTCTGTCACTTTATTTTATTTCGCTGAGGAAATAAGCCTCCAGTTTGTGAAGTCCGCCATATTGGATTAATAACGGCGCCATTTAAGTAACCGTGCAATTGTCACGGAAACGTGTATGTCGGACACTGGGCAGTGGGTTAAATTAATTTGCAAGATTTGATTACACAACACAGACAGGTAAAACTAAATAAAAAATAATCTTTCTCCTACACTCAATTAAATACTGACAGAGATATTAGTACATACCTTGTGCATGGGTAGCTGGTGTATATGCGCGGTGTCAGAGGAGCGGTCGTGTCGCAGCACGTGCGAGGCTGGGTGTGAGAGTGCCAGCAGTGCCAGCGTGGCGCCGCCGCCCGCCGCCAGCCGCACGCCGCTGGGGCCGCGCCACCCCACCCCATCCAAGCACACCACCCACCCACTCACCGCTACACAACAAATGTTCTTTTTATGCTAAGTGGCTCAGCGTTTCAGCTGGCACAAAAGCAAATTCACAGGAAAAATTAAAATATAAAATGATTTTTATACCACTAAGGTGGCCAACAAGCATACGGCCTGTCTGGTAGTAAGCGGTTACCGTAACCTACGGACGCTTGGAACACCAGGGGTATCACTTGCGCATTGCCGACCCTTCAGAAATCTTTTCATGAAGAAGAAGGGTTTCTTGAAGAACCCCATCTTTCGAAATTGAAATTGAATGCACCCGAGAGACGTAGGTGCGAGTCGCTAGCTGGTATGAAAGAGTGAGTAGGTTTTTTTTTGACTTACCAACAATTCTCTCCGCTTTAGTGTCGGAGCCGGTGACCCAGACTTCGTCGGTGACGGTCACCCCACTAGCCGTGCCCTGGAAGCTCATGAACGCTCCAACCGGGTCTAAGCCGGATATTACCAGTTCATTGCCGTGCGTGCTGAAATAACGATATACCTTACATGTGGAAGTCAACAGTGAAATGGCAAATGGCGATCTATACTCTTTGCCTAAACTGTGAAGGACTTGGCATGGCGACATATATGTTTGTATGTTCTTATGTACAAACTGAATCTTCATTAGCGGGGTTGTATCTAATCGCCCCAGCAAGCTATGGGAAACCAGCTGACATCCAGTCGAAAAAAAATTGCAATGATTCCTCTTTCGAAATCTTCATACAAATATGCATTTAACAATTTACAAGTATTTAATTTGTATTGTAAGTTTTTTATCCAAGTCTATCTCGTATAACAATCAACATCTTATTTTAACTTTAATCTCTTTACAGTAATACCTATTGACAGAGCGCCTCATATGTGCAGGAAGAGGCGATTCGGCAGAGATGTTGGCGTCTGGTGCGAGTAATTCCCGCCCCAAGGCATTCCTCATTACGAGGCGAACGGCTGCATCTTCAAGATCGCCGGCCGGCTCCGCCGTACAGTACTGAGGTGTTGCCACTTCTACATGGATCACCTAAAATGGTTTATGACAGTGAGAACATTAGTCGTTATTAGTGGCAACATAGCACACTGAAAAGAGAGGTAGGGCGAACTGGAATCTCCTGTGGGTTTCCTATTAAAATTGGAGCCGTCGGACTAGGGACAGTACCTGCTCCATCCTACAGAAGATTGCAGTCAAATAACACTACTTTGATGTAGTGTTGTGTTTCTGCGGTCAGTAAGGTTCACAGTGCACGAGGCTACGCTGCGCTAGTTATGCTGCTAGCATAGTGAGTCCTCATCAACAACAGGGTTGGTAAAGCATTAGTGATGTCCCTGGTATTGCTAGCGGCCATAGGCTTCGGTGACTGCTTACCCTCAGGTGGGCCGTATTTTGTTTACCAGCTTAGTGGTATACAAAAAATCGCCACTGTGTCTAAGGCACTAACTCTATAACATTAAGTTCGTACTGACCGTCTCTCTGTAAATATTATTCCTCTCATCTTCGTGGTACGCTATGATGATCCCGTGACCCGGCCTGAGGGCAGTGACCTCCCCACTCGGGGTTAGTACAAACGCCCCATCCTCGTAAGGCCTCCAGTGTCCTCTGGGTATAGACTTGAGTCGCACCACAGTGCCGACAGCAAGGGCCAGTCGGTCGCCTGATGAAAACTCCTTGGCGAGTCCCTCTACCGAGGCCCGGATATCGGATATGCCCAGGATTTCTATTGTACTGTCCCACGATCTGGTTTCTGCTACCTGTATTGTTAATAACATCACACACATTTATTTATCTATTGGTACAACCGCATCATACATATTCACACATTCGTGACAAAATGACATAAATTGTTATATATCTGATATGATATGTATGACACTTAAGGCGTACATAACATTCTCAGCAGGTATTAATATAAAGCTTACTAACCAAAACTTAATTTAAGTTTATATAGTTTCCGTTTGAAACTTTTGAGCTTATCCTCGAATATGTCAAATCATATTACATTTTAGGTACTCAGTGATGAAAATATATTAATTTTGCATAATTAACATAAGTTATAAATAAATGTTGGTCGTTAATGTGTGCAACAAGCAAAATCAAAATCAAAAATCATTTATGCAGTTTAGGCCCTAATAAGGCCCTTATGAAGGTCTAAATTACCACCGGTTCGGAAAAAAAGCCACCTGAGAAGAACCGGCAAGAAACTCAGTGCTCTGTCTTTTTTTTTATTAATTAATTAAGCGTACGTTAATGGTCCCTCCTAATGGTAAGCAGTCACCGTAGCCCTATAGAGTTATAGACGTAGCAAGACCAGGCGTAACAAAAACGCGATGCCAGCCCTGTTGTTGATGAGGACTCACTGTGCTAGAAGCATTACTAGGGCAGCGTATACTCGTGAAGCATTGGCAACCTTACCGCAGAAACACAACACTACATCAAAGTAGTGTTATTTGACTACGGTCTTCTGTAAGGAGGTACAGTCCCCAGCCGAGCGGTTGCAATTTTGTCCAAACTATATTTTTTATCTGTGATTCATAAAGAGTGGTAGACTTTCTGTACTATGTATATTATCGCATATGTAAATACCTGTCCCATATTGCGTACTCGGACATCGATAGTAATCACGCCTGGCTTCAGAGGCACAACCCTCACTGACAAGCCTTCAGCTACGGATCTCTCCAGCATGTCTGGAATAATTTACAATTCTTAATGGTACACCATGAGCTACGGGCAAATATATGTAAAATAAACAATCTGAACATTGAATTAAAAATTGCCGATTCTGTTGTACAAAATCAGTAAGCTAAACTTACTTGACTCCTGTCAAGTATCTGACTAAAAGTATTGCCATCCTTATTTAACCCCGCACATGAGAAAGGGATAGCAAAATTTTTTTTTAGTCCTGTAAGCAAAATTGAATTTTTACGCCGGCCTTCAAATTTAGAATTTCGTCTCAGTACGGTCGTCTTTCTTCGTCGTTACGGTCAAATAAAACAGTTTTCAAGCTTGAAAAGAAAAATTTCCAATTACAAATGACCACTTTAAAAATGAAATAACCGGTGTTCTCACCATCAAGATGCGTGGTGTACAGTCGCGCCGTGGTGGGGTCTCTGATGGTCCACATGACCTTGGGCGAAGGGTGTACGGCCGCTAGCGATGACGCCGGTAAGCCGCCCGCCTCCACCCATACGGGGGTCGGGTTCCCCACTAGCAAAGTCTGCGTCGCCGCCTTCACACGAATACCTGATATTGGTATAACCTGTAATAATTATCGATATTCAGTCGTGAAAAGAAGGGCTCCGCAGTTATAATTTCATTATTTTGTTTTTTCTATACCACTAAAGTGGCACACAAGGGGCACAGTCCACCTGATGGTAAGCAGTCATATATCCTATCCTAGCTAGCAATACTAGGGGTATCAGTTGCCAACCATGTTGTTGACGAGGACACACTGTGCTAGCAGCATTACTACTAGCCCAGCGTATCCTCGTGGAGCTTTGGCAATCTTACTTACCGCAGTAACACAACACTATATCAAGTAGTGTTATTTGACTGCGGTCTTCTGTAAGGTGGAGGTACATTCCCCAGTATTTAAATGCTTTAAAGGCTCTAATTTAAATGGGAAAACCCAAGGGAAATCCCGAATCGTCCTACCTCTCTTTTTAAAAGCTCATAGTGTGATTAATCATTGTACTTAAGCTTAGAAAAACTCATTGGTACAGGCCGGGATTTGAACCTGGGCCCATCAGGTAACAGGCCGTTGCTTCAACCACAAGGCCACCACGGCTTCAAGATATTATAATCATAACAGCATAACCTTATTGAATATTAACCTCAACTTGTGACTCAGCGCTGGCCATCTCGACGTTGGCGATGTCCGTAGCGACCAGCTTGACGCGCGCCGTGCCTTTCGACAGGCCGAGCACCGTGCCCGATGGTGACACCTAAATACGACAAACATTTCATTACGTTATTCCTTTAAGTACTCCAAATATTACAATGACGGAGGATGAAGAAGCTAAATTCCACTTGTCTCCCTATAGAAAAGTATAAGATGATAGTAAAGGTTGGACTATAAATGGGGTGAATGACCCGATAAGACAGGGTCGCTAAGAATTTGGCTATGGTATCCCCTGCCTGTCGTAAAAGGCGACTAAAAGGGGGCCGACGGGCCCGTGGGCAGCCAGAGTGGGGGCTCTGACTGCCCCTTCAAGCGGGCCCGGGGCTGGTGGCAGCAAGACGTGGCAAGTGCTGTAAAGAGCACGCGAGCGCTCCAGGCGCGGCGACATGGCTACCCCCGGGACGTGCTCAGGCAAGGTGCAGGAGGGCACCGGTGCGTTCCACTGGAGATCCCGGAGCCCTCCTATAGCATGGAGGATGGCCACCGGGGGGGGTTTAGTGAGTCAAATCTCACATACCCCGTCTGCTCCCCTTAAGCAGGCGGGTACCTTATGAAGGCTTCCCGCTCGTCAACAAAAAAAAAGGATTTGGGTTGAAAGCGGGCGGGAGGGCAGTATAAGTGTGTCGTACGTCTACGTGTGTGTTGTGTGCGAGCGGGCGGTAGTGCAGCGGGCGGGAGGGCAGTATAAGTGTGTCGTACGTCTATGTGTGTGTTGTGTGCGAGCGGGCGGTAGTGCAGCGGGCGGGAGGGCAGTATAAGTGTGTCGTACGTCTATGTGTGTGTTGTGTGCGAGCGGGCGGTAGTGCAGCGGGCGGGAGGGCAGTATAAGTGTGTCGTACGTCTATGTGTGTGTTGTGTGCGAGCGGGCGGTAGTGCAGCGGGCGGGAGGGCAGTATAAGTGTATCGTACGTCTACGTGTGTGTTGTGTGCGAGCGGGCGGTAGTGCAGCGGGCGGGAGGGCAGTATAAGTGTGTCGTACGTCTATGTGTGTGTTGTGTGCGAGCGGGCGGTAGTGCAGCGGGCGGGAGGGCAGTATAAGTGTATCGTACGTCTACGTGTGTGTTGTGTGCGAGCGGGCGGTAGTGCAGCGGGCGGGAGGGCAGTATAAGTGTGTCGTACGTCTATGTGTGTGTTGTGTGCGAGCGGGCGGTAGTGCAGCGGGCGGGAGGGCAGTATAAGTGTGTCGTACGTCTATGTGTGTGTTGTGTGCGAGCGGGCGGTAGTGCAGCGGGCGGGAGGGCAGTATAAGTGTGTCGTACGTCTATGTGTGTGTTGTGTGCGAGCGGGCGGTAGTGCAGCGGGCGGGAGGGCAGTATAAGTGTGTCGTACGTCTATGTGTGTGTTGTGTGCGAGCGGGCGGTAGTGCAGCGGGCGGGAGGGCAGTATAAGTGTATCGTACGTCTACGTGTGTGTTGTGTGCGAGCGGGCGGTAGTGCAGCGGGCGGGAGGGCAGTATAAGTGTGTCGTACGTCTATGTGTGTGTTGTGTGCGAGCGGGCGGTAGTGCAGCGGGCGGGAGGGCAGTATAAGTGTATCGTACGTCTACGTGTGTGTTGTGTGCGAGCGGGCGGTAGTGCAGCGGGCGGGAGGGCAGTATAAGTGTGTCGTACGTCTATGTGTGTGTTGTGTGCGAGCGGGCGGTAGTGCAGCGGGCGGGAGGGCAGTATAAGTGTGTCGTACGTCTATGTGTGTGTTGTGTGCGAGCGGGCGGTAGTGCAGCGGGCGGGAGGGCAGTATAAGTGTGTCGTACGTCTATGTGTGTGTTGTGTGCGAGCGGGCGGTAGTGCAGCGGGCGGGAGGGCAGTATAAGTGTGTCGTACGTCTATGTGTGTGTTGTGTGCGAGCGGGCGGTAGTGCAGCGGGCGGGAGGGCAGTATAAGTGTATCGTACGTCTACGTGTGTGTTGTGTGCGAGCGGGCGGTAGTGCAGCGGGCGGGAGGGCAGTATAAGTGTGTCGTACGTCTATGTGTGTGTTGTGTGCGAGCGGGCGGTAGTGCAGCGGGCGGGAGGGCAGTATAAGTGTATCGTACGTCTACGTGTGTGTTGTGTGCGAGCGGGCGGTAGTGCAGCGGGCGGGAGGGCAGTATAAGTGTGTCGTACGTCTATGTGTGTGTTGTGTGCGAGCGGGCGGTAGTGCAGCGGGCGGGAGGGCAGTATAAGTGTGTCGTACGTCTATGTGTGTGTTGTGTGCGAGCGGGCGGTAGTGCAGCGGGCGGGAGGGCAGTATAAGTGTGTCGTACGTCTATGTGTGTGTTGTGTGCGAGCGGGCGGTAGTGCAGCGGGCGGGAGGGCAGTATAAGTGTATCGTACGTCTACGTGTGTGTTGTGTGCGAGCGGGCGGTAGTGCAGCGGGCGGGAGGGCAGTATAAGTGTGTCGTACGTCTATGTGTGTGTTGTGTGCGAGCGGGCGGTAGTGCAGCGGGCGGGAGGGCAGTATAAGTGTATCGTACGTCTACGTGTGTGTTGTGTGCGAGCGGGCGGTAGTGCAGCGGGCGGGAGGGCAGTATAAGTGTGTCGTACGTCTATGTGTGTGTTGTGTGCGAGCGGGCGGTAGTGCAGCGGGCGGGAGGGCAGTATAAGTGTGTCGTACGTCTATGTGTGTGTTGTGTGCGAGCGGGCGGTAGTGCAGCGGGCGGGAGGGCAGTATAAGTGTGTCGTACGTCTATGTGTGTGTTGTGTGCGAGCGGGCGGTAGTGCAGCGCGGCGAGGTGTCTGGGCGGCCCCCCACGGTGCCTGAGCTGCAGTCGGCCCCCCGGCGCCACGCGGCCCGAAGCCGGCACGATCTCCAGCGGCGGGAACACCACCACCTACACACAACATATTCATCATCATTACTGAGAGCCCTACTATCACCATTTCACGCTATCACACAAATCTCTAACCGACTTTTAAGTCCTCAGAATATTAAACTTACTACCTACGTTACATGTCATGTCTTTTTATGTTCCTGGTCAGTGCGTTTTTTTTAAATAATGTGTCATTAGATTCGACTGGCGTTTAAGTATTTGGCCGTATATGTGTGTACATACCTCGATCTCCTGGCTCCAGACGCCCCCGAGCGCGGCCCGCACCCTCCCCGCCCCCTCCCGCAGCCCGCACAGCCGCCCCCCGCGGACCTCCACGTCGCCCCCCACGCGCCACTCGGGGGCCTTAGTAGCTGTGAGGTAACGGTGGGAGACGCCCTTCACCAACGCACTTATAGGGGCACAGCCCCCCACGCACACCGCTCGCGTCGTAGACACTTCCACGCTGAGTACTTCTTCTATGTGCATCTGAGGAAATATTATACGCTTAGATGTTTCTGTGTGGATGTTAATCTCGACAGTTAAATCTAGACTGCTTTTCATACTATGGAAAATGGTACTTAAAAAAAATTAAATTAGAAATTCCAGAAAAATAAGGTGAGCCTAACTAGTCTTTGCATCTTTTAAGCACAATATTAACATGAAAACTTTCTTAAATTTTGAATAGGCAAAAATCTAAAATATGACATGTGCTGTTGTAGAGACTATCTTCATACTAACGTCTAATATATACGAACGTGGTAATGAAACGTAGGACCCGCCAGTTAGTAAGTGGCTACCGTAGGCTTGACCAGACATCAGTGCTGTAGAAAGCGGTAATAAGAACATCTTTCGACGTAGTCGAAAACGATACTTAATCGTAGCTTAATGTTGCTAGGGCCACAGAGGGAGTTACTAGAACAATATATAATTGTTGTAAAGCTCACTGTATTACTAGACAGGCAACTAGTACTTACTTCAATGTGCTGCCTCTCGCCCTGCACGCAGAGGTCGGTGAGCATGAGGTCGTATGTGCCGGGGCCGGGCACGCTGGCCCCCAGCGCGCCCCCCACCACGGCCCCCACGACCCCTTTAGGCCCCTCCACTAGATACCTCCCGCTGCCGCCCGATACAGAAGCTATGTTGCTTACAGTCTCGCCCTCCCATGCCATGTTGATCTGTGGGAACAAAAACAGTGTGCTTGTCACATGACTAGAAAAATATATCATTTATTGTCTATGGTCGATCACTCCAATTGTCCGTATTTCGATTTATAATGGGATCTATTGTAGTCACGTATTTGCAACCTAGGTTTGTATGTATGCAAAGCAATTATTCATGCGAATTCCAATAGCAAATACCGGTGAGCCAATGTATCAAGCAAGAATAAAGTTACGTAAGCAGGTGCGTACAAAAAAAAAAATTTTTTACAGAATTATAACTTTAAATAACGGAGGGTCCCAATTCCTTACAATTTTGATAAGTTATATTCACCTAAAAAAAATTGAACACATACACTTTACCGCTCCAAGTGAAATCGAATGTGCTTACCTTTAGTGGGTCACATTTCAAAGGAGCGACCACTTTTGCTTGTATACTGGCCGTGGCTTCAGGAACGGTCGCTTTGAGAGAACCACTCCAACCTACCGCTTGCTCGTCGGCCACTACCATCTATAGATAATAAAATAACAATTGCATTTTTAAGTATAAGTTAAACGCTTCGTCGGTTTCAACAAATTAATAATAAAACACTGTCAAAGAGATATACGATGCGAATGTGAGTGGAGGATGAATTTAATAATTTAATCAACAAAGGACTCATTGATGGAAATGTAAAGAGTACTTGGAAAAATATTGTTGAATATAGAAGTAAGAGACATGCAAGAGTGAAATGGCGTGCTATTCTCCTAACCTAACCTAACCTACCCCGACCAGGACTCGACGTTATGATATGTGTTTAAGTATGGTATTTTTTCACAATGCAGCCAGCATCCAATGCTTGCCAGCGTCCTTTATCAGGTCATCGGTCCATCCATAGATGGACTCCCCCCCGTCCTCCCTCATAGGGGAGGCCTTTGTCCAGCAGTGAACGTCTATCGGCTAATGATGCTGGTATTCTTGAGTACGCATCACTTGTTCAAAGAATTATTTTGATCTGAAAAATACCTGATAATATTTAAAAGGCACTGGAACGGGCGCATATTCAGGATGGGTTTCGATAAACAGTCTATCGCTGGCTCTGTACTCTATTCCGGGGTGATTGGGTTCACCGTCCCACGTCATCTTGGGGCCGCGCTCGTCAAGTAACTCACGGCCGGCGGCATCTAGTAATGTCACCTTCACCGTAATCTCTTGCCCAGGTCGCAACCATACTCTAGAAGAAAAAAACACAATAAGACTGCCGATTTATATAACAACAAATCTAAATTCATTTATTCAGTTTAGGTCCTTAAAAGGCACTTATGAAGGTCTACTTTAGCACCGGTTCGTAAAAAGACACCTGAAACCCTAACCCTACACATTTCGTGAAAATTTCAACTGTCTACCTATCACGGATCATGAGATACAGCCCGCTGAAAGACAGACGGACGGATAGCGAAGTCTTAGTAATAGGGTTCCGTTGGTTACCCTTCGGGTAAGGAACCCTAAAAATGGACTGGCTATCCATACTAATCTATACAAATATTATATATGCGAAAGTAACTCGATTTGTTTATCTGTTACCGTTACAGTGCCGGTAGCAGGAACGTTGTCGACAACGTATTCGAAAACGTAACTCGCGAAATGTCAAAATTGTCATACTAATTTTTAGTTCCACTTTTCACCGCCGCGGCACTGTTCATTTTCCAACACAAAAATAGTTGAAGGCGATACGAAAACGTTGTCGACAATGTTCCTGCTACCGGCACAGGACTAAGCGGCTGAACGGATCGTAATAAAATTTGACAAGGACATAGATTATATCGTGGGGAAGGACAAAGGCTATTTTTGTTTTTAAACAAATGCAGACAAAGTCGCTGGTAACAGCTAGTATAGCTATACTTATTGTTACCTGGGTTCACCGGAACAGTTGCCGGGCGTTTCTGAAGGCTCCAGTTTTATCTTGGATACATGGGACGCGCACGAGGCGTCCATCTCGATAGATTCGCGCTCATCCTCCGTGTGGGACACTAGTTCCAAACGAGATTCACCTTTCTGTTACCAAAGATAACGATCACATCGGTGATGACAAATTAGCTTTTTAAACAAACCATAAATAGTAGATAGGCTTTTATCTGGAATTTGTTTATGTTGTTTTATGACATACAGTGAGAGCTAGAATAACTTTTGACCACGTATTCGTATGGCCTTCGACTATTTTTGTATGGGAAAATGAATGCGATGCGGCACAAGTGCGCGAAAGGTGGAACTAAAAATTCGTTTCAACATTTTGAGAGTTACGTTGTCGAATACGTAGTCGAAGCATGTTCTTGCACTGTAATAATTTCCACAAGAATTAAAAATACAAAGTTTAGGCCCTTATAACACACTTTTAAATCGATAAAGGAAATACATGTATACTTTACGTTGCAATACTTAATATTAGAAATTTATTGAGAAGCAATATTAACTTGTCACGTAATAAAAAGTACGTACCCTGCGACACTTGAAGGTGAAGAGTGTAATGTCGGGGTGTTTGTGTGGAGGCGGGCCGTCGCGGGGCGTCAGCTCGGAGACGCGGGGGTCGCTAGACTGCGCCACGAGGGACTCGCCTTCCACCAACACCTGCACAAATTATAATATTAATTACTTCTAGACATTCATCAAATATGTTGTCTACCCGTGCGAAGCCGGGGCGGGCATATATATGTAGTAATAAAAACGTCTTTATTTTCTTTCATTAAACTCTTTATTTTCCTTATTACAATTATTTTCTTAATTCATACCGTCCTGTCCTGTATCCGTCGTCGTCGTCCTTCTCGTCCCCTCTCTCTCTCTCTCTGTCCTCCTTCCGTCCCTTTCACTCCCCTAACGTTCTGTTTTCGCTTTGTACTCCATACGTTCCGTTAACTAGCATGCATCTTACGTTTCGCTTTTAAACACAATCCCACATATATTATAATGTATAGCCTGTTATTAGCCATGATACTCAGTGATAATGTAGCTTTCTAACGGTATAACATTATTGAAATCGGTGCTGTAGGTTCGGAGCCTATTCAATACAAACATACACACATCCAAAAATACAAATCTTTCTTCTTTATAATATTAGTATAGATTAACAATAGAAGTTTAATTGTAATCGGATGAGTCGGTGATGAGTGGCGAGAAGAGAAGATGTGGTGCGTATAGTGTGTCTGCGTGTGGTGTGTATTTGAACTTGTCTGTGTATGTGTGTATAAACATATATGTACGACGTGTGTCTGTATGAATATGTGTGTGCGACATTTACGTGTATATATATGTCCGCGATTGGTGTGTGTGTGAACCGTGCAGATGATGTGCGAACGTATGTATGCATGCGCGCATGCGCGCGATGCACTATGTGTGCATATGAGCTGCACGTGTGCATGAGCGCTTTTTTTTATACTAAGGTGGCACACAAGCATACGGCCCACCTGATGTTAAGCAGTTACCGTAGCCTATAGGGTAAGGCTATAGCCGCTAGCAATACCAGGGATATCACTAACGAGTTGCCATCCCTGTTGTTGATGAGGAGACACTGCGCTAGCAGCATTACTACTAGCCCAGCGTATCCTCGTGGAGCACTGGCAACCTTCTTTACCGCAGAAACACAATACTACATCAAAGTAGTATTATCTCACTGCGGTCTTCTGTAAGGCGGAGGTACAGTAAAAGTAAACAGGAAGGAGCATGTGCGCGACGTGTGTATATGCGCCTGCAAGCGTTTAGGTGCGCGAGATGTATGTCTATGTGTGTATATTGCGTGTGTGTGTGTATGTTGCGTGTGTGTGTGTGTGTGTGTGTGTGTACCGGTATGGTGGCGCCGGGCAGGGCGGCGGCGTGCGGCGGCCACAGTAGCTTGGGCGCGGCCCTCACGGCCACCCGCGCCGTGTCCCCGACGCGCCCGCACGCGACCCGCACCGTTGACACGCCCCGGGCACTCCACACGCACTCCAACACGCAACACGCACCCTCTACAACGCACACATGTATTAAACCTTGCATGCGAATTATACAAGACAACTGCAGTACAAATGCAGTGTTCTAGCTAGGGGGGACAACGTAGGTACAAATGCAGTGCTGTAGCTAGGGGGGGGACAACGTGGGTACGAATGCCGTGCTTTAGCTAGGAGCGGACAACGTGGGTATAATTGCAGTGTTGTAGTTAGGGGGGGACAACGTGGATACAATTGCAGTGCTTAGGGGGGACAACGACTACCTTGATAAAACACCATCAAATCATAATATGCAAGCAATTATGACGAAAAGAACATAAGTACTATATTTTTATCTTTATACGACCCCCCACTATGAACACAATAGACGGCCAAATTTGTAAAAACCTAATAGGGTTCTGTTGATTACCCGGGTACGGAACTCTAAAGAAAATCGTAGTTTTTACCAATAACTTACCCATTGGTTGCACCCATGGCGCGGCGGTCACATTATGAGGCTCGGGGCCTTCTAGCAAACTCACCGCAAACGACGCGCAGTTGCAACTGAAACACAATTACTATAAAATTATTATTTCTATCTAAACAAAAATAATAATATAGTTACATTGGTAGTAAAAACAGTTACTTCCTTATGCTTTGGTTCATCGAGACCTACCACCGGGCGGGCCGAAGTTAAACAAAAATCAAAATCATTTATTTAATTTAGGCGCGTTTTGTGTGAGAATGTCTAAGAAATTATAATAATTACAAAAACAAGTATAATCATATGTATAGTTACATGCGATAGTGGTATAGTTACATGCGAAAGTGGTATAGTTACATGTGAAAGTGGTATAGTTACATTTGAAAGTTGTATAGTTACATGTGAAAGTGGTATAGTTACATGTGAAAGTGGTATAGTTACTTTTGAAAGTGGTATAGTTACATTTGAAAGTTGTATAGTTACATGTGAAAGTGGTATAGTTACATGTGAAAGTGGTATAGTTACATGTGAAAGTGGTATAGTTACATTTGAAAGTTGTATAGTTACCTGTGAAAGTGGTATAGTTACATGGCAAAAAGTCGGTGTCGGAGGCATAACTTCCAAAGGCACATTAATAAAAATGGGAGTTCCGCAGGGTTCAATATTAGGTCCTTTCTTATTTTTGGCATACATAAATGATCTCCCACTTGTAGTGGATAATATCTGTGACATAGTCTTATTCGCGGATGACACGTCTCTGGTATTTAGAGTGAGCAGAAAAGACAAAGAAATGATAAGTCTAAATGAAACGCTAGCATCCGTTTCTAAATGGTTTGACGCCAATAACCTAGTTTTAAATTCAAAAAAGACAAAATGTATACGGTTTTCTCCTCCAAACTCATCGCAGGTAGACACGAATGTACAATTAGATGGCAGAAAACTTGATTTAGTTGATAACACGATTTTTCTAGGTCTAACACTAGATGCAAAATTGCAGTGGGGCTCTCACATTGAGACTTTGTCAAAGAAACTTAGTTCAGCTGCGTTTGCCATTAGGAAAGTCAGACAATTGACAGATATTGATACTGCAAAATTAGTTTACTACGGATATTTCCACAGCCTCATGTCTTATGGCGTGTTATTATGGGGATCTGCGGCGGATCTGGATACGATATTCATTCTACAGAAAAGGGCAATCAGGGCAATTTTTGCAATGGGTCCCCAAGAATCGTTAAGAGAATTGTTTAAGAAAATTAATATTCTCACGTTACCGGCTCTTTACATCTTTGAGAACTTGTTGTTTATAAAAAAGAACATTAGAAGTTTTCAGTTAAATTCAGACAACCATAATATTTATACAAGAAACAGAAACAAAATTGTGGCTCCTAGGTTTAGACTTACAAAAGTAAACAAATCATTTATGGGAAACTGCGTCCGCTTTTACAATAAAATCCCACAATCTATTACCGAATTGAATTACGATAAGTTTAAGACTCATGTCAAAAGAGTTTTGATAAATAAAGCCTATTATAAAATTAATGATTATGTAAATGATAAAAATGCTTGGAATATATAGACTCACTCTGCACAAGTGGCTCCCCGCTCCTGGTAATTGTAATAGTTGGAATATGTATTTCATGAAAGCAGTGACAAAACCAACTTGGTAGCTTTCATTTTGATATTTGTAATTTCATACCAATGTCTAGAAGAATTTTGTTACAAATTGTTATATAATGATTGTTAAATGCAAAAAAAGACAGAGCACTGAGTTTCTTGCCGGTTCTTCTCAGGTGGCTTTTTTTCCGAACCGGTGGTAATTTAGACCTTCATAAGAGCCTTATTAGGGCCTAAACTGAATAAATGATTTTTAATTTTGATTTTGATTTTGATGTGAAAGTGGTATAGTTACATGTGAAAGTGGTATAGTTACATTTGAAAGTTGTATAGTTACATGTGAAAGTGGTATAGTTACATGTGAAAGTGGTATAGTTACATTTGAAAGTGGTATAGTTACATTTGAAAGTGGTATAGTTACATGCGAAAGTGGTATAGTTACATGTGAAAGTGGTATAGTTACATTTGAAAGTTGTATAGTTACATGTGAAAGTGGTATAGTTACATGTGAAAGTGGTATAGTTACATTTGAAAGTGGTATAGTTACATTTGAAAGTTGTATAGTTACATGCGAAAGTGGTATAGTTACATGTGAAAGTGGTATAGTTACATTTGAAAGTTGTATAGTTACATGTGAATGTGGTATAGTTACATGTGAAAGTGGTATAGTTACATGTGAAAGTGGTATAGTTACATGTGAAAGTTGTATAGTTCTCCAGTGGTGGTGTGAGCGGCGGTAAGGGCCACGTGCAAGTGGTGCGGCCGCCCAACTCGCGCCTGCCCCGAGCTCGACACCTGCACCATCTCCATCGGAGCCGACACCACTCTGCAAGTGGTACACACTATTTTTTATAATATTCCAACTATATGTAAAGGAACTATAATAGTAAAGTATATCTCTTATAGGGTACTGTACATTTAATCATTTGAAGACCATACTTTATAACATTCCACAATATATGGGCTTTTTACCCGACGACGGTGAAGTCGAAAGAACTACCTTCGTGGTGCACTTTGATGGTGCCTTACATTTAACCTAAGATTCTATTTATAGGTTAACATGTACACTGTTGGGCAAAGACCTATCCTGTTCATAATTTTTTGAAGAAAACAAATATTTATAGAAATTCTTAAAAATTGTGTTGTATACAAACCTTCCCAAAGCTTGCACATGTGGATACTTTTCCATCTGCACTCTCACGCCGACATCTCCCACTCCTCTGACAGTGACCATCCCTGTGGGTGCAAGCGAGAGGGCATCTGGCGCTGTCTCGCTCACCGACCACACTACTGGCTCGTCACCACCACCTATGTGTTTGAGGGGAACTTCCCTAGACAATAAAAATTTCAAATAGTTAAGTAATTTTGAAGCGCTTACAGTCGGCACATAGTAGGTTAGTAGGTATACAATAATAATTTTAAAACTAGAATTTTAAATCAATTTACTTAATCGACAACCGTTCTATTAAGCGTTTAAATCCGAGGCGTAGTTAAAAAGATCTAAGCGTACAGACATCGGGAAGCGACTTTGTTTTATACTATGTTAGGATTAAAAAGATTAATATGTCTCACTGTATAGTATCCAGCCAGGCTACATATAGTTGGGGCGGCACCACTTCTAGCGGCTCCACCGCAACTGCGGACACTTGCCCTTCCACCTGGTAAACATATAAAAATACATACAACCAAGATATAATTATAAAAAAAACGGCCAAGTGCGAGTCGGACTCGCGCACCGAGGGTCCTTACACTTGTAGGTAAGGCTTAGGTAAGGTTGAAAGTAGGAAGGAGAACTTCAAATGAGGTCAATATTCGTCGGTGATTGTCAACAGCGCGAAACAAGAATTTTTTTTTTTAGTAAATTCGCCTTAAAAAAAAACTACATATTCCGGTTTTTTTCCGATTTTTCCTTTTACTTGTGCTGTATGACACTGCTTCTTGCCAAATTTCATGGTTCTAGGTCAACGGGAAGTACCCTGTAGGTTTTGATTCCCTTGTGAAATCGCAAAATATGCCAAATTTAGAAACTCACCTTCTTTGATAAAATCTTCCCTGCAACGGAGTGCAACCTCGCGGTTATAGTGAGGGCACCGGTATTATGCGCAACAGCATCTGTCAAAGTCCCATTCTCCGTGGACCTCACTAAGTCCACATTGGCTTCCCCCTCCGCCGTCAGTCGGATCAAGATCTCATTACCAGCCGTCAATGCATGTCCTGCCGCGTCCATCACCACGCAATGAACTAAGAACATCTCTCCTTTGATGATCAAATTACTTGGTCTCAAAGTGACTCTTATACTATGTGGTTCGGTCACGGTGAGCGTTGCTGCGGCCACTTGAGTAGCTCCCGACAATAGGAACACGTTGGTGTTGCCCAGTTCCGTAGCACGTACTAAGCTGATGGAATCTTCTAACAGAGCTACACTAGAATCGGGTACCCTCATGGTGTATAAAGTTTCTGCCACGTCTTGGATTGTGAGACGACCGGCGCGGGCGCGCACCACTCTACAAAAGTTATTATTCGAATTAGATTATTATGATACAGTCTTACATCGTAATTTCAAATTTTAATTATCACTGGATAATGGAAAAACTATTTTGTAAACCTCATCCCAAAGTAATTTAATATTGACAAAAAATATTTTTGTACTTGAAATAACACATATGTCGACATGCGGCAGCAGAAACCACTTTGTATTGCCGATTTTTCCAGCCACTTTGCTTTCGCACTCAAAGCCTGGTGTTTTTTGCTAGCGTGAAGTGCCAACCCTGTGGAGTTCGTGAGGTTGCAATGTGCTAGCAGCATTACTACTAGCGCAGCATATCGTCGTGGAGTATTGCAACCTTACTTATCGCAGAAACACAACACTACATAAAATTTGTGTTATTTGACTGAGGTCTTCTGTAAGGTGGATGTACAGTCCCTAGCCAGGTGGCTCCAATTTTAATGGGACACCCACGTGAGATCCCAATTTGGCCTACCTCTCTTTTTGAATTCAACTTCTAAATGTACCTGTATCTCAAGGTATCTCCAAGAGCGACTAATGCTGTAGCCGGAGTGAGAACCACGCTAGCCACGACATGCAGCTTGAAGTCGGTGCAGATTTCTCCGAGGCAGGTCGTCACTCGGGACTCGCCCATTGCCTGGCCGTATAGCAGAACTGAGTTGGCACTCAAGCCTTGGGCCTCTAGCTCGGTGACGCTCCTGGGAGCTTCGTAGTCCGTGTCGCACCAACGGACTAACCTAAAAATAGTAATTATTCAGAAAAAGCAGTTACCATCCATGTCCATCGTAATCAGTTTAGCCCATGTTCAAACCATGAATTTAACCATGTAAAAATATTAATATATACTCACTTGACTAAAAGTTCTTCTCCTACATTACTGCCCAGGTTCTCAATGGTCCATGTGAAACTTATTCCCTCCAGAGTTGAGAATTTATTTCCTGCAATATCAAAGTCCATCAAATTTTAGTTTAAAACTCCAACAAATAAACTTAAAGCATATCCTTGTTTGTAATGTATACAAAACAAGAATAATGTATATTGTATGTACACATTTACATTATTCAATGATTAAAAATAATGTATTAAGTACTAGTATCTATCTGTAAGCCGACTATGAGATATGTTTAGATATAATAATTTTCAAAGAGAGGTAAGTAAGGTTGCCAGTGCTCCACGAGGATATGCTGCGCTAGTAGTAATGCTGCTAGCACAGTGAGTCCTCATCAACAACATGGTTGGCAACCCATTAGTGATAACCCTGGTATTGCTAGTGACTATAGGCTATGGTGACTGCTTACCATCAGGTGGGCCACATGCTTGTATGCCACCTTAGTGGTATAAAAAAAAGACTTAGAGAAGTTAAACCATAGATGAAGAAAGGGTTTTGGATGGCATGACTCAATATGCATGAATTACTGGTTACTTTATGCTAAAGTTGTGCTGCTAATAGGCTACCACTCAGCTGTACTTTCAGTCTAGCTAGACAGACAGATTTAAATGTGACCCTTATGCATGATATGATATTAGTAGTCAAAAGTAAATAATGTTCATTAAAATATAGCAAATAATATTTAGTCTGTACCTTGATCATCATAAGCCACAACCTCAAAGGACTCTGGGGCTTCTTCTAAGAACAGATTCCATGTTGTACTTATCACCTTCAGGTAACTTATCTGGTCTATATCTACATCACCTCTCAAAATCTATAAAATATAACACTTATTGTTGAATAACATTTGTTCAGGATGATATTCCAATTAAATATGTTTTAAAATCCCATTTAACTATAGTATACCTTCACCCCTTCCCACAAGGGTCCCCCAAGGAGTAGACACAAGTGCTACAATACCAATGTAACGGATGGTGAGTCCGTCAGTCTCATAGATACTACATACAGTCTTGAATTTCTTCTAAGACAAATGCAGGTTTCCTCTCTATGTTTTCCTTCATCATTAAGCCCATGGCATGACTAATTATTGCACTAAAGTTAGCAAAATCTCATTGGTGCAGACTAGTGAGATTTGAACTAGTGTCGCTAGAATAGCAGGCAACGCTGCATACCACAAGGCCACCAAGGCTCTTAAAATTTTACTGCAAAAAAATGTTTCAACCATGTCTGACTACTCTCTACCTTGCCATCATTATGTATTTTGTTAATTACATTCTTTATAGAAAAAGACCACTAAATATATATGTACAAGTATATATATAAGACCACATAGAACACCTAAACCATATGGCAGGGAAATGACTGTCATATAAAAGGAATTTAAGGAAGATAAGTGTGACTAAAACTTGTCCGTTCAACGGAAATAAAAAGATTAATTTTATTGTGGTTATTTGCAGTCTTCATCATAAAGTGTTGTGTTCCTTAACTTTGCTTAGATACCTAACTTTATATTTTCATGCACATTGAGGTGAAATTAATCATTGAGTGGTAGTTTCTTTAGGTACAAGGATTTCCGACTTCCCGCCTTTTTTAAAAATCCATCTTACCTCGCCAGAGCCAACTTCTTCAGCCAGTATTATGACTGAGCCAGGCGGCACACAAGATTTAGAGACGGATACTCGAGCGGCCCTTGAGCAATGACCCCAAGTATCGTCATACAGAGGCTGCAAATCTATGATGTCATCGCGAGACAAACTCCTACAAACAAAATAATTATACTTTATCTAAGTCTTGTCCTTTATAACGATCATTTAATCCGTACAGATAACTTACCAAGTATAACAGCCTCCTCCAATGATTTCAAAGGTAAAATTAACATTTAAATTCTCAAACCAAGGCAACAGTACCCTTGGCGTATTTATCTTAGCACTATCACATACACATAAGTTTAAATAAAGAAAGGCCATAAAGACTACAGCCCTCCTAGTTTCCATGATTTCTTTTACGTTAGTAACATAAATAAATCGAGAATTAACTTTATTTCAACTCTAACCTATTCATTCACCGCAAATCGCGCATTCATTTCAAATTATGTTAGGGACGTAACGTAACGTACAACAATTAGATCTTGCAAATTATCGATAAAATATTACGTAATACTCGGTATCGGTTCTAAATGTTCATCTCAGAGCAGATAATATGCTACAACTTTCTATTTATTCTGAATTTTTATTTATTCTGAAACTTAATAAAATAAATAAATAATGATCGTGAGTAGAAAAATACAAAAACAAAAAGGTACATACATAAATAATTATTATAAGTTTTATTGCTATTAATTATTACTATATAATATTTGTAATTTTATTTAGTCCGTGGTGACCTTGTGATTGAAGCAACGGCCTGTCATCTGATGAGCCCAGGTTCAAATAGCGGCCTGTACCAATGAGTTTTTCGAAGCTGAAGTACAGTGATCGATCACACCATGAACTAAAAAAGACAGGTAGGGCGAATGAATTGGGATCTCCTAGGTGGGTTTTCCCATTAAGATTGAAGCCACCTGACTGGGGACTGTACCTCCACCTTACAGGAGACCGCAGTGAAATAACACTAATTTGATGAAGTGTTGTATTTCTGCGATAAGATTGCTAGTGCTCCACGGGAATACACTGGGCTACTAGTTATGCTGGTAGCACACTCATCAACAACAGGGTTGGCAACTCGCTAGTGATATCCCTGGTATTGCTAGCGGCAAAGCTAGCGGCTATAGGCTACGGTGACTGCTTACCATCCGGTGGGCCGTATGCTTCGCACCCTTTAACCCGTTAGAAATAGGGAACATTTTCAAACGTTCATTATATCAATAGAAATGCTGTTGATATAATGAAGTAATGAACGTTCGAAAATGTTTCCTATGTCTAATGGGTTAAAGTCTAAATTTCAATGCATTTGAATTAAATTATTTTAGTTCGTAGAAGCTGTTATAAAATTTGATTTGATATTTTTATGCGAAAACATTATTTTTGTTTATCGAATATGATGATTACTTTTCATTATTCGTTAATTTTAACGCCTACTTAATATATCAGACATCTCTATTCCAGATACTCCAATGGGCATTAGAATGCACGACACTAGGCATTTTAGTGCATCAAACACGAAATATTTGAGAAACTTGAAAATTCTACAACACTCGACACTGGCAAGGGAGTTTTTGGCGGGAATCAGGCGGAGCGGTTGAGATTTTTTCCAGTGTGTCGTAAATTGTGTTATAGTGATCTTTAATGTGTATTTTTGGTGTCGATATGTGCAGTAAAGTTTCATTTAGTGACTGATTTATAGGAGCATTGGAAATAATGCCATAATACGACTTTTGGGTTAAGTGATTTATCATTTTGGTCAATAGGTTACCTGTAATCTAAAGGCGTGTTACGATCTGCTACTGCCGTGGGTTGTCTCCAGAAACTCCATTGGGCGTTAGAATGCATGACACTAGGCATTTTAATGCGGCAAACACGAGTAATTTTGCAACATGAAAATTCTCTAACACTCGATACTGGCAAAAATAGTCCCTGAAGGGATTGATTGCCATACTTAGGAAGAAGAAGAAGACACTGGCAATAATAGTCCCTAAAGAGGATTCATTGCTATATTTAGGAAGAAGAAGAAGAAGAAGAAGAAACTATGATATGTCAGTCATGTTATAAGTCATATCAATATCGTATGGTATGTCAAATGAAAATGATGTCAAAATCGTTAAAACATGGCTGCTTTGTGTTGTTCGTGTTTTATGTCGAATCCAAGTTATAAATAAAACTCAATAATGAAAACTACAAGTAGATGAAGGAGTAATATTTTGATGGCTTCTTGAATAATAAATCTGATGAATTTGTGCTAATACACCGATAATTCATTCTCACAATGTCCGTTGACAAGGCTACAGAAATAAAAAGTAACGAGATCGATAAAAGCAAACGTCGTCAGAAAACTGACGACACTGTTATTGCGACAGTAGCAATGAGTGGTGGTGAAGATACAATGCAATACACAAAGATGGAGATCTTGGATGGAAGTGCGGGCAAGCCTACGGAATTATGTTTGCAGGGAAACGCTCATCTTATATCTAGTACTACGAGCAGCCTGGCCGACACGCCTGGTGATTCCGGTGTTTTGTGCTTAGACAGTGAGGCCTCGGAAGCTACGAGCCAGGCGCTCATGTCGCACAGTCTCGTAGGGACCGAGGAACTGACGTGCGACAGTGTTTACGACGCTCCGCCATCCTGTTCACAGGACATGATCAAGAGCACCACTAGCAGCATCATGACCCGCAGCGATATAGACAATCAGAACATCGGAGACATTGTTCCAGAACTTCTCGAGGCACATAAGAAACCAGTTGTCTACGAAAACTTGCCTGATGTAGTGTTAAAAGCATTAGAAAGTGAGAAAGTGTGTGTGGAGGAGGTGAAAAAACCTTTGTTAAGAACTGGTGAACCAAAGAAGTCATTGTCCGAGGACATTGTGTACAGGAGGAGATGTAGGAAGAAATCACAAAGTGGGCCCAGCTCCCAGAAGAAGAGAGTTTCATTTCATGAGGATATACTGAATAACACAAAAACTGACAATATACACATAGAGAGAGGTTTCATCTCTTATAGGCCTGACAGCTCATACTGTGATAGGTTTAGACAGAAGAACAATATTCAGACTGATAGGTTTTCATGGTGTGCATCCGGGGACCGAACTCCAAAATATGCAGCTGATGTAGCTCAACAAAGAAAGTCTGATATACTGACTTATGGCGACTCTCATAATGATAGGAGTGGTATATTTGAGTATTGTCACGATTACAAGAAGAATAACACCAATGACAATTACAACAATAATGTAAGCTTACAAAATGGCAAGCTTTACGGATGTGACTCCAACAGCTCCGACTCTAACTTCAGCTGTGACTCAGAGTCATCTTCAACTGACTCGTCATCATCACACTCAAATAAAACAGAAACATCTTTGGTTCAAAGAAAATGTGATAAGGCACAGAAATCATACTCCTGTGATGGATTTGAGAATGATGGACATGTGGCATTCATGAGGAAGACATATTTTTCCGAAGCTGATATCGACAAGAGCCATGATCGCATGCAGAAACCTCTGGAAGTGTCACAGAGTCCCAACACTGTAAAGTCTGTACTCAAGAAGAAAAGGTACATTACTACTAACATAGTGGAAGAGAAAAAAAATAACAGAAAAGGGTTAAGCCTATTGGATGCCAACAATATCATAGACTCCCTAAAGTATTTCTACAAAAACTTCAATTTTAATTTTGCCCCTGAAAAAGGATTAACTGAAACCAGCTTGGACTTGAACAATGTTGTGGAAGCATTGCCCTGTGATGTGAACCAAAACAAAAAGCTATCAAAGAGCTTGGACTCTGGGTTTCAAGCAGAGGATGAAGATGATTTTGTTGAAATTAATCTAAATGAACAACCTGTAGAGATTCAAAAGCCCAAAGATTTTGTAGCTTCACCTAAACCAACTGTTCCAGGTGATAGAACACCAAATGAAGGTTCCCCAAGACATAAACTGACCTTGAACATGAAAACACAGCATGACAAGAAGGATGTTACCAAAGCAGAAGCATTCCCTCCTCTAAGCAAATATGTAGTGAACTGTGAGAGTACTGTTTATGAACATAAGGGAGTCTCCTACAGCTATGTACATGACACATTCCAGACAGCTTTTGATGCACCCAAAGAAACATTTGTACCTATACCTGAATCCACTCCAGTGAATGAGTTGGTTAGGAGTTCTACCAAATCTGATATAAGTGCTAGGCCTACAGATACTGACACGTCCAGTAAGACATCTACCCCTAAACAACAATTCAATAAAAATGTGCAGGATGAGACAGAACAGAAGAATGGTATTTCAAAACACTTATGTTCACCAAAGAAACAAAATGTGAACCGGTACAGCCGCAAGTCTGCATCGACAGTACAGAAAGCAAATGAAGAACCAACACAAGCACATAGTGACAATTGTTCAAACACTGACAATTCAACATTGAAGGGCGCAGAGGACTTTAACGACGAATTTTTCGATAGTCCCGCAAATCATAAATTGCAGTCTAACAAATCGGCGCTATTGAATAGGTATTTAAAGAATGTGTGTCAAAGAAAAGACCTTGAACTGAAAATAAAGAACAATAAGTTCTTTCAGTTCAAGCTGCGAATGGAAAAGCAATTTCCGAGTATCGTCTACCCATTCAAGGATGTGTCAGAGACTTTCATGGAGTCCGCGGCACGCGTGTCCCGTCTCATTGACAAAGAAGTAATTGAGAACAAGAGGCTGTCAGTGAGGCTGCTCACTGCCGACGAACCATCCTACTTCGATAGCTTCGAAGACAATGTCGCTATTGAGTGCAGTGAGAAGCTGAGACTGCAGATATTTTCTTACCCTAACGAAACGCTCAACAGGGTAATTAACTTTCGCTACTATGTAATTTATTACGCGCTTTAAATAGATAATTACATAGATTATTTGTTGCAGATGATGAAAGTACAGTCTCCATACAGCATGGAAGATGGTTCGTGGGCACCGCTTCTAGTTTTCATAACAGATTACGCACTGTACGTGGCGGCTGTGAAGCAGGGCGGCACAGAATATGATATATTGTGCCGTTTACCCCACAATGAATTAGACGCGATAGCTGTGAGTAGAAAGTCACTTTAATGAAACTATAAAGTCATTACAAATCAGACTAATGACTTCATTTCTGTTATCTTAAATCGCAATTAAATATTCCATTGAACTATGACATTGTTTGTCTGAATAAAATTATCAAAGAATGAACAAACAAAGAATTACGAAACATTTTTGAAGTATTGACTGAATACTTACCTATACTAACCAAGGTCGAAAATTCGCCTGGTGGTCAGTAAGCTTGACTGCGAAGCCTATCGCGGGTTTGATCCGCGCATCTGAGCAAACAATTATTTGAGCCTATGTTCATCACATTATTGTATTATATATGGCATTGGTTCAAATATGGTACTAGCCAGCTAATAACCAGCCAGTGTTTGGGATAAGGCCAGGATGATGTGAAAATTTATATGTTTGTTTACATTCTTAATTTTTTCGAAAATGTACGAGCGGTCTTAACAAGACAAACAACCTATCACATAATAAAAAAAATATAGCGTTGAATTTTAATTGAATACGTTATACTTTTAATAGCTGACTTATAAAATGAGGAGACCATTCTATACTTTTATGTTCGTCTTTATGTATTTTTAATTTTGTTGACTAGGTTGGACCCGAAGCGCAATATGTCCAAGTGATAGACGTTGCGGGGAATGTGGCGTGTTCTGTGGTGACGGGGGAAGCTGGCTTGGGAGCGCGTCTGTGCGGGTCGCTGGAGTGGAGCGCTAGGACCTCGCCCTTGAGACCGGCGCGGCCCCCAGCCCTCATTCCCCTATCCTGCAAGCACGTCGCCGCAGCCCTAGCCAGGCATAGACACGAACTAGTGGTATGAACAAACCCTGTTTCAAATAATACGTAGAAATAAGTATACATGACTGTTTACCTTTCTTTTCACTTTCTCTTCGTTTCTTCTGTACCCAAGGTTGCCTGGAAGAGATCGCTCTAGCGATACACACATGATGACACTTATTTTTAATGTGATATTTGTTCTGCAATAAAGTGTATTTGATTTTGAATAAATTTATTCGCGCTTCAATAACACTTCATGTATACATTGCTGTCGATTCTGTTGTTCAAAATTACTAAACTTAACTAATTTGACAGGTCTAAAAGTCTTGCTATCCCTTTCTCAAGTGCGGGGTTAATTAAGGATGACAATATGTTTAGACCTGTCAACTTAGTTAAGTTTAGTAATTTTGATCAACAGAATTGGCACCATTGTGCACTTAAATCAATTGTATTTATTTACTGTGACTTTCAAACTTGGCAAGCCTGTATCATAATAACTTTGGTTACGATTATCGCTAATTATGTAGTAGCATATTGGTAATTTAATTATTACCAAGTCCTGTTTGCAGTTGCATTGCTTTCGCGTTCTATGGATTTCGTATTTATGGACAGCAAATACAGTTGGTGATGTGATGTAATAAACAAGATATTATATAAGCCTTATATCTGTCATATTTAATATCACTATATCCTAGGATTTACCGCACTTCGGGCTGTTTCAGTAACATATGGTTAATACAAGGTGCACCAACATTATTTTACTGTATTATTCTTTTCTATTGTATGGATCACCTTCCCTGACGGAAAATCAGTTTTATAATATGTATTACTTAACATATTTGAGTAGTAAATGTTACGGAATTAATTCCGCTTTGAGTGGAATATTAAATAATATTGAATGGCCAGAAAGGAAGTGAATACAGAGATGACGGCTGATAGAGAAGTATGGAAGAGAAATACATATTGCCCGGACCCCAAATACAGGTATAAGGGTAGGAGAATGAATGATGAAATAATATTGAATGGGAAACATCTGTTTTGAACAACAGAGCCATTCATGATATTTTATTTAATGTTATTACACATTACATGAAGTCATCTTCACTATACCGTTCTTCATGCAAACTTTAAAAGTCATAATGCCTACGATTCTACTTGACTGGATTTAAGTGAAACCATGCATCAGTCCAACGGGTAGCATAAATAAAAACATATCACTATGCTTCATACACATTCCCCCTCTGAATAGCTAGACTAATTCTAAGACCAACAACAGAGCTGGTGCGCCTTGTGAAGCGGCTGAAAAAGCTAAAGCTTGCTCTTCAAATTTTCAACTTGTAGGTTTTATATCAGTCAAAGACAGTCTCTGACAGACACTTTTATTTTATTATTTCTTTTATACATATTTTAACGATAGTTATCTAAAAAACGTAACTATCCTTTTCGGTAAGTCGTGTAAAAACAGAATTGACTTGTTTCAGATCCCGCAGATCTTGTTCTACGGTCGTGTGTGGTCGGGGGACGCGGGCGACCAGCTGATAGAGGCGCCCGGGGCCTTCGCCCCGCCCCTTGAGGGGTACCTCATGTGTCGCACTGATAAGACCAAGCGATTCGAGCCTTACTACTTCCTACTACGGTTTGTAACATCTGTGTGTGTGTGTGTGTGTGTGTGAGTTTTTACAGAGTTGACAGTTTCTTTGTTGGCAACATTAATCATACTCGATTATGCCTAAATTATAGAACTTTAATATTATTGCAAATATAACTAATATGTCAAATTCTGGATAGATTTTCATTTACGGCGTGGCGCACATTAACAGCGTCCTATTTAACGCAGAAATGGGGCGGAATTTAAAAAAAAATTACTAGCGGGTGCCTACGTTTAAAAAGAACATAAACTTCTAACCGATCGAGATCAAGACCAGTACGCTACGCGCTACGACTGTAATATATAGATATTTATGTGTGCGTATAGGGCGGGCGTACATGTAGATGTTTATGCGTGGGTGTGTGTGTGTGTAGTGCGGGCGTGCTGCAGTGGGGCGGGCAGGCGGCGGAGGGCGGCGCGCCGCCGCGGCACGTGGCGCTGCGCTCGGTGCTGGGCGTGCGGCGCCACGTGGACCACACCCGCCGCCCGCACTGCTTCGAGATCGCGCTCGGGGACGGCTCGCGGCTGCTGCTCGCCGCGCCCGACGACCCCACCGCCTCCTCCTGGCTGCAGTCGCTGCTGCTGCACGCTGCTCAGGTATATCCTACTAATATCATCATAGCACGTGGACCACACCCGCCGCCCGCACTGCTTCGAGATCGCGCTCGGGGACGGCTTGCGTTCATTGCAGGTCATCTATACTAATATTATAAAGAGGAAAGATTTGCATTTTTGTATGTATTGAATAGGCTCGAAACTACTGGACCGATTTCAAAAATTCTTTCACCGTTAGAAAGCTACATCATCACTGAGTAACATAGGCTATATATTATACTAGCTTCCCGCCCCGGCTTCGCTCGGGTAGACAAAATATTTGATAAATGTCTATTGGCTCCGAAACTACTGGACCGATTTCAAAAATTCTTTCACCGTTAGAAAGCTACACTATCACTGATTAACATAGGCTAGCTGCCCGCCCCGGCTTTGCACGGGTAGACAAAATATTTGATATAAATGTCTACCCGTGCGAAGCCGGGGCGGGCCGCTAGTCAATAATAATAATATTACCTCATTAATAATGTTATCTATTATATTAATGGTGTATTTATGGCTGTATCGAAGGGGTGCAGGAGGGCAGCTGCAAGGGAAGAGTTCTGGAAACCTTACTTTCAGCAGAGACCCAATCCTACATGGAAGTTGTGTTATTTATGTAAGGTAACATCGAACCTCAAAATGTGTTTGGCAGGCGTTGGAAGAGAAAGACGGTGCCAAGAAGCTGGAGAGGGGGTCGCGGGGCCCGCCGGCCGCCTGCACGGTGCTGGTGACCCCCCACGAGGTCATCAGCCTGCGAGACACACTTGACCTTAACTTTGTGGCCGGCGCCGCTGCCTACCTCAAGGACAGGGGCTCAGATGCCTTGCTCAAAGGTTAGCATTTATGTTTTATTATAGCATGTGTGGTAAAAATTATAATAAGAATTAGTAAGTTAGGTTGCCAGTGCTCCACGAGGAGACGTTACGCTTGTTTTAATGCTGCTGGCACAGTGAGTGCATATCAATAATGGCAACTCGTTTGTGATACCCCTGGTATTGGTAGCGGCTATAGGCTACGGTGACTGCTTACCATCAGATGGGCCGTATGCTTGTGTGCCACCTTAGTGGTATAAAAAACTAAGGAGTAGCATCTCTCAAAATCAAAACTTAGGACAGCGTGATTAACATAAACGAAGCGTACCGTCGCGTGAACAAGCCAAACGGTACACCCCCGCACATATGGGGGGCAGGAAGGGAACGCCGCACTCTTTCATTCCGCAGAAAAAATCTACACAGAAGTATTTTTAACTGGACTAGAATCATAAGGACCTTCACATCCCAAAAGCGTTTTTCTTTTTCAGAATACATAGAAGAGATGAACACGGACATAGAGATACTGGCTTGCGGGTCGATCAAGAACTTGACAGCTTTCAAAATACCCGACAATGATGAGAATTGGTGCTGTTTGGTAAGCATGTATTACGAAATTACACTCGGAAAATAGCATTTCCGTACAACAATTTAAGCCTCATTTTAGCCGAAGGAGTTGAAGTTAAAAAGGAAAATGTATGGTTGATAGAAAGTATAGAAACCATCAAGCGTGTTTCTTTAGTTTCTTACAATACATTTATTTGAGTGATAATGTATGTCAAAGAGATGGCGAATGATAGGACGCCTTGGCGACTGCCAAGAGCCTAGCTCTTAAGTCATGATGATGATGAATATATTTTCTATGAAATTTTCTTTTTTCTATGAAAAAAACATATTAATGATATGGAAACGGCTTTTATACGCGATATCAAATTGTTTAGTTACCTCTCGACGTTTCGACTGAGTTGCATCGGCCGTGGTCACGAGCTGACTATTAGTTAGTTTTTTTATCGCGTATAGGAACCCGTTCCCATGTCAGTAATAGATTAATGTATAGTGTGTAACAAGTGTGTGTGTGTTTTTTTACACACACAATCATACGGCCCACCTGATGGTATGCAGTCACCGTAGCCTATAGCCACCAGCAATACCAGGGATATCACTAAAGCGGGCAAACCCCGTTGTTGTTGAGGAGTCATTGTGCTGACAGCATTACTACTAGCCCAGCGTATCCTCGTGGAGCACTGGCAACCGTACTTACCGCAGAAACACAACACTACATCAAAGTAGTGTTATTTCACTGCGGTCTTCTGTAAGGCGGAGGTACAGTAAAGACCCACGGGAGAAGTGTATATATATTTATGTGTGTGTGTGTGTGTGTGTGTGTGTGTGTGTGTGTGTGTGTAGGAGTGGAGTGTGTGCGAGGCGCGCGAGCGCGGCGCGGGGCTGGCGCTAGTGCTGGCGAGCAGCTTCGAGCTCGAGCGACTGTTGGCCGCCGTCGAGACGGCGCACGCCCGCCTCTCTGTGAGTTACACTCAACACAACACAAGACACATCACCTCTATATGTACTCTATATTTATTAATTTATTGGTTTCCTCAATTTTAGTTTTCGATGTTCCAACAATTATATAAGGTCATAAAATTAAACACCAAATTAACTCTTAACAACACACTGGTGACGATTCTATTGTACAAATTCCTAAACTAAACTAATTTGAAAGGGCTAAAAGATAATGCCATCCTTATTTAACCCCGCACATGAGAAAGGGATAGCGAGACTTTTTAGTCTTTTAGTAGACATTGTAGTGCTCGCGATCTCTCTACTCATATTTCTTCTCCTTCTTCCTAACTATGGCAATCAATCCTTTTCAAGGACTATTTTGCCAGTGTCTAGTGATAAAAATGATCAAGTTTCTCAATTTATTGTGTTTGTTTCATTAAAATGCTAAGTGTCGTGCATTCTAGTGCTTGGGGGTTTTTGGATGCCGTACGAACGGCACAGTAGCGCCCCTATTATTTTCTTTTCTTTTTGGCCAGACTCTTGGCCATGGGGGGGATCAGGAATTTCCTTAGTTATCTAAGTTATATTCTTCCTGTCCCGTGCGGGATTTGGTACCATGATATGTATGTATGTATTGGTAGTAGAAGTGGACCTTAAAGGAAGTTTTTGCTGCCCTTAAACCTCCTTCCACCGCCTCGGTAGGCCTTATGGCAGTGGGACATACCCTAAATGTTGCTGTAAATTGTTGCTCTTGTTGCATAAATATAATATTTTATAAAATGTGGAAGAAGACACTGTCTTCGGAAACTCAGGTTTTCATACCTACCTCCGGAACCAGGGCCTCGATTATTTTGTAACTGTATTTATGTCAATAAAGAATTTATTATTATTATTATTTATTAAATGTTAATATTGTGGTGGCAGAGCGAGCCGTTCCCGCTGAGCGTGGTGGAGGCGAGTAAGTCGGCGTGCAGCGCTGCGCACGCGCACTACGCCGCCGCCTGGGCGCACGTACTGCCCGCACATCACTAGTACCTTACCACACTATATATCGTCTAGCGTCGTCGTGTCTCAGACTGGTGATATGCTGGCGAACTCATTAGTGACACTCGAATAGCGATATGTATGCCTTGTTCCAGAATTAATTTAATAGCGATTACAACTTAATTTGCGGTTCAAATACACGCTATTCATAGATCGCGAAAGCAATGCGAAAGAAAAACTTGTGAAAAACAATGAAGAATTTATTTATTGAATCGCAAATAAATTGTAATCGCCTTTAATTGAACTGGACTAAGGTGTACCTTGTTTGGATAGCATGTTATTGTTTAATTTTTTACAACGATATAATGCTACTATGTACCATGAAGGCACGACATGCCGACATACTGACTTATTTGGTCTGTAAGCCAATTTTAGGTTCTCAATTTTAGTTAGTCGAGTTACATGAAAACCTGCTTTAAAATGTACGAGACAAAATACTTGTTGCATATCTTGAACAATTACATCGTATTTAGCAGCTAATTGTTGGAACTAAAGGGCATATGCTAATGTCATATAAAATTTGCATGACATTTTATAATTTAATATCGGTTTTTTCACCTTAAAGCTGTCTAAAAAAATGATTTCTTCCTTCCTTATTAAATGGCAACACAAAAAGTCTCTTGTATCTTGGTTACAAACCGATATTAATTAGAAAGTGACATTAGCTCCTGTCAGATTTATTCAAATAAAAACAGACTTTAAATGTCAGTGGTTACGTCGCATTTCTCAAATAAACGAAACTCACAATACTCTCCCTATGTGACTCGGATACTCTACAGTATTAGTCTCTGTATAACAGAGCTATATGTATAAGAAGTATGCACAATTTAGTTAATTACATCATCATTATTATATAATTATAAATGCTTTAACACCGTATGATATCAAACTAAATTCAAGCCGATCTCTTGCCCAATTCACACACATTTGAAATTAGACCTTGTTGTAGTGAATTGAGAATGTTCTATTGAAAATAAAATATACAAACATATGTATGATGTGAGGCAACATATGAAATTGATAATATAAATCCTTTATTATATATTTGATTTATACTTACCTTAAATATAATATTAACTGTGTCTTTACTTTGACTTATCAAGTTCAGTAAAGGTTTTTTTTTTTATTTCCGTTTTGCGGTGCCAGAGTTTGGCTTGAATAATAGAGAAAATATAAATGATAATGATATGAATGCTTAAATAAATGGTTGAAATGTAAGCAACATTGTATGTTGAAGTTTCTTAGATAAATGGGCAGCTGTTTAGTTGCTTTAATAATGACCATTAAGGTGGCTTAATATAAATAATAAAATAATGTCATGTATAATCGCCGTCACAGTACTTCAACTTGGTATGCATATCCAGTGTAGATGCGAAGACATATATAACTTTGTGATTTAGTGTAAGTTGCGGTACTGTGACAGTATATATATACTGTGTAGTATGTGTAATGTATAAATTAATTAACGATCAGTAATCATTGTATCCTTCATTCTTTCATCATCGTTATATGTCTAACTTATTTATGGAAAATTGAATTTTAATTGATATTTTAGAGACTATGGAGTACCTACTGTACCGCATTTTATTAATTATTTATTTTACCTGCATATTTAATATTTATAGCGATATGTCTCATACGCGATATAATGTAATTATTTTTTTGCTTATTTATTTAGAGATTACGGAATAGCGTTCACTGGGTGATTCTGAAACTTGGCTTATTCTAATAAATATCCCTCAATAACGATTGGTGTATTCAATTATCGAATAAATGTAAATCGCTTGCTGCTTTCCAAAATCGATTTGATCTTGTTTTCATACATAAATAATAATCTTTCTTCAAAACAACGATATTGTAACCTATTTCAAGAATAGGAAGATATTTGAGTGAACGATCAAGAGTGAATTTTAATCGCATTGACTTACTGCACTTAATTATCGACTCAGTGTACTTAACAATATGGTTTAATATTGTTGGAACTTTGAAAGGGCAAGAGTGCCAATGGGTAACAATACGGTATAAGGTATTTTTATTTACCACATACGACCATCCCATGAGGATACAACCATTATACAATAAAATCGGTAACCAAATCACTCAAATGCAAATTCAAAAAGATCTTTATTTGACTAGACTTTACAGGCAAGCCCATTTTAAATCGTCAGAATCTACCACCGGATTCGGAAGGTCGGTCTTGCTGAGAAGAATCCGGCAAGAAAGTCAGCAATTACTCTTTTAAAAACTCAATTATGATTACTTCTTAAACTATAATTTGCTTTTCTATACCAATAGGTTTGTATATTGACTTGTACCAAGCATTCGATACTGAATACACCAATAATAATTTCAATGTGTAATTGAATGGGATATCATAGTTCCAAGTTTCCAGAATATACCCGCTTCGTGTGAATATTGTTGATTTTGTATGAAATAGTTATTTTGCAAACCTTTAGTAGCTTTAAGTTTTAAAGCTAATTTTAATGGTTTTGTTGAGTTTAAAAATATTTTCGTTTTGCTCTAAATTGGATAGGAGATATCGAAGTTAGATATTTATGATTATTATTCGTTTACATATATTTTTTTGGTTATTTATTAAAATATTTAATGAGTATTGCTATTTTCCAAAGATAAGTTCATAAACATCACATTTCATGCCAGTGAAATAAAAAACGAAACAAATTAATATGATATATACATATAAATGGTATATATGTATATGGGTTCGACGCAACATGTTTCCCATTATGTTTTCCATAAGTATGTGTAAGTAAATCAACAGATAAAATTTCGTAAATTATAAATTGTAATTTGTATAGCTATTTACCGAATGACGGTATAATGTAAGGTGACGTTTCTTATACAATCGCTATTTATGTACATAAACTTGCTTGTTATCATAATTCATGACATATGTTTAGTCATTTTCGCTTAGAACAATTTTCTTATGGTTGTATGTTATATGTTACCAAATATGGATCTTGTATGACTGTAGTGAGTTCGGTGCTGAAATTCTATTTTGTTTTGCATTTTCGTTCAATCCAAGAGCTTCAATAAAAGCCCGCTAGATGTCGCTAATGACGCGGTTCACTACAATATGTAATTGGCCTAGTGATTTAATTGATACAGCATTAAAAAAATATTTAGAGCCTTTTCTGATATTACTGTACCACTGTTAAATTATTTTTTTAACCTATCACGATGGGTGCGATTTTATTGGTGACTAAGCAGCGTGACCTACGGTCCCAAGTAATTTGTAATTCACGTGTGTGGCACCCACAGTCGCACTAGAACACCCAAGGAGAATCCCAGCAAAGAAGAGACTAGAAACAAAATTACCATATTCTTATGAAGCACTTCACCATGTTTGAACGTTAACGCAAACTTTATCGGTGTACGTTTCGTCATTTCGTGTATGCATAACTTGTAGTAATCATACCTGTTCGTATGTATTAGGCCGCTGTACCTACTGGCCGTGTGATATTAACGTGTATTTAGAATAGGATATAGGACATCTTTGTATCGTTCGTTCACTAGAATCAAAAAACATGAGAAACTTTTTACATCGTACATCATAAAAAGAAATAAAAAAAATGCTTTTTGGTATTCTTATCTCAAATTTGAGAACGATCTCGGTCTTTTCCATTTTTAAAATGTAATTTCAAATACCGAAGGCAATATTATTATATTGACTCGTGTTATTTTTTTTATTTAATGTTATGTCTGTGTTTTTCATAATAATAAATAAGCTTTTATTTTGTATTAGAATGAATTTTAATTGAATATAGAATCGAAATTATTTTATGGATTTATGTACAGGGTTTTTTTTAATTGTATTTTGTATGTCTAGTACATATATATGCGCTTTATGTATGTGTGACGCGACTATATGACTATGTAATCTGTGATTTGTGTTGTTTACTCATTAAGTTTGTTGTTTACGCATAATTATTATCATTATACATGAATGTTTTAGCTTTAACGGTTCGTATTTACATTTTTGATGATCATAATCTCAGTTTTATTAATGGAATTACGTTTTAAATAAATAAATGCGATTCTTTTTTTTTATATGAAAGTATTTCTCTTTTTTTTGTTTGTTAATGGGGTGTCTTGAAATGATTCCCCTTGAACGGTTCGTTAACATCATCATGGCTTGACTTGGTAATGGCCTCACATTATGTATCTTTTTAATACATAGGTGTATTTTACTGTTATAATATTTATATGTTCTTGTTGGATTTATTTGTGGTATGAAAGAATTGCATTTGTTTATCTAATAAACAACAATTGGCTATGACTATAATGATTGTAATAATTGTATTGGAATATATAAAGACAATATGGTATCTTCCCTTGTGTAACTGGTAGCTGTAAAAGTATTATAAGAACAATAATAGTGTTAATGTCATAAACGCTGTAAGTAGCCACTTTCTTCTTCCTTCATAAATAAAAAAAAAAAACGTAAATTTCAATTGAAAATTTGAAATTAGATACACCTATCTGTATCTATCTACTGATAGTTTAATTCACGATGTCACGTGTTACTTTACTAATGTATATTTGTGTATGTATTTATATGTTGCGGCTCAAAGCCGAACTGCGGCTGAAACACTACGGCTTAGCTTAAATTTTTTTGTTACGCGTTAGTGATATCCCTGGTATTGCTTGCGGTGACTGCTTACCATCAGGTGAGCCGTAAGCTTGTGTGCCACTTAAGTGGTATATAAAAAAATTTTTACCACCTAGCTCGAGCCGGCTTAGACTTGGTGTAAGCGCACTTTGGCTTTGAGCTATGTAACTCATCAGTATAACGCACATTTGATAAGCGATTTAGAGATACAGCGAGGCGTGCCTTCGTGAATTGAACGATCTGTGACAAGTCATTCCTTCACCAGGTGACGTCCAAGAAATATCTACAATGTTACCAACCGTACCAATAATGATAATGACGTCACCAAAGGAAGCTGGAATATCTTGTTTCGTTACCAGTGTTATAAATTGTCTACTACCCACATTGTTTCAAGTTATTAGTGTCTTTTAAGTGATTTAGCAATTTTATGTGTGAAATTCAACGTCAAGCAGCTATTTACAAAATAAAAAACGATAAAAAGAATAAAACTGATACTTTGAAGTTTATGATAATACAAATTATGTACCTACTTATACAGGAGATATGTATTGTTTCCAATTTTACGTTATAATTAATGTAGGGCTGGTCGATATTCTCTTGGAAAGACACTCGTACCCATTGTATCACAACCTTTATACTGTTCTCAAATAAACCTATATAATAATTGCTTAACATTGTTCATAATATATAATAATAATAATTACATGCAGAAGTAAGTACGGTCGTTTTATTTCCCTTGAATTTTTTCGTGCGTCCTCTGTAAAAGTCCTTTTACATACTACATAGATATCATTATCTATGTAGTATGTAAGAACTACATTTTACGATAATAGGAGCCGTTTAAAAATTGATTTCAGGTTGTAGCACGTTTATGACCAAGTCCTGACCAAGTTTTTGATTTGGCAAATTCCGCTACACCATATAATATACCCAGCTGGAGTGCTCATCCCGGGACTTTTATTGACAGGTATAAAAAAATAGTTTAGAGAGTAATCTATGCGAATTTTTATTTTATCCCAGACTAGCTGCCCGCCCCGGCTTCGCACGGGTAGACATTTATTGTCCTGAATTTTCTTTGCTATAAACCTCACGGAGCCCGAGACCTTTCCAACGAATGCAAAACCGTGGAAATCGGTTCGTGCGTTCTGGAGTTATAGCGTCAGGAAGGAAAACCCGACTTATTTTTATATAGTAGATTTTGTCCACCCGTGCGAAGCCGGGGCGGGCCGCTAGTATAATATATAGCCTATGTTACTCAGTGATAAGCTTTCTAACGGTGAAATAATTTTTGATCGGTCCAGTAGTTTCGGAGCCTATTCAATACAAACCTTTCCTCTTTATAATATTAGTGTAGATGTAGAAAAACAGGTGGCTTACACGGAATTCAGTCAGATAATTTGTGTTCTACGGGTTCCACCGTATTGGGCAACATTAAGAAACTGTACTGACGGAATGTAACCACTTGCCTTATTTACATACTGGCCTATAGCATTAGCTGTATAAGCCACACCTCTCGACCTTCAACACGGTCATCTGATACGAACCAATTAGACGCCTCTTCATCATTTTCAAGCCTTCCCCAAGGGTCTCTGAAGGGGTAGGCAGAGGTGTAAATCGTCAGTCAAGGTCAACTTCCCATCAATGATATTTAGGTACAAACGCAGACGCAACAGGTTGTTAGCCACTTTGCGCATGACCTGAACTTGTCGGAAGAAATCACACCTGGGCGCAGACTGTTTGAAGAAACCGTATCGCATAAATTTAAGCGGAATAAAGCAAATTAAATCATATCATATTTTATAACATAATTCAGTAATAATAAACAATTCACCAGTGTCATCGTTATATAAATATTCAAGCTGTATCACCGGTTCTAGTATAGGTAATATTATGATGAAGGTACCTCCAGAGCAATAAGCAAACCGGCTACATTTGCATAGTTGTTATCTGGTGGTAAACATCGTTCACAATCCTGATAGAAATGCGCAGTCTATTCGCATACGCGCCCTCAACTTGCCGTATAGTGAGTGCATCATGGCTGCATTGAAGGTAATAATTTTGAACTCTATAAAATAGGTACCTACTTTTAAATATCTCCAGTACCTACCTACTTGCGTTTTAATCTGGCAGTTACTTATTATTACGGACCTATAAGTGTAAACAAAAAATGTTTATTGTATAGGTATGTTATCTAAAGAAATACATAGCATTGATATTAATAAAAACTGCTACGACAGATAGAGTAATGTTTTTAGAATCTTCGCAATTTTCAAATATTCTTTGCGTCTGGGTTATAAGTAGAATGTATTAAAGAAAATATCCTGTCAGATTTTTTACAGAAAAGTAGTACCTACCTATTTAACTCATTTGTCTCTGCTAAACAAAAAATAAGTTTCTCAGTTTAGTAGATATCACGAGCTAGATAATAAGTTTTAATTGCCACAGGGAAGCGTTATTCTAAGATGTAGTTGCTATTTCCAGTATTTATCCGGTTTTGGGTCAGAGTTTGTATCCGAGGACCCACGGAAGCCAGCCTCCCTCCCTGAGGGGCAGAACAACCCTCAACTATGCCCGTACGGGCTCTACGCGGAGCAACTGTCCGGAACTGCATTCACTGCACCCAGGGCTGAAAATAAACGCTCTTGGTTGTATCGGTGAGTCTGTATGCTCATCATCATCATCAGCCTATAGACGTCCACTGTTGAACAAAGATTGTGTGTGATATAGATTGACCGAGTCAATGCGGCCCGTATCCAAATATATCAGGTCATCGGTCCATCTAGTGGGGGGACGCTGCGTTTTCCAGTGCGTGGTCTCCAGAACTTTTTGGGCCATCCGTTTTCCGAGCCCTGTATGCTCAGTGGAGAATAATGTGTAGATATTTTATTATCGATCGAAGCAACGGACGGAGTTAGGAAATCAACTAATTTTATAGAAATACAAACTAAAAAAACTATAATTTTTATAGCAAACTCACTAAAGGAGTCTGTGTTTGCGTCACACATACAGCGAATATAAACAAACCCCTAAATTAACCCTGAATTCGTATCTTTCACCCTGTCCTGTATCTATGAATATTGTTATGTCAGTTGTTAGTAACATTCTTGTTTTAATATTTGGACCTATCTATAAAATACAACATCCTACATACTGATTGCAGGATTCGTCCGTCTGTCGTCCATAAACCTTTCAAGAAATGTGATGTTGCCAAATATCTTACGCACAAGTGGGGCGAACAAGAACCCGACCCCAATCAGGTAGTAAATACTTATTAATTTAACTATGATATATACTAACTTAAAATTGACAAAGTACCACTCAATAAAATAAAAATGCGTCTATTTTACGCGATATCTTCACCGATTGTGAACTGATTTTGATTATTATTTTTCATTCGTTAGGTAAGTAGGTTATGTTTTAAGTCCGGCAGTCTGCTTCCTCATTTTTTTTATCGTATTTTTGTAGATATAAATCAAAAGTTGCGTCAAATATTTCTATAATATGGTAACTAACTTAACTACGACTGTATAAGCAAGCGGTTTTTTGCTGTTGAGTTGCTTTTAGTGAGTTTTTGGACTCAAATAATGTTGGTCTGTGTTGCGATTCTTTTAGTCTCGCTGGCTCCCGTTCGACCTGCCAGTTGGGAAGGCAGTAGACTTCGTGTCAGGGCTGCACACGGTTTGCGGCGCCGGGGACCCTCGCTCGCGGCATGGTCTCGCCATACATGTCTACTTGTGCAACGCCTCAATGGACAACAGTGCCTTCTATTCCAGCGATGGAGACCTCCTCATTGGTAGGAATTATAGTATAGCCTCAGAGTAGATAATATAATACCTACGTACAAGTATAGCCTTTTAGTCAGACTATAGCCTGGCAAAATATCTAGAAAGGAACTAAATTGTTTGCTACTGGCAACCTTAACAAAATTTATGTTATGACGTTTTCTTTAAAAATACAAATAAGACGGTTGATGCCATATACGAGCTGCGGCGTGTTGCGATACGAATGGCACAGTGGCGCGCTTATTTTTTTTTATACCACTAAGGTGGCACACAATCATACGGCCCACCTGATGGTAAGCCGTCACCGTAGCCTATAGCCGCTAGCAATACCAGGGGTATCACTAACGGGATTTATTATTTTCTATTCTTTTTTGCCAGACTGTAGATATAGTATAAAATGCGAACAGCTTGGTAAAGCGCAAATTACAAACCTGTATGTTTTAACGACAGCCTCAGGCTCAATCTCACTCAAGGAGATACCTCTAGCCTAGCACACAATAATTTAAACATCCCTACCTACTAAGATGGGTTACCGCTATCAATCAGACGGGCCCTATAGAATTTTACCACTCACTAATCACTAAATATTGTAAATGAATGCGAATGCGAATGTAAGTAGCAAATTTTTCTATTAGATTATTTTACGACGAGCCTGAACTGATCTTTATGAAATTGGACGAGAAAATAGTAGTTTTTTTTTTAAGTTTTTCAAATGCAACAGCTTTTGCTTAGTACCTATTATAAACAATTGTTACTTACTTGTTATGGTTACCCACAAACAGTGCCCCAACAAGGAACTCTTCGGATCACGACAGAGTTCGGCAAGATGGAGGTGGCTCCCAATGAGATAGCGGTCATTCAGCTCGGCATGAGGTTTGCCGTCTCCATCGAAGGACCGTCAAGGTGAGTACGGATAACAACACAATTCCACAATTACACTAAAAATATATTATAATTGTTATGTAATTAACTGTGCCCAAAAAGTGTTATTAAGTTACAATCTAGCTCTAAGTTATGGCTCAGAGTAGATAATATACTACGTACAAGTTATGGCTTATACTTTTTTTTTAAGGATTGTGATGTGATATGTTTTGTGCTAAATGAATAACTTAAAAAAAATATGATAGAGTTGTTTTGTTGCCTGTCATAGAGGGTACATCCTAGAGGTGTTCGACGGTCACTTCAAGCTGCCAGACCTCGGCCCGATCGGCGCCAACGGCCTCGCCAACCCCCGGGACTTCCTTACCCCAGTCGCCCATTACATTGATGAAGAAATACCAGGTATGGTTCATTATCATTACTACAGTCTGGCAACAAGAGTATGTAATAATAGAGGCGCCACTGTGGCATTCCTATGGCAACCCGTCGCAGCTCGTACAGATCATCAACCGTCTCGATTAGTTCGGTTACTAAACGTCATTCCATAGATTCCATTGTGTGAAGGTTGCCAGAAGCCAAAAATTCTAAAGCCTTCTAGACTTTCCACCAGTCTAAGTAAATTCAGGTGTGTTAACTTAACTAGCGAAGACACAGGATACCTAATACCTTGGCGAAGCATTTCATCCGAGGTCCTAAAATATAGTATTTTACATTCATAAGTTGTGACGGGAAACTGCATGCTTAGAGGAGAAGAAAAAAGGAGAAGTATTCTATATTATTTAGACGAATATATAACGTTCTCCTTTTTTGAAGTCGGTTAAACATACCTCCTCCGGATACTATAAGTACCTCCTCTAAGAGAATTTGTCACTCATAAATTAGGACCAATAAAACAAGCTACGGTACAAAGCGAGCTAGCGACCTACTAAAAGCATTACCCCCTCTTGAGAGAGTCGGTAACAACTAACAAGGAACACAATTTCAGGGTTCAAGATAGTGAACAAGTACCAAGGCGCGTTGTTCGTGGCCGAGCAGGGCCATTCTCCGTTCGACGTGGTGGCGTGGCACGGCAACTACGTGCCTTACAAGTACGACCTAAGCAAGTTTATGGTGATCAACGCGGTGCTGTACGATCACTGTGTAAGTCATTCATCATTCATGTGCTTTTTCAAGGTGTTCACACCTTGCTGAAATTATCTTCGAAGATAGGCAGGTGTTGACCAACACCCACTATTAGAAGAAGATATTGCAGTAGGTATACCTCAGTCGTTCATGAATTTTGCGGTCTTATTAGATGACCAATATTTATCACCTGTATATATATTTATATGACCTATATATTTATCAGCCCCGGATCTAAAATATTTCATTCTCCAGCGTTTGAGATAAATTAACTCAGAAACTATGGTTGGCATTTTTCGTGAACGGGACAATAACAACCCTTGTGGAGCAAATTTTATTTTTTTCAACCATGCTATGTATCATATGTGTCCCCTTTGAAACTGGCGCCCGGCAAGTGCCCCGGCGCGGTCTATTATAATAATTGTACGCCACTATTCCAGGACCCGTCTATATTCACGGTGCTGACGTGTCCGTCCACGAGGCCCGGGGTGGCCATCGCAGACTTCGTCATCTTCCCTCCGCGATGGTCGGTGCAGGAGCACACATTCCGCCCTCCCTACTACCACCGTGAGTAACTCAACTTCACTTTCATAGGGCTTTTATTGATTTTTATATAGGTACTAACCAGGTACTAACCACTAATCTAGTGCGATAGGTTCTCAAAGTGGGCGGTACCGACCTCCAGTGGACGCTGAGGCTTTCTGAGGGGGCGATTGTAACTTGTAATAAAATTGGTGGGTGGTGGAAAGTATAGCTAAATGTAAATTATGTATAGCGAAATGTGAAATGTAAAATAACTCAACGCTTAGGTTGAGTTATTTTACATTTCACATTTCGCTTATTTTTATTTCTCTACATATTTTTAAAACTTTAGTGGCAGATTTTCGAGGGAAGCGGGCGCTGAGTATATTATTTTTCTAAAGACGGCGGTACACCAAAACGATTGAGAATCACTGCACTAGAGCAACTGTGCCGGTGTCATCAGTCTCTATGATCTGATCTACCCACTGAGTCCTCGAGGCCCTTTAACTTTACCGCAGAAACACAATACTGGCAGTGTTATTGCTGCGAACATATAGTAAGCTAAAATTTAAAGAGAACTTTATTTAGAGAGAGATGACATGAGACCGCGTATTCAACTATCTGCACAAATGTAAATACTGTAATCTTTGTATTTTTTTAAATCTGTCGTGAAACTTTACTGAATTTCCGTTAAATTTAGTTGCAAAAATTTAGAAGGCATTTAGCGCTACTTTTGCTTCTATCTCCCTCTCCGCGCGAACACGTTTTTCAAATGAAGTCGCTGACCCCGCTGTGCAGCACACTAATACATCATTGATCCTAATAATATTATAAATGCAAAAGTTTGTGAGTATTGATGATGTTTGTTACTCTTTCACGCAAAAAGAACTGAACGGATTTGGATTAAATCAGGAACAAGATAGTTAATAACTTGGATTAACACATACGGTACTTTTTATCCCGGGCAAATGTTAAGTTTCCTCTGGGATTCTAAGCTCAACGCGGACAAAGTCGCGGGCAGAAACTAGTCGTCACATATTTTACAGAATAACTTCTTTAAGAGATACACGTGCAGAGAATACAACAATTGAATATATATATTCACCGTAATCACGGGAATTTTCCTACCACCTCCAAATTACATATTCACTTTTATCTTCAAGCTAAATAATCTGCAATACAATACAACGCCAATAATTTAACTCAATGTATGTACCTATATACAGCTGTGTTAATTATAGCAGTATATCTACAATTGAGTCATTAACATTATATGGTTGTATATGTAAGTTATGAATAATACGTGATACGTCCCTTGCTAGCTCGCATTGATAAATTTCGCTCACTACGTATATAGCTGAGGTGTCCGAGTGGTTAAGGAGTTGGACTTGAAATCCAATGGGTTATACCCGCGCAGGTTCGAATCCTGTCCTCAGCGAACTTACTTTTTCGCTTTTAATTTCATTAATTTTAATTAATTTATCAAAAAAATCCTATCTAGCATATTTAATAAATTACACACACTATTACATTTTTAATGTACTCAATTATGCTCGCAATCTTAACATAGTATAAAACAAAGTGGCTTCCCGCCGTTGCGCTTAGATCTTTTAAACTACGCAACGGAATTTAATTCGATTATCACGATGATGATTCCTGAGGAAGATTTTCTTGAATAAATCATTTAGGTTTTCTGTAAACCCGTGCGAAGCCGGAGAAGGTCGCTAGTAATAGAATAAAGATTTAGGGACATACTTGTTAAAAAAAATGTGATGTGATGTGTACTGTTAGTAGCAAAAATATCTGTTACTAATTTAATTTAAAAAAAAATACTAAAAAGAGAACTTAGAGAATATTTAAACTAACACACAAAAAAAAATTAGAAGGCGACGGCAAGACAGACCTTATATTTCGGGGATTTTTTTTCCTTGCTCTAAGACAAAAAAAAGTCGGTTGATAAATGTAAATAAAATCATTCTTGGCCAGTGAAGTTTAAATAACAAATAGTTTTTTTTTATTTGTCTTAAATTTTGCCGCGTCAAAGTAGTTGACCCACATTCTTTACATATGACAGTACGGTGTAAGTTATGGTACATCTCCAGGGAACTGCATGAGTGAGTTCATGGGTCTGATCCTGGGCTCGTACGAGGCGAAGGAGGGGGGCTTCCTGCCCGGGGGAGCCTCCCTCCACTCCATGATGACGCCTCACGGGCCTGACGAGCAATGCTTCAACACAGCCTCTTATGGGGACTTGAAGCCGCACAAAATTGCCGTTGGCACGCAGGTAACAGTATGGGTAGAAAGTTTTTTTGTGTTGGGTTTTTTGTAGCGAATTGCTTTCGACAGTGTATTCGTGCTGCTTTCGAGCTGTTTTGTATGATAAAATGAAAGCGCCGCGGCAGCCAAAAGATTCTTATGATTTTTTTATTCACTTTTGGCTGCCTTACATTTTGAGACTTGGGTTTTCAAAACGTAGTCGAAAACATAACTCGCGAAATGTTAGAATTTTCATACGTATATTTAGTTCCACTTTTCACCTGTGCAGCACTGTTCATTTTCCCAGATTAAAATAGTCGAAAGCGATACGAATTCGTAGTCGAAAGTTGTGTTTGCTAAGGCTACAGTACTGGAGTGTATATAATATTTACCAGATTTTTTGATGGAACATGTCAAACCACAGCAACATACATCGCTTGTCCTTTTCGTTTACAAATGCATGCCAAGAGAATACAACCGCTACGCTAGAAATGTATGCTTCAAAAGGCTCCAATTACACCCTGCCGACGTGTACATGGCGACAGCAAGGACAATATTGTATTACCATGCAGGTTTTACAATCACTTGCTTTATCAATGTATGGATACCATGTTTGTCACTGCAAGTCAAGATGTTGTTTTTGTAACAGGCATTTATGTTCGAGTCTTCCCTGAGCCTGGCCATCACCAAATGGGGAGCGGAGACTTGTCAAAAGCTGGACGCCAAGTATCACGAGTGTTGGCAAAACTTGCCGAAGCTTTTCTCGGATCAAATACGTGTTTAGAACATAATCTTTGTAAAAAAATATGATACCAATTTAAGTATGTAATCTAAAAATATTGCCATCCTTATTTAACCCCGTACATGAGAAAGGGATAGCAAGAATTTTGAACAACAGAATCGACACCATTGTATTTCGTTCTTCAATTTAATTAGATTTTTATCCATAAAATAAACCAAGTTTAGCCTTTGAAGGAACTACTGAGAACAAACAATAAAATAAATTACAGAATAAAAACAAATTTGCGACAATTAATATCATATATTTAATTCGAAGAGCTTAATATTACATTCATTACAGAAATCATTCATTGTACCCTCTAGTCGCAGTAACATACTGAATATCCAACATGAGACATACAGACAGACATATTACTCACAAGTTGTAAATATAAAACTTGTGATTCGAACCCGAATCTACCTCTTCATGCAGTACGTCAATTACTTAATACGTTAATAGTTTATCGTGATCTTAGCTATTCAAGAAAAAAAAAACAAATAAAAAGAAAGAAAGAAGGAATCATATTAATTATGGGAAATGCATAAGGACGGCAACTCATCTCGTCAGATTCCCTTTCCATAAATCTTTAACAAACCCCTTGATGTAATTTTATTGCCAAATTTACGCAATTCCAGACTATTGCCAAAAAATATTTTTGGTTTACATCCCACAAGCGCATTCTGCCGCAACATAAGCCTCTTACAATCTAAAACATATATAAAAGAATTAATTACCTAAATAATAAAATAGAAACTATTATCGCTTTGTTGAGTAAATTTGGCATTCCAAACACAACTGTATATTGCTTTTAGATGTCCAACACTTTTGCTAAAGGTAGATTCTCCGATATACAACTCCCACAAGACTTGAGGGGTGGTAATAAATTAAAATGTAAATTCTTAGGGCTAGCAGAGTGACTCTAAGTTCGGCCATTTTATTAATTTTAAGGTTCAATAAGCCTTTCATTACAGATTTTTAGGTTACTCACTAAATGAATAGGTAGTCTAAAAAAATAATTTATTTTTCGTATTCGTGGGCACACGTGCAACAAACATACCTCACCGCTTCCTTTTCAGGAATATTAATGCTTACTTGTAGTACAACCCTCTGCTTGTTTCAATTGAGATCTTTGATCACATACTATGAACTTTATAACCATTTTTAGCTGAAGAAACAAGTTTGGCAACGAAAATAATGTCTAATTAAAGGCAGACTATTTCCAGTAGTACTATTACTACAGCAGTAGTATTTATAACATGTAACTAATGAGAATATACCTAAAATAATTTTAATTATTTTGTTTGGAAATTAATGTTAGATGTGAATGAGATCTTTAGAGATTTCGTGTTTGGAACACACTAGAGGGTTATACGAACAATTGTATTCAATTTCAATCAAATGATCACTTACACTAACATCACTCCTATCCATAGAAAACATCAGCACATGTGCTGTTACTGTGCAAACAAAAATAACTTTTACCATACATTTACATACCCACTTTCCGAAGACAAATCTACGAATGGAATGTAGATTTTGTCAACAACACCTACCATTTGGATATTATTAAGAGCTTTTAAGTCTCCAGATAATACCGACACGGAGACGCATAACGGCCATTTTGAATATTCTATCCTATCTACTGGCGCAAGAAAGAGGATGGAATCATTAGTGAGAGAAATAGCATCACTATTGACCTTCGAAATATTACTTAGGCTGGTATTCTAAAACAAGAATCTAATGTCGTTTGATCTCAGTTCATCCGATTATAATTTGAGCATATAATCTATGGTTGAAGTGTAGATTTACTCAACCCAAATCTAATTTGGAGACGATAAGTGGCTGAGCGTCGTTTTAAAATACCGGCCTCACGACAGGATGAAAACGGCAATAAGTAACTTAAACGAATTTGAGGTGGATATGTCAAGTTAAGGTTTAGGGGTCATTGATGATGTTGTTGTGTAAAGTATTCTGGTGTAGTGTAGTGGTGGTCATCAGTGTAGGAGCACTGCCTACCCGTGGTTGACGTTCACGCCGGACTCCAGTTCGGAGGCGGGCGTCTCTGGCTCCTCGTCATTGTAAATGTTCTCTGCCATTTGCCATACCTGCAACACCACAATAGTCAATAATTGTGTTTTATTATATTATATTAGGGGAGCCGAAGCGGGGATTTTCACGAGCGCGTCAGATTAACATAAGGGGTACCCTTGCACCATGATGAGTACCTCCGCCATATATGAGCTCTCCATATAGGTCCGCGCGTCTAGGGCACCTTTTTTTAGTTTTCAAACCATCAGTTTAAGAAAAATCCTCTCTATTACCGTTAGATTATAGTGTCAGCATGACTGGGACATCAAGCTGAACCATCTGTAAAAAAATCTGACGCGCTAGAGTTTTCAAAATCGCTTTTTTGTTTATTTGCATATTGTATTTTCAAAAATTCATCACGAGCTTGCGTTACGTCCGAATCGTCAGTCTTTCGAATAGTAACTTTTGTCGGGTTCGCTTAACACCCCCTCTGAAAATCTGACGCGCTCGAGTATGTCCATGTGGCTGTTTCTACTACATTTTTTTTAAAACTTGCAGACGCGGTCTCCCCACCGGCTTAGGGGGGAATACATCATATAACCTTGTTTTCTACCTACTATCTAACCTTTAAAAATAGGTCCCCATGACGCTCGAGTGAATCCCCATTTAGCATCGTGGGCTCCCCGACTATTACTTTTACGTGAGTGTAGCTCTAGCAATAATTATTACTGTGTGAACATATATCTTTACAGCTAGAGCTTTATACATAATTTATCAATCACAGTGATTTCAATTCGCTACAGCCTTACTCATATATTTTTGTATCACTAATGTGGAACGCAAGCGTACGACCCACCTGATGGTAAGCAGTCGTAGCCTATAGCCGCTAGCAATACCAATCGTTAACGTGTTACTAAATCTTTTGCTTTTGAGGTCCCACTGTGCTCGCAGGAAACCCTACCAGCGTAGCGTATCCTCGACGAGTTCTAGCAACCTTACTCACCACAGAAACACATCTTGGTGCTTTGATGGTTATGGAATTTACATAGGATAATTAAGCGGCGACATGTTGTTGAATTGGAAAGCTATCATCGCGTATAGTGGGGACGGGACATCTCGTAGGCTCCATTTAAAGGAATTGAAGAGTTCAGTTCAGAGAGCGGTGCGAAACTGACTCACTGAAAATATAATAATAATGCTTGGACATCACACAGCGCCATCTGGCCCCAAACTAAGCAAAGCTTGTACTGTGGGAACCAGATACCTTATAGAATACTTAAATATACTTTTTTTTGTAAATACATTTAAATAATACATACAAAACACCCAGACGCAAGGCAAACACAAATACTTAACACGTAAATGTTTGCCTCGGCGGGAATCGAACCCGCGACCACTAGAGTACTAGAGCGGGGGTCTCGCGGTGGTGTAAGCCATGTACCTGCATGATATTGTCCTCGGAGACGGAGCAGATGACCCAGGGCTCGTTGGGGTTCCAGGAGAAGTCCGATATCTTGGCGGTGTGTCCGCCGTGGATGAACAGCAGCTCGGGCGGCCCGTCCTCCGCGTCCTCCGCCGTCTGCTCCTCGCCGATCTTGGACAGGTCCCACACGTGCAGCCTGCTTACACACACAAACAGACACACGCGCTCGTTTATATATCTATCATACACACACAAACAGACACTTTGGCTGCTTTCCACCCACAGCTGTATTCGACACACATTTATTCCTGTCCCAACAGACGTTATTCTGCCTTAGCTATGAATTCATATACCAAATTTAATACACCATAGTAAAGAGGACCTTTAGTTTATCCCGAAATTAAAATTGTCTGGTTTTTTCTTCCAATTTTTCTTTTCATAGGGAACCTTCTCTTCACAATAACATACACAAAAAATAAAAATCCGAAATCTGTCTAGCCATTCACGTGTGATGCCTTAACCAAGGGAAATAGGAATTCAACAGCTCCTCCAGAGACGATGCATAGTACACGACTCTTTGTTCATACACTACATATAAGTGTGTATAATATATATATATATATATATATATTAGCATAGGTTTGTTTACCGTCTGTCGGTGCCGCTGCTGGCCAGGATGGTCTCGTTGTGCGGCGACCACTGCACCTGGAAGATCTCGTCCTTGTGCGACTCGAACGAGTGCAGCTTCAGCTTCAAGTTGCGGAGGTCCCATAGCGCCACCTAAACACACCATATTGTTTCACACACTGGAATATAGTGGCTTAGAATAGTGATTGTAGTCATGTAATCACAACACACTAATATTATAGATGCGAAATGTTGTGTGTGTGTTTGTACCCTCTTCACTCCTCAACAGCTGAATGAATTGGTACGATATATAAGCTGGATTAACATATAGGAAACTTTTTATCCCAGAAAATTGTGTGGTTCCCGAGGGATAGTAGAAGCATGCAGGTGACGCCGCGAGTAATAGCTAGTGATAAATATTACAAAAAAGGGTATCGCAATAGCGATCTCTTCTAAGAAAATTTAGGATACTGCAGCAACGAAATGAAAGGGAAAAATGGTGCCTATATTTTTTCTGATAATAAGACACAAAATATATATTATATAATGTATAAATAAATATGCACTTAAATACGAAATTAATATTAAATTAATACGAAAGACAATACGGCGGATATAATTAAATAACATCAACATTTATTTACATTTCATTGTTCAATAAATTAGTTTGCACAGATTAGTTTCATAGCAAACATATTTCGAAATCTTTTCTTCAGGACTGATGGGAAAGTACTACATTCATAAATGCCTAATTTGAGCAAGAACTGAATAAACAATTTGTGTGTGTGTTTGTGTGTGTGTGTGTGTGTGTGTGTGTGTGTGTGTGTGTGTGTGTGTGGTGTACGTGTAATATAGTGTACGGACCGTTTTGTCGGCACTGCCGGTGGCCAGTATGAACTCAGAGTAGGGGTTGAAGCTGAGGCAGTTCACCTCCGCCGTGTGCGCGTCCACCGTGTGCGACGGCTTCGACGTGTTGTTACACCTACGACAATACATACAAACTCGTTACTTACGTCGCTCGAGTGAAATGTGATTGGAATTCTCATACAGTAGCCGTAGCAAGAGCATCTTTCGACTACATGTTCGTAACGCTTTAGACTATTTTTGTGTGGGAAAATGAACAACGCCGACGAAAAATTGAACCAAAACTTCGTATAAATTTTGACAGTACCGTTTCCGAGAACGTAGGCGAAAGATGTTCTTGCTACCAGGATTGGGGTATCATGAGCTTCTTACAAACTAAAGCAATCAGTCAGAAAGAAAGTAGCCAATATGGGGTCAAGGATAGGTAGTTAGTACCTACACAGCATGTAGTAGTGGGTCGAGACCCGTGCATCCACTGGCTTAGGCCACCGGATCGGGTAAGCAGGAATTATCGGGTAATCAGGAATTATCGGGAAATCAGGAATTAACGGGTAATCAGGCATTATCGGGTAATCGGGAATTATCGGGTAATCGGGAATTATCGGGTAATCGGGAATTATTGGATCGGGTAATCACGAATTACCCCCTGCCAAGTGCACCCACTGCCTCTAGTATGGAATAAATTTTGAATATGTTGATGAATTGTAATGTAGGTTGGTAGTTGGTGCGCACCTGGTGTCCCATATCATGAGCTTCTGGTCGTCGGCGACGGAGCCGAAGAGCGACTCGTGCAGCAGGTGCCAGGCGACGTCCTCCACCACGGCCGTGTGTCCGGTGAACACCGACTTGGCCTCGATCACGCGGCCCTCCTTCGGCGTCGCGTTGATATCCCACAGGCAGATCGTGTGGTCGTCACTGCGTCACACCACAACACACATTATTATAACTATATTACATGAAAAAAAAGACAGAGCACTGAGTTTCTTGCCGGTTCTTCTCAGGTGGCTTTTTTTTCCGAACCGGTGGTAATTTAGACCTACATAAGTGCCTCATTAGAGCCTAAACAGAGTAAATGATTTTTGATTTTATACAAGTTGACCTAGTCAAACATTGTTTTGCCATATAAATTAATTCTAATTTATTTTGTTCAAAAAATAAAAAAAATTGGGTGGATCACCCTTCACTTAGCGGAATGAAAAAATTGTGTGTCCTATTCTCAGAGCTATCGATATACACAAAAAACATAAAAATCGGTCAAGCTGTTTCCGAAGAGTTTTGTTACAAACACGAGATTTTTTTAATTATATTAGATTGATATGTGAAGTAAAAATATTTCGACTCTTTTATTACAAAAATTGCGCAAACTTATTTCTAATCTTATTGTGAACTTAGTTGTATAGAAAATACAATAACATTAAGGATAAGACTTATACAGGAAACATTAAACATTATTATTTGCTCAAGAATATCTACGGAAATTAAACAGATAAGACATTTTGTACACATTCATAGAAAATATTGTTAAATGTACAATGTTTGTATTTTTTCGATCAGAGGCAGTTCTGATTTTCGATCCTGTTGTGCCCAAATGTCTTTATAATCCGACTGGTGTAAGACAGCTTGATAAATAGAATATGATATTTAATAAGGACGTAAGTAAAAAGGGAACATTGTGTTCCCTTTTTCAAAACTATGATAGAGCATGATAATTATGTACCTGGCTGACAGAAGGTAACCATTGAGGTTAGGATTCCATGATAAGCCGTAACCTTCTTTCTGATGACCCCGCAACCTGAAAAAAATTAGTTCATACAATTTCTTAATTAAACCTATGAGTTTCATGAATCTTCTCAACAGCTAATTACAATAATATTTTTTTATAATACACTAGCCAAATGGATTTGTCGTGTAAAAACCTGAAAAAAAAAATTGCTATCTGCTTGCAGTTCATTATCATCCAGAAATAAGCAGTTAGATTGTTAGTGATATCCCTGGTATTGCTAGTGCTTACTATCAGTTGGCACCATATTGGTATAAAAACAAAGTTAGTTTTCAGTTCTAATCAGCAAAAAGAATAACCTGAGGTCCGGATGGCATTCCCCTGAAGGCTCAGGTTTGGATGGGTGCTTGGTGTAGTCAAACACCAGGACATCAGAGGAAGGAGTCTTGGTGGCGATGACGCAAGGGTTCTGTGGCATGTAGCGTGCTCTGTTTACCTCTCCCTCATGGTTTATCTTTATTTCTATATCTATCTTGCCTGATACAGATCCAAATCCACCGAATTCTAAAAAAACATATGAATATTCATTAATGTTGAGGTAGCAAGAGGTGTCCAAGACCAGAGTAAGTAAAATAATGGTCTATACTTTGTTCCTATCCTAAAAGAGACTGATATAGAGGTAGTATGTACCAATTAAAATGAGAATATTTTATTTGTACATAGTAATGATGTGTACTTACCACCCTTGTCATTATCATAGTGGCTGGCATCAAACTGGGCATCTTCATTGGGTAGCTGAACACTGGCTATAAGCAAGTGGTTTTGTTCATCCGATGTGTGAGTGCCTAATATCAACCTGAACAAGTACATAATAAAGTCAAGAGAGGTAGGGCGATTTGGGATTTCCCGTGGGTTATCCCATTTAAATTGGAGCCGCCCGACTGGGGACTGTACCTCCGCCTTACAGAAGACCGCAGTGAAATAACACTACTTGATGTAATGTTGTGTTTCTGCGGTAAGGTTGCCAGTGCTCCATCAACAACATGGTAGAGATAAGATACCATCAGTTGGCCAAATGCTTGTGTGCCAACTTAGTGGTATAAAAATAACTCATGGGTTAGATTTTAAATGCAGCTGAAATGTTTGATTGCACAAAAATAACTAAGCCAGTATTCATTATAATCAGTCACTTATTGGTGCCAATTCTGTTGTACAAAATCACTAAACTAAACTAATTTGACAGTCCCAAAGGTATTGCTATCCTTATTTAACCCCACACATGAGAAAGGGATAGAAAGACTTTAAGAACTCACAAATTAGCTTAGTTTAGTAATTTTGTACAACAGAATTGGCACCAAAGCCTCTAAATGTATTCATACTTTGTGTCAATGTTTCACAATACAAAGTCACGGAAAAAATGAGATTGCCGACACATTCCCTTATTATATACTGCCTGCACTGGAAGCAAGCACATCAGTAAATGGCAGCACAACTGCTACCTATTACTATTACCTATTCTTCTGTTCGTTTTTTGCATCATTTATAACTGATGTGGCAGATTTTGTGACTGGTGTCTCATTAACATAGGGATATTAGATGTGTGGCCTGAAGGTGCCGAAATTCCAACGTGCAAGTACCTGTGAACGGAGTAGTCCTTCCCTTCTGGCCGGGTGACATCGGGCAGCCACTGCGCGGTCAGCGAGGGCCACTCCAGGGCGTGTGTCATCACCAAGTCGTACAAAAAAGGCGTGTTCTTTTTCCATATCTTATATTCCTCGTTGATTACTCTCTCTTCCACCGCATCGTCGAAAGTTTCTACAAAACAACAAATATTTCAAACCCATTGTCGTCCAATAACCAAAAAACCGCTAGCTGTCAAGGGCTCCCATTATTCGGTGGCTTCCCATCACAAACATAACCGTTCTCATTCACAACAATTACCTCCATCTCCTTTGTCACCCATTTTAAAATAACAATTATTAAACAGAAACTTTCGCCCGACGTTAGGACACTGACAACTTATCAGCAAAGCCAACCGGCACCGGTAAAGGCGCCAAACAAAAATCCAAAGAGAATGAAAATCATTAAACAAAAATCATTTGGCGTTCTTCTTCTTCTTCTTCCTAAGTATGGCAATCAATCCCTTCAGGGACTATTTTTGCCAGTGTCGAGTGTTAGAGAATTTTCATGTTGCAAAATTTCTCGTGTTTGCCGCATTAAAATGCCTAGTGTCATGCATTCTAACGCCCAATGGAGTTTCTGGAGACAACCCACGGCAGTAGCAGATCGTAACACGCCTTTAGATTAGAGGTAACCTATTGACCAAAATGATAAATCACTTAACCCAAAAGTCGTATTATGGCATTATTTCCAATGCTCCTATAAATCAGTCACTAAATGAAACTTTACTGCACATATCGACACCAAAAATACACATTAAAGATCACTATAACACAATTTACGACACACTGGAAAAAATCTCAACCGCTCCGCCTGATTCCCGCCAAAAACTCCCATTTGGCGTTGTTTCATTTCGTTTACATTCCTTCAACAGATATAATACAAACTTCCGGTATGGTATAAGTTTATAATAAAAAAAAAATACCAAAAACACAAATGTAGTATTCACAATTTTTCAGTACACACAACATCATTTTTTATTTAATATACGGCGATTACTGTATGTATTTGAAAAGTGTGGAAAATATATAAAACTATTTGAAGCTCTGGGCCCACATAGTTGAATCTAGCTACCTCACTATATTTGTATTATATAGGGAGGTAGCTAGGTAATCATTTGGTTTCGATTTCGTTTACTGTATTAATTAATAAAATTGCTAGGCTAGTCTGCGTCATACAAGCGTAGCGAAAAAAATCTTTCGAGTTTTTGGCGGGAATCATGCGGAGCGGTTGAGATTTTTCCAATGTCTCGTAAATTTTGTTATAGTGATCACTAACGTGTATTTTTGGTGTCGTTATGTGCAGTAAAGTTTCATTTAGTGACTGATTTATAGAAACATTGGAAATAATGCTGTAATATGACTTTTGGGTTAAGTGATTTATCATTTTGGTCAATAGGTTACCTCTGACCTAAAGGCGTGTAACGATCTGCTACTGCCGTGGATTGTCTTCAGAAAATTCATTAATTAATTCATTCATTAGAATGCATGACACTAGGCATTTTATTTTTGCCATAGTTAGGAAGAAGAAGAAAAAAACCTAGGTCTGTGGTCATACCATCATAAACGAACGTCAGTCAACTCATGTCATCATGTCATCTCTCAAATCGCATTTTCTCATTTATAACACTGTCAAAAATGGCTGATGCTGCAGCTGCCCGCCGTGAAGCCCGAAGAAAGAGAATATTAGAAAATTCTCATAACAGACTTCAACTCATATCAGGAAAAAATTCCGACGAGTGCCTCAAAGGTATGTAAACTAAGATTTACTCCCTGTAGTAAATTTCCATGCAAATAAAATAACTACTAGAACATGTTTTCTTTGCAGAATTACCTATCAGATCTTTGATATCAGACCACAGCTACGAAGAACCTATTGTGTCAGCAAGCAGCAGTTATAACAGTCACTGTCTATTAAATGGAGTTTTTGCCAGCCCAGCGGTGCCGTTCGAATCGCTGTCGACTGGCGATATTGTTGCTGCCGGCGATGCCGACGGGGAGTTAGCCAGTGCAGCTAGTGATTTGACATCAGGGACGTCCCTACTACCTGACGATCCACAACCAGCACTAACATCAACACTTTGGGAGAAACTTACCACACATAAATATGATGTTGTTATCTTGTCATTCATTATTCAGATGATAAACACTGTGTCAGTAGCTAGTTTTGAAAATTCGTACTTTTTTCTACCAATTATCGTTTATGCCATCACAAAGTTCATATGGTTCCCGACACAAAGCAATTCGAACATTGCCAATGCTCTTCTTCTTTTGAATAACATGTCTACAGGTAGAGTCCAAGACATGTTGTACTTAACGCGTTGTGTGGGTTCAATTGCAAGTGACATTTGTATCTTTCTTTTTGTTACTATTTGCATACAATCACTGTGTGTTGTGTTAAAGGAGAGGCTTATTACATAGTACAGTCTGTACACCCTTCGTCAAGGGCATTTTGTTGATGGAGCAATTAACAATAGCTTGTTAGTGGGGTGTATTTGTCATAAACGAAATCTTAATAGGTATGTAACAAATAGTAATATAATTTGTTTTTGATCAGTGTCATTGGTGGCTGGTTATTGAAATCAAATACTATTCAAGTTAGTGACAAATAAATTTATTTCAGTCAATTTAAATTTGAATACAGCCTGCAATGTTCTATAAGATTTGATTGCTTGTGCCTTTACACATAGTGAGATGTGACATGTGTGCGTTTTAGTCACATATTGCCATTTTTTAGTTTTAAATTTGTAACATTTTGTAAATATTAACAACAAAAATGACTTACTATGCAAAATATGATATTTACTGATGCTCAATTTGAGTACATCATAATCATTTGATTATTGTTATTTACATTTCAAATATTTATTATATGTATATACTATACTTTATCATACTTATTCAAATGATAAATATGTTATACTGTGCCAGATTAACATGAACATTCTCAATGCATTTACTCCTATTGTAGCATAAAGTAATTGCTTATAATCTCCATTTAAAATTAATTTAATATTTTACTCCTATCTTCAAACTGTGTATTTATTGTAATAGGCAAAAATTCTTGTTAAAAATAAAATTTTAGCTTCATAAATAGGAAAGTATGCAATATTGTCTGTAGTTTCGAAGGCCAGCTATCTATATTTTTGGTAATAAAATCTTAGGATAATTATATACCTAATCTAATAATAAATTTATTTTGAGTACCTACTGTGAATTACAATGGCAGTTTGTGACTTTGTGGACTATCTTATAACTTGTTTAGAACTACTTGGCTGTTGTTTGATTAATCACTTAACTATCAGGTTAAATTGGTAAAAATATGTAATATAAAAGCAATAATGAATTAAGCTGGTACATAATACTGATATGTAATGTACTGTAATACCAAAGATTATGAGGAATTGCTTATAATATGCCTGTTATAATCATACACCTCAAAATACTTCCACTAAATTAAATTTTCCCAAGTGGCACTAAAATATTAGAAAGCAGGGGCCAATGATGGCCAAAAAGAATAGAAAAATGATGTATTTTGCCTAATATAGGTAGCATAGATTACAGATGTCTTTTTTACTGTTTATAACTTGTTTGGTTAAATACAGTACTTGTTGCTACAGAAAATGGTCAATGATATTAATTCTTGACTAATAATCAAGAAGTGATCATTTATTTAATATACCTATCAGCTTAATTCCCGTTGTATATAAATAAAGGTCAATCAATTATAAATAAAAGATTAATTTTAATTATATTTTGTAACACGTTTGGAATACAAAATGTTTCAACTAAGTGGTTGTTTTTCTTTTTTCGTAAATGTTTGTTGCCAGAGAAGAGCTGCAAGAAATTGATAGGAAGGGGTCACTTTCGTCATTGGATATTTTTATATTAAGAACAATAATATGTTCGGACATAATCAGACAGCGCCATCTGGTCCCAAACTAAGCAAAGCTTTTACTATGCGAACCAGTCAACTCATAATATATTTTTTAAGCACATAAGCCTACAGATAAAAGGCTATGTAAGTGTATTATTATCTATGCAAAAGGCAAACATACATGTTTATCATATACATTTGCCTTAGTGGGTATCGGTGGGACATGTAGCGTAGTATACAAAAGCCTAGAGCAGCGATACTCAACCTGTGGCCTGCCGGGCTTTTGTGGTTGGCTCATCTGATGTTACTTTATTTTAAACCTGACAATTTACAATTACCATGACCTTACAATTTGAATTTTGCTCTAATAATAAAAAACTAGGGCGCGCTGCGTTGATTAAATCAGCTCTACATAACACTACCGAGTCTTGGTGTCCAGTCTTATTTTCCTAGTATTCGTGTATTATCTATGCTTTTATTGATACGATGACTTTCCGTTTGTGGCCCCTATGAAAAAAGGTTGAGTACCGCTGGACTAGAGCAATGGTAAAGTATGGTCAAGACTTTGATTATATACTTGTCACAACTATATAATCGAAGGGTCAAGAGTACATACTTTGTTGATTTGAAAGCCATAGTGGTGTCGATTCTCAAAGTCTTGCTATCCCTGTCTCATGCGCGGGGTTAAATAAGGATGGCAATATTTTTAGACCTGTCAAATTAGTTAAGTTTAGTAATTTTGAACAACAGAATTGGCACTACTATTTACATATGCTTAGAGCTGCGACTCACAGTGAGTGTTGTTCACGCTTGTTGTTACTATAAATAATAATGAATGTGGTGCAAACCCAAATAAAAAGCAAAAATAAACTTACAAATAATATTTATTCTACTGTGAGGTCTGTGAGAATTTACTTGTCAACTTATAAAGAAATATAACTAAGAGTGAAAAGAAAATATATCAAACATTTATTTATAGTGCTACGTAATTAGCGAGTGAAGAAACTTTTAATACTACTGATGAAGCTCTTACTCTCTTTTGTGTTTCTATCCTGTATAGAAGAAATGTTATCAGGCTTTATTTGACTCGCTGGAGAGTGTTCTGTTTCACCCGTGCTCTGATGCCTCTCTGACTCACTTGCCTTAGAACCACTGTACGGGACATAGTTTGGCAATGATCTTTCTAGATTAGTTGAACTTTCCTTAACATTACTTTGTACAATATGCTCATTGTCAGTACAACTATATGATTGCTTGGAGTCAGTTGGTGCATCAGAGCACCCGATTTCCTATTGGGATTTTACTGAGCTTTTCGGCTTCTTCTCCCTTAAAGGCTTTGTACGGACTAAATCTGTTCGGCCCATTGAAATCATCTTTAGTTCCCATGAATCTAAGTCTTTCCTGTAAAGAAAATATTTTATATTCATTATAATTGACTTGGGACTTTACCTCCACCTTATAGAAGACCCCAGTCAAATAACACTACATTGTTTTAGTGTTGTTTCAGTAGTAAGTTTGCCAGAGTTTCACAAGATGCTGTGTTGGCAATGTGATAGTGATGCCCTTGGTCTTGCCAGCGTTTATTGGTGGATTAATGACTGCTTACCATCAGTTTGGGCGTAACTTTGCGTGCCAGCTTAGACAAATAAAAAAGAACTTAGAATTCTCAATAGTTGTCCATCGAAACATTTCGCAGACTAGATGAACTGAGAAGATAATGTGTGTATCTCCAACATCCTTACCCAGAACAAAGTATACTTACTTAAATTGGTTCATGAGGTCTTGTGCCTGTTTCTCAAACTTTGCCTTCTCAGTAGGTAACAACTTCAACCATTCTGTTTTGACCTTTTCTTGGAACTCTTTAACATTCTTACCATCAAATTTGTCTTTCCTAGATTGTACATAAAGGAAATATGAGGACATTGGTTTCTTTGGTCGACCCATTTCTTTGAATTCCTAAAATGAAAAACAAAATACAGTAGAATCCACATATAACGACTTCGCTTATAACGACTAACCGCTTTTAACGACGATAATGTTTACTCAAGTTAGGTTTCATAGTTAGGTACTGAGAAAATGCAACCGTTTAGTGCGACTCCGGTTTAAGCGACCAACTGCTTATAGCGACCATTATTTATGATAATACGTCCGGTTAAAACGACGCGCAATGTTTTGTTTACACAACCTACGCACCAATACCTCGGCGCCCCAACTTCACCCCGCCCCGCGTGCATCCTTAGTGGCGTGCGTAAATCATAGTTAGTGTTTGTCACTTGTTATGACAAGTTCTTAAAGCTCGACAAAATGAGTTCTGTGAAGCGAAAGTGTTTTACAATTGAAGAAAAAAGTGCAATATTATTCCGATTAGAAGCCGGTGAATCAAATGCAACCATCGCAAAGGAGTTTGGCGTATCTCATTCTACAATTTCTACAATAAAGAAGAATAAATATAAGATCGAGCCGCTGTTTAGTGCTAATGTTTTGAAATGCAAACGTGTAAGGACTTCTACTCATGAGCAGGTGGATAAGGCATTGTTACAGTGGTTTAAGCTTCAGCGCGACCGGGGAATACCCGTTAATGGGCCTCTGCTACAAGAGAAAGCAAACTTTTTTGCTAGACAGTTAGACATGCAAAATTTCACATGTTCGATGAGTTGGATAAACCGTTTTAAAGTAAGACACAACATCGTCAGTGGTAAGATTGCTGGCGAGTCTTTATCAGTTCAACAAGGTGATGTAGTCGATTGGTTAGAAAAGGTTTGGCCTATTCTGCGTGCGCAATTTAGAGATGATGAAATTTTTAATGCAGATGAGACCGGGCTGTTTTATAAATTAACCCCAGACAAGACTTTGAAATTTAAAGGCGAAAAATGTACAGGAGGGAAATTATCAAAGGAGAGAATTACTGTGATGGTAGCAGCCAACATGAGTGGCACTGTTAAAAAAAAACTTCTCGTAATCGGAAAATCTCAACGTCCCAGATGTTTTAAAAATGTACGGCATTTGCCAGTGGATTATGAGAGCAATCAAAGAGCCTGGATGACTGCTGACATTTTTAACAAATGGATACGCGCATGGGATCGTGAACTTATGAAAAAGAACAAGAAAATTCTGCTGTTAGTTGACAACTGTCCTGCACATCCCCATATTGAAAACTTGAAAAACATAACCCTGGTATTTCTGCCTCCAAACACAACATCAGTGTTGCAACCCATGGATCAAGGGATTATTCGAGCTTTGAAATCACATTTTCGTAAAAACCTTGTCCTAAAAATGATCCAGTTACTAGACGGTCGCGGAAGCAGTAGTGTTGATTACTCAAAGATAACTGTTCTTGATGCTATTCTAATGATTCAAGATGCCTGGACCCAACTCAAGCAAGACACAATTTTTAACTGTTACAAACACGCTGGTTTTGTCCGAAGCAATGTAGACTGTAGCGTAACTTCGAACGCAGATGATTTTAACGAAGAAGACGACGTACCGCTGAGCACTTGGGTGAGGGCTATTGATAAACATCAGTTACCCATAACAAACGAGGAGTTTGAACAATACGCGTATGTCGATGATGCTGTCGCCACTTGTGAAGAACCGTCTGATGAAAACATTGTGGTAAATATCATCGCCAACGACGCGAATGGCAGGGATAGCGACGGTGATGATGACGAACCAGAGGAGATTCATCCTACCGTGAGTGTGTCTGAAGCTCTGAAGGCTGCGGAAACGCTCAATGAGTTTGTTCAAACTAACTTCGATGATGATCTTATGAAAACAATGATGTCACGAATTCACAATGCTGTACGAAGTTCTTATTACCGAACAAAAGTTAGTCAAAAACAAACTCAAATAACTGACTTTGTACGTTAGTTAGTAACAGAGTTTTCGTGTAGTGCGTGTGTATGTATTTTATCTCTTTGTATTACAGTACATAATGTACATAACTATTTTTGTAATTTGGAATGTTTAAGAACCATTAAAATGAAGCTTTATGTGATTCCTACAAAATGTTTTATTTACCTAAATAAGAAAATCAAACTTTCCCAATTATAATAAATATGTATTCGTAAGTTAAGTACATGGAATATTTCTTAAGTACATACATTCATATGTATTCTGTATGTACTTAAGAAATAATCCGTTTTGTACGTCATCCGGTTAGTACGACATAGTATCGCCGGTCCCTTGAAGGTCGTTATATCCGGATTCTACTGTATACTTAATAATATAAATATATAATTTGTTAATATGTTTGATAGGGCTGATATTTGGAATGACTGAACCAATTTTTTAAATTCTTTCTCTATTGAAAAGCAACACTATCCAGAGTAACATAGGCAACATATTTTAGCTTAAGTCTATGTGTTATAAAAATTCCAGATCAAACAATTGTCTTTTTTTTTTTATACTACTAAGGTGGTACCCAAGCTTACGGCCCACCTGATGGTAAGTGGCCACCGTAGCCTATAGCTGCTAGCAATACCAGGGTTATCACTAACATGATTATGTGCCAAAGCCAGCTTTATGATTTTCCTTGTGTTTACAAGTCCCAAATATGAGTCATGCAAAAATTATAGTGAATAATATACCTAAAAGTCAAATATAATATTACTTTGAGCATTTGCTAATTACCACAACAAATTAAGAGAAAAATTTTATTGCTTTCATTCAGAGTGCATTGCTAGTTAATGCCGCAAATGTATGCATTGTGCAGTATCAAGGAAATCGAGGATGGAAAGGAAATCTAAATGAAGAGCCATTAGGCGAATTGTTCAGCAGAGCTGCTCATTTTAAAATTTCAAAAAATATGTGTATATCTTTTTATATATTAATGGATATATTGAAATTTTGACATAGAGAATCCAAAACTCTATAGAACTGCATATAATACTCATTTACATTCATTTGTTTTTCCTTTCCACTGTTAATATGTTGTGAATGTGGTGGGAAAAATACTGACAGCTTTTAATTTGCGTTTCTCTTTAGCTGCTGCCATTTCATCTTTAAGTCTTTTTATGTCTTCCTTTTGCTGTACAGTGAGTGTAGATTCATACATGGCTTTAATCTTTCTATAGTCTTCTATATCCTTTTGATACTCCTTAGACATTTGAGTTTTTGTCTGAAACATTGTTATAGAAAATATTACATAATTGAAATGGATAGGATACCTCAAATTGTAAGGATGTGTGGTCTGAAGGCAGTCTCAATCTCTAAAAGTGGATTTAAGAAAAAAATTAACACCTTATTTACCATGTAATAGGAAAATATATAAGTAACTACAGTAAGGTGGGATACCCTACTTTGCTAGTTTTTTGTATAAATTTCTTATTAAGACAATAACATTACATAATGAACTGGCGAAGTGGTTAATACCTTGAGCATCAGATATACATTTCATAAAAATCTCATTAAACACATAACAGAAGTATAAGTAGCTTGGTAAATGTCAGGTGTCCTTACCTCAACATCTAACTCCTGCCAGTGCCTCGAGGTCCAAGCTATGGCCGCCTTTGAGGTGATACCAGGGTTCTTAGCCAGGATCGCTGGCCTCATCTGCGCCATAAACTTGAAGAATGGAGTCAGTGGCCTCTTTGGCTTATCCAGACCGAGCTTTTCTTCTGCAGACTTCTTTGTATAGTTGCATATTTGAACTGGACTTGCCCAGTTGCTCCTAGAACGTTAAAAATATGTATATATCCGTTAGTCGATGTCATGGAATGATTTCAATTCAGGAACAATAACAACGCTTTTTCAAAAACTTAAGTCTTAACCTGAGGTCTAAACTAAATGAAATCTGAACTCTTTAATTGTAATACAGGTATTCAGTTACTTATCTATAAGAAATTTCCAATCAAACTTAAAAAAATATTAGTCCCGCCACAAATAAACAATAGCGTCATAACCTATAAACGTACCCTCTATGTAAAATACTTTTGTAACTTCCTACGAAATAATTGCTAAGACGACAAAGCTGAGTAAAAGAGGACATTTTAATTGAAATGTCTTCTGTTATATTATCCTTTCTTTCACAGTCAATTGTAAATGAATAAAATATCAGTAAAATCCAAACGACAAACGAACCCAGCGTTTGTTGAAGCGTTTCATTTGTCAATTCAATGTCAGTCAAGTTTAGTTTGACAGTTTGGCTGACATTTGACAATTTGTTTGACAGAACACATGAGGGACAGATAGCAATTACGCTGCAACCTCAAAGTAATAATAGCGAGATATAGTTATTATTCTAGATAATAACTAAAGTTCTCTACAGCCTAGCTACAGGCTCCAGCAGGGCCAAATGTAGTAGGAAGACTAGAGAAAACTTAAAATCACTACAAAATTGTAAAAAAATGTAGCATAATGTTTAAACGTCTACACTAACATTAACCTAGTATGTTAATTAACTTTGAAAACTCTTGCATTGGACCAACCTTGCCCTCAAAGCAGTCTATCCCAGGCTTCTATCACGGCTTAGATGGGCAGCTGCATAGGCGACAGCGACATATAGACAAAATTTAACTGTCTATGATGTAAGTAGGTGTTTGAGTTTATTTAACGATTAAATATACAAAATAAATACCTATTAAACACTCTAACACAGTCCGTTAACGATGTGTAGCTTCAATTTTGTTCGGAAATAGAATGACTGAGGATTAAAAAACATGGTATTCTGAGACACTAGGTATAAAAAATAAAAAATAATCAGTAGTTTTGTTTGCATTTTTTATTAATAGGTATCGTAATCATACACATTTATTGGAACCATAATATTACTTAAATAAAATTCTCCTTAAAATATATTCACATTAAATTTTCAGTCATTTACACTTAGGTAATTACTAATTACATATATTATTTTGGCAATGAGGTGGGGCACTGGGTATTTATCTTGTATGAATTCTAATATTTATGAGACAAAATTTGTCTTTATGAAAAACGTAGTGCCTTTTATGTCATTTTCAATTACAATTAACAATACGCGTCAAACTTTTAATCCATTCTAATTTAAAGTTCGCGATGAGGCGGTTTTTGCAAGTATGTACCTACCCATAATTAATAGAGCCGTGGTGGAATTGTCGTATGAGGCTTTTCCTGCTATCATTAAGTTAGAAAAACGCATTTGTGCAGTGGGATTGGAGCTAATCCCACTGTACCAATGAGTTTATCTATTCTAAGTGCAATGATTAGTCACAATACGAGAATTACGGTGAAGGAAAAAACGTGAGGAAACCTGCATACGTCTGAGAAGAAATTAAAGGACGTAAGTATGTAGCCTAAGAGACGGCGACGGACTTACCATCTGTTACGATGGCATCAAATATCTTCGGTGGAAAGTGGGTGAAAAGGCGTGGAGATATATTATTGAAATTATATTATTATTAATATTACCTACAATCGATTAGTATTAGAAACCGCACTTCACTATTTACCGCTAACATCTAATTTGTACTGCACACTGCGCGCAGTCACCTTAGAACAATTGTTTGGAGCGTGCTGGTACTCAGGCATACCATCTGTAATTGTCTCATGTGGTGGACTAGTATGTCTGCATTAAGGGGATATAACATGTGGTATCACCACAATTATATTCACGACTTTTAATGAATTAATTTACGCTGAAGTTTAACATTACGTTGGCTCAAACGGTAGACGGTGGTAGGCACATGGATAACTTAAGTAACAAATATTTATTTACAGGATTCTTAAGTAAATATTTACATAAAAATCATTGATCCATTACAGAGTATATACACCTTTTTGTTTGTTTTCTAAGCATTTTAATTATTTTATTTATGTTAATAAATGCACAAGACCTTAAGAAATATTGGTTCATTGGTACTTTTGTAATTGAAGAAATTGATTACTCTACGCTCAAGAGATAGCTCTGTACGTTCCTTAGAGGAAATTTATTTAGGTAAAGACAAATTAATCAAACCAATCAAGTCCTAATCAGTCGATCTCTTGACCCTATTTATATGCTTAACAATTCACAACACCATATTGGTATTTTACGTATACACCGTATTTAAAAGCGTAATTAATTGTACTGTACACTTGTCTTCTATTACTGACTAATATAATATATAAGTCTATACAAATACAACGATATGCACCTGGTCTCGAAGCTCATCAACAGTTTCAAAATCTACCAAAACTGCGCAGCTTGAGTCTGTTAACATCACTCGAATTGTCAGAGTATATTTAAATCTATTTACAAATACAAATTTATAATGGCACTTGTACACACTTAAATACAGGACCAAATGAAATTAGTCACCAGAGGTCTCACTTTGTGATGTAGATCCATCCACCTGCGCATGTTTGTATCACACAACAGTTTCCATGAAGTGTGTCAGAGTATAGTCTCCCCGGCGGAGTAGTGATAATGTCGTGGTTTCCTGTACGAGTGCTGTTGAGGAGGCCTGTAGGTGGCGTACTTGTGCTGGTGCCCTCGCAGCGGATGCGCGTGCGGCGCGTAGCAGTGCAGCGTGAGAGGCGTGGGCGGCGGGCCCGCCGGGCACTTGGCCGGCAGCGGCTTGCGCGGCCCCGCCACCCGGCGCCAAAGCGCCTTCAGCCGTGGAGTCGCGATCCACACAGCGACCATCACCCCCAAGATCTGCGTCGCGAATATTCGAAACAGGAACACCCAGAACGCGGGTTGCGGGTGCGTCGACGGCTCTAGAGACGGCACCGGCGCCGCTAGCCACTCGTCTCGCCAAGCGTACTCGTACACCCACGTGGCGAGGATGCACGCGGAGGGAACGGCGTACAATGCGGCGAAGGCCCCTAATCTGAGCATGCTCTGGTCGGTGTGCAGCTGTGGGGCGAGGAGCGTCGAGGGCGCGGGCACCGGCACCGGCCGCCGCAGCACCGCACGTAGTCCCGACGACAAGAACACGCACCCCAGCAACAGGCAGATCGCCTCGGGGATGATCACCAGCGCTAGGAGCGATTTACTGGACTGGTTGCCCACGTAACATGTACCTGTAAAAACAAAACAGTTATAGGTGCCCCTAGGGAATACAAACGCCACGCTAGAGATGTGCCTACATTATAAACTAGATTGTATTGTAAAATGGACCCTTCGCTCGCCCACGAACCCTGCGCGCCGTGAGTTAAGGCCGGGAAACTAGTTGTAAAATATTATATAAGCCTGTCCTCGCTTCACCATACTCGCAAAGATTCGCGCGCTCAATTGAAATCAGAATAGACGGAAAATTATTAAAGTTTTTTGTGCTTTGGCGAGGTTATACTAGTCTAGATAGTTATACTAGTCTAGATAATTTCGCATTCGTCGATAAGTTCGCGAAAATTCGTCATCATCGGGATGCTCCGCGAAGCGCTAGTAAGAACACTGCCATCCAAATGCACTCGCATTGCACAGCTTACGCGAATCGCACCACAAGTGTAGACCACAAAAGGTTTGGCGGATAGGAATTCATTCACTGGAGTGCTCTTTATACCGTTGAATAACATTCCAATTTCCACCGAAGCTGCGCTCAAAGCGAACACCTACACAAACACGGCGAGTAAAAAGGCTTGCATTAATAAGGCGGTTAAAAGAGCCGATTTAAAATTGAAATACGAGCGTGCAAGGAGGAAAGGTGTCGTATTTAACGGCTCGAATAATGGTCGAGCATTTCTTTCGTCCGCCACAATGGAAGTGGAAATAATAAAAATAAAGCATAATGCTCTTGGAATTATTGAACCTGCAATATTCCTGAGAATCCAGCCGTGTGGCACTTCACTTCCACTTCACAATAAGATGAAAATATCGTCGGAAGAGTATTTATTTTAGTATGTAAAGTAAACGAAAAGCTCGAAGAAATAAACAATTATCTAAAGAGGTTGCATATTATATTAGAAACGGTTTAGCGATTATTTTCGAGAGATTTATACGCAACCTTTTTGGTAAGGAAGGTGACACACAATTAGACTATTTAGTAAACAGTAACAGTACAAGATAGTTTTGAGGATTTATACATGTAAAAAAAGCATTCAGATAAGAATCCCTTATCTAATCAGTAATAATATGATGATAGTAATTAGAAATACTTTTCATAAGAGAATTATCAGCGCGGTTACTTCAAATGGGCGCTTCCGTTTAAATTAAGAATTTAATCGTACCAAGCTTATGTGATAAGAGGGTATGTTTGATAAATAGCTGTGCAACGTTCCTGGGCAAGATATTATACTCCTTGTTGGTGTAGTTTTTCTTTAAGTTGCCGTTCTGTTTACTTAAATTATAATTATTAGCTTAATTTGTTAATGTACTTGAACTAACAAAGGCGGCTTTCATGTTTAAACGTGGAACGATCTATTTGCTTCCATAGTATAAAGAACTAAAAACGAAGTACGTAATTAATTAAATTTCATTGTGTGACTAAGTTAAAGTAGTTGTAGAAAGGCGACGATGAAAAATCTTTGAGTACGTAATCCATATTGGTCTCCATTCTCAAAGCACATGTGATTAGGACCTCCATACAATCTGTAGAGTCGGCAACAACGCACTCTAGAGTACCAACGTGCCATACAAATCATACAATGGTCATACAATGGCTTGAATACGTGCCCCCGCGCATTCGTACCAGATTTAATCGCTTTGAAAAATACCGCCGATCAAACAATCAAGAAAGGACTGTAAAGCAAGAATCGCTATCGTTCCCATTGTGCCAGTTCGACACGGATGTGTTTTTGAGCGTATTGATCGATCTTAAGCTAAACAAAGCATTCGTAATGTGTAGGTTTTTAAGGAATTTGCATATCATCCGTGCACATGTGCATTAAACACAATGTTGACAGAATTGTAGGAGGAAAGCTTTCAAACCAAGAGAATACGGGCCGTTAGCACCAAGCACATTGGTCGCCTGAGGCCTGCGCGTATCTTTACGCGTGTGTACTTCGACGCATCTAATCGCGAAGTATTTTTATACAGTAAATTCATCGTACATACTACTACGTTTTATATTTCATCTCCAAATTAATTCAAGCGTCAGGAGTTTTTTTTTATTGTTTGTTGTTATAGCGGCAGTAATACACAGTCTGTGAAAATTTCATGTGTCCACCAATTACGGATCGTAAGATACAGCCCGCTGACAAACAGACGGGCGGACGGTATTAGTAATAGGAATCCATTGGTTACCCGTAGGGCATGGAACCCTTTCAAATTGAATTAGAACCTCCTCCTTTTTGAAGCAGGTTAAAATCGCATTTGATATTTTATGGCACAGCACAGCGCATTGCACTAGTAATGAATATATGTTATTGTGTTTGTAAAATGCTTTATAGTGGCATTTCCATCATGCACTTATAAAAATGTATGAGGTTCGTTAAGGGTACGCCATCTTATAAGGAGTCACCTTTAATGGTACAAGCCTCGTTCAGAAGCGTTCAAGTTTTTGCCTTGCTTTTGTAGAGATATCCAATGCCGTGTTTGGCTTACGTAAGTTGCAATCAGATCGGGTTCTATTTGAAACATTTGAGATCTAACCATGGAGTTTTCTATCTGATCATAGCGACAGCTGGTGGGTATTTAAGTGAGATGAGATTATTACTGGATTTTTGACACGACGAAACAGCTTTCTTAAGTAGATTATGAATAATTAGAAGCAAATTAAATAACGGCCAGCGTCAAGTTAAATACCTACAACCACAAATGAATTATAATAAACCTTCCTCTTAAATCATCTATCTATAAAATAAACCGCATCAAAATCCGTTTTAAGTTAAGTTCTAAGCATGCATAAGGACAGACAGACATTGGTAAGCGACTTTGTTTTATACTATGTATGTAGTAAATGAGTGAATGGTGACGCCTGCGCCTACAACACCGATGCGACATGAGTGTTCGAACACATACGTAGTTACTGAGAAATAAGGTGTTTAAAATGGTCAAGACATACTGTCATAGTGTACCTTATCGTAGCGAAATATTTAGAAATCGTGATTCATAAATTAACAAACCAATTAAGCGATACCGAATAAGTTTATATGAAGCTATGGAGTGTGAATGCCTTACTAATTGCATACTTTGCTTGAATTTATACGGATATAATTTATTTCTAACGCCTTCTATATTAGGAAGTGCCAGTTGCTTTAAATTATTTTTTGCCCACGACTCTTATACCAAAAATCATTAGGTAGTAAATTTGTGGGTTTAAATAAGATTACTAAGGCAAATCAGTGTAGGTTCGCTGGTTTTCTTTTTCTTAAATCGATTGATAATATTCATACCAGTAAGTTCATCAGCATCCACATCCCTAGTGACAAGAACCGCAGCGGCTAGAGCTGCAGGCACCCCCCAAGCAGCCAACTGCAGTATGGAGGAATGTCGCTCGTTGCGCGCGGCGCCAGTAGGTGGGGCCGCCGGACGAAGCACGCTGGCGCGCCATGCGCCCGCCACTACTACCCACCTGGAATGATAAGAAATTAGGGTACGTTGCAGTTATATTTCATCAATAAAAGCTTTTTTTTTGCAGAGCGCTTTACTGTGTTACTTAGTGGAATTCAGAATTACTGGGAACAATAGACTACAGACAAGAAGAAAGATTCTCATTGACTCAAGTATCAGTATGAAGGTATTTTTACTTATCCATATTGTATTTTAATTACCTTTTACTATCGTATTTGGTTCTTGCATTAAATATGCATGTAGCCATATACATACACGTATGAAAAAAATAATGAGGCTAAAAAGGAAACAAATATGGTTTTATTAATGGTTAAAGATGATCACAAAAGGTAAGCGGTGTTCGCCGCCCTACTCGAACAGGATGGTCCCTCACCATTTTATTCTTAACGAGGTTTTTCTGCGTTTACTTACTCTGTGGTTTCGTAGCTTTAATTTAAGTACAAAAAGTAGCAAAACGGCATTATTGACAGGTTAGTTATTAAGGTTATTGTAGGCGAATGACAAGCCACTGCGGATACAGAGCAGCTGATGGAAGCAGGTGAGTCTAGACACAGCCGTACCTACTTGTAAATAATGAAGCTTATTTCTGATTCCAAGTTGAAGACTGGAAGTAATTGGTGCAGTATAGACCCAGATGGAGAATTTTGTAAACGGAGGCCAAGACTCACTTTGGGTCACTGTGCCACAGCAGTAATTTAATAAGTATTTCTGATTCCGGATGAGACATGAACGAACCGGTGGTAATTTAGACCTTCATAAGTGCCTTATTAGCCATTAGGGCCTAAACAGTTTTTTTTTTTATTTTGATTATGAGTGCTCTTCTTTTGTTAGTTACGTTCTACCTCTATCAATTACCGACTATCCTAGTAGAAGTCGATACAATAGCTATCTTCAGATCTCATAAGTGATTACAATCATACGGGGATCGAAGTCGCAACACCTAATTATCGTAGCGATCAGGTATACTAGACCAAAGGAACTGACGAAAAATGTCTTATCATCATAAACATTTGTGGGGTCCACAGCCACCGCGCTATATGTTTCTTTCATCTCGTTCGGATTGAACATAACATTTATTTAAAAAATAAAAAAAACCTTTCGCCACTACTTAGATAAGATATCGATAGAATGGTTTACTTGCTTAGCTTTTCCGCGCGGTATTCTTTTTCCGATACCTTCAACAGTTATCGAAATTTTTCGAAATAATTTGAACCTTTCACATGATTCATTCGTCCATCGGTGATGGCGGTATGAAAATGTGTTAGGTAGTTTTTGCGTTTATTGTGTTCAGACAGACAGACTTTGTTTTAACACATGTTTTTTCCATTTCCATCCAGTTACACATATTTGCCCGTCTATCAAACGTCACACGGATATCTTAAATTGAAACTTGACCCGTTCAGTGCCAGCTTGTGACCGACGTTATGTGAAGTGGTTATTGAACCGATGTTGAAAACAAAAAGTGGTCATGATCAAGATGACAGCGTAACCCGACGCCGCGCCGCGCCGCCTCGTTACAAACTCAAAGCTATTTTATTACTATCCTATCACTAACATTTTAATAACTTTACCCAATATCTGCAGGAAATATTCTTAATATTATTCATAGGCCTTTATCCTTTTTCCCACGTAATATGGGGTCGACACAATATGTTCCATTGTAGCTATGTCTTCTTTCACACAATCCATCTTCTTTCCTTAAGGGCTTACCGCATTTATAACCGTCCACATATTTTAAAAACTCTTCTTAGCATTTACTTATGTTTTTTAATATTATCCTCTCCTTAATCGCCTTTTATAGAGCCAAGATTGGTCTCGTAAACGCTTGTTAAGCTTGGCTGGGAGTAAATTATAGCCTGCGTCAACCCTTACTTAGCTCGTTAAAACCTCTGACAGGTAAATCCACCACAGCGTGCAGCGAGAAAGGTGTCGCCTTGTTTAATTCCGACACTGGTGTAAATTGATCCTCTGTAGCTGGTCGGGCCAGGAGCGGGTCGACGGCAGATCAAGGCCTCAAGGGGTTTTTTGAGGTCTTGTTATACTAGACAAGGATGGGGCAGTGGCTGGCACTAGCACTTGAACAAATAGCGCTCCGTATTTGAACAGAGCCGAAAGTGGCGATAGTACAAACAACAGTGTTTGTTCGCCAGCTCGTACCTGCCGGCACTTGTTGGCTAACATTTTACTAATGTTTATAATTGCATTGTGATAATTAGCTCCGGCTTTGAAGTAGTAACGCAATCATGTTCGATGCAGGAGTTGTGCACAGAATGTAGGAACGCTGAACTATGTAAATGATACGATACGATGGGCCGTGGTGGAAGAATAAGAAATTAAAAATGTTATCTGTGATGGACGAATTTACAACGAAATTTTAAAAAGTAAGTCCATTCGACTTGTCTCACGAGTTTTCGAGTTACGTACGTTACGAGTTTTCAATGTGCAATCTGTAAAAATGCAAATATTGGGAACGAGGCGCGAACAGACAGCCGCATTTAAATGTTCTTTTTTTTATTATGTGGCATCGTGTCGAGCTTCAAGTGGCCATTAAGCGATAACGTAATCTCGCGGGAAACGATCGGTTTCACGCCGTAAATATTCACAATGGATATGGAAATGCATTCACGTGGTGATGTTACTCATGAATATACAATCTTTATTGTGTAAACAAACAAGAGCCCGTCTCTCCGCGTAGAGCTTCAAGCTTGCACTTGTTCTAACACTTGGATTTTTTTATTATTTGGTCAAAGTTAAATATCCTTCAACCAACGTTCAAGAAACCAGGTGAAGAACTACTCGTGATGTGACGAATCGATCTTACAAGATTCGTCGTACCTAATGAAATTTAGTAAAATGAAATTAAATTTACCTTTACACACCTGATGACATACTAGCTCCTGTTTTATTAACCAGGTTTATTACGGCAATTAAAAAATACCTTTAAACGTAAAATATTACTCTGACAGCTCGTAAGTCCTCACTATAATCGTTAAGTTTGGCTAACCACACATAAAGTAAGTTAACTTTTTTATGATGATAGGTGCATTTTTTAGGTAACCTTTCCATACTGGCAGGTTTATGAGGCCACACACGCAGCTATAAGTGTTGTATTCTTATTTCAAATGTCGGGCTCGTAAACGTCACTTTGACATGACATACGGTACCTACGTCTTGCCCGAGTATCGTAGAGCCGAGTACCTACGTTATTTTCCCGACCCACTAGTAGTTTACCGTAGACCGTCCGTAGACCGACTCAGATGTTACGATAATAATAATAAAAAAAGTAAATCTGACTTCTTAGTTAGACAAAGGTTAAATTAAACCATACTTCACATCTTCACATAGAATCAACCTTTTATCCTTTTTATAATGGTCGCCTGTTTCTCAGCAGGGTTCAACTGGAGTTAATAGGGGCCAAAAGCTTTTCAGTGTTCTCAATAGTTTCTCTCGTAGGCTTTATTTGGTTAAACATTCCTATTTTAAACGATTCAACGAGGAAGTTAAAGCCATCTCGAATGGTAGGATATGTGGTGCACTGGTATAAAGCAGGCTCGTTAAGGCGGCCGTAATAATAAAATCTAACACCCACAATACTATTTAGGTGAACGCACCCATTTATTGCCTTAGACGGGCGTTATTCTGTCTGTTACAAACGCTGCGGCTTACAATATTTTCGATAGGTGTACCTATTACACCACAATCTTATTAACATCCGAATATCGTAATAGATAAAACGATGGATAGATTTTAAATACCCCATTTTATAACGAAAACATACGTAAACAAAAATAATGTTATGGTTTCTCGAATATAGCTTTTTAGTTCCTCGTCAAATTTCTGAGTTTAGTTTTATGTAGAAGTGGAGTGATAAGAGAATTATTTTAAGCTGGCTATTTTCCCCTGACTTCACCCGCGTAGCAATAGAATATAAGATGGTATATGTATAGCTTAAAGCCTGCCTTTATAAATGGACTATACAACACAATTTTCGTAATGTATATTCTGTAACCTATTTAATTGCAAGCGTCTTTTGAAAAAAAAATTAAGTTATCAGTAGAAACTTTACTGGTTTGAGTACCACATATGTAAATCAATTCTGTAAACTCTAAAATAACAGTGCCGATGTTTCGCTTAAAAAATAAATGAATAAACAAAAACAATTGCATCCCGATAGTATCTGGGCTTTTTTCTGGGTTCAATCAGTAGGTTCTGAGATTATTGCGTTCAACCAAACAAACTCATCATCTTTTGTAATACGTATTCAGTTTAGATGAGTAAGTATTATTAGTTACAAAGGTTTAAGAAACTCATCTCATTTGTCACAAACAACACGACAAATGAAGTGTAAAATATGTCAGGTCTGTTGAAGGCATAACGAGAAAGGGACTGTCTATTTCGGGAGCTCGTAAAATCGATTACCCGTCGGATTCGGACGTGGCAGAGGCGTGCGCAGGATGCACTATTTCTGTTCTCAGCGACAGAATGCGCATGATATTAATGTGCTGATTCTAATATAATATATCACGGGCTTGAAGAAGGAAGTTTAGACTACTGGTTATAGATAGAATATTGCTGGCTCGGTCTTTTAATCTGTTCGACTCGCAATATACCTACCAGAAGTTGAGGACTAAGCTTAGAGAGGCTTATGCGCTTCGAATGCACTACAGAAGCTTTGTTTAGATTAGATTCAATCGCGATCTTTTTAGAATAGTCCTAAGTTATGTAATATATGTAGTTGAAGAATAAAGCTATAGGTCAAACGTTAAAATAATGAAGTTGGCTCAAAATTAGTATTGAACTTTACCAACAACCCAAAATGGCGGGGCTCACAGCAGGTGGCTAAATATGGACACACTAAGTTGCATACACCATTTTAAAAACCAGCTTCAGAAGACCTCTCTTCTCCCCTAAAATATATTGACTTTAGAGTTGGATAATTAAGTTTCCCGGCGTCACTGATTTATCCAAAGATCTGCTATTGATGGTCGTGTTGCCCGAGGTCGGCGTGGGGATTGAACATTCCATCGACGGGTGTTGAGATCGAATATGATTGATGTTTCTCGAAAGGAAAATAAATTATCGAGTGGTAACCTAACTATAGCTGCACACCAAAATGTTTTACGACATTAAATCTTATTACTTTGGCAAATGGTTGTAAATAAACCGACATTACTCAAACATTTTCGCTCGAATTTAATTCGTATTTTATGGTAAGATAAAGCTGGCTCGCCGAGTCAATTAAATATTATTAATCAGAAGTAATTTATTACAACTTGTCGTGTTATGATCATGATTGGCAAGATAAATGGTAATAGAACACGACAGGGCTCGAGATTTTATTACTTATTTTATACCTTCTTATCTATTTCACATTTAATTTATGTCAGAATAATTAAGTGGCTACAGAGGCAAGCAAAACACGAGTTGGTAAAAACTTAATGTTGCTTCCTCAGAAATGCATTAAACGTTTTTCTACATCCGTAGATGTCTTGTACATGCCAATTATGGCAGTCAATATATTATATTCTTGCAAACTTATGAATATTGATTGAAACCTATAGGAGCAAGCTAAGTTCGTAAGTTATTTCTTATTAATGACCACTATAGAAAACGGATAACTATTTCCAACGTGTTCTAGAACGCACATATCCCGCTCAGATTACTTATAATTCCTAACTAAAAAAGGGAACAGGAAATAGCTGGGAATCCAAACCAGAAGTTCTGATATGGCACAGCGGCGGTAAAAGTAAAAAAGAGTTGAGGCTACATATAGAAAGACGCAACTGCAGAATATGTAACGAGTTCAAGAGATATCCGGCCAGCGAAGGCGATAAACTTTATATTTAATAGCAAAGCTCCTTTGAAAGGTGTACTATAACTTGATAAATGTTCGCAATAACAAGTTAAGGTATCGGTTTCATTAAAACGGGCCTCGGAGTTATAATTATGGCGGAGATTGATGGAGTGGCTGACAGCAACGAGTGTGTAATAATGAGCGCTGTTACCTCATGTAAATTGTTCTAGAGACACAGGAGTGCTTAATTTATTTATTTGAGTCGAGTTATAAACACCTATAAATAAAGATCAATAAAATAATATGGAATAATAACGTTCGAAGGTTAAAGGAACAAAACCGTGCGAACTAGTGTAGTGACAAGTTTTATCAGTTATTATTATGTAGTGTAAGAGCTATTTGTAAAGAGCACATGAAAAAAGTGTCTTCCCCTTAATAGAGACAATGAGAAAGGTGTTGATGGACACATTCTTAATAATAATCTATTTATAAGTTTATGTTAAAGCAAATTTACTTATTAACCTTAATTCGGGTAGATTGTAATAAAATAGGCAAAATATATTATAAAGTTATCTTAGGAAGAAAAAAAAACTAGTTTTAAATTAAGCAAGTCTTGTATTAATTGTACCAGAAACTAGCTGATAAAATACTTTTTTTTTAAATGCTGTCGGTTATGTTTTAAAAAATAAAATATTTAATTAATTCACCCGGCATGCAAATAAAAATGTTTATTAATTATTTTATTTTTTTTACCACTATTGTGGCACACAAGCATACGGCCCATCTGGATGGTAAGCAGTCACCGTAGCCTATAGCCGCTAGCAAAACCAGGGGTACTACGGGGTGCCAACCATGTTGCTGATGAGGACTCACTGTGCTAGCAGCAATACTACTAGCCCAGCGTATCCTCGTGGAGCACTGGCAACCTTACTTACCGCAGAAACACAACACTACATCAAGTAGTGTTATTTAGGTACAGTCCCCAGTCGGGCGGCTCCAATTTTAAATGGGATAACCCACGGGAAATCCCAAATCGCCCTACCTCTCTTTTTAAAAGCTAATGGTGTGATTAATCACTGTACTTAAGCTTAGAAAAACTCATTGGTACAGGCCGGGACTCAAACCTGGGCCCATCAGATGACAGGCCTGTTGCTTCAACCACAAGGCCACCACGGCTTTAAAATATTGCGGTGATCGTTATATGCGGATACTTGCGGACTATCCCAAATGTGGCAGAGGACATCCAATTAACACACTTGATAGTTATTAGACCTAACTATCCGTGTAACTCGCTAAAAAAAGCATTGTTTGCGCTGTCGGCAAAGCAGTCTTCTTCTTCTTCTTCCTAAGTATGGCAATCAATCCCTTCAGGGACTATTTTTGCCAGTGTCGAGTGTTAGAGAATTTTCATGTTGCAAAATTTCTCGTGTTTGCCGCATTAAAATGCCTAGTGTCATGCATTCTAACGCCCAATGGAGTTTCTGGAGACAACCCACGGCAGTAGCAGATCGTAACACGCCTTTAGATTAGAGGTAACCTATTGACCAAAATGATAAATCACTTAACCCAAAAGTCGTATTATGGCATTATTTCCAATGCTCCTATAAATCAGTCACTAAATGAAACTTTACTGCACATATCGACACCAAAAATACACATTAAAGATCACTATAACACAATTTACGACACACTGGAAAAAAATCTCAACCGCTCCGCCTGATTCCCGCCAAAAACTCCCGGCAAAGCAGTCAGTTGTCGGCATAGCAGTAAGCTACAGTCGTGCGTCCGACCTCAGAATAATAACTAAAGCTCGCTAGACCTGACACACAAAATTAGACCTGACACAAACACTTTTTATTTTTTAGGCTTAACAGTCAATATATATAGATAGCTCATATGAAAATATATATCTATTGCAGAACCCGGCTACAGACGGGATGTCCGCTATTAAACGGGTTGTAACTGAACCCAGAGCTCGTTCGGAGTCTCATTAGTGTTGTTACTTTACCTCAGCTGTGTTGTTAATCGATAAACAAGTGTTTCTAACACAATTGGTTTTATTACATACGCATAAATTAAATCAAACTATTATTTTAAAACGTACATTCATCATGTTCCATTTATTAAAATTGAAAGCTGCAGTTCAATGGCTGCAATGATTTTAAACGCGTTCGAATTTGACACACATTTTTTTTAATTCAGATAGAAGTTGAATTTCAATTGCCGCCTTGAAGTTCCCGCAGTACTAGTAGTTTGGCTGTCACTTTCTGCAAGGTATAAGGTACTCGGTCAAACAGAGAACTCCGAGAGGATTTATATGGGAGATACTGTTCTGCCTTAGCTCGCATATAAGTTTTTTAGCTTTTATAGAAGTATATCAACCAGGAGTTTAATAAACCATAAATACAGCTTAGGTAATAAACGCTTCTTTAGTCCGCGGTTCCGTCACAAGGGTATAAAAAAAGAAAAAAAGTTTCCAAATCAAATGACATTTAAAAGTTCTATAGAGAAGTTAAATAACGAGCGTCTGAGTGACACGTTTAAAAACCTTTCGAGTCGACAATTCGTTAATAATAACAAGATTTGGGCTTTCAACTTTCCGACAGTACTGATGGACAATTCCCTCGATCGGAGTATGACACAGCACATTCGATTGTGCGTCCTACGTAGGAGATGTTGCGTTGCTTAAGTACTTAATTTAAGGTGCCTTAGATGAAGTACCACACAATAAAACGTTTTATAGGCGTAGGTACCTTTATAAGATAACCTATTATAAATACAACTAAGTTTGCAATCAAGGCGTAGTATAAAACAAAGTCGCTTCCCGCTGTTTTTCTGTCCCTATGTATGATTATTAGATCTTTAAAACTATATATATATTTCTTCAATTATGACATGGATACAAGTCCTTCAGTCGCACACTTTTATCCCTATAAAAGTATATCAAGTTGAAAGTAACCAAACAGTGTTACTACACTCTAATCAACTTATTATTTTTTATGGCAAACAAAAACTGTACTCGGTTCGTTAATAAGTGATTAGCGGTCTGACACATCGAACTATCGACGCACTACTCAAACTACTTGTTACGAGTCATATTTCCATAACTAATGTCGATCGCTACAATTAAGGGTTTATAAACTATTTTGACAAGCTGTTTATAGTCGGCTTATGACTGGTTATTAAACCGATTATTATATATTTACAGACGTGTGAGCTTTTCTTATTGCAAGAATTGAAATTGAAATTCCGCTCTATACTCTTTGGTCTCTTGATGGCGTGATGATATATATGTATTTTATATAATAGTAGCGTTCTAGGTAACTTTTAAATCACTTAAAGTTTTATGAAAAGGCGAGAAAATAATGTCTGATTGCCTCAGATTTGATTTCAAGTCGTTAACAGAAAATTGCCGGCATTGGGATAACCTGCTCGCTATGCGCTTTTATGAAGTTTCACCTCCGTGGCGTTTATAACAACAAAAAGCCATTTAATAAGAATCAATAAACATTTTACAAATCGATTTTTTAATCTTGGACAATTGGTTTGAAAACGAATTTCAGTTTTACGATCGCGACAAATTCGATATTCGATTTTTTATAGTGTTGTTTAAGATGGTATAAATACTTATGCGATATCGATACAAATAAGAGAGTGTGTATCGATCCAGACGTAACGAGGCAATCGACCGACTCGGTTTCCACAGAAATACCACTTTTTTCTTTCGTTTTTATTTTTATTCAGAACCGGTGAGGGAGCAATGCCTCCACTATAATAAACAAGCGGCACAAGAGCACCATAGTTTGGGATTACTTGCGGACATTTTCAAATCTAAAAATGTTTATACTTTTAAATACCTGCGGTGTAAATATAAAAGTTCCATGTATACAATTAACACAAGTTTAAATTAAATTAATCACACTCAAAAACGGGAATACCATGACGAGCCATCTTATTTAATATTTATCTGAAATCTTTTAAAAGATCCAGTTTTTTATACGCCATGCAATCACACCCAACTAAAATCAGTTAAAAGTATCATTTTGAATATCTGATAACGACAATAATCCGGGATACAGGCGTCCATCCATAGAGATGATGTGTAAAAATATTCTTAAAACCCTAAGTCGTGTCAGTACATAAACGCGTTTAAAAATATTTTCCTGTTCAAAAAGCTCACAATAATCTATTACATATCTTTCAGGGTACAAACTGAGCTGAAATAGGTTAAACATTAATCAATTTGCGGAAAAGATTTTAACTGCTTTTCCAAAACGACTTTAACCTCAATATTAACGTATCGAAGCAAAGAGGAGTCGAGGTAAAGCGTGAATTTCCTCACTCAATTATCCTGAGCACCGTGACGGGATGGTGCTCGTATACAAGCCGAGTGACTGAGAGAGATAGATACATTGAAGCGCAGGTGTGAACGGGACACGCGCGAAACATGACTCTAAAGCCTCCGGCTGATAATCTCAACCTTTTTTCTTTAATATTGTTTAGTTTTTATTTGAGTATTTCTAATTCTTGAAATACTTACTCGTTTTTAAATAATTTGTCGCCCAATGTAAGGAAACCTTACGAAAATAAGAACATGCTTTAGAAATGAAAGGAAATTATTCGATAGCATGGCGGATCTAGTGTTATTCAGATAAAACAAAAAGTTTGAGCGCCACAGTGAGGCTCGTGCTTTTCCTTCGCTTCTCGTTAAGAGCTTTTAACGAGCCGACCTTGCCGTAACTATAAGAGAGGGACAACAATACTCCTTCTTGGCTTTCCACCCATGTAAGACAAGGACAAAAGACCACACCGCCAACAATAAGGTTACTAACAAGACTAACAAGCCAGTAGAAAACCGTCGTAAGTCCAATAATTAAACGTAGCATTATGCAACCTATTCTATTTGGTCAAGGTGTGATTTCTAATAAATAAATATTGATAGTTATTAGACAACCGCTGACGGTCGGCGGCTAACGAGAATGACTCAGGCGCAGTTTTTATCGTTTTACAGAAGAGAGCCTTTATTCTTGATACGAGGGTTTAAATTAGATCGGAGATGACCCTTTAGATCTAAAAGCCTTTTGAAAATTTATTTGGCTATAAAGAATGTTACAAGCGCTTTACGAGATATATCTCGACAATTATAATAATAATAATAATGTTTCGACATTATCACACAGCGCCATCTGGCCCCAAACTAAGCAAAGCTTGTACTATGGGAACCAGTAGCTGATATAATACTTATATACTTTTTTTTTTGTAAATACATACTTATAATACATACCAAACACCCAAACGCAAGGCAAACATATTTGTCACATAAATGTTTGCCCTGGCGGGAATCGAACCCGCGACCTCTAGCGTAGCAGTCAGGTATACTAACCACTAGGCCAGCGGTCTCGTCAATCTCGTCGTAATCACAGGTCGTACGTATAGTTTTATGATAATGTGTTTTCATAAATAGATGTGCCATAGAAGTTGTACGTGGCGTTTTCATTGGCATTTTAATTTACAACTTGTAATAAGCGTGTGTTATTTTCGATGTCATTTATCTGGCTCGAAGGACCAATGTTCGTTTTTCTACACTTCTTGATTTATTGCAGAGTTCGTTTATTTCATCATTCGTCATTTTAATGTCACGAACAATCATCAAAATATTCCCATTTATTAAATAAATAAATTATTGCTTTAATTAAACCTCTACGCAGAAATCAAGTATCATATGAGACTGATCTCAAGTACACGCTTACCTTTGAAAATTCAACAAACATTAACAGAAATTACTAATAACTACTTTGGCAATTATTCTCGTTTAGGACGCTAACTTTCTTATTCGACCTGTAAGTACCTTAAAAATATTTAATGTACCTATGTAGTTTAGGGTCGAGAAATATCCCTGGTGCTGCAAACGTCCATAGGCTACGATAATCAGACGGGCCGTATGCTTGTCTGCCACTTTAGCGATATAAAAAATAATTCACGGGATACTCGTCCCTAACCCAAGTTAATTAAATGCAGGCAAAGTAGCGAACAGATTGTAGTTAAAAAAAGAAGATAGTAATCTAATCTAGAAGCCATATTGTGCGTTTAAGTTATTAATCTATTTTTACTTTTTACTCTATGCTAATTACTCCGCTCGACTGACTGCGCAGTGCCACCTTTACCATAACTATCTTATCTACGATCAATGTTAACAGCTCTAGTTATATCACAACAACACGCAGTAAATTAAAAACAAAGCTATTACACTACAATATGGTATGTTTTTGAACGGTCTAAGGTAAAAAGAATAACTATTTACTTTCGACACTTAGTTCACCTAGAAAAGACATCAACGAGATAATAGAAAAAAATAGATTATACTTGCTAATATATTTTTACGTGTATAAATATCTTAATTAAAAAGGCTTAACTGAGTAAAGGATTTTTTGTTTAAATCCCATTTTTCCTATATAAATAAAATTAACCGAGGAAATGCCCAGACTCATGAAATACCTGCCTAATATTCTTCTGTGTGGATATTGAACCCGCTACAATGAGGCATCCGAGTAGTTAATTAACAGTTATCATCATGCAAGCGGTATAACTATATGCGCATTTAAATAAAAACACAGCAAACTACTATTAACTACCCAGCATTGTGTGCATACAAATTGGAAGTTAACTTAATTAATTATGTAAATACGACGTTAAACGGCATATTAACTTGATTAATTCGCGTACGGGGAACAAAGCACTATAGTGTAAACGTACGGCTTCATCTGCATTCTTAAGTTTTTTAATGTAAAAAGACAATGCGCTAAATGAATTAAGTAAAATTCAAAGATATAATATTTTACGAAAAGAGCTCAAGAAAATAACTGATGGTAAGCGTATAAGGTAATATGGTAATAGCTAAGGAATAACCGTTTACTTTCGCATTTATAATATTAGTATGGATATAGTATATGAGGAAATAAAACAAACAGCCGACTTAAATAAATTATTATAGTAGGTACGAAATGGGAACTTATTGAGAGTTAATCGCTTTAATATCACCTGTCTACTCACAGCTTGAACTATTTATACGTAACAAAACAACGCACGAGTTTGTTTTACGAGAGCCGTTACTAAAAAACCCTTTATCTGGTTTATTTTATCAAAAGTTTAAACATGTAGTGGCCATCTTGGCCGTACGAGCTGTCAGTCAAAATTTAAAACGTCCAGCATAACAAGCTGAAGGAAGGGAGGTCCTAAATTTATTGAATACATATATGTATATTTTTTGTAACAGATTTTTAAAGTTAAGAAATCAATGTGTACCAAATTCTACTTAATTTAATACATTAAATAAGATTTTTTATTTGTCCTTAATCTCGCAAAAATGGTGTCATAAGGCGCTCTTTACTCTACGCCTATACTCTCTGCCTTGCCTACCCCGAGCCTGCAAGGGACTAGTTTAGTAACAGTTTAATAAAAACTAAATATATTCACATAGACACATAGGTCCTACAAATTACAATATAAGGAATATCTCTTACACTACTTTTAGCAGATAATCTTCGAACCGAATAGTTTAAGAATATTTTTTTTTGTCTGCGGCTTGTTTGTTTATAGTTAATTAGCGCTTTATCAGATTACAATGTAATAAAGGCAATGTTTAACAGTAAATATGTATGACGAAACAAGCGAGACGGCTAACGCGTCGTCAATCATGTCGAATCCTATTACACCGAGCCTCTTCTTCTTCTTCTTCTTCCTAAGTATGGCAATCAATCCCTTCAGGGACTATTTTTGCCAGTGTCGAGTGCTAGAGAATTTTCATGTTGCAAAATTTCTCGTGTTTGCCGCATTAAAATGCCTAGTGTCATGCATTCTAACGCCCAATGGAGTTTCTGGAGACAACCCACGGCAGTAGCAGATCGTAACACGCCTTTAGATTAGAGGTAACCTATTGACCAAAATGATAAATCACTTAACCCAAAAGTCGTATTATGGCATTATTTCCAATGCTCCTATAAATCAGTCACTAAATGAAACTTTACTGCACATATCGACACCAAAAATACACATTAAAGATCACTATAACACAATTTACGACACACTGGAAAAAAATCTCAACCGCTCCGCCTGATTCCCGCCAAAAACTCACACCGAGCCTCGTTACTCAATAGACGAAAAATGTTACCGGAAAAAAATAATTGAGCCGCTAACATGACGCCTTCAATTGCTTTTAGACTGCGTTACTGCTGTAATATGTACTTGGGTGTTTTCTTATCTGAGTAAGTATAATATTTGTTTACCATAAGGTAAATTTATTTTATTAAAGTAATTTAGGTATTCTTTGACATGGTAAGTTAAATTAGGAAATAGTTCGATAAACATAAATTTAGGAGGTAAGTACTTATATAATTAAAGAGGTAAGTACTTATATATAGTTGTATAAATTTGTGGAATACGGATTCCAAGTAATTTAAATTTAAAATATTTTTTATAATGCAACACCCATTAAACGAAATACCTATGCAAATGTGCAAACGCAATTCTAAAACGCTGCCAAGTCCATAAAGTTCAAATATTTAAGTCAACATAATTTAGTGTCTATAAATTATGTAGTTAGTAGTTGGAGCAACATTTTAACGCTTCGACCGACATCTCGCCTCAGTCTGATATCGGTGGGTCCATGATTACCGCTTTGAAGGTGCCGCCTCATCGGAGGGAGATGCAAAATAGACTTCAAACCCGCCGCCTCCGCCTTTCTACCGCCACGTGTTTTGATATTTATCATCATACTTTATTACTTTTTACGAACATTCATTATAAACTTGTTAAGTCCTCGCATTATTGTATGGGAACGATTTAGATCCTGTAATGAGATACTTTGGACTTGGATTATACACGGACCAACATTTAAATCTACACATTTCAGTCATTTATGTACTATTCAATATTATGCGAATAGCGAATTATCCTTGACTAGTATTTAACAACGTATTCCCAATATAGGGCCGTTCTCATAAATGAATAGATACCTATTCGGAATTACAGATATCATGTGACCGGTTGGTGACGAACCTAGTTACAAAATACATAAATTTTTTTTTGTACAGAAGGGTATTCCTTCAAGATCCATTGTATGCTCCAGTTTCCAATAAATTATAATATAGCCTACCTCTCGATTTACACCTCAGAATAATAACTGAAGCTCGCTAACCATTAACACTAATTTAATGCCATACAGTAGAATCAAGAATATCAACTTGAACATGAACTTCTTTGTGTGGCTTCTGCGGGGTTCCAACAATTTCGCCAATGTCGCGTTGTTAGAACGAAGAACAAGCGTTGGAAATTTTAAGTACGGCGTAAAAAATAATGTCAACTGGATTTTTTGAGCTGTCAAATCACTTTGAAACATTCTATACGTGTGACAGGAACGTGATAACCTACGCTAGCTTTACACCTTACACTACCTAAAGCTACAGCCTAAGTATAACGTATATGGTTTTCTATCGATAAGATTATTTACATTTCATGTGGAAAGCATATTTATATTATTTCTTAATACATACCTACATATCTTAATACATTTTTTGGTACTTATATATATCTACGCTAACATGTTACATTAGGCTATAGTTATATAGAAATATTTTTGGTACTCATATTGCCTACTACGCTGTCTTATCTTGCTACAGCTCCGAGAAATTCAAAGCAAATGCAGGCATACTTTATACTGGTTGAATAAATTGAACATTGCATTTTTGTAACTCACCTACTTTTGATGTTTTCAAGTGCTTGTATCTCAGTAAATATTGTATGTACTACATCTAATTAAAGGTAGCATACCTACTCATTCCTAGGATTTAACACACTTTAATGTATACCATATTATTTCTTTAAACAATTTATATTACCAATTTTTCATCTTAATTTAAATAGCTTAAATTGAGCTTAAGCCATAATATTATGTTTACCTAACAGTGGAAACGTTATTGATGTATGTGTTTATAATTGTAACCCTAGTGATAAGTATTTCGCATTATGTTTCCCAAATATTTAATAAATAAATCTTTGGTTACGGAGTTTTTGTTACTGAGGTACAATTATTATTGTAGGTGCGAGTACTTTTATCTACATATAATAAAACAAAGCCTCATCACTTTCAGCACAAGCTTTCATTAAATGAAAATTATTATATAGGTACTCTTATTGTTTATCGTGCGTGCAAAACATTTTATTTTATTCGAGAAAATATCTTAGGAAGAAAGTAAGTCGTCGAAGTTAATACGATTTAGGATAAAATGTTTGTATCATTAGTGTAAAACGACTTATGCTCCAGATTTTAAAGTAATATCTCGGTGCCAGAATAAACCATTTATGAACCATACACACTTTGTAATAAATATGAACTCGGCTAATTATTATGAGCAGCAACATACAGTCTGAAGTGGCGATAAAATTAATAAGCCCACGACTGGTCTGTAGCGGGACGGTTTCGCACATCGCCATTCGTTATGCATATCGAACTTAACACGCATTTAGGGTCACCAACCGCTTTAAAAATAAAGTATCATAATACATACTTTGCTGATATTAGGAAAGCAAAGAATGATTATTCTAAATTTTAAATGTGACCTCATGATAAAGTTAGTTCGAATGCTCCATAATAATGAGATCCATTAAAATCGTGGTTGGTGTTAATCAATAAAAAAATAGAAGTGATATACTATGAGCGTGAGCCAATTATATAATGTGGCAGCCCTAGGATTTCTTTCGCCGGAGAGCTGGGCACATCATTGTTAACAGGACCGCATTAAATCGTTAAGTGATTACAGTGTCAGTGTTTAATTGCCTGAAACTTTTTCCCTTGATACAATTTGAGCTAAAAGAGCAACGCCTTTAGATCATATACAAATCCTTAAAAAATAAAAGTTTCTTTCACTACCAACAGAATTGATTCGGAGGTCCGGTACTAACCTGGATCAGTGTATTTCCTTGGCTATTCAGCGTCGAATTGCAGCTGACATTTTGAGTAGGTACCTACGTTTGAGGATCATACGTATTTGATGTGATATGACCAAGCATGTTATCTTATCTTATCTTATTAGTAGGCTGAACGGGTCCAGGTTGCCCCAGAAGCACTTCGACCCTTGGGATCTTTTGTGCAGCCCTTAGCCATGATTGCTCTACTTACCTGCTGTGTCAAATACTCCCTGAATGAGTCTGCAGATTTTGCCAGCAGGGTAGAGCATGTATTCCTCTGGTTCCGGATATGCCGTCCCCAGAATTTCCATTCGCTGCCGCGCGAGTGCGTCGCAGCAGCATAGCACGTGTTCCATGGTTTCCGTTGCTGTTTTGCAGCACCTGCATACCACGCTTCCAGATAGACCCATCTTGTAGAGATGATCATTTGTGCCATAGTGGCCTGTAAGAGCTCCTGTTAGTTGTCTTAGTTGACATCTGGTCAGGTTCATTAGTTTTCGGCTATTGCCCTCTTTCCATTTGCTTATAAACTGCTTAGAATGTCTCAGGCCCGTGGTCATTGACCATTCTTTTTCGTGGCGTTCATTAGCATATTTGTGCAATGCACTTCTGTAGGCTCTAGTTGGTACGCCAATGAAGGGTTCTGGACCTATGAATTTTTCTATCGATCCTTCTTTAGCTAGGCCATCCGCAAGCTCATTGCCCTCTATCCCCTCATGCCCAGGGACCCAGACTAACCTAACCACGTTGTGCGCACCACATCTGTTTAGGAGGTGGGCACACTCCGCAGCCAGTGCAGAGTTTAGTACACAGGAGCTGAGTGCTTTGAGTGCGGCTTGACTGTCGCTGCAGATGTAGATATATTTATCCTTGATCCGCTTGTCCAATATTTCGTTTGCACAAGCAATTATTGCATAGGTTTCAGCCTGAAATATTGATGGTGTTGTTCCCATGCTGATGCTTTGGTGAAATCCTTCTGTGTACACACCGGCTCCAGTGCCATCTCTGGTCTTGGAACCATCTGTGTACCATATCATTTGTTCTTCCCTTGGTTTCCGTAGACCTCTTTCCCACTGTTGTCTGGTCGGAATATGGGTACTGAACCTTCTGTGAAACATGTGTCTAGTCAGGATTCTGTCACAACTCATGTTTCTTATATTGTCCAGCTCCTTGTTGGGTGCTAGTCTGGTATGATCTAGGCTGGATTGAGTTGCATCCCATTGGCCGGTTAGTACCAGTCTGTAGATGGCATTCCTAGCCTCAGTCTCAATGACGATATGCAGTGGAGTAAGATTTAGAAGTCTTTCCATTGCTACCGTCGGTGTAGTTTTGAATGCACCTGTGATGGCCATGCAGGCTGTTCTTTGCACTTTCAATAGAGTGTCCCGAAATGTTTTTAATTTGGTCCTGGGCCACCACACAATGCTTCCGTATGTTAGTATCGGTCTTACCATCATTCGGTATATCCAATACATTATCTTGGGCTGAAGACCCCATGTTTTTCCGTATGCTGCCCTGCACATGTTCAGCACATTCAGTGCTTTACTGATGACGTGGTTAGCATGCGTATGCCATCTGAGTTGTTTGTCAAGTATCACTCCTAGATACTTGACCTCATTGGCCCAATTGATACTTTTATTGTACATCTTTAGGTCCCTAAGGCCTGTAAGTATCTTCTGTTTTGTAAATAAAATTACATTCATTTTGCTCGGGTTAACTGATAGATGGTTTTCTGTGCACCAGTTCTCCACTATGTCAAGAGCTTCTTGCATCAATGTTGATACTGTATTTGGGAATTTGCCATTGACGAGTATTACAATGTCGTCCGCATATCCAACCGTATAGAACGGTCCTTTATTCGTTTTTAACATTTGCGGGCATCCTCTAGTGGTAGTGGCCATGATTTGTTCTCCCATAAGAGTGGACATTATCACTCTGCCTTCTAGCATGTTCTTGATCCATCTAATGAGAGTGGGTTCAATACCATGCATTTGAGCTGCTTGCTCTATTGCTTTGAAAGTTGTGCGGTCAAATGCGCCCTCTATGTCTATGAAAGCACCCACACAGATTTCTTTATAGTTAAGAGCCATTTCTATACGGCTCACCACATGGTGTAGGGCAGTCTCGGTTGACTTTCCCACTTGATAGGCACACTGGAGCTTATGTAGGGGATGCTCCTTTAGAGGCCCGTCCTTTATGTGTCTATCCATCAGTTTCTCAAGGCATTTGAGAAAAAATGATGAAAGACTGATTGGTCTAAATGACTTGGCGTTTTCGTAATCAGATTTTCCGGGTTTTGGAATAAATGTTACTTTCACTTGCCTCCAGATCTTAGGTATGTAGCCGAAGGCGATACATGCTTTGAATAGCCTGCATAGGTGAGGATTTAAAATCTCTTCACCTTGTTGGAGTAGGACCGGATAGATTCCATCTGGCCCTGGGGTCTTGAACAGTTGAAAGCTGTTCAGGGCCCATTTAATTTTGTTGGGTTCAACTACTCGTTTAGCTGTATCCCAATCTGCTTTGGTTGTCCTTATGGCCTGTGCTTCATAAGTGACCTGATTGACTTCGTCTTTTTGGATAATTACAGATCCCGGGAAGTGTACGCTGAGCATTGTTCTCAGTGTTTCTTTCCCATTTTCCGTAAGAATGCCGTGTTCATCCCTGAAAGTGGTCAGTGGATTTGTTTTAGTAGCTGAGAGTGCTTTAGTGAGTCTCATTCCTTCCGGTAGACTCGTTATATTTTAGCAGTGCGTCCTCCAGGCTTTTCTCTTAGCCTTTCGCACTTCCATTCCAAACTTAGTAAGCATTCTAGAATACTCACTAAAGTCTTTTGAAGCTTTTGCTCTGTTGAAAGCCCTACGAGTGTCTTGCCTTAGTTTGTCCAACCCCGGTGTCCACCAGGGTTCGGTCTTTACTAAGACAATCTTCTCTGGGCAGTTATTCGTCCAGGCATTGGTGATTGCCCGGACTATATTGTCTGCTTCAAACGTGTTGCCACCAAGCATGTTGCTGATCTTTTTGTTTTATAGGTAAATTGACAATTGAAAGAGTATGTCTATATTACATATGATCACGCCGAGTCCCTTTGGAAGTAGCGGAAAGCGCCATTTCACAAAACTTGTGTGTCTTCTGCATTCTTCTATCTCCTCGTACGTGCTCTCCGTTTCTAAGTATTTTTATCTTTCCATCGCTAATCAGATTAATACTCTTGTCTGATGTATCAGTTTAGTTGTTATCAGGAAACAAAACTGTTAGCTAGTTCGTAAGTTTCACAATCTTCGTGGAACCCCCATAACCACAAATCTGGTATAAATATATCGTGGCAATTAACATAATTTAAATATTTAAACCATGGCACGCCTTCGAATTAGAAAAAGTTATTTTGTATGATTTATTGCAGATTAGAAAGTTAATTATAAAATCTGTGCTCAAGTCGATGTTGGCACCTAAACTACCATAGTCTGGTTGCAAAATATTATTAGATTTGGAACCCACTTACCATACGGCATACGGCTTCTCATTATATTTGAGAATTTATGGTAAATGATGACACGAGATTTAAACTGACAGTTGTTAGAATACTTTAGAATACTAATTGGGCAAATAATAATTATTACATGTCAATTAATTTTCTAACACGTGATGGCAAGGTAGTAATTTTTAACTGGTTCCAGCATATCTTATAAATAGATAACTATATTTTTTCCTGGGGAACTCTTTCTGACCGAATCTTCATTTTAGATGTTATATCGCCGCTCTATATTAGGATAGAATTAAAAACAAAATTCCATGATCGCTAGGCTACGAGACGAGACGTGGCTGGTATGGCATGCGTGAGCGCAGCCTCGTCAACATCGTTATCGAACTTACGGACTGTTTGCGCAGCTTATTTTACATACAATTGGATCTTTCTTGTGATGAGGGAACCGGTTATCGATGCCTTTGTTGAGTATGATTGTGTGATCGATCAGTGAGAGATGTGTGATCAGCATTCCTAATGGGTCCTTCACCAGACAGTAAGCCGAAGTAAATAAAAAGGGGTGATCAATTACCTACTTATTGTTGTATAATTAATTGATATTCGTTTTATTATGTAATTAAAAAGTGAAAAAATTCAATTGTATTGTTTGTACGCAATACATACCCTTTGTTCAAAAACAAAGCAAGTCGGGTCTGATAATTGGTCACTACACAGAATATGTACATACATGTCGAGACGAGTGTCATGTTGAAAATTTTCACACATCCAATTGATCTCAATTCCAAATTGAATACTCACGTAACCATATTTAGTTCCTACATACGGCTACGATCATAATTCGTAACACAGTAAAACTTAGGGCAATAAAATAATTTGTACGGCTTAAGTGGGTGTCCTTTTCTCCCAGATTTATATCCTAGGGGAGAGAAAGAGACGGTGAGACAGATAGTGGGAAGATGCAGGTATCCCGTCGAGTAGGCATGTGCATCTGCTTAGTGGCTTGAGTGAGAACAGAAAAGCAATGGAGCGGGCTGTGAACCTTTAATTATTTATTTGTGGATTCATTCGATTTAGTTTACTGGAAATATATATCATTTAGGTAAATAAGACGCATCTATCAGGTACATAATAATTGAATTCTGTTGACCTTGGTACTGAATCCTAAATTTCGGGCAGTTTTGGGTAAGCAGAGTGCGTCACTTTGCTTTCGTTTGATAAGACACATCTAATGCATGCATACATACATACCATTGTTACAATGCCCAATATATTTACTAGTCAGTGAAACACACCAGCAGATATGGATTACTCTTGTGAAAATGACGAATGAATGAAAAATGATGAAAATGTTGGCATGACCGCGAGCCTAAAAAGTCCTAGTATTTCTCTACGATAAATATTATTACTAATAAATCTACACTATCTACATCTACATCTACACTAATATTATAAAGAGGAAAGATTTGTATTTTTGTGGGTTTGTATTGAATAGGCTCCGAAAGTACTGGACCGATTTCAAAAATTCTTTCACCGTTAGAAAGCTAAATTATCACAGACTAACATAGGCTATATATTATATGCCCGCCCCAGCTTCGCAAGGGTAGACAAAATATTTGATAAATGTCTATGCTCCGAAACTAATGTCTACCCGTGCGAAGCCGGGGCGGGCCGCTAGTAATAAATATATATATATAGTCGACAAATGATACATATTTGAAGCCCATGGTGACATCATGTGAGCTATAAGACTTTTATGAGTACTGTTCAACTCGTTTTTTTTATATAATTCTCATACTTAACGGAATTAGAATCCGGGCGTAAAATATCTTTAGATAAAAAAATATATATTTATGCATGCATTTATTACTAATGTTTTATTTTATATCGTAGTTGAGGTATTCGTGCTGCAACAATAAAGTCGAATGCAATAGATTACTTGAATATTTATTTTATATCATAAACATGTCTAAACATTTTCTATTCGAACTCAGACGCATCTTCAAAACATTCGGCCGCCGCGCCGTAGGGCTGCGTGTTTAAATTACTGCCGTCGGGATTTCTCCTTACGATCAATAAATCAATAAATATATACGACTATGTGCCTGTCCGTCTGTCCGTTGGACATTAATGGAAATCGTTGTTTGTTTAGGATCCGCGCGATCCATGCGACCAACGTTTGTTATTATACGGAAGGTGTTTTGTATGAGTTTCCGGTTATTTAGTTTTTACTATCTGTAAAGAAACATAGTCTAATAATTATTAATAATTGATTAATAGAAATACGAGAAAGTTCTTACGCTATTGTTATCGTAATAAGTCAATATTAAGATTCTTGATTTTTAGGGAAGACTATACTTGACTACACTACTGTATTGTAATAAGTTATCGTACGTCTGGGCCTTGAAGTATGATTTGAAATGCTTTTTTCCAAAGCCAACACATAAACTACTGTTCCAAACAGCCGTCGATAATAAATTACGCGCTTTTTTCGCCGCCAGTACCGCAGGACGGCAGACAAAAAAAGATACCTGGTTTGGGCACACACAATGCCTCCTCATCCATTTATTCCGGCGACCGTCGTAACATTTCACGTTTCGTATTCGGAAAAACGAACAAACTTCCCACAAAGATTCCCGAACTAGCACAATTTCTTAGAATAAAACCCGATCTTGCTTAACCTTATACCGCACTTCACCTACAAAACGAGTTTAATTCAAACAAAACTCTGTAGCAATCTGTTGTTAGCAAGAAGTTTGGAAGTAGGAATTCATTGGAGGTACTAATTACCATAACGCACATCGCACTGGTGTTCAATGTTTCGAAATTTTGGTTGCTCATGACGTGAAAATTAGCCGTGAAAGCTTTTAACAAGCGTAAGGTAACTGGTCGTTTCTGGAAGCAGGCGCTAAACGGGCCGCACGCAGCCGCTGCCCACTCTTGACCCACCAAATGTATACTTTGAACATACCTATTATAGTATCTATAATTTATTAAGGGTAGATACACACCTCGTCTGGTTCCCTTATGGTAGATACAGATGGGTACCTTTTGAAGGTTTCCCTTGGCAACGAAAAAAGAAAGATAACTTTTCTGTGTCTATTACGCATTAAAAGCAATCCAATAATAAATTAGCGATATTTCTTACGATTTACGTCATAGTTTTGATAAACACCATCATAATCTATCTGTTTGGCCTAGCAATGTGGATAATGCATGTTTATGAGTAACCACATATTTCATAAAACATTTTGGTAAAAGCTATAAACAAGTAGCATTTTCGGGTCAGTTTGTTTTATTACATTGTAATAAAAGCTTCAGCAGCTATCAACGAGCAAATAAATCGTGAACTATCAAACAACAAATGTATTTCAAAACATTCGTAAACATCCAAATAGAATCCTGATCTATTTCTATTACTAAATGTATAAGTGTAATGCAATGTAAAACGTCTATTCAATGTAAATTACCAAAATAAAAGTTCATGATGACAATTAGATTCAAAAGTACACCTCTATTTTATTGTAATAAATATCTTTCGATTGACAGTCCGGGTCGTTAAAAGTGCTGCATGCACACTAATATGAACAAGGCCCGCCCCATATTATATCGATAATCGTTGTTTCGATATACAGGAATATACTGTTATGGCATGTTTTATTGGCGAGGTAATCGGTTATCGACAAACTGGTACTTGCATAGCAAGTCAAATTGCTAGCTAGCTCTCGATAATGGTCCTGATTAACATAACCAACTATGTAGTTACAGAGGTTAATTTTAAAATTCCTTTTTTCCGAGCACGGATTGCGGAGATAATCGCCGATAATAATATGGCTATCCATCATCGAAAATCAACAAACGACGATGGATCGGAAACGGCCTACCGCAGCGAAAATGAATGTGACCTTTTGTCTTGGATTACGTGGCACGCAGCGGAATGCCAAGGAACTAAGTAACTGCTGTATTTAATACTACATACACTGTATGTACAATTTCAGACAACTCAGCTTTGTGATACTGTAGAAACTGAGTACTCAGAAATAGCAGCTGTACGGTTATGTTTGTTCGTTTCTCGATCCACATATATTATCACGCGCAGTCCTTTTCGGGGTGGGCAGAGCAATGATATTATATGTAAAAAGGTGGGGAAGAGAGTATAGAGCGCAGCTTTAATCTTGACATCTCTTAGAATTTCTTAAATGTATATAAATACTAGCATTTGTTTAAAGGAAAAAGTAGCCTATGCCTCTCCCCAAGACAGAATTTACCTCCTTGTCTTTTTTTACGATCTGTTCAGCCGTTTAGTCCTTAAAAGGTAGCAAACAAACAAACAGAGTTACTTTCGCATTTATAATATTATAGTATAATAGTATAAAGTATGGATTGAATAGACTAGAAGCGAAGAAAGCTTGCTTCTAGTTTTGATTCCTATATTTCCTGATCTGACTTAAACGTATGTACAAACATTTTCCTCACGGATGCCGTGAATAAAGTCCATACTGGTACATAACGCGAAGCTAACTGGTAAGGCCGGTGGGCCCGGTGGTGATGTGGCGGAGTACATTCAAGATTAAGACCTTATTTTAAGGGGTCGCAACCCCCGCACCCACTGGCTTCACCCACTGCAATCTAAAAAAATAAATCTGGAGTTAATGATTAAAACTTCGACAAATTTTGATCGGTTAAGATCAGAAAAATCTAACATTTATCATGGGTTCAGACCAGACTTTCTTCATTTCTAATCTAATACAAGATTAAGACCTTATTTTAAGGGGTCGTGACCCCAGCACCCACTGCATTAAAGCTGGAATTCATGTTTAAAACGTCGACAAATTTTTGGTCGGTCCCTTTAAGGGCAGAAAAATCCAACATATTTCATGGGTTCAGACTTCAGACCAGACTTTCTTCACTTCTAATATATTATTTTTGGCATATTTTTACAGGATCAGTAGGTACACCAGCCAAAGATAATGAATCGAGATTCGAAATAGTGACAATGGGTGCGATATCATCGGACATGGACCAACTCAGACCTCGCTGTATCTTGGCGTGGATCGCCGCTAACAAGCTACCATGCCTTGCCTTTACACGGCAATGTATAAGGGATATGAATTCCAATACTCAAGGGCTTGATACATAACGTAACATAAACGCTATGTTCCTAATCCATACTAATAATATAAATATAATGTGTTTGCTACCTTTTCACGACTAAACGGCTGAACGGATTGTAATGAAATTTAGCAATGAGATAGATTATAACCTGGGGAAGGACATAAGCTATCTTTATCTAGAACCACGCGCGTAAAAACTAGTTCCCTATATCAAAAGTTCATCGTTAAAAAATCTAGAACTACAATAAATATTTAAGCCATGTGTATGTCTATTGCAGGATAAAGAATATACGAAACCGGAGAGCGTGTTTGAAGATGCTGACGAATGTAGAACAACCAAAAGAAGTTTCCAAGTCAAACGTACCGGTATTTCGGTTTTGATAACTACAGACAATAAAGCTATAGATATGAATATATACGAAGAAAATATATTGCAAATTTTACAGGTCTTATTATATCTTCCATTACAAGTGCATCATAGACAGTGGGTAGGATACAATATAATACACCCAACAAAAGTTTAATCCCAAAGAACAAGAAAGCAATCTTAACAACTACCATATGTTTTTAAATCTCGTTCCAAGTATACTATTTGTATCCAACAAAGCGTGTTCCAATAATGAGGATGGTTCGATACGATCTGCGGCGAGTGATCCCGACTGGAGATATGCAGAATCCTCGCTCCTCGGCACCTTTGTGTTTGGGCCAGGGTAAACACGGGTTTGTTGCCACAATACGACTGGCCATTTATAAAAGATTCTTCTAATTTTAAATTTAGAAGCTTAATTTTTTTATTTTACTTTCAGAGTGCGTACATAGTACATAATTAATAATGTAATTTAAAATTTAGAAGCTTATTTTTTTTTATTTACATTCCAGTGCCTACATTGTAGTACAGACAGAGTACATAATTAATCATGTAATTTTAAATTTAGAAGCATTGTTTTTAGGCTTACATCATTTTGTTTTAAATTATAAATATTGATCGCATACCGCTGTGCTAAAAGTCCCTAAGCCGGCTAGTAGAAAATACTGCTCTTGCAAGTGTTTAATCCGTTATCGTTATATGATTTAAATTAAGTACTCAATAATATTCTTATCAAACATGGGTTTAAATTGAAAATCTTTCTTATAATTAGAATAAAAGAACCGCTTGTTTAACACAGAGATAAAATAATTTTCATTATCTTACGAAGCATTTAATCTAAAAATAGGTGGATTATGATATTAAAATAATCCGAGAATCCGGGTAAAGTTTAAAGTTCATACCTTCATTCTAGACAGATTCAGATCAGAACGACAGTTCCGGCTCTAATCTTTGGTGAATAAACTAATTTTACGTTTTTTATTGTAAATGTTTAGCTTCAAATAAAAGTCCTTTAATCATCATTCCGCTAAGTAGCGGCCTGGGTGGGTGGGTTGTTAAAAATGGAAATCATTCCTCGCGGGGCGAAGCCCGAGGGACTAGCTTATTGCTACATGATTGAAGACCGCCGCCTTCGAACGCTCTTACTGGCGTGCGGGCGGGACAGGCCGCTATACTCCTCTAGGCAAGAGAGGGACAGAGACAGCTCAGCATCTGATTAGCATCCCAATTACAGCGCGGGCGCAGCGGGATCGAATCTTTAGGTGTAGTGATGCTCATGTATGGTTGAAACACTCGATACTAAATGAGAATAATTTTTACTAGATTTCTCATATTATATTGTGTTACCAACACTTTGTTAGTCAATAATGTTCTGCATCGAGGCATTTAAGATATAAATACTTTATACATAAAATTTAAAAAAATATGTTATTTTATATAATTATAAGAATCAGAACGACTTTCAATTTCTGTAATACTAAGCATAGATTTTTTAGGACATATAGATATTCTTTTGTCGATGGTAATTTTAAATTTGGATCGTGGCATCCTTATTAACAAGAACAGGCGGTCGTAGAGGCGGGTCACGCTCGTGTTGAGATTACATCGGCAGCGCAAGGAAATTTTAAATAAACAAGAAATTATAAACCGACCCCAGATTATACCTTACCATCGTACCGGTAACAGGGGAAATTATGGAAATCACTCATTCATTGCAGCTTGCTTGGTTTCGAATCTAATTAATGCATTCAACCATTCTTAATTTATTATTTAAATTGCGAAGCACTGAAGCAAACTAGAAAAAATCACGTAATAATTCATATTTTAACTCAAATTCGAAGAGAATAAATACTTGAAAGCTCAAATTAAATGATAATACAAATGATTTGTTTTATCTACAAAATGTGTATGAGAAAAATATCGGGATACAAAACTTAAAGCAAGACACGGTAACATGAGTAGGAAGGTAAGGATAAAATATTGTAATTCAAGTAGACATTTGACAAGCTCCGTGTGAACATAACGGAGCGGCGAGCACGTTCCGTCGCACGCATTCATCCCGCGCTGGCATCCAGAGCTTGAATACAAAACCAATTTGACGTTTCTCATTACGCACCGACCACAGACGCGCTCGGCTAACTAGTTCTGTGCACACGGATCTGTTATTATGTTAATGTCGCTAGTTCACTGGTGTCCGTGCACATACGCTGTAAACAATTAAACCGGCCCCTTTCATGTGTCAATAAAACGCGATAATTGCTTGTAATTGATGCTATAACCGGCATCGGCGACTTGTTACGCTCATTGTTCTGAAACCAGTCCCGTCGATAGCTTCTGTAATTATCGTTCAGGCACAATAGATCGTTTGCGGATGACGTCAGAAGACATGTGGTGGATTTGCCTCAACCCAAATGCTTTACTTTTTAGCAATTTTAGTCTTTATTGTGTATGGTGTATTCTTGTTCATACATCGACAAATGGACACAGCAATCACGGACCCCTATAGCCACATACATATCTTTTTTAACACGGTCAGTTACTAAAACGAACACAAGGCTTCAAATCTAATTCCTACGCTTAAAATTAACACGTTAATAATGAATGGTCCTTCGAGCCAGATTAGAATAAATGATTTATGGTAAAGTCCCGCCTAGGTATCAGCTGCAGTGACATTTCACAATGTGTAATAATGCAATCATATTATGCGACCGCTGTATCGAGTTGCGAAATTAACCGCTTCTAAGCGTAATTTATGAATGTCATAACTCCGTAATCATTGTGATTCAAGTACAGTTGTGTACAATAAACGTAATAGCACAAAAATTGCAAGTCAAGTTTTTTAATTTCATAAATATTAGGCACGTGTTAAATCTTTTATATATTGCCGCTAGGAAAGTTGCTTTAAAAGAGATACATTATGGATGGAATTATATTTTCGATAGCGAGAAGAATAACCCGTTCATACAAATACGTATCCAGATAGGCCAAATCAAAGGAGGCCGTCGCCACATAAATCTACAAGAAATTATCATAACGAGTCGGTTTTGTAACAAAATTTGGGCTTTCTTAGAAATTGATGATGTCCGTCATAAAGCGAGATTTACATCTTTCGGTTTATTTCTCCGTTGTCGTTTTTATTAGGTCGCTTGCCAATTAATCAATGCATACAATAAAAAAAACTGGTATCTGTTTGTACATGAAATATATATAAGAGAAACCTTATTGGGAGCCTTTACCAACGCAATAGCAACGCAATGATTGATGCGTGATGAACTGTGGGTTTGCGCTACTCTCAGAAACTGCTTAAACGATTTGGATATGGTTTTCATTAATGTATTGTGGCAAGCTTCACTTAAAATTGAGTGCTTGTTTTATTTTAATCGGATTATAAATGAATATATTATGTACGTTGAAATATCATACTATAACGCTTCATTAGCATTAAAAGTAAAAAAAAAATGTCAAGCGTACGAAGTCGCGAGCACACAGCTAGTTGCTAACTATATATGAAGAGTCTCGACGGCAAACACTACCTCTAGGGCGATCAAAAGTTTAATCACCGCAATAAATAAATTGGTTCTGAGTGAAAATGTAAAGACTGTTGGATAAAACACCCGGAGTGTACGGTGAGTAATATAACATTCTCAGGCGAGATTTATCGCGTTAATTTAATAATTAACTAGACATTCAACCCAAAATACTGTTAGCGGGTTAAATTTCACAGCTACAACGGTTGGATGACATATTAAAATATTACGAAAATTATCGCGATTATGTACATTGTCGTATCTGTGGAAATACGCCTACCTACCTACATACCTAAAGAAAATGTAAAATACATACGTAAATTAAAATTCGAATTTGAAGTTGAACATTCTGGATGGACATACAATCGAGATAAGTATATTTAAACCCTAGAAATTAAATTAGGGCCAAAACTGAATAAATGAATATAGATTTCTTTATTTTGATATATTTCTTTGTATTAGACTCGCCTGTACTTTTTTCATTTTCAGTCTAAATGAAAGAGTTTACAAATTATCTGAACCCTTGATTTGAGCCCCTTTTCTCATATCAAGTTAATAGCTCTTGAAACGTCAACTCCATCATCCCCCCATCATTGCATTGTCAAAACCAAAGTCCTTTAATTAACGACTGGTATACATCACTAACGGTACCTAATTGAGTAAACAAAACATTATACAACGTTAATATTTTTATTTGAACACGTTAATTAATCTACGTACTTAGGACTTACGTACACATGTTTTTACTTTTAACTACGCGTTCCATTATGATTTCAAAAATGTCTTCATTAGCGCATTGGTTTCGCGAGCAAAAACAAAACGAATTTCTGGAATACCGGGAATTCCTGCTGCAAGTGGCGCGTATTTTTTAATTAAGGCCGGTTACACGCGGTATTTCCGAAACAAAAACATTAGTGCTTCACGCTTTTGTCTTTCGGGTTTCATATTTCCTAAGAATTTCTAACGGATTGTTTTTTCAGTTTTAAAGTAGCTATGTATATGACCATATTTGTTTAGAATTGCCGAGGCATATATAATAAAAAGTTACTGTAATATTCCTTCAATAAAAGCCTTCAACGTAGGAAACAAATTCTTTACAGGATCTTGGATATTAATTTGTCATCTAAGGCCTTTTTATAAGCCTCTAACTGTCTATCTTAGTTCAAACGACCACTACTCAATGATAGTAAGATAAAGCGTGCTTGCAACAGGACAGCATTATTAAGAGACTGATTAATGTAAAAGCAAAAGAGGTGTGCAAGAGATTGAAAAGGCACTATTCTATCTGCTTACGCCGAAAATGAACACGACGTGATGATATGTATGCAAGCACATATTTTTCTGTCTACACATCCGTCACAGGCGTTTCCGTTACACAATTAATGTCCTTCATAGCATATTTCATTCCAATAACTTCAAATAGAGACCTCATTAACAACAGACGTGATTTAGGACTGGGTGTGAAAAATTTAAGCCGATAAATCTGTCATATCATAGTTTGCATTCCTCGAAGCTGCGTCCTCTCCTCTAATAATTTAGCCTGACCTAATAAAATCCTACTAATATTATAAATGCGAAAGTTTGTGAGTATGGATGGATGGATGGATGTTTGTTACTCTTTTGTAAATTTGGAACACAGATAATGTATAACCTGGATTAACACATAGGATACTTTTTATGCCGGGAAAGGTTCCTCTGAGATTCTAAGCTCAACGCGGACGTAGTCGCAGGCAGAAATGCCAGAGAATAACTACAAGCTCTGTTAAAGTTCGTTTACTTTCTAAAATTCACTTAATGGACGCTGTGTATTTTCGTAGTAGTAAACCTACGAGTTAGTATTAGGATATGGAGAATTGGACCTGTGGTGTGACCCTTTATTCTTTCCGCTTTTGGTCCCACCAAACGAAAACTACAGTAGTACGAGTACTCCAAGTTAGGCTTCAATAAAACAGCTTACTGTTATGTTCATTGAAGCTTAAGTATTCAGTGTACGTTAGATATAATACGCATAACGTCTACGTTAATATTTGGATGCGCACGCACATCTGCATCTCCGTCCAACATCGCAGGCCGCAGCGCTCCGAACCCGCTCGTCTTCACCTAGCCGTGATTTATTGTAGCTCGTTTATTTTATTTCCCAATTCGTTTTGCTTTATGGCTCGATCTTCCACTAAAATCTTTTTTTAAATCCGTTTTCGACGAACATGTGTGATTTATATTTATTGAACTGCAAGGAAATTAAATTAAAGGAATACATTTTGAAAACTAGCATGGCCTTTAATATGGTTTCTATTCCCAATACGACCGACTAAAGTACTGAGCATTTGTAAATAAATACCCAGAAGACGAGAATCAATGAACTTTTTGGTATTTTAGTAAGCACGATGCAATGCATTCTTCTTCTTTGTCGCTTCACTCTTGACAGAGCGGTCGTGGTCGTTGCATTTGAGATTGAGTAGCCAGTTTTACACTGCGACGCCATTCGTCTCTCTGATTTGCCTTTCTTGGACAGTAATTTATGGAGTTTGTGGTGGTGGTTGCCCGGATTTGGTCCGCCCATCTCATTGGAGATCTGCCCCGTGGTCGACACCCTCGAATTTCCCCTGTCCTACAATACGTTCAATGGACTCTCCACCACGGCGGAACACGTGGCCAAAGAAAGTGAGTATCTTAGCCTGGACTAAGGATGACAGGCGTTGTTATATACCAACGTCCCCGAGGATAGACTCATTGGTATGGAATTCTGTCCATGATACCACGATGCATTACAGTGACATAATAAAAAAAATAGAACGTAATTTGAGCGTAGAGGGAAAGTTTACAAAGGGCATTAGACGAAACTAAGCCTGTACCGTGAGATATATTATTTCCTGAACGCAATACCAAATACCAATACTTAACCATTTCTTGTAAAATAGCTTTAACTGAGCAAAGCGGACCAACTACAAAGCTAGGAGGTATTTGTTTCAAGTCATTACGAGCATGACTTATTGCCGATCAACAATAAGTGCCGACTAGTAGCTGGCTGGAGAGATTTGTTCTCGCTTTACTCTATTCACTTTTAAAAAGCATTGTGTCAGCTCTCCGGCTTCGACTACAGACAATGACAATAATTTCAGATTTTGAATTACAATACGGGTTCAACGGGTTTGAGCGTTGAGCCAAATGCGACTCATTTGCAGTTCCTTTCCAACAATGCGTTTCCAACCATTCTTTGGAATACGAAGAATTTCTTTTGAAATCTCATCGCATTGGAAACTGTCAACGTTTGCGTTGACTTTAATAAAAAAAATGTGTGCTTTGGACAAGTGTGAAACATAATGGATTGGCGACAAAGTTAACGTCCGGGGCAGCCCTGGACAATGGAGGCAGGTACCTGCACCGTAATCTGGCACTAACAATGTAAGAAATCCATTATGCGTTTTGCAAAAGGTGTTGACGATTGCAATTTTTTTGCCGAGTAGAGACCTTATGTTTATTATCCTTCACATTTACAGACCTACCTAATAGTAATAATCATTTTGCAGTTTCTTTAGCTGCACCTAGGTTTTTAGGTGTACCTAGGAGCTTTTGACTTTAGGTTTCCAAAATTGATTCAACAACTTAATTCTAGGACCTAGAAGTATGTGGGCTGGTTTTAAAAATAAATAATTGCATTGAAAGTTTCATCATCAAGAGTTATTAGGTAGAAGATGAACTCACCAAACAGAAGCAGCCAGGCCGAAGTAGTATAGCAGGAGGAAGACCACAGCGCAGTTGGGGTTGGCGAGGCCGTCGTGCGCGAGCAGCATCCGTGTGGGCGAGGTGGAGTCCTTGGCGCAGCCGGCGGCGGCGCGGCCCGCGGCAGCGCGCACGCCCCAGCCCGCGGCGGCGGCGCAGCGGCACAGCGCCACCAGCACCAGGGCCCTTTCGCCCGCGCCGCCCGAGCCGCGCCCGCCGCACGCCAGCTGCGCGCCCACCGCCGCCAGCGTGCAAGCGAAGCTCAGCGCGGCCCACGTCGCCAACCACACCTCGGCCGCGCGCCGCTCGCCGCCCTCCCACAGCACCTCCGCGTCGCAGAACTGCGAGCAGCGCCCCGAGCCGCGCACCCACACCCAGCTGCCGGGCTTGATCAGCTTGCGGCACCCGCCGCGGCCGCCGCCCGCGTCCAACGGAATGCTCCCCACGGGCGGCGCGCGCTCCCCGGGACCCTCCATGCACATGTGCTCGTGGTTGTTCTCCGCCGGGAACAGCGAGCAGTCCAGCTCAGGCGGCCACGGGAAGCCGAAGCCCCGCAGCACCGGGTAGCACCGCGCGTACACACTCTCGCACAGCCCGCGGCAGGGCCCGATGGGCAGCGCCACCTTGTCGGTGCACATGGGCACGTACACCGAGCACAGGAACAGGTGCAGCTGCGAAGAGCAGCCATACTGCACGAGCGGGCTGAAGGTCTGCAGCGTCACGTCCGCGTCGGCCTGCAGCGAGTGCCGCGCCAGGTTGGGCATGCCGGTCTGGTTGTAGCCGATGTTCTTGCACATCGCCACCTTGATAGGCTCACACGTCCGCACCGAGGCCTCGCCGGACGCTCCGGGCACCAGAGTCACTGTCAGCACGAGCGCGGCTATACACAACATGTTTAGGGACGATATCCGGCGGTTCATATGAAAGATCGCATTGTAGTCGATGAACGATGCGCGCGCGCCTTTGCGGCGCGAAGACGGGCGTGCGTCGCGGAGCGCGTCTCGACACGGTTTGTGTTTGATCCGCGGGCTGCGTGCCAGCGGGGGGCTCCGTGGACACAAAAAAAGGTCCGCAGGTATGCGATACATACAGTGTAGCCGCGGGAAAGGGAGAGAAATGGGTGAGGAGCTCCGAGCGAGCCTCGGCCAACACTATGCTGGCCGCAGCGCGCTCTTATCGCGCTTGTCTTATCAACGCGAGGGTGGATTCCGCCTCGTGACGCCGCTCATAATCTTCATTATTTAGATCTATCCCATATCGATTTTTCGATAAAACTGCGATATCATAAAACGTGCTAACTGATTAAAATGCCAAACATAAATAAGTGGATCACCACTTTGAAAACTAGGTAAACTATAAATAAAATTTTCACTCAAATGTATGAAGAGTGATTTTTATATCCAGCGCAAAGATGAATCGCTGTAATGTGTACATTCAGCCAAAGAAAACAGTAAGAACTTTATACTGGATATAAATCTCGTGCTAAATATACCAGGGTGCGGTGACGCGGCCAAGTGGCATAAATCATCACTCATTCGCAGACTATTGATGTTGCACTTCCCATTCGACTATGACAACCACAATCACCGTCAATTATGTAGTACCCTCAGAATTAGAGCTAATCCTGAGACTATACCCATTCTCCCCCAACGGTATCCCCCCTAGAGGGGCTTTGGGTATATTTACCCCGTATGTGTGTAAAGCTAAACTACATTATAATCAATACCATTACATATATCGAATAAAAAAACAATCTGGTTTAAAATACCTGTTAATGTTATTAGGGATTGGAGACACCGTTCGTCTAGTCGACTGCTACGTAAGAGGTCGCGGGTTCGATTCCCGCCGACGCCGGGCACAACATTTACGATTCGGTAAACAGTTGTTTTGCCTCGTGTTTGAGTATTTGGTAACATTTATTATTCTATCATATTACAAGCTTTGCTTAGATTGGGGCTACATGGCTTTAACATAAATTTATAAGTAAATTTTTACACGAATGCAAACAACAAGTAAAATTTTGAAATAAATTTTATTGTACATAATTTACTACAATAGTAAGCATTACTGTATAAATTTTATGAAACATAAATAGGTAGATACAAAGGTGAACATTACTAGTACAAAAATTGGACCAAAATGTAGATCAGTGGGGTTATCGAGCTATGACAAACGACTTGACAAGTAAATGAAAAACATTATTTACATTGGTACATAGACTGTTCGATCAACGATCGGGATTCTTAACTATACTAAAATAAATGATAAATACTTTTACAATAATCTTAAAAGGTATAATACAAGATGTGTAACACATATTTCGGCTGCTAATAATGATAAATTTAGTAAACAACAACATGTGCCGACATGCGCGCGCGCCGATGATGCACTTGCCGTTAGCATACCTACTTACACATTCATGTAACAATCTTATACTCTCGTAATACAAGTCTTGTACTGTCTTTCTTCACTTTTCTTCTTGCACCAGCCATGCAATTCTTTATTAACTTTGCGACGGAAGCTATTCCGCCAATTGTAAAAAAACTATCAAGTCATGCGAGTGGTAAAATTTTCAATCTCCAAGGCGAAAAGCAACCCCTCCGCTCACCTGATGGTAAGCGGTCATACTACCCTACAGATGCTGGCAATACCAAGGGTATCACTAGAGCGATGCCACCCTCATGTCTTTGCTAGCAACATATGATTCCAGCACATTGTATACTCGGGTTCTGGAACCTTACTCACTGCAGAAACACAATACCCATGAGTAGTGTAATTTTACTACAATCATCTGTTAGGTGGAGCTACAGTCGGCGGTTGGGCTTTACATTTTTAGTTACGATACATTTTATTGTAAATTATTAATATCTATAATATGCAATGTATAATGCGCTAGCATAATATGCTAGTGACGTAAATATTGTTCCAGTTGAATTTTATCAAAATTATCAATGTATTTGCGCGTCAATAACACGCCCACATTGTGAGCACGGCGCAATGAAAAAACTAAGCCGTTTTTTATGTCGCGTGGATTTTGCAGCCTATGCGGGTAGCGTGTTTTTGACCCCCAAATAAAATTGTAATTAAATTTAACTGGTATAAGGTGTAGTTAATTTAACATATCGCATCAAAAACTACTTCGTAGGAACATCTTTCAATTTACGTCGAAAAACTTAACTTTAAAAATGTTTAAACGATTATTTAGTTCCACTTTTCACCGCTGCGGCGCTGTTCATTTTCCCATACAAAAAATTGTCGAAAGCAATCCGATAGTCTTCCTGCTAAGGCTACAGTGTCGGTGTCAAGATAATTTTTCGACTACGTATTCGAAAACGTAACTCACGAAATATCAAAACTGTCATACTAATTTTTAGTTCAACTTTTCGCTTCCCCACCGATATTAATTTTACCATACAAAAATAGTCGAAGGCGATACGAATACGTTGTCGCAAATTATTCTTGCTCGGACTACAGAATTGCATCGCTGGATACGTTTCAATCGCTAAGCTAATTGTATGCATTATATTACAACTTTCTCAATTTTTTAACAAACAGCTCATCGTATGATTTTGAAAAGTTAATCCTTCATATAAAGCACACAGTACACATTAAAATAAGGAATGATCTTCAAGCGACACTAGCGCCACTCGCGGCATAAATTGTAGTTATTACAATACAAAATATGAGAACTACAATTCATTATTATGGACACGTAATGTACATTTTAACAAGCACTATATAAATGCCACAGGTTAAATATTTAATTTAATTAAACACCATTTGGACTTTAAGTTCTTCACAGAGCTTTGTACTTAGAACCACATTAAAATCTAATTAAATTGTGTGATATTGTCATTATTTTTGCATTATTTGATGCATGATGGCTCAGACCTATAATAATCAGATTTCTATTATTTTTAATCTCCACTGTGGCTCGAATATATCTACAAAGAACATAAGCTATGATAAGTTATTCCATAGACACAACCGCTGGATTCAACATAGCAAAATACATGGATTCTTACGCTAACAAGACTATCGGGATGTTAAAAATGTACATCAGAATTTATAAATAAATAAGGGCTGGTCAAATGCGAATCGAATGCGAATCTCAACATGCTTTTTGAAAGACACGGATCGATACAATTGCAAACAATATAACGTTTTGCGTGGAAGTATGAAATATACGGCGATGCTACAATACAGATGTTACGGTATATTCGATTATACAAAGTTTTGTGTTTTAAATGGTCGAAAAATATTTTCATTAGTCTTTCTTTGAATCAATTAGGCTACCGCCATGGATGATATGTCTGTTAAGTTGTCAGGTATAGCCTCTAAAGTAAAAAACGGTGTCTGTAGATCGTAGACTGAGTAACTAATAGACACAGGTACCGCGTGCCCTAGAAAGTGATGGAGATAGTTGTCAATGTGTGCGTAAGTGTGCGTAAAATGCTGACACACAAGTGACTTTTCCCGCTTAGCCATATATATTGGTTTAATAGGTTAAGTTTCATAAAGTAATTTACGAAGCGTGAATAAATCCTGCACGCGGTAAGGGACACAACATTTTATAGACGTATCCTTGTCTGGTACATTTGTACCGTATATAGCCTTCCCTCTGTATGTGAGTACAGCAGACTATATTTACCTCTATTATTTACTCTTTCTACGGTGTAGATTGAATGCAAATTAAATTTAGATTTTGGAATTCAAGCATCGATGGACATCGACAGGCGGAAACGATACACAACGCATACAACGGCGGAAGCTTCTACTTACAATAGGCACGAATCGAGCTGCAGTAAGGTGGTAGTGCGGGCACCAGGTGGGGGTGGGGGTGGGGACTAGAGCGGGGCGCGCGGGTCGAGCCGCAGCTGCAGCGCGTGTCGCTCGCGCTGCACGTCGGCCAGCTCGGCGACGAGCGCGCGGCACACGCGGTGCAGGACGGCGTTCTGGTCCATGAGGACGCGCGCGTCTGCCGCCGGCGAGCCCTCCAGCGGCTTGCGGTACACCTCGAAGGCGCCGTGCATCTTGGGCTCGCGCGTGTAGCCGAAGCCGTCGGGCTCGTAGTCGGGCGGCGCGGGCGCGGGCGGCGAGGCGCGCGGCGGAGGCTGCGGCGGCGCGCCCTTCAGCCGCGTCAGGTCCAGCGAGGAGGAGCGCGCGTGCTGGCGGAGCGGCCGCGGCGGCGGCGGCGGCGGCTCCTTGCGCGGCTGCAGCGAGGAGGGGGCGTCGTCGCGCGCGGGCGGCGGCGGCAACGGACCCGCCTTACCTTTCCGGGGCTGCGGCCGCTGCAGCGCTGTCGGCTCCACGCGCTTGGGGCTCGCCAGCTCGAAGGCCAGCTCGCGCCGCGCGTCGCCGTCGCCTAACGTGGTCTCGGGCGTCACGCGCAGCGCCACCGGGTGGAAGATCATCGGGTCCCGCTCCACCGCCGACTTGTGGAAGTCGAAGTTGACCGGCTTGGGCCCGGGGCTAGCGACGCTCGAGGTGGGCGAGTCCACGAACTTGGTCCACTCCTTGGTGGGCGCGTCCTTGGGCGGCGAGGGCGGCGGCGCTGGCTGCTCGAAGGGCGCGGCCGCGTCCGTCTTGGGTTGGAGGTTGAAGTCGGCGGAGGTGCCGGAGCTGAACATGTCGGCGCCGAGGTCCACCAGGTCGGTGGTGACCGCTTGCTGCGAGAAGCGCGAGTCCACGGTGGGCACGAGCGCGGCGGGCAGCGTGTCTGGAACCGGCACGTTGTTCCGCCGCAGCACGATCAGGTGCATCGCTATGCTGAACTCTTCCAGCGTCAGCATGCCATCTTTGGTGATGTCCGACAGTTGCCAGATTTTTCTTAGATCGGGAACAGACAGTCTGGATTTTTCGAAGAACAACCTGTTGAAGAGATAATTCAATATGTATCATTAAATATAACTGAAACCAAACCACTAATTGCATGCAAGGTGATAGATACGGTGTTGTTTTTATATGGCTCTTTTAATGGGGAAATCAGATCGCGCAATCTTTGGAATCATTAATGAAAATGAACATAATACTTTTTGTTAATATAGTTTCAAAACTATTGTTTTAACTAGCTGCTAGGAGATTCATGCCTTTCCACAAAGGTTTCCGAACAGGTAAGCAGAGGAGATTACAACATCCATTTTTTACAACACAATTTGGTGCCAAGTTCCAACATGACAGATGGTGAGTCAGTAGCCATCTCTCAGGCATTTTGTACATCCTTGAATTTCTTCTCAGACGTATGCCAGGTTTCCTCACATGTTTTTTCCTTCACCGTAATAATCGTTGTGTGACTACACTAAGGTTTAGAAAAACTAATTGGTCCAGACAGGTGAGATTGGAACTCGCGCTAGAATAGCAGGCAACGATCAATACCACACGGCCACCACGCCTTCTTAACACCAGATGAATATTGCAGTGACCTGGCAGTATGTCCTGAGAGTAGGCCGTGCTCGGGCTGCAGCTGGCGGAACTGCGCCGCGTAGTGAGCCGCCTGGGCCGCACTCATGCTCCATACTTCCTCGCCCTCTTCACCCTCCTCCTCCGAAGAGTGCCGGTCCGAAGACTCCTCCTCCGTACCTGATACAACACATTATCTTATGAGGGATAGGGCGCAATGGGTTTATCCTACTATCTAAATTGCTGTAAGCTATTAGGGTAGTCCCACAAAAAATTGAAGCGGCCTGACTGGGGACAGTACCTCCAGCTAATAGAATATCACATTCAAATTCCACTTGTAACTGGTTTATATGATCCCACAGGTGAGCAAAGGACACGGAAAGATATCCACAGCAATCTACATATACATCAAATTGTAAAGAAGGCAATAAAATTTAAGTGTTTGTAATATCAAAATAACAGATTTTACTGTTTTTACTAAATGCACATGAAAGTATGTATTAAAAAAACAGTGAATTCTCCAAAACAGGCTGGACTGTTTCTAACGGGACTCTAACTGGTAGATAGCTGATTGTATAAGGCGTTAATTAGGCTACTTTTATTTTAGAAAATAATTAAAATTACGCGCAAAAAAAATCCTTAAAATTGTGAACAAAACGAACTCCACGCGTACGAAGTTGCGGTCATTAATACATAAAGGCATACGTAATAAATATGCAGGAAAGTAGGTACCTCTACTCTCTCTCTATACTCTTTATGGTACTCGTGCCAAAAGTGTCAAAATACTCAACTCTCGCATTGAGATGGGATCCATGCACTTTACTCATCCAAATATATCTTTATGACCGACTTACATAATTTAACGCGCTCATTGGCGTAAATAACATCACAAAGCACTTAAAAATTGTGTTAGAATTATCCAAATAACTAGTTTTTAAATAACCGCTTTTCATAAGTTTTGTTGATATTTTATCTAATGTTTTAAGAGTCATTTTTACATAATTGGGAATGTAATTCCATCTGTTTATTGCTCACTCACGCACAGCTGCTTAGACTGCACCGATCTTGATGAAATTTGTAAGGGAGAGAGATTGCATCTTTGGGAAGAACATGCTACAACCTTTTTCATTAAAAAACTTATTTCGCAATATCTAGCTACTTAGTATCTTAAGCCTAGGTACTATCCTCAGTACTATAATAAAGTTCTACATCTCACAATATAGTCTCCAATAAATTAAATTAGCTCCGTTTAGCTTCTTCGTATGAACATCTGATGTTATAAGTCATCCGGGTTTCTTAGAACTAAGAAACCCAATCGATCATTTACTCATGATTATAAATAATTTGATCATAAAGTCTAATTCTAGTACATTCTTAAACCAAAAAATGTGTTATAAATACATAGATTTGAGACAAAAAGTGCCAAACCTGACGCTGGCAGAAATTTATCCTTGCAGAGTATTTCATGCCATAACTGATATAAGGAACTGCCGTACTTTTGCAGGTGTGTGCAACTTGGTATTATTACCCCAAGAGAGTGATGTGTTCCCATTCCTACCCCGACTATCCGTAGCTCAAGAGTTTGTTAAAGTCAGATGTGCGGTAATGATTAAAGACTTCCTTTTAATTTTTTTACTTTTTTATAATATTATACATATATCAAAGTTCACATAGGTCTGCAGACCTATGTGAACTTTGTTCTGCTAGTTATTCGAAATCGTAACTCGCGAAATGTCAAAATTTTAGTTCCACTAGGTGCAGTGCTGTCCATTGTCTCATACAAAAATAGCCGAAAGATATACGAATACGTAGTCGAAAATAGTTCTTATAATTTAACTTATAATTGGTATCAATTATAAGTTAAGTGCTTAATGTGCAAGGTGTTGAGCCTGGTGCGCCCCTACGCAAAGAATCTGTTGTTAAAAAGAGTTTATTAAAAAAGAGCATATTGTTACCGAGCAGCCTGGTGTGTTCCTCGCCGGTGCTGACGGGCCACACCCCGCGGCCGGTAGCGCTGTGCTCCCACACGGGGTGAACTCTCTCCGCCACGCTGTTCGTCGGCGTCGGGCTCTCGCTGGCTGTACTCCACGGCGACCCAGTCTTTGCTCTCCGCTACAAAACATATATAAACACATTTTAAATATCCAGTTTTCAAGACCACCCCAGAAGGGGTATGTATAAATATATAAATTTCTTTAACATTCTCTGTAGTCTAACCAGCTTGATGTATTTTAAAGCATAAGGGTGGCTTTACAGGTGTTTTACATAATTTCTTTATTATTTAATAAAGAGATTACTGTCGTCTTTGGTCAAAGCCATTTGACGTTTGGCTTAAAATGTGACATACTAGGTTTGATCCTATAGTGAGGGTAACAAACTTATATCCATTCCAGGTTTAGATTGGTCATGATTGTATTACAGGCCAGGTTTGCTAATAAATAAATAAGTTGTGTTCTGTTTTAATACATAAACAGGAGGAATGAGATATTAAATAAAAATATGGACAAAACCACTAAGCATAGCTAGATATTAATTATGAATAATGTTCTTCTTCTCATCAATTAAGAGTCTTATTGATGCAGCTGATGAATCTCCCTTCATGAATGATGATTGATGAATAATATTAGTTACTTAAAATACTATGAATATTTTGAATATTATTATATTCTGCCTTTGTGTATTTTATCTTCTCTCCTGGTATCAAGTACATTCATACAAATAATATGCTGGATGCTTAGTCACACACTACATGCATTGATCATACTGAATTAGCAAGGTCAGGGCTAATATTCAGTAGCAAGGATTATATGTGACATACAGCAAGCATATTATCATATAGATAGACTATAGCCCCTTTCCACATGGCATGGTATGAAAAATCAACAATACTATGTTAAAATTTTACAGATCCAAGATTACTTAAAAGTTGTATACTGCTTTTGGCCATGAATTTGACTATAAAGAATTATTAGGATACCTATTTTAGTCAAGTTCAAGTGGAATAAAATTTGTTATACAGAATTTGGTGTGTATAAGAATTGTTTACTTGCTCACAAGCAGCATATATGTAGTTTCTAGATTGAATTACTATAACATTGATTTATCTATACTAATATTATATAGAGGAAAGATTTGTATTTTTGTATGTATCACTGATTAACATAGGCTAGCTGCCCGCCCTGGCTTTGCACGGGTAGACAAAATATTTGATATAAATGTCTACCCATGCGAAGCCGGGGCAGGCCGCTTGTGTAAAATAAGTCTGCAGGTAACAGTGAAATGGTGATTTATGCTCTCTGCTTACACTGTGAGAGACTACTATTTTAAGGAAATCAAATCCAAATAATGGTACATCTATGTAGCATTAATGTTGAAAATCAGTCAAGTAATAAGCACTGTAAAGATAATAAGCAGACATAACAGAATACACTAAAATTTATAGACTTATGGTTCTGTTGCTGTACTTGGTAGTACAGCCACATAACATAAGGTGCATTTGCACAGCAGTCTGTGCTAATGCCTAATAACATGAATAAGCCAGGACAGGTGGGTATAACTAGCAATTTGCTTATTGGTTTAACAATAGTTTGTAAGCAGTAGGTATAGGTAGAAGCCAAATCGAGCATGAGTGTTTGTTACATTGTATTGTTATCAGCTGTGTTCAAAGTCATTAGCTGGCTGTTAACCTACCTGATAGTGTTCCATTGAACATGAATACTCAGTGTTTTGCCAAACTGATTAAAAAGAAGTTAGTCTCATGGTAATGCTACACTGTGATATTTGTTTTATAATAAGTTTGTTAGCACAGGGGGCATAATTGAATGTGAACATTTTGTAATGTAGAATCCCTTTTTCCTTGTTTAAAAAAATTATGAACTAAATGGAATGGTTACAAATTAAGAGAAATTTGTAGTGTACTTATCATGTTTTTTTTCCTTGTAATTATTTATTTACGAATTAAAGTCCCCCTACATTCACCTTACAGATTAAAAGGACTTGTAGATACATGATCAAAAAAAATTAAACTAGTTTCCCATAAAAAATTGTTGCATCATGGATTGACAATTAAGCGCATAATTAAAAATCACATATAATTAATAATTTCGCAAAGGAAGTAAAAACCAAAAAAACTAAGGGCATGTATAATAAATAGTCTGTGTAATAAGTATGCAGCCATTCCAGTTATTTTAAAAGATCCAAATAAACTTACCCCATGTGAGCCAGATCTTTGTGACATAGTCTCAGATTCTATCTCAGAGTCAGTACTCAGTCCCTCGGTGTTATCATGAGACAAGGCCTGGGGGACATCACTGTCAGACAAGTTTGACGACAACCTTATAGGTTCATAGGCACCAAGGCTTCCACCAAAATTTCGATCTCTCTTTATGTACTGCTCTTTTGGAGAATTGGATAACTGTATTAGATCGGCACTGGCTTCTGAATTAAGCGCCCATGTAAATCGGGGCAAAGGGAGGTCCAAGGGTGTCGGCAATAGTTCAGGTTTCAGAGCCATGTTTGTTTGATGAGCTGCTATTAGTTTAAGAGCAGAATAAAATTGTTTCCTATTCATGTGATTCAGTGACGCGCAGATATTGGGAGCTACGCTTATATCCATGATCTGAAACACATAATTAGAGCTAATAGTCATTCATTTACCGAATGTATCAGTAGGTATACGGTGTTTAACATAAATTACGTCGAACTTGTATGCCTCATTACCTGTTTCAGGGCTTCGTTCGATATATTCGATGATCTAAATAACTCCGTTGCTTTTAAAATTGGTATTTTCCCATTGGACTCCTCGTCGCAACATAAAAACAAATCACCGAAATATCTCATTTCGGTTTCTGTCAAACTGAGATCCTCCATTATAATGAAAAATTCGCAATTATACGGCCGTCTAAACAGTTTTAAATGGTAGTGGTAAAATAAGTTACAAAATTAACCATTATCTGTTATTGTAGACCATATTCATTGTTAAATAGACGGAATTGTAACTTTAACATCACAAAATTTACACGAAGCAAACGAAATGTCACTGACAGCTGAGACAGGACGGACAGGACCATAGAGGCGTAGACTGACAGGACAGGACAGCTGCCGCCATAGAGCATAGAAAGACCATGAATCTTCTTCCTAAGTATGGCAATCAATCCCTTCAGGGACTATTTTTGCCAGTGTCGAGTGTTAGAGAAACTTCAAATTGGGCCACTGCAGCGCTGGCTGGACCGTTTTAACCTGTGTCTGACTAGGGAAAGCACCTCCACGCATTCGCCGCCACGACATCGCAGCCAAATAAGAGAAGTTTTATTCGTTCAGTACCCGTGGTCCGTGACATAAATAATACACTTACATAGGACAATGAAGGTTCACGGGAATCACGGTTAAGTTTTGGTACCCGTGCTCCCTCCAAAAAACATTATGAAGTAAAATTAAAATTATACGTCAAGAAAAGCCATGTAGCGACATTGTAGATGGTCAGAGGTCACTTTCGTGGTACCGTCGTCGGTCGACCACGCTGGTCTAGCGTGGCGTATTCTTTTGGGCCTGGTCTCAGTGGTAGGCATAGATAATACACTTGGTGGTAAGTATTGCGCTCCTTAAGGTAGCGCTGTGCTGAGAACAATTAAGCGATGTGGTGCTAGCACAGTCCTCAAAATAATAAGGGCGTTGGTCAAACTAACCCGTATAGGAAGTTTTTAATTGGTTAAAGCATCATCGCTATATAAAATAAATATAACAAAACTACCTTGAAATAGGTTGCGACTGCCGACGACACCAAGACTGGCATTATTCTTATAAATAAAATAAAATACAAAAACTATGTGATGAATTTTATTTTTGGGCTGCATGGGTTTATATTTTTGCAAGTATGCCACTGATAGTTAACATCTGTTTTACAAACAAAAATATTGATAATGCAGGCTTAGTACTACTTTCAAAGTAGCAGAATAATTTAGATGATTTCACAGCTATACTTAACTTAAAATTATTGGCGTCGACAATCTCGACTGTGATCTCGTCACATACATACTGAGTGAAAAGTATATCTAATAATAAAATATTAATATTTTAATCCTTAGTCTGGATGTACTTGATGAGATCGATGACACGGCTGGAGTAACCATACTCGTTGTCGTACCAGCTGATGAGCTTGACAAAGTTGTCGTTGAGAGAGATACCGGCGGCAGCATCGAAGATGGACGAGTGTGTGTCACCGATGAAGTCAGAGGATACAACTTGGTCTTCAGTGTATCCAAGAATACCCTTGAGTGGGCCTTCAGCGGCTTCCTTGACCTTCTGCTTGATAGCGTCGTATGAAGCGGCCTTGCCAAGGCGCACGGTGAGGTCCACTACGGAAACATTAGCGACTGGTACACGGAAAGCCATACCAGTCAGCTTTCCGTTCAGGGCGGGGATTACTTTGCCGACAGCCTTAGCGGCACCAGTAGAGGCAGGAATTATGTTTTGTTGGGCACCACGGCCGTCACGCCACAGCTTACCGGAGGGACCGTCGACGGTCTTCTGGGTGGCGGTGGTGGCGTGTACAGTGGTCATCAGACCCTCAACAATCTCAAAGTTGTCGTGAATGACCTTAGCGAGAGGAGCGAGACAGTTCGTGGTGCAAGAAGCATTGGAGATGACCTTGAAAGAGGGGTCATAAGCGTCAAGGTTGACACCAACCACAAACATAGGGGCATCAGCACTTGGAGCAGAGATGATGACCTTCTTGGCTCCACCCTCTAAGTGAGCAGAAGCCTTCTCTATGGTGGTGAACACACCAGTGGACTCCACAACATATTCAGCGCCAGCCTTGCCCCAGGGGATGGCCTTGGGGTCCCTCTCAGAGTAGACTGCGATCTTGTTGCCGTTGACGATCAGGAAGCCATCTTGAGAATCAATAGTGCCCTTGAAGCGTCCGTGAGTAGAGTCATACTTGAACAGGTAGACCATGTAGTCAAGGCCGATGAAGGGGTCGTTGATGGCGACGACCTGGGCGCCCTTCTCAATGGAGGCACGGAGCACCAGGCGACCAATGCGGCCGAATCCGTTGATACCGATTTTCGACATGGCTGTAAATTAAAAAAGAAACATTTTAAATAACTACCTTTAAAAAGGGGAGGAGTACCTCCAGTACAGGTTTTTTGTAGGTCTACACCAATTATTCTGGCAACTTTACTCTTTAGACTGCATGATTATTTTTCCATTCAGTACAAAAAGCTCTTAAGTTGCCTTAAGAGCTTTTTGTACTGAATGGAAACATAACATCATATCATACATGCAACATCATTTTGTAAAAATGTAATTAAGGATATATATCTTTTTGAAGTGTCTTTGATACCAATCATATTTTTGTGTGTGTGTGTTTGTATTGAATAGGCTCTGTAACTACTGGACCGATTTCAAAAATTCTTTCACCGTTAGATAGCTACATTATCACTGAGTAACATAGGCTATATATTATATGCCTTCGCCCGCGTGATACGCGGGCGAAGGCGCGTGAAAATGGCTAGTATCTAATGAAGTTATTCAAGTTTTAATTAAGTTTATTCTTAATAAAAGAAATGTAGTAAATTAAAATTAACCCTAGCTAGCTAGCTATTAAAACAAATGTTACCAAATAAAAAGATTGGTGTATGAAGCACTCCAATTGCACTAATAAAAAGTAAACTTAAGAAGCTTTTATATACAAGTTGAGGTCATTAGACAAACTCAAGGTCACCTAGAACTGCTAACAAAACCAATTAATCTATCTATGTAAGTATTCAGAGCATATATTAAGGATTTTTTTTCTTATGTCCATAAAAATACATTATGCCAAAACTAAGGAGTGTTCACTTTAATAGTTTTAAAATAAGGTATAGTACCTACCTATATAAAATAATGTATAGTACCTACCTATACCTAATTTTAAAACTACTATAGTTAACACTTTCCTCAGTTGGTATAAAAAAACTCAAAGTAATAAAATAAAACAATTTGGTAGAATAACAACACAAGAAATGTACAAAAATATGTTGAATGGAATAACCTTATAACTTTTATCATTGTAATTGAATAACAATAAGGTATCCTATAAATTAATGTCTGAGCAAACTGAAGCACTAACTTTCATTTGTGTTACATACGCAGTCTCACAGTTAAGCTGACGAATATCTAAAATGAAGCAGACTTCACAATCACATCATTTATATTGACCTTGAACGAACGTTCTCTCGCTAATACCTATCAGTGATCCTAGCATTCCGGACCGCTTTATTAAATGTATCTTTATTTTCGGTAGGATAGGACGTGACTCGTGATGGGAGAATAGAATAGTACAGTGCCGGCTTATGGAGGTCAAGTAGAGGTCGAAATCTTTTAAACCAATAACGTAAATAAAATAGAATAACACGTAAACATATTGAGTCATATGATCCAGAGCTATATTTAAAATGTTTCTAATGTAGTAATTGGGCAGTCTGGCTAAAATCTTAAATAACATCGGGCGCAGCCGGTATGAACACAGGATTACGTGTCGATGATGTAAATCAAAGATTGCTACAAAATTCCAGTGAAACGTCGTACATCATACATGAAATTTCACACATACCACCTTTATAGTTTATGCTAATTTAACAGTTGACTTACCGGAATAAATTTGGGAACTATCAGTAATTTCACTCCACGACCACGTACACCCGCTTTGAGATCGAGATCAGAAATGTCAGCTGAAGGACAAGGCGAGGCCGAGCCGAGGGCAGAGCAGAGTGAGTGAGTGAGAGCTAAAATAATAGACAAAACGAAATACGGACGAGGAAAGAAGATCGATGATACACAGAATATGTATGTACCTAATAATAAATTCAGTGGGGACAATAAAATTACCTATCTTTGCATACTATAAAAAGATAAAGAATTGAAATAGAACTATTTGTGTCCATTTATAAGAATGTCAATCTTAGATATAAGTTTGCAACTGGCACAAATTTTCACAACCCTAACCTTATTACCTTTCTGTTTCCAGTTTCAGTCTTTGAGTACTTGTAAACGAATATCATGTGAATGTGTTATTAAATAAAGTTTTTTTTATTATTATTGATATTTCTGAATTGTCAGCCAATACCAGTGTTCCTGAGGGTGAGGATGCCCTCAGCCTTAAAGATGATTGATTAATGAATAGAATTTTAATTTTATCATAATAATAAGATTAATTAATAATATCTAATATTATTATATTAAAAGTATCATTGCTTCTTTTATGGCACTGTTTGGTGTTTGCTATGGCACGTAATTAGGTAGTTTCATGATGTTAAGTAGATCGACCATCTGCTGATTTATTAATCTATGAAAACATCATTATTGACAAATTGTCTATGAATTTAAGGGTCTGCATTATCAACAATGACCTACACTTACAGATTATAAACTTGGATGGGGAGAAGATAAGGTTATTGAAATAAAAATACTCAAAGGGTATCGATTCATATAAATCAACCGAAGGCTATCAATTACCAAAGAAATTTGTATCAGTTTTTATACAGAACACTGAGTGAAAATGAAACCCCGGTATTTTCGTTGGCAGCACAAGAATACTAATGCCTCAGAGTGCACACTACCTACACTGACTGACTACAAATAATGCTTAAAAATTACCAAACCATTTATTTAAACTAAAGTGAATACAAACTTCCAATGTAAAATTTCCTTAAATAATTACTCACCACGATGATTATCTATTATTTTTCATAGACTACATACATTGCATACTCTATTGGAATTTTCCCCTATTTCTGCGCGTAATTCAAAATGTCATTTTCAAGATCTATAAAAATTCAATTCAAAACTAAAAATTCTAAGTCGAACAACATCGGTGATGGTTATAAAAGTGGGGATTAATGGTTTTGGCCGAATTGGCAGAGTTATATTTAGATCTTGTGTTCAGAATTCCGATATCGAAGTATGTATGGCGTTCAATTTTAATGCAGAAAAATTGTTACTGTTACTGCTATATAATATTTTATTCTTATGATCTTTTCCGAATGTTTGTTTTATTATTTTCATTGCGTGGCAGTTATCAGCAATCAATGACCCCGCTATCGACGCCGAGTACATTTGTTATTTGATCAAGTTCGACTCTACCCACGGAAAATTTAAAGGCTATGTTACATACAGCGAAAATGAAATTATTATCAATGGTACATATTTGATGCATTTTTTATAATATATGTGTTCCAACATAGGTACTTTATACTAGGACCTATTTAGTTGATAATCTACAATGCGGTAGGTTACCTTAGTAACCTGTCGTTTATGCTTGACATCCGTCAGCATAATTTTTATTACTTTGTGTGTCCGCCTAGAGTTAAGTCGGAAGTAGTAACACTTTTATGTTTGTACCTTAGTATTCAATAAAACAATAAACAGTAACTACCAATCTACATATAGCCTCTATTTCTAACAATATGATATCTACTAATTCCTGTAATGTTTGTTTGTAAGCTGGTTCCTACAAACAATTGATAAAGAGTTCCATGATACCGAGGCATCTCACGAGCCCCCAATATGTATATTGTTACGTAGATACATACATAGTGTCGTAGTGTAAGCACAAAGGTCGTAGACATTTTGTCATAGCTTAGCTGCTCATTTCATTCAAGCAATACAGATTAGGAACCTAATTTAAATAAAATGGAGAACAATATTACGTTTCGTTCGTAGCTTTGAATATTAGTACCTATGCGCGGTACCATAACACTAAGATATCTGGAATCCGTGTGCTAGCAGCATATGGGACTGATCTCCTTACTGCCAGCACTGTAGAAACACATTACATCAGTTATAGTCTTAGCTACCTCATATAATTATTAGCCATATAACTTACACTATGGTACGGTTAAGTACAGTAACTAGGAATATCAACAATGTCTTCTGCCTAAGAAACAACTAAGCCAGCCATACGTATATTTATGTGTACAGCAGAGCAGAGGATCAAAGTATTCCACGAGAAGCAACCAGCGAGTGTTCCATGGCAGACTGTGGGTGTCCAGTATGTCATCGAAGCTTCGGGAATGTTCACCAGCCTTGAGAAAGCATCAGTGAGCTTTTTTTTACACCTCTTTATATTTAAGTTGGCACACAAGCATACGGCCCACCTAATGGTAAGCAGTCACCGTAGCCTATAGCCGCTAGCAATACCAGGGGTATCACTAACGCGTTGCCAACCATGTTGTTGATGAGGACTCGCTGTGCTAGCAGCATTACTACTAGCGCAGCGCATCCTCGTGGAGCAATGGCAACCTTACTTACCGCAGACAACACTACATCAAAGTACTAAGGTACAGTCCCATGTCGGGCGGCTCTTTTATGGGAAAACCCACGGGAAATCCAAAATCGCCCTGTCTCTTTTTAAAAGCTCATAGTATGATTAATCACTTTACTTAAGCTTAGAAAAACTCATCGGTACAGGCCGTTGCTTCAACAACAAGCCCACCACGGCTTAATATCAGTCTCCTTCTCTTTCTCTATATTCAATATTTCGTTCATCCTTTATAGTGGTTTACGTATCAGAACATGTTTATTGATTAAGAATGTTTCCTTAGTAATTCTTAATATGTATTCTGTTGGTGTTTCTTAATAAATTAATAAATAGTGCATGAATATTTATTTAAAATACAACCTGCGAGGTGTAGCCGTTGCTTACTAAAAACAATGCCAACAGCACTGTCCACATCTAAACTAATATTATAAAGAAGAAAGTTTTGTATTTTTGTATTTATATACAAAAATACAAAACTTTCCTTATGGAATAAACATAAAAATATAAAACAGTCGCTTCCCGCTGTCTGTTTGTCCCTTTGTATGCTTAGATCTTTAAAACTACGCAACGGATTTTGATGCGTTTTCTTTAAATGAATAGAATGATTCAAGAGGCAGGTTTTTATGCATAACTCATTTGTGTTTTGAAGGTATTTAACCTAACTAGGGTCGTTAGTTTGTTCAAATTCAAAAAGATCTTTATTTGACTAGACTTTACTGGCAAGCACTTTCAAATCGTCCGAATCTTCCACCGGATTCAGAAGGTCGGTCTTGCTGAGAAGAATCCGGCAAGAAACTCAGCAACTACTCTTTTATAAACCAAAAGAATTCTCTTATTCAAGTTTGCTCTATACGGTATGTAGGGTCACCTCGCAAGTGACGGCGTGAAGCGAGTGATTATTACCGCGCCGAGTGTTGACGTGCCCATGCTCATCCTAGGAGTCAACGAAGACAATGTGAGCCCAGGTACAGTTTTTAGAATTACATATCCAATGGTGTCGATTCTGTACTTCAAAATCACAAAAAAAATTACAGGCCTAACAGTCTTGCTATCCCTGTCTCATGTGCGGGGTTAAATAAGGATGGCAATATTTTTAGATCTGTCAAATAAGTTAAGTATAGTAATGTTGAACAACAGACTTGGTACCAGTGTGTGGTTCACCTGCTGGTAAGCGGACCTTTCCCAAGTTATAATCTATCTCCTTGTCAATTTTTATTACGATCCGTTCAGCCGTTGTGTCCTGAAAAGGCAGCAAAAAAACAAACCGAGTTACTTTCGCATCTATCTATACACAAAGATAAAATTGAAGTGTCTGTTTGTAATATCAAAATAACAGCTTTTTACGAAATGCATATGAAAGTAAACACGTTTCCAATGACAAAAAAAAAAAAACATGTTTGTCTGTCTGTCTGCTTGTTTGGGGTAATCTCCGAAGCCGCTGGACCGATTTGAATGGAATTTAACTGGCAGATGTCTAATTTTATTCAGACTTTTTTATGGAAAATGTTTCCGCGCAAGTAATAAAGAACCCATAAAGTTGTGAAATACATCCGAACGGCAGGACTTATTTGAACAGGACTTCCACTGAAAGGTAGCTGATGCTATAAGCGTAACTTAGGTATAATTTATTTTGGATAAATAATGATGGTACGGTGTTTCAAAAATTAATAATATGATATTGTCAACAAAATTAATTCCACGCGTACGAAGTCGCGGGCACATCTAGTACTATTATAAAAGTGTAAATCGGCCGTGTCTGTTCAAATCCGATATTTAAAAAAAACGCGGGTAAGCGTAATATGAGGTTCGTGAACCCGAATCTATGGTTTTTGAAATTCTTGTTTATAATGTAGAGCACAAGGTGATATCGTGCGCGTCTAGTACCCTGTACTGCCTGGCACCGCTGGTGCACGTGCTGCAGCGGGCGGCCGGCGTCGCGGAGGGGTTCCTCACCAGCATACACGCCATGACGCCTTCGCTCAAGCCGCTTGACGGACTTTGTCTCAGGGGGAAGGTCGGTACCGGAATGTTCAGAGAAGGGTGTTGATTGACCGCCTAAGCCGACGAAATTACTTCTTTCGGAAAGGCGTGAAGATATTATAGATACCATATTATTTTACATATTTATAAAAATGAATCCCTATTTCCCTTGGTCACGGCATCACGCGTGAAAGGCTGGACCAATTTCGCTAATTCTTTTTTACCTATTTGTGTTTGTTATTGTCTGGAGAAGGTTCTTAAGAACAGAAAAAAAAGAAAAAAAAACCGGAACCTTTTTAATTTAGCGATAAACTAAAGGTCCTTTTTGCTATGGTGTATTTGTCATATGAATTCATAGCTAAGACAGGACATCGCCTGACGGGACAGCTAGTTACTTCTAAAATAGCTAGAAGGCAACGAATGGGCAAAACAGTTTAATTAACGTGTTCGGTGCAGTAAAACATTCGCTTAGCGAATTCGATACGCGCCTAGTTCAGTCATAGTATAAAGAGAGGGGAAGTAGGTTATCTTCATACAAACGCACCGCGCGCAGCTTGTATGTGTGCGCTATTGTATCTATGTGTCGACGCACGCACACTTTAACAAAATCTCGACCCGTTTCTCAGTGCGCCAGTCGGGGCTAACACTGCACAAGGTTTCGCGCGCGCGTCACGGCTTTTCGGCACCGCTAAATGATTTATTCATAAACTGAAAAATTGGCATGTCTATTTATGAACAAATAAAAGATTTACATTTTTCACTGCCCTGCCCATGTTTTCCAAAATTATATTTGCAAAAGTTATTTATAAGGATGCGGATATATTACACATTAAAGTTTAATAACAATGCGTTTCGTAATAGTCGAAACCCAAGAAAGTATTGTTCTGTAGCTAATTTGTAATTTTGTAATAAATGTGTGATTCAATAGATATGTTTGTATTAATTAAAAATAAATGTGGTCCTTTATGTGTAAAAATACTACATTATGCATAATAAAAAAAAAATCAAAAAGCTGACTTGTATAAAGCACTAAGCAAATAAATTAAACACAAGCTCTTAGACTATGTTGCCGCCTGTACCATCTAGCGGCGACATGGCGAGTCGGGACCGCGACTTGACGTTGCCGCTGTTCATGCGGTTGCTAGCGAAGCGCGAACAGCCGCGCCTAATATTTAGCTATAAGTGACAACCCTAAGACAGTAGGCAATTATATCGCGAATTGGGCCGGAGATACCCTACTCCCTCTTCTTTATACTATGGTTCAGTCGTAACGTAAGCTTTTATTCCGAACGGCGGCAGTGCGGCAGTCACAGGCTCACAGCCCTCGTGCGCTATGGCAGTGCGGGTTTACACGGAACCCGTGTTTTAACCTTCTTGATGAGAAATACTAGACTCTAGTACCAATAATCACATAACATAACAATGATATTATACAGATACAATATATTTGGTACATTAGTTCACCATAATAATGCCTTTCCACGAGATGTAGTTTTTTTTTTTAATATGTATTGTATGAGTTGCGGTTAACTGACATTGTCCTGACCCGTAGTCTATTAGTCTACTTACCACTTTACTAGACACCAAAGCAAGGCCTCGTAGCAGTGTTATCATAGAGCATATCGATGGATCTGCAAAGTTTAGCAACCTTAACTATGGTCAGCTGTTGGATGGGTGACCACACATACTATATCGAGTTCCCTCCGTGTCTTGGAGAGCACCTTAAGCCGTCAATAATTACAACCGGGTCCGACGACTTTAGACCGGAATTGACAGGCAATCAATATATTAATCGTTAGTATGACAGAAGCCGAAAGTTTCAGTTTAAGGAAATGATTTTTCCTGTGAAAATTTCTAATACCTGTTAAGTTATTTTTTATAAAGTTGGTAATTTATTAAAGTTAGTTCACAACAACTTAATGACAATAAAAATGTCAGCTTAAATTATAATTTGCCAGCACTGGCGCGACCACCGCAGCATCCATCAGAACATAATACCGGCTTCGACGGCGGCCTGCAAGGCGCTCGGCAAAATTATACCGGAGGTGAAGGACAAGCTGACGGGACTTGCCTTCAGGGTGCCCATAGTCAACGTCTCGGTGCTCGACCTCACCATAAGGTAATATTTTAGAGTACCTGCTAAAACTAAGGGTAGTTACCGTAGCTAACGCTTACAATCGAGCGATATTGCGTTACGTAATAGTCCTAATACAATACAAATTGGTCTCCCGACTGCCAGGATAATATTATAGCTTCGTGGCAAACTGGAAAATTTACTCAACCACTTTTACTCGAGCACTTGATTGCCCAAACTATGTGCGATTTTTCTAAGATTTGGATAGTGACATCGCGTAGTTATAGTAATCAAATTAAGAATTGTTACAATTTTATATAATGAAATAATTATAGCAATACTAGGCTTATATCTAGCCTAGTGTTCGCTACACAAATTGTGGAGCGCCAACAAATGTAGATTGAAACAGATCATTTCTCACTACTGCACAATTTGATCCCCAGTCGGTAATAATATATTTCTGGCGTTACTCAGGTTAAACACAAACACAACATTACAAGAGATAGTTGAAAACGTAGAAAAAGCTAGTAAAACAACAATGCAAAATATAATAAAAATTTCCAATGAGCAAGCAGTGTCGTCAGACTTCATAGGAGACAGCCACTCGTGCATCTTCGACTTGGACTCGAGTATACAACTCAAACCGAACTTCTTCAAGCTCATATGTTGGTACGAGAACGAGTATTCATACGCTTGTCGAGTGATAGACTCGGTATTTTTTTCTGAAAAGCAATTGCAAATGGCGTCGCCACCATCTAAGATGACATATGTTAGGACGCGACCGTTGAAGAAACAAGACGTGGTCCAACAAACCGAATGCTTCAGGAAAGAGAAGTCGATTGAATGCAAGTGCAGTCCGATTAATAACAAATTGTTATGTAGCACCTCGCAAGACACAGGCCTACCTTGCAAAAACAAGACGCTACCCCGCCCAGTGATTCCAAAGAAGCCGGTCTCCTCCTTCAACTCTGGGACTTCATCAACAGTTACCAGCCGCGATACTATAAAAAGAAATGAAGCATTCAAAATATGGAACGATGAAAACGAAGTAGTCAAATCTGTCTCTCGTCAGAACAGAAACTCCTTCTTCCAAAGTTGCGTAGCGTTCGGACCGCCAAAAACAGAGCAAACAGATTGTATGAAAGCTCAAGAACGCCTAGAGAACGTTAAGAGGGAATTCTCTAGGATGGTGAACATCACCGAAGACTTGTTGAAGAAATCATGCAGCAATAAGTTGTCCACGGTGAAATCAACAAAAGATGAATTTAATAACGTCGCAAGTGATCATTTGAGAAAAGGCGTTAGAATTGAGTCCACAAGTGTGTTCTCAGACGCCCTGCGTCCGAAATCTAAGCCAGTGTTGGATGTTTGCGGTGATTTTAATCCTGTCACTTCAACAGATAGCAAGTATTTCGACAGTTGTAGCAAGGAAGATGTAGAATTTATCAACGAGAAAGATCTATCCGATTACAATATGGCAGAGCTGAAATCATTTGAGAAACAAGATACTAAATTATCCGCAGCGAATCAAGAGGTGCTATTTGTTGCTGCTAACGCCAACCAAATCATAACGATAAAACCCAAGGCAAGGCAATGCAATATCAAAACAATTGCCAAAGAATTACCAGGCAAACCCAAGAACACTGTTAAAGATAAATTAACTGAAAGCGTGCAGGTTGAGTGCCTCTTAAAGGCTATGGACAGTATTAGAAAAGCTAATAACAATACAGCACAAGCTAATAAGGCGCCTAATATAAAAAATATGTCTGAAGTTATGACATCGAGATACAAAATTGACGTAAAAGAGAAGTGCAATTCAGACGTATTTAATGGACAAATAAATAGTGTCAGTAAAACTGTAGAAGCCAATAAAATCGAAAAAACTGAGACGGAAAAGGAACGATATATGATTAATAGGTCTGCTTTAAATAATAGACGTATAAACGTAGAAAATATTCGCACGGTGAATATAATAGATTCGGATCAAGGCCATTTTGAAATAGACAGCAGGCCCCCGCAGCCTGAGCACCGGCAAGTATCCACAAACGATGCAGTGCACTCAATAATGTTCGCAGAAGGGCATAACATGGAAAATATTACAAGTAACATATCTTCTGACAGGGAACAAAGAACAAACCTGGAAAAAGAATCATCCGAAAAGTGTTCTAAGAATCGTCGAGATGAAGTCATGAAACCAAAACCGTTTAACCAAGGCTCTTTACACGTGGAAATAGTTGATAATACTAACACATCTACGCTTGCGTCAGAAAAAGGCCAAGATGTAACACCTAGAACCGGGAACTCACAGATAGAACATACAAATAAAACAGCTGAACATAATACAGAAGAACTGGACAGCTATAAAGTAATAGACGAAGAACTAAAAAAACGCAATATAACATTAGTCGATGTTGAAAAAACAAAGGCGAACTCTGACGAAATAATGAAATATTGTAGTATGGAGATTGATGACTGCGCGGACAATAGCGAAGCGAAAGATACATTGCAGCATCAAACCGTGGATGTACTGAGTTTCATGCAAAAAAAGTCGGGGCTGATAGAGCGAGATCTGTCTCGTACTAGCACAGAGAACACCTTTAGCACGTTAAGCAATCTACACGCCAGCCGGCGCAAGCAGGACATATACGACAAACTGGACAGCATCAGCGCCACAGACTCCAATAACTCCTTCGAAATTAACGAGAGGAAGTCACAGGTCATTCACATCTCTGACGTCACAAACTCCCTAGAGGACATCGCACGCTTAGACAAAATCTGCAGGATCATCGAAATATCGGACGAGTTGTCCGACAAGCTGTTCTCGTCTTTGGACAACGGTGACAGCAGCGATATAAAAAAGAAAAGGTGGTCCTTCAAAGATTTATGCGAGCGGATCAAATTGGACGATTTTTGTAACAAAGTGTTTGGTAAAACGGCTACGTAATTGTTTATAATATTGTCTGAAAAACTATTTTTTGGTCTCTGGACTAGTGAAAGCAGCGATATAAAGCAGAAAAATGCTCATTCCAAGATTTGTGCGAGCGGATCATATTAGATGAATTTTGTAACAGTATTTGGGATTGTTTTTTTTATGTGAACTTTTTTTATTGAAAATGTTTATAAATAAATAGTTCATTGTAAATAAGTAAACGTTACTTTTATTATGTATCATCCAGTGATTAACTATTTAAATTAAATATTTATTAAATTAATAAGGCACAAAAACCTGTAGTTGTACCTAAAAATATCACAGGAGTATAAGTATAAGAATAAAAAATCTGAAAATCTGCAAAAATATAAATGTCTTAGCTGTCTTAATTATTATTTACCTAAATGCACTTATCAAATGTAAAATACAACAATAAACCAGGTACATTGAAGACACAAATACATTAAATTTCCAAGCCCATTATCGCCCAAATTATTTCCTAGCCTATACATGCATTAAGGGATTTTGGTGTCCCAAAATATAATTAAACACTAATAAAACCATTATAAAAATCCTAAGAATTGTCTAATGACACAGCTCGGCATCTGTTGTGTAAATGGCATAACGCACCCACGCGTTCAATGTTTAAAAAACGCACATACATACCATTTGTTTTCTCTTAAAGCATAAGGCAATATTGGTGAAAATAAACTATTTAAAGCTGAACACAAAGGTACACGGAATCATTCTAGGTTTTGCCCGCGGAGAAGCAGAACTGATATAAGACTTATGTAACTACTAATATGTATCCTACCTTCAAGTCATAGTTTCTAATGATAAAGTTATTTGACGGCATTTGTATGCACTCCCTTTTGCACAAAATACAGCGAAACCTATAGATATACTTAAAATTACAGTTGAAGACAGACCTAAGGCCGGTAGTAAGCTAAGTCAAGAATCTTGACTTAAAACCAGATTTGAGCCCAGATTCATTCTAGAACTAAAGTCGAGTCAAGCCACCGCATGCCGTGTTTCTACCTTTATACACTTGAAGCGTAGATTTTATACTCAAGTAACAATCAGGTGTACTGAGAAGGACACTAGAGTCATGTTTTAGAGTACCGACCTAAAATACAAGCTAATACAAGCTACTCTACGGAGGGCTCATTTTCTAACGACATGAGTATAAAGATGAGCTGATCAATACATAAACAAGTTGGTTAAAAAAGTTTTTCTTAATACAAGCTTTCATTCGGTCATCAAACCCTTTCAGTTGAAACCCCATAGGAGGTTACCGTGGAAATATCAAAACTAAATTTTTTGACGTTCGCCATTTTGGATTAAAAATGGCGGTATTAGGTAATCGTGGAACTAAACGTGTTTCCCAAATTTCAGCTCAATCGACACTGGAAAGTGGGTCAAATTCAACTTGCAAGATTTGATTACACACACACATCTGTCAGGTGAAACTAAATAAAAGCTTGTATTTAAGAAAATCTCAACCATGATTATGGTACACCAGCTCGGTGTTCCTAAGTAACTTAAGGTTGAGTGCGATGATGGTTCGAGGGAACAATGCGTTGTGGAGGTCCACAAAGTCGGCGATTACCACGTTGACCGGCGCTCGGCCTTCGGATGGGTGGTCGAGCCGCGGCGGGCCGGGACTGAACTCCGCCAACACTGGCAGCACTTGATCTACCACTGGCACCGCGCACATATCCTTCAGGTTGGATGTCCATCTGGAAAATATTACACACATACATATTACTAGCTGTCCCGACAGACGTTGTCCTGTCTTAGCTATGAATTCATATGTCAAATAAACCATTGAACAAAGGTCCATTAGTTTACGGGATAAACTAAATCAAAAAAGAATCGGTATATTTTTAATATCGGGATATAAAAAATTTACCGATTCTTTTTTCAAATTTTACTTCATAAGAACCTTCTACTGAGAGTAATAAGCACAAAAAAAAAGTATTAGCGAAATCGGCCTAGCCATTTACGACCTACCCAATATGCACACACAATTGCATGACAATCGGTTAAGCCGTTTCGGAGGAGGTAGTAAAGAGAGGTAGGGCGAAATGGGATGTCACGTGGATTTTCCCATTAAAATTGGAGCCGCTCGACTAGGGACTGTACCTCCATATCACAGAACACCGCAGTCAATTAACACTACTTTGATGTAGTGCTGTGTTTCTGCGGTAAGTAAGGTTACCAGTGCTCCACGAGGATACGCTGGTTGCTAGCACAGTGAGTTCTCATCAACAACATGGTTGGCAACGTGCTAGTGAAACCCCCATTTATTGCTAGCAGCTATAGGCTACGGTGACTGCTTACCGTCAGGTGGGCCATACCTACACTTGTGTGCCATCTTGCCACCACGGCGACTTAAATGTCCTTAATGATCTTTGTCGCCATACCAACCTCTCTGTAGTCATATGGGCTGTCACTCCAAACTAGCCTTACGCTTAAATCAATGATTCCCAAAGTGGGCCAGGTGGACCCGCAGGGGTCCACGAGAAACTCAAAGGAGTTCTTCGTTGGCGTGAAAGAAAAATGGGGGTTCACAAGTTGTAAGTGGGGGTCCATGAAAATTGCTGAGTTTAGAGTTAGAACTCAGCCGCGACGCAAACCATCGTTAGATCTAATCTTCACATAAACTGACGCATTTTGGGAATATCTTTTTTATACCAGTAAGGGGGAAACGGCAAACAAGTGTACGACTCGTCTGATGGTAAACGATTATCGTAGTCTATGGACGCTTGTAACACCAGGGGTATCACTCGCGCGTTGCCGACCCTTAAACAATAGAAATGTAGCAGCAGGGCAGGGGTACCATCAAAACCAGTAATCTATTGAAAGTCGTTTATGAGAAAATATATTTTGGGAACCGATAGTTGAACCATTGAAACCAGAGGCTAGCTATCCAAACTGTACCTGAGTACAATGAAGGCGGGCGTGGGCGTGAGCACGGCCTGGTGCACGAACCCGGCGCTGGGGTTGCGGGCGACCCGCGCGAGGAAGGCCAGCAGCCCCGCCACGCGCGCCTGCCGCGGCCACGGCGACGGCAGCGACGAGCCCGCCCACAGCTCGCCCGACGAGTACACGCTCTCGTTGCGGTACACCACTACCACCTGACACACACCTTGTTACAAAACTACCCGTAAACCCGAAGAGGTTAAATGGAGCCTTATAACGAGTCCATTCACAACATTTCAGAACCGTAGTAATGTTTTATAACATACCCAAAAAAAAAAAAACAGTAATCTGCAAACCCTATTTCAATAAAACTACGCAGAATGTAGGAACCTTCATTTCTACCTAATTCGCGGAACGGAAAATTTGAAATTGACGATTACGACATTTTTTTTTCCAACTTGTCATTTTTTGAAGCCCGTACATAAATGTTTGCTACCTCAATACAAGGATGTCATTTTGAGTATAATGTGACAATTTTGAAATTTTGCGAGTGACCTTTTCGCTTACGTAGTCGAAATTTTTCGTAGTAGGAACATTGTCGACAACTTATTCGAAAACGTAACTCGCGAAATGTCAAAATTGTCATACTATTTTTTGTTCCATCCAGTTCGCAATTTATACCTGTGCCAGTAGCAGGAACATTGTCGACAAAGTTTTCGTGTCGCCTTCGACTATTTTTGTATTGAAAAATGAGCAGCGCTGCGGGGGTGAAAAGTGTAACTAAAAATTAGAATGTCAATTTTGACATTTCGCGAGTTACGTTTTCGAATACGTAGTCAGGGCCGGTAGCAGGAACATTGTCGACAACGTATTCAAAAACGTACCTCACAAAATGTCCAAATTGTCATACTTATTTTTAGTTCCACTTTTCACCGCCGCAGCGCTGTTCATTTTCCAATACAAAAATAGTCGAAGGCGATACGAAAACGTTGTCGACAATGTTCCTGCTACCAGCACTGATGAACAAACAAGCGTATTGGCATCGATATGTATTGAATGTGACTTACTTGTTGCTTGAGCCTCGCTAAGGAGTTGAGAGTGATCGTCTGCAAGTCCAGCCTGCGTGGTACCAGGCGGTGCGCATACAGCTTCAGCAGGAACCTCATCAGCCGCCTGTGGTCCTCCGGCTGGAAACTGTAAAAGTGCTGGCAGTCTAAGATTACCACCTGCAATCGTGAACACGTCAAATATCACAAACAATCCATCCAAAATAAGGTACAAGGACCAAGACAGAACTAAGAGATGATGGATGGAAATTGAAAATTGGAAAGTGGGAAGAGAAAAGACTTAACTTACAAAAAATGATATAATTGGCAGTAGCACAAGACAGGAAACCTCACAGCCACACAATAAGATGCTACAGATACAAATACATACAAAGATATTTATATTAACAAACAATATGCCCTGATTCAGAACAAATGTATACTGATAATATTCTCTTCTGCAAGTGTCTGCAGAATATGTATTTGACAGATATTCTTGCTACCAGTACATAATCATAATTTTATTGAAATAACTGTACAGTTTTACAAGCTTTTGGACTTGTACTAATACAAACCCTGTTTATAGGGCACAGCAATTGTGACAGCGAGAGGGCATTTATTTATTTATCTAATATATAAAATTCTCGTGTCACAGTTTTCGTTGCCATACTCCTCCGAAACGGCTTGGCGATTTTGATGAAATTTTTTGTGCTTATCAGGTATCTATGAGAATCGGCCAACATCTATTTTTCATCCCCCTAAATGTTAGGGGTAGTCCACCCCTAATTTTTTTTTTTTTTTAGACCGATTTTAAAAATTCTTTCACCGTTAGAAAGCTACATCATCACTGAGTAACATAGGCTATATATTATACTAGCTTCCCGCCCCGGCTTCGCTCGGGTAGACAAAATATTTGATATAAAAGTCTACCCGTGCGAAGCCGGGGCGGGCCGCTAGTATTATCTAATTTTACATTATACCTAATAATAATATTAATTGAGAATACATCTTTTTATGTTATTGTATGTATGTAGTTACATATAAAAATACTTGACCTCCCCGGGATGCGAGTCTACGAAGTCTCTGACTTGCTGCAAAGCTTTTGATATTTCATTTGCGTAGACCCCGTGCGTGAAGTAGAAGTTTTCTTCATTCTCTTTCGTCGCCAGTCTTAGGTCAAAATACCTGGAATTGCGTTGAATTGCTAAAGTAAAAAATAGTCTACACATCTCTCTTCTTTATACGAGAAATCATGTTTATATACATGACATAAGCATCTATTTAAAGGAATGTTTTATGTTTTTTATATTGCCATAATTGATTGTAAGTAGGTGTATCCTTGTTTTGATATTAAGATGAGATATTTTATTATTATGATATAATATTTTTATAATAAGAGTTGTCTTGTTATTTTTAAGTAAAGGTTGATTCCTCCTAGAAACATACCAGTGCTTTTTAAAACTTTGTAGATTTAAATATTTAGGGACCTGGAGGTTTTTTTTAATAATATGAACTATATTAAGAAAAATTTTAAAGTGTCATAATAGTAAGATTTTTTTAAAGTGTAACTTTGAAAACAAATCATGGATGTTAAGTAATTAATTTAATAGCAGATGAAAAAACAAATCTGTCAAATTTTTTATGAGAATGTAGTGTTATTATGAAGGTACCTAATGCCAATGAGTAGTTGCTGCTGGGTGTCAAGGGCCTGCGTAATGGTCCAGCGTAAGATCGTACCTCGGAAAAATGGGTACATTCGTCGGACTATTGGCTCAGCATCTGGTGCAAGCCCACTTGACCTATTGATCCCGTATGTCATAGAATCATGGCTGCCTGGAATTTTATATCAATAATTAAAAATAAATTACATGTAAAAATTTAATGTACAAAATTTTTGAAATAAATAATAATTATCTCTGATTGTCTTTGTTATAAATAATAAAGACTGGCACTGATATGCAGTGATAGATAATTAAATAAATAAATAAAAAGAATTGTAACAATATTAAAAATTTAAGAACAAAGCTACCCCATTTCAAATTTGCCAGTAGCTTACAGAATATTGCAAGTGAATTATAATAAAAATTAAAGAGTCTCCAACTCACACCACAAGTTACACTAATAAACACGAACACATGTTAGTAAGTGTTCAGAACTGTTTGCGGTGATTATAGCTGAAAGGGGGCCCAATTATTACCTTTTGAAGGTATTTTGTAACAGAATATTTTATCAATAAAATTCAGAGCAAATTATTTTATCACCTGGTATAGCGAGGTATATCAATGGCACATCTTTCAATTGTTGTGGCAGCTCACTCATCCAAAACTCTAGGTTAGGCTCTTGCGCCTCACTTTTATCGCCCATTATTACAACTAGAAATCACAGTTTTAAAACTACTTAGATTAGATGAAAACTTTTATTACTCAGAGCTATGTATGTTCAGATGATAACTTTAGTCAATGTGTGTTTTATTCATCAATAACCAAATGCCTAATTCGTTAACGAGTATAATTTGACTGTTAACCTTGAACTGATTTCTGGGCTACCTTCAAAAGTCGCACGTCATTGTTTTTCGTGTTAATACGATTTCCGCTTACGTATTCTATTTCACCCAAATGTAAGCCCTTTAAGTTTCCCAGTTATTTCCAAATCATTGGTTAAATTAAAGTAACATTTTCATTCATAAAACTTTTATAAAACAACACCGAGTTTTTACCATTCCTTGTTCCTTCAGTTTTATACCATCATGTCATGATTTATTGCACCTAAATTAACGTTTTTGGGACTGTTGTACTTCTCTTGGGACTTATGTCAGGACGGCCACAATAATATTTACTTACTTTAATTTAAGTAATTTGAATTTTGTTTATTTAAACTAGACAAGATTAGCTTTGCATGCTTTAAATTGCATTGTTTTAGTTTAGTCTTTGTCGTGTCTTGCTTGACTGACAATTAAATAGTTGACAATTTGACAGTTGAAAGGAGTGACAGTCGGTCACGTATCTTATCTGTCTTCTTCCTATGTATGGCAATCAATCCCTACAGGGACAATTTTCAAGTTTCAAAATTTCTCATGTTTCCCGCATTAAAATGCCTAGTGTCATGCATTCTAATACATAATGGAGTTTCTGGAGACAATCCACGGCAGTAGCAGATCGTAACACGCCTTTAGGTCAGAGGTAACCTATTGACTAAAATGATAAATCACATAACCCAAAAGTCTTATTATTGCATTATTTCCAATGCTCCTATAAATCAGTCACTGAATGAAACTTTACTGCACATAACTGTAACACAATTTACGAGACACTGGAAAAAATCTTAACCGCTCCGCCTGATTCCCGCCAAAAATCCATCACATCTGTCAAGCATCTGTCAATTGGTCGATTGCCAGTTGTTTTTTTTTTTTTACTCCGTTTGTCCGTTTGAAATAGGCACGGGTCAGATTTCGGCCTAATCTTTTTTCTTTCACATTTAAAAAGTGAAATATACGTACTTGTTCGTAAGCAGGAAACATACACCCCGCCATATCTATTTGCGCGTTGCGAAATAATTTTTCATAACTAATCTATAAAACTATCACATAGGTACGTCTATAGTTCTAAAGTAGTTTAAATGTGACAATATTGAAAAATTTATACCCACCCAAACAGACTGCCCCATGAATAAGAACGAAATCCACAAAACTTTGGTTGCGACCGAATTGGTCTCAAAATAATAACTTAGCTTCCTAGCTTTAGTTATTGTTCAGAGGATCTGACTATACAGCATAAGTAGAATAAGAAAAGCATAAAGGTATAAAGTCACGTTCCTAGTATTTTGTAAACAAAAACTACTGCTTCCTTACCGTTAGGAATGAATCACTAAATGTATTAACGCTAGTCATTCAAAACTTGAATTACTCTGAGTCACTTTAGTATCTATGGTAATAAACACAATCTAGGTAACATAATATGCACATTAATAAATTAATTATAGAATTCAAAGTAATATACATACCCAAAACCAACAAACTGTGTTCAAATTTCATGACTAGTTCTTTGTTCGCTCATCGGTATTACCCACAATCCTGATTTCACTTCAATAAAAATAACACTCAAAACGTTAGCCGTTTCGTTCAAAAAGGTCTTATTTGAATAAGATTTCATTAGTATTCCTTAATCGTAAGGTATTTTATACGCGAATGTTAGCTACCTGCACTCGATCAAGACGCAAGCTATAATGATATCAAACTATACCATTATAGTGCAGTTGATTGTGCTAAAAGTATACAATACCATGTAGGTATTATCGCACCGCGTGTGCGATCGCTTTGTTCTGATTCTAGATGTCCACTGGTCAGCTAGGTGAAAGGAAAGGTGTCATAAAAAGCTTTTTTGCAGATTAAGTGCAAATCATTAACCTTGATTTTTTGCAGTGTCCCATAATTAGATTTACCTTAACCATGGCGGTAGGCAGGTACCTTACTTACCTCCTACCTCCTGTCTCCTGTTTTTAAAATGGCGTAACTATCTTAATTGTTGTTGGGTTCATAATAATCAGTGAGCTCAGGCTAACAATTTAATTGATTTTTTAACAATTTCTTAAATACATTTGAAACGATCACTTCTATTCCTTCATCATTATTATCTTGTACCTCCTACACGTCCCCTCCCCAATGCCTGAATGTCCTCTTCGTGTTCCTGATTGATAGAAACGTGTTTATGGATGACTCTCTCATAGCTAATTTTCCGTTTGGAACTCTGGAGTTCATCCTGGATCTGAATAGCAACAGTAACGTGTTGGAGATGAATGGTTGACGTTACCATCGGTCGGTATGCGTTTGGAACTCTGGAGATGGATCCATCATAGCCACAGTCACGTTACCATATCGGTCGGAAATCGGAATGCCTGGAATATTGCGAGCGCATAATTTTCTCTAAACGGTCAAATGCGCAACTTTTGAATTTTTGGATGATATACGAGCTTAATATCAAGGGTCGGCAACGCGCAAGTGATACCCCTGGTGATCAAAGCGTCATAGGCTACGGTAACCGCTTATCATCAGGCGGGTAGTATGCTTGTTTGCCACCTTAGTGGTATGAAAAACATACAGAAAGACAAGTGTTGGAGAGATACATTAGGCGTTGGGGTTAGTGGACCAGGTTTCCAATCGACTGGCTTCATAAATGTACATGAAGACCATCCAGGGTGAGATGTGTGAATGTTGTGTGTATGTGAATGTTTCATACCCATTATTAAGCCTTAATAGTAATTTTGTTTATACTCGTTTACGTTACATTGATCTAAGTAAATAAAAGCTTACTGTCGGCACTGTCGCTTGAGTAATCTTATTTGTATGATGAATTGAAAATGTGTGAATTTTCCAACGTCCATTGAGCATGTAGGTATGATCATAAGGCCATTCTGAACAACCTCCTCAAATATGTCTGTTGGTTTTGTTACACTCTGTATACAGAAGCAGCATTGCAATTGTTGCAAGGTCTGGGTTACCTTTGCCTACTTAACTGAATTCTAATATCTTTGTTACTACCTACCTACCTACCAACATGCAAGCTGAATCACTGGTAACGTAATTAATATAGGCATAATTATGAACTCAATTTTATTATGAGTATGTGGTTTTAGACCAAAATTTTCTTTGTTTACCTTATGTTACCTATACCTTACCTACCTTACCCTATAGTATAAATCCTTTTTTTAAATTTATATTATTGTTAATCCATGAAGGAAATGTTCAGGACAAATCTCTGAAATTGTATTCGCGTTTGCGTCTACAATAACTCGTTTGCCTGTCCCAAATAAATGGACAATTAAAGCTGTAGTGGGACTTACGGACGTAATACTTGGAAGTTAATTTTGATATTAATTTCAACTTGATAACTTTACGCGTTCTGGAGAAAAAAGGTCTTGCCAGACAGACACAGACGGACAGTCAGACAGACGGGTAATAAAGTGATCCTATAAGGGTGCTTTTTTTCCTGGTGTGGTACGGATCCCTAAAAATTTACAAGATTAAAAAAAAAACCGTGTCCCAAATTCGCGTTTAGTTAGATGGCTTTCAACCCTCCGCGTAATATGTCCATACCACGGCAAACAATTTCCTCTCAACTTTAGTTTTAGTACGCTCACGTCGGTGAAGCCGTGGTGGCCTTGTGGTTGAAGCAACGGCCTACCATCTGATGGGTCCAGGTTCGAATCCCTGCCTGTACCAATGAGTTTTTCTAAGCTTAAGTACAGTGATGATTAATCACATCATGAAGTAGGGCGATTTGGGTTTGCCCGTGGGTTTTCCCATTTAAATTGGAGCCGCCGGACTGGGGACTGTACCTCCACCTTACAGAAGACCGTAGTGAAATAACACTACTTGATGTAGTGTTGTGTTTCTGCGGTATGTAAGGTTGCCAGTGCTCCACGAGGATACGCTGGGCTAGTAGTATTGCTGCTAGCACAGTGAGTCCTCATCAACAACATGGTTGGCACCCCGTTTGTGACACTCCTGGTATTGTTAGCGGCTTCGTTGACTGCTTACCATCACGTGGGCCGTATGCTTGTGTGCCACCTTAGTGGTATAAAAAAAACGATTTCCTCTCAACTTTAGTTTTACTAGAGGTTTTAACTGCCTCTAATATACTAATTCCTTATCCTATCCATTCATTTCCTTTAGGATGGCTCATCTGTTATTTACAAAACAGTAAGCTTAATCATACTAAATAAGTAAGTACATGGCAAACTGCACGTATTTCTTTTATTTTAAAACTATGTTAATACTATCCTTATCCTTAGATAATAGTAACAATATGATTGATAGCCATACTTTGCTCACATTCATGACTAATGAAAACATTCCCACACCTTATTTTACTAATAAACGGTCTCAATACCCAGCCATCCTGTTTCTGATACACATTGCATAGGAATACATCATGGTACATATATCTACTATCAAAATAGAAGAAAAGAGAACTTAATTTGCATTTTTGTAATCAGAATTTTCTCGGTATTATATCCAAAACCGGTTTAAATGACAAACTTAACTTTGCGGTTGATCCTTTGAAACGGCTTTTGCACCAACCGCAAATGATAAGTTTGCTTGAATCTCATTTGTTATAATCAGGTTATAATGGTTAATACTGTCCAGTCAAAGTCCATCATGTTTCATAACTACTGGGTAATTCGGCGTTTTCCATTTGGCTTTATTATTAGCTGTTTCTTCCTCACAGCTGTATTATAATATAATTGAGTCCAGGAAGTATGCTATAAATATTGCATTAAGCAATTTTTTTTCTTTATCCTTAAAATACCTTGCACATCCCTGAGGTCATAGGATTTATTTCAGAGGCGGATTCGCATTGGTGTCAAACCTTCCGTAAGGCTCGTTATATTTTGGCAGTGTTATGTCCAGGCTTTCCTCTTGGCCTTTTATCCATCCTTTACCTTCACTAAGGTTAGTGAGCATTCGTGTATACTCATTAAAATACGAAGACCTGACGTATCTTTATAATATATTTATGGTAAACAAAGGTGGCAGCACGGCGGCCCACCTAGTAAGCGGCCATTGTTCAGGCCGAAAGGAGTCACTGTGCTGTCAGCTATACAGCCACCTGACCACCAGCATAGCGCATCCTCGAGGAGCTCTGTAGCCTAGCCTGTAGTAGAAAATAATTCGGGCTACTGGAATCTTTACTCATCTCAGGAACACAATACTACAGAGTTTTTTGGTTTAAATTTTCTGTAAGGTCCAAGGGTGACCTCTTAAGACTACACTTTTAGGGTACCGTAGAACTGGTTGAGTGGGCCATTCGCTTCTGGCAGTGGTTATATCGAATACAACGATGCGTAGATGTCTAGGGGAACTATTTAAAAAGAGAACAAACTACTATCTATCAATTTGGGTCCACCAAATTGCTACTTTATTTCTAAAATATTACAGCGTCGATATCGCATTATGTTCAACAAGAAGGGCATCACATCAGCATCTCAATGATCACGCCTCTACAAGATAACCTCACCTAACATTACTTATCTCGTTTTGTAGGCCCTGTATCGAATTGAGCTGGAAGCGCAGCGTTCAGAGCGGCGAGCCAAAACACTCCCACCACCTACAACACAAGGCACGCAGCTGCGGTCGTGGCCGAAGGCGACCGAACGAGAATCGATGTCACACGAACCAGTTCGTTTGTGGTCCTACTCCCTTTCATAACAAGTAACATCGCAGTGCGCTTTCGCCACGCTGCACAGTCAGCCAATACTCCACGTTATCAACCAACGTAAACACAACGTTGAGAAGAGGAAACAGCATAATTTGTCATCAATCGTCTAAGCTACTGCAGTTACAATGAAAAAAATAAGGTCCGGAGTGAAGTAGACAAGTCGCTGTGTGGCAACTGGCATCCGCTACGTCATTTAATTACGAAACAGCGCAGGACTGCCCGAAACTGTATCATTACTGTGTTGTATTCCCAGTGCGATGTTGGGGGAGAGTTTTGGATAAAAAGTTAAATCAGGACGTTTTCTTGGACTTATTGCGAATGTGTATTGAAACGTTCATCGCTATACACGGGCGCACGGCTATGCGCCACGATTTGGTTCACTTCATAAGACATACATCCTCGGACCACTACTGCGAAGGAAAAATTTAGTTCATGTTGAAGGTAAGAGAACAAATTCTCTTAATTATACTGAAACGTAACCACTTAATTTGCTTCAACACTAATTAATTAACGCACTTAAAATTGAATCGCTAACGCATACTCTATCTCATTAACTGTTATAACTAATCACTCACTCATATTTGCCTCGTGTCCTTCTATTAAACTAATGACTGACATATTTTATGCGTAGGCAAATAACGACTGGGGTAAAAAGCTATTTTTGATTTTTTCTGCTGGAGAGTAACAGAAATGTTAAACCGGAGCAAGTTATGGCATAGAATTTATATGACAATAAAACAATAATATTATAACGTTAAAAGTATGTCGATTCAAGTTGAAGTCTCTTAAGATTTTTTTAATAATACAGACCATGTAAATAACAGAATTGTTGACATTCAAATGACAAAGGACATTATGCACCCGCACACGGTAACCTTGTAAATTCATGGTTCGCTTCACTGCGGCCACAACAGACAACAGTGTATATAAGTTTATAAGTAAAAGGAGGCATTACAGATGCCACTATTCACAATTCATTATTACGATTATATCATTAATATTAATTATTTTTAGCGATTTAACGAATGATCTATATAGGTTTTGGTGACTAATTTGGCTCTCTAACTCACCTGAACGGATAAAAATGCCTTATTATATTACAGAGAGATTTCAACTGTTACCTATCTATTTACTATCATTTCAATTTTATGTATTTGTATATTTCAAGTAACGCATAGATTTATTATCAGAAAAGAAACTTCAAATAAACAAAACTAAGATGTACAAAATATAAATACCTACACGTAAAATAAATGTCCCGAACCACTGTCACTGGGCACACTGGGCAGTGTGCCAAGAAGGCTCTATTTACTGAAATCAATTTTAACATTTCAAACAGGTAAATACGACACAAGTTGGACAACTGCCTGCCTGCTACCTGCGTCCATTTATCTACCTACCAAAATCGATTCTAACATTATCTAACATCTCGAAGTGGAATAAAAAAAAGTTACCTCAAAAGTCGTTCCGGATCCAGTTTATATCTGTCCGATACCTGCCAGTTTAATGTCAACGACACGACCGACGTCACTGTCAGAAAACATTTTGAAGCGAGCTTGGCTCACCCAAGTTGTTCTGACTTATCAATCTCCTCGACTCTTACGATCCCTCGCGTTAACAATAATAAAACAACCGAGATAAGCCGATGTTTATTAGCTGAATCAGACGTATGGCATGATCTCCATTCACAAAAGCCAATAAGGCCATTAATTCAATGGTTTTATAGTTTGAAAAAAAAAATCGGCCAAGTGCGAGTTGGACTCGCACACCGAGAGTTCCGTACTAAAAACAAACTAGGCTAAATGACAAACTTAACTTTGCCGTTCGATCTCTAGACACGGTTATTGTACGAACCGCAAATGATAAGTTAGTAATATCAAATTCGATTTTTTATCATTATGACGATTTTTGGGCCGAAAATACAGCTTTTACTAGGTACCTATTCAGGGTCGGCAACGCGCGAGTGATACACCTGGTGTTGCAAGCGTCCATAAGCTGTGGTAACCGCTTACCATCAGGCGGGCCGTATGCTTGTTTGCCACTAGTGATATAAAACAAGCTAATGCTATTTGAATGATATCCGCAAATACTTTCCTCCAGAGGCCCTATAATGACGACGATACCTACAACAAACTATTCCAACAAATTATTCCATGGCTGCGCCTGCGGCGACACAGATGTTCTAACTATATGATGTAAACGTCGTAAATTAAGTTATTACTAAATTATTATAATGAATTTGAAACGGACATTATTATGACCATTCGATGACATGACATAAATAAAATGAGCCCCTTCCATTGTTGAAATGGAATATTACTGCTGTGTCAGTCATCGCTGGAAACTTCCATTCACAAGAAGAAATAAAACAAGATAACTTGGATGAAAATATTTTCATACAAAACTCAACTAGCTTAGGCTAGAGATTCGTAAAGAATAAATAAAGATAAGTATCTCAGCGCGGTTAAGCGTTTTTAACTTTCAAGATAGTAGTGCTAACCCGGCACTTGAGCCTAAATCTTTGATATCTTCAAGAATTGCTCAAGTAGTTTTATCTATATGTAAATAGGAAGATTCGCTTTATCAGTTCCAATCAAATTTGAACAGAAATTTATGGAATCATCCCAATAATCCCAAAGTTCCACAATTTATGCAGTTGTAATTTTCAATATTACATGCGAAGAAAGCGATCAACTTGCCAAACAGGAAAAATTTATGAATGTAGTTAAAAGAGCGTTAACGTATGTAGCTTATTAAGGTAATTGACGTCATAGATTCTCGTGCGTGATTCTTAGTTAATGTAATGCCAACTATTTCAAACTATTACTCGACCGATTAGCATTTACACAAAGATTGAATCATTCCTATTACATCTAGTCTACTACTACTTTAACACCACATTAAAACATGCATTTTTTTAATTCTGGTAACCTAGTAGGATGATTTCCCTCCATTCTTCAAAACGTTTTTTCCTCCGGATGTCTAGTCGGTACATCATGAACACCTACCAAACATTACAGATAAGTATTTCACTACCATAAAAAGACTTGCATATTTTTGTTTCAATTTATCGCCATAGTAAACGCCATAACTGAAATATGGAAACAGAAAAAATCGTACACCAAATATCTATTTACTGCAAGTGACAGTGACGTGCGCCGTGCTACTTTGTTTTTTGTGTCAGCATTTTTAAATAGAAAATAGGAAAATAGGTGAAATATTACTGACCATCTGACACACTTACTGCAAAATGTTCACTGAAAGCAATTGGACCTGCAATTAGATGATTTTAATTATTTATGTATCATCATCGTAGAAATATTTTTACTTACACCCATGCGTTAGCCAATAGCTTGGATTTTGTAGGTATAAAGTTTATAATCAAGTAAGTTGTGTATACAGATGGTTAGTTAGAACGTTTTATAGTAATCTATACACAAGCATTTGATGTACAGTGGATGTACACAATGATATCTATGTGTAAAAAGGTGGTACAATTTAAACCATCCAAATGTATCGTCCTTCATTGCGCTTGAAACTTTGTATAGGTACGTGCCTACTATACCTATAACCTTCTTTATTTATCGGAGAATTGGAACGTTTATTTTAACTTCTATTTGAGGTGTTCTTAACGGTTCTTACCTACTTACTTATGTTTTTTTTTATTTGTAGACTCTTTACCAACTGTATGTAAAGAGGTTACTTAGTTTTGAATATGTAATTGACGTGGCACTTACTAAATACTAAGTCACCATGAAGTTAATTACGTGAAAGATATATTATCATCTTCAACTTTCGAGTGAAACCTACTGAAACATTGAGTATCATGTCCTTGATTATATATTAGGTCCTTACATATGAAATTGGCGTTTTGTATGGGAGGAACAAAAAGTCGAATATTTTTTAATATAATATATTTAATTAATCAAAGTATGAACCATTATTTTCTATGCACTTTTGCCATCTCATAGGTAGTTCATTGATCCCTTTACTAAAAAAACCAGTCGGACGGGAATCAATAAAATCTTTGAAGGCGATTTGGACTGCCCCATCGGAGTTGAATTTTTTCCCTTGCAAGAAGTTATCCAAATTTCGAAAAAAATGGTAATCTGTTGGAGCAAGGTCCGGGGAGTACGGAGGATGTCTTAGACTTTCCAATTGAAGCTCTTCTAATTTAGTAGCCGTCTGTAGCGCAGTGTGTGGTCTAGCGTTGTCGTGAAGCAGCAGTGGCGTGGAGCGATTGACCAGCCTAGGTTGTTTAGCCGCTAGCTTTTCCATCATGGTTTGCAATTCCTGACAAAAGACATCAGCCGTAATAGTCTGGCCAGATTTGAAAAAACTGTAATGAACAATACCGGCACTAGTCCACCAAACGCTTACAAGTAACTTTTTTGGGGTTAATTTTCGCTTGGGGCAGGATTTGGCTGGCTGGCCAGGATCTAACCATTGCGCTGAGCGCTTCCGATTATCGTAAAGAACCCATTTTTCATCACAGGTAATGATTCGGTTTAAAATACCTTCATTATTGTGCCGGTTTAGTAATGTAACGCAGCAGTCGACGCGCGTTTGCCGGTTTGTTTCAGTCAATTCGTGAGGTACCCACCTTTCAAGCTTTTTAATCTTCCCAATTTGCTTCAAGTGAATTAAAACAGTTTTATCACTAACATTGCAGCCTGCAGCTAACTCGGACGTGGTTTGCGATGGATCCGCTTCCACAATAGCCTTCAACTCTTCATTATCAACTTGAGTCTCAGGCCGTCCACGGGGCTTGTTCTGCAGGTCGAAATTTCCAGAACGAAAACGTTGGAACCAAAAACGAACTGTGTTTTCTTTTGCAACACGACCGCCATACACATCATTCACCCTTCGAGTTGTTTCCGCAGCACTAGTGCCACGGCGGAACTCGTACTCGTAAATAATGCGATATTTAAGGTTTTCCATTTTGTAAAATGAGTGACGCAAACAGAAAAAAACAGAAGAAAAAAAACAAATGAATGACGATCATCGAAGCACAAATACATGAGTCTATAGCTGTACAAATTTGAATTTGGAATTCCTTACCAAAGAGGAGAAATTCGTGATTAAAGTGGCCAGTACGAAAAACGCCAATTTCATATGTAAGGACCTAATATTTTTTTATTGAGATAAAATGACATAGCGTTCTGTTTTCTAAACTATTGTATCTGACTGCATTCGTTGGTCAATGTTTGGTGCGGAATGTCAAACAGGGATATGCGGCCTTTGACATGCCGAATCTCGATCTCGCTTGTCTTGTAAAATTCAGTAGCGAATCGCGTAGATTTTTACAGAATAACACTGCAGCGCTGCAGCGTCTGCAGCGTGTGACAAACGTTTATCTGATTCTGCATGTTCAAGATAGAATAATATAGTGAAATCTTATGTTTTCTGATTTACCCCAACTGTTTAATGATAGGTACCATAGAGTAATCAAATATTTACTAAGAATCGTCTTACGCAATATTATGATTGTTTTAAATTAAATTAAAAATAGGTTATCTGTTTCATATGAACCTTTCATCATCGTAATTCTATTCCATCTAGTGTAAATATTTATACAATGACGTCGTATCTTATTTATGAGATTAATTTACTAGTTTAATAAACCCATTCTTGTTTTCCACTATAACAAAGAATTGACGGCAATCCCAAAGTTGGCAGCAATGCTTCGCTCTAGGTATTCATTTGCCAATTGTGTCAAATAAATGCTCCACTGAGAACTTCTTCAATTGCTTCTATTTTAGTATCATAACCCTCAGCAGTATCATTGGACTTAATTACACATTCAGTTTCAATGAAGCTTTGGTTCTTTAAATCATTCATCACTTACTTATAAATAACGTTAATTTCTCATTAAATAACCGGTTACCATAACTTTTAAATGATGATGATATCATTTCAATTTCTTCTTTGACAAATAAATTAAGATTAATCTTACTAATCTGTTGCAGGTCACAATTGATGGCGTTACTTAGTATCCAGTCCGATTGGTATCTATATTTTTGGCTCATTTACTGCAAAATCTATTCAGCCATTATATGGTTGTTCGGCAATCACTGCCGTGGAGCTGATAAGGCTCGGTCGGTGATAACGACTGGAGTAAGCGGACAGTTGCCTGGTAGCCTTCAGAGAGCACGCACGCGTCGCCGTAGATCGCAGCAACATAAAGCTAAGCATATCGTCGCGTTAGTCCGAAGACCTTCTTTGAGAAGAATAGTGATGGCGCCAGGAGCAAGCACCGCCCATGCAATGATGGAAGACAAGGAGCAAACACTCCATGGAGCCCTCTCATCTGGTAAGACTTCACTTACAAACAATTCTTTTGTCACATGCGGATATATTACTTGGCTCAAATAACTAATAATAAACAGAACTAAATCTGTCAGTCACGACAAGAAAATTTTCTAGTCATCGAGGACACAAGTTACTCAACGACAGTTTGGCTTCAGCGTTATTGACACAAATTTCTCTGGTTTTCTTGAAGGTTTCAAATGTAAATTACATGTTATCTACGACTTTTAATGATACATCATTCTTAAAGTAAGTAGTTACGTTAAATTTAAGAATTTCAACATAAACACTTGGCTGTAACTAATTGTTCTAGACATATATTTCCACCAGACACCATTGAACATGGCACCTGTATATTTGCATTAAAATATATTTCATAAAACAATTGACAATCAATCAATAATTTATTGGAACGCATTGAAGATAAGAATGATCGGTTACTTAATTTCTGAAAGAATAAGATATAAATATTTTTAGTTTTTCTCTAATAAAAACCGCCATTCTCTTCCTTAACTGCCACTTCCTCGTCGGTTGAAGTTGAGCTAAGGTCAATCTATTCAGCTGCTAATGGAACATTATTTACGAGTAAACTTTTCTTATAACAGTTTTATAAGCGAACTTTTACAGTTATTAATTTTCATTTTTAGTCATGTGGAATTGAAGGGCAACTTGGCAGTAACTCAAATTAATAAGGCTTTCTTCGATCGATTCTATAAACCTCTGTAAAAAAAATAACTGTAAAATCTACGCTCGTGTACATTTTAATTGATATTTAATTGGCAGAATATCTGTGAATTTGTGCAACGGTAATGGCAACACGCCACATTTTAATGGTGGGCTAACTAGCCTGAACCATGTGCAGCGTATTCATTTAAAAGATACAACTGCTTAGTTCATCAGCATATCAGCATTTTAAATATTAATGGCAGCTCGCCAGTGGAAACGTTATGTCAATGAGTAGCCTCACAAAATTTTACTTGTGAGTTTTCACGCGTTCGGGACGTGGTAAGATAATTATGACAATGCTAAATTTATGTCAATCTTTAAGCCACTTTCCCCTTATATTATAAATGACACTGACTTTTGGACCAATGTCCACGGCTACTTTAGAGTTTGGACCCGTAACGTCCAACGCATTGCAAATTTAATATCGAGCATCACACGTGTCTTGTATCTTCGGTGATGTTGTCATTAAGCGCTGGATTATGATCCGTTTGGCACTAACGTTGTCTTTATCTGCCAAGAGTATAGTCTCACCTATGATCCAAAATGGTATTTCTTAACTTTTCCTAGAAATTTAACCTTTCCCCATTATATTTCAGTCAATATTTCGGAATTTCGCAGAAAACGTATTACCATTTCAACAGTTGTAAAAGGAATCTGGGTCTCTCAATTAAGGAAGACGTTTCGTACTTAAGATGCGGTCAATTGCCTTCAGCCAACATACGAAAGCATTTGGACTTTGAACAGTGCTGAAATAACGCTACAGTTTTAGCTCGTCAATCAATTTGCCAAATCAATTGATTTAAATGTATTTTTGTTTCAAACAAGCATGATGATGAGGTTACCGCAGCTTACTAGGATACTTGGACAATGGACAGGTGCAAAAGGAACCAAGTAATACATAATTTATCCATGCCGTTTTAAGCTTAAATTGATACGAGATCCTTAGCTAAAGCCTTAGTTATTCGCGGTACGTCTCCGTTGCGCTAGAATAAAATAGAACAATAATGGCCTGTGTTAAAGATCGAATCAAATCTGTGGTAGAAGTAGACCATGACTACGAATAAAAACAAAATTACGTGATTCGACATTCGACCTCCGAATTGACGACCAACTGATGACAAGCTTAAAATAAGTTAAGTAAAACATTTAGTCGCTACTCTTAAAATATATAAAAATACTTTTTTTACTTAGATGCTTCGCAGTCAATAGATACAGAATTCTATCAAATCCAAAACTACGCGCTCACGTAACACAACCACACCCCTGACATTTTAGATTATCTTCAGGAATGTCGACTGCTAATGAAAAGAATCATAAACAAGTGCGGACAGTGGTACCTATAGACTAAGGATGACGTAGAGCCACGCCCCCGGCTAGAGGCCGGCGGCGGCGCGGCGGTCGCTCCATGCCGGCGCCGGCGCAACGAGACTAGTGCCCATACGAAACATCACAAATTTTACAATAAATTTCCTAAAATATGACAATTTCATCCTTTGCTTTAAATAAAACACAATGACTAATAAAATTCAAACGCTTAAAAACATCGATAATTAAATCGATTTGTAAATTAAGATTGCAGTTGTTTTTCATCGTTATCTCCTATGCCCCCAGCAGATATCTGTTGCTATGACTTTATCAGGTATTGTGTTTAAATGTACTGCGTACAAGTGTCGTAACAAAGACGGATCAAATTATTACGGGTACGGTACGTACGACCTAACCGTGATACAACATGTTTTGTCCATCATCCAAGTTCTCTCAACTCTGCGCTGTTTATTCTTTCGTACTTTCTTTTCTTCTTTCCGATTTTAATTTACATGCAACCAATTCACCGCCAATCAAATTTTAAATTACCGATTTTATATTCCGTTATGTCATCGTTTGTTTTAGAGTCTTAATCAAAGTTTAGAGTAGTCGGTAGGTAATTATATTTTTCAAATGTCGTATTGATACTTCTTATTGTGGACCGAGAGATAGGGCACACGGGCACACGTATATTATCAAAGTTATAGGGTTAGTAAACGATTAATGTATTGACATAAATATTGTTGCCTCAGAGATAAATGATTTCGAATTGTCCACAAGGGGCATATCATACAAATAGTTACGTGTCATAAAACTGACGTATCTATGGATGGATTGATGGGCGTTGGCTGATATTAATGAAAGCGCATATATATTGTTATTGCTAGAGCAATGTAATAACTGGTTTGTTTTATACATTTGTGAAAATTCAGTATTAAGAAACGTTGCCTGATATTCCAGCGATGCAAGTTCGATTCTGACCACTCTGTACCGACTGATTGTTTATCACAAAAGAGTGATCTTGTTTCCGATCTCAATAGCAAACATTTCGCAACGTGACTTGGGACGGAAAAAGCCACTCATATTCACCAGACAAATTCAACTAGGTAGCTATTTACTCTATATCTTCTTAAAATACACCAATATCATCACGCCAGGTCCCTCACAGGGATGGCAGAGAGTGCCATTTCACTCTAGAGTTCTAGACGCCTCCACACCCCTTTCGCTTCATTTACATTCACCAAACTTTCTCTAGTGCACTTTATTTTAGATATCTTTAAATAAACGACTTTTACTTTGGCCCGTGATAGCGTCTTTGTTTTAACCTCTTGTATCGTGATCTAGATCAGGGCTGTCCAAACAACGGCCCGCGGCTTGTTTTCATGCGGCCCGCGACGCATGTTTTAATCAGAAAATTGTTTTGGACAGTAGACTTCTTTGTCAAAACATAATATAATCAATATTTGATATTATTTATTAATTTTTATTCTTGTAAAGTTCCATTCACATGTTATTTAAAAGTGAAGCTACTTTTACTAATATTCGGGGAATGTATAAAGAAATTGTTACTCTGTATTATTTTACTTGAAAACTGTAAATAGTTTTTTCTGCGGCCCTCCAGCTTTTATAGTAAATTTTATTAGTCCGCCAAGGTATGTAGTTTGGACAGCCCTGATCTAGATGAAGCCGTATATTGAGCTGTGTTTAATCTTGTCTCGCTTCTGGGAATACACCGACCGACCGCTAAAAATAAGTCTATCTGCCACGCCTCCCTAACATAAAGGTTGTTATGACATTTATAGTACAATTTTAACTATCTCCTCTGTTTATCCAACTGTCCTGAGAATTTTCTCTGCGTGGCTTGCCACGTGCATTGCATTACAATGAGGCAGGCAGCTAGTGACGTCACTTGGACAAACTCGTTTTAGATCTATGACACGCCTGATATGGATTTCTTCGATTCGATATATTTTTATTAGACAACTTTATTGAAAACAAATTCCAAATATATGTTGACGCAACTATCGACTAATACTTGCTACTAATATTATTAATGCGAAAGTTACTGTGTGTGTTTGTTTGTTTGCTCGCTACGACTAAGCGGCTGAACGAATCGTGATAAAATTAGACAGGGAGATAGATTATATCATCGGAAAGGTCATGCTACTTTTGTCTTAAACAAATGTAGCGAAGTCGTGGGTAACGGTAACAGCTATTTTAGATAGAAACGAGTAAACATATTTAAATAGAGTTTTTGCCGCTAGGACCGAGTTTGAAGTAGTTATCATCAATTCAGTTATATTTACAAGTTAAATATTGAAAAAACGTTAGCACAAATATGAGGAAGAGGAAAACATAAATATATCGCAATACACGATTCAGCTGTAATCGTAGGCTATGCCTATCGCATTGCGTAACGTTGTCAACTGTTTATAAGGCGAGGAGAAAACGTGTAAAGCAGAAACAACTATACAATTTTATTGTAAGTATGTACCATGTACATATGTAAAATGAAACGTGAAAGTGGAGAAGAAACATCAACACTCATTACTTGATACGTGTTTTGAAAGTAAACCAGGCACTGTCGCTGATATTATGGCAAGAGTTTAAAAAAAAGGGTCTGCAACGCGCGTTTTCCCTATTGTTGCAAGCGTCCATCAATCACGTGGGCAGTATGCTTGTGTTCCAACATAGTGGTATAGACAAAAAGCGCACTCAGAACGTGAGCAAACCCATATCCTAACAGCCATAAGTGCACACCCGTATTAGCTACGCATGGCAGCAAAATTTATCGCCGTGTACGTATTACAAGCAGCGTAGCTCAGATCGATCGTATCCTCGACATGGTCAAAGTCCAAACGCGCTCGATTGGAAACAAAGTCATGCGTTCACTTTTCTCACACAGCACTTGCGGTAGGGCCTCTTGAAATAGCATGTGCTTCGCCTGCAAATAGATTGTCTACTTCTTTTTATCCTACAAAGGTGGTTAATTTGCATACAGCCGGCCTGACGGAAAGCGGCTTATGCTTGCAACACCAGGGGAAATCACGTGCGTATTACCAATCCTGCAAAAATCTCTAAACAGCATTCTTGAAAAGCCATGCCGAGCATTCATCTGGGAAAACTTCGGCGGGTAGTACATTCCACAGTTTTATTGTGCGCGGGAGGAACTCCTTTGGAACAGCGCTGTGCGAGTCTATTTCGGTTCCAATGTGTGAGGATGAAGTCTCGGTCGATAGCGAGGGGTGCACGGTAGTAGAATATTGCCGTGGGCATCATGTCGAACAATTCCTCTGAATACGAATGATGCGTTGATTCTGATGATTTATAGAATTATGTAAACAATATATTAACGTATCGCGTAGCTCAATAAGCACCTAGATAAAAGTATTTATTCATAAGTGGTAAACAAAAGATAGATGATAGAGTTCCATTATAACATCAACACATTCGATTTGAACGTAGGCATGTATATTGTTTTGTTTGCACAGGGACACAACAAGGCCACAAGAAGGTGTGTCTGTGACCCGACTTTTATTGGCTTAAATCAACAAGCGCCACAAGATAAATTGCTGAATTGAAGTTTATAATTATAATTAATTACTCTTTCGAAATGTCACGATTATATCTAGGGCATGTTAAATAAAACTGTCAGCAAGTATGCGTGTATTTATAAGATTAAAATTGATTACGCAAGTTGGATAAGTATACTGCCAACTAGCGATGATTTTAGTGTTCCACTTAATTTAGGCGGTTATAGAATTATGGTAGTCTTCGTAAGAGGATATCATGTGGAAGTACATGTCTATGTACTTCCACATGATATCCTCTTACGAAGACTATCATAATATACAGACGTATACTAGGTTTTCTCGCATCCTTTTAATTGCTGATATATTTATATATATATGGGTATGATATGATAGGAGTCATCTCAGAGATAAACTCAGTCCATCAATCGTTAGACATGCATATGTTTAAAAATATATATTTGAGTGGTTTCCACTGTAAGATCCTAAGAAAAAAAACTTGAAGAAATTGTAGAGAATCGACACGGAATACATATATTTTCATTCTTTTTTCCATAAAAAAAATCAATTTGATCGAAAATATAAAAATTTCATTCTCCGTGTTCATATGTGATCATGTGGAAATTCTAAGCCACCTTATACACCTGGGTTTAATAACCTGTGTAGTAAAATACTATACTTACTTGTAAAATTAATGTAAAATGAATAGCTCATAATAAAATATTGGAACGGGAGCATTATCTTTTTGACCCGGACAGCCAGTGGCGAAGGTTAACGTTTCAGATAATACATTAAATTAGCCTTTGTATGCCTGTCCAGTGACTGAAAATAATTTATATTCCAGTATAATTAAAATTATTCTTAGATTGAAACACATTATTTAACAGGTAACGTGGAAAAATTATATAAAAAGTGTGTATGCGGATCGTAGATAGAAAACTGGAAGTATAAATTTTTTGTAGGTACATAGATCTACTAATGTAATAAATGGGAAGCTTTGCGTTGCGTTGCAGTTTTTATGTTTATTACTGCAACATACTGCTGACGGATTGTACTGATATATCGCATGATCTGAGTCAAATATACAAAATAAAAAAACACTATAATAATGGATAAAAGATACCTAATACTAACTAAATGCAATACTTACAGAGAAAATCCGTGAAAATATAGATATTATCTTAAAACCAGGACATAATAAGACATCTCTGCTGCATCATGACATAAACACCAGAACCGCACTAAAATCATAAATAACAACTTTCTTACAAGAAAAATACATTCATCTCAATAATACCCAATTAGTTCTAATGCTTCTTAGTTTATAGGTATAATTATTCTAGTTTTATTTATGTATGTGGTTTTGTATGTGCAGCGTCTATGCGCGCGCGCCGCATCAGCCAGTTCGCGCCACTCCTCATCGCCCTGGTGGGCCTGCCGGCGCGGGGCAAGAGTCAGCTCGCCCACCGTCTCGCGAGGCACCTCAACTGGAATGGAGAGAGCACTAAAGGTACTTCCACCAGATTCTTCACTTAATTTATCTCCATCATTATCTTAGATTGTCTCGCTCGGAAAATCAGCATTTCTATCCAGCGTGGCAATGCTGTTGTGTAGGTTAAGTTTTGTTTATTGTAAATAGTTTCATCTGTTTTGAATAAATCTTAAGTTATAGATACCCCTGGTGCTACAAGCATCTTTAATTCCAGGCGGGCCGTGTGCTTGTTTAGGAGTTATTGGGACGGCCTCAGGAGATAGATAGATAGTTACTCATGGTCGAGGATAGCTATCTATCCATAATCATAGATTGAATATTGGGAACGGCCGTTAGTGGTATAATCGTGTATAAACCTAGTCTTTATCGTTTCACTGCTATGTAGCCCATCTTTTACTATGCTCATCGCCTTGGTCCTGCGCGAATCGGATCCAAGTTCATCCCGAAATCAACGTTTTGAAAGCTGTTGTAAAATCGTATACAAAAATATAAGACTACTAGGACTGCTTTTATCACTGGTCTAAAATGTTCACGTAAATATAAATGATTGTATCCAGGATTTCAGTATTTTGCAGATGTTCGATAATTGAAAGGATATATTCCCACTAGTTCAGTTGTCCAGTTCAGTTGACTTAACAAGTGGGAGTTTTTCTCGGTTGTTCAGTTGACTGAACTAGCGGGAATTCTTCAGTTGTTTGAATTTGTTCAGTTGACTAACCTAGTTCAGTTGACGGAACAAGTTGGATTGTTTGTTCAGTTGACTGAGGTGAAGTAGTGCATGTGCACACAACAAAAACTGCTTTTCTCTTTATGTTAAAAGTGTTAAGGTGTATCGACTACACTTTGAGTTTTTGGCGGGAATCAGGCGGAGCGGTTGAGATTTTTTCCAGTGTGTCGTAAATTGTGTTATAGTTATCTTTAATGTGTATTTTTGGTGTCGATATGTGCAGTAAAGTTTCATTTAGTGACTGATTTATAGGAGCATTGGAAATAATGCCATAATACGACTTTTGGGTTAAGTGATTTATCATTTTGGTCAATAGGTTACCTCTAATCTAAAGGCGTGTTACGATCTGCTACTGCCGTGGGTTGTCTCCAGAAACTCCATTGGGCGTTAGAATGCATGACACTAGGCATTTTAATGCAGCAAACTCGAGAAATTTTGCAACATGAAAATTCTCTAACACTCGACACTGGCAAAAATAGTCCCTGAAGGGATTGATTGCCATACTTAGGAAGAAGAAGAAGAAGAAGACTACACTTTTATTACGATTATATTAAATATAACACTTATTACGATTCTATTTGTCACGATTGTTCAATCAAGGAAACGAAGTTACGTAACGCGTCTAATAGACCTAATAGAATGGCTAACCGATAACTATGTCACTGCTATGATATCGGGTGTTTCCTATTTACATTAATAACACCAAGGTCTGATATGATACCCTGGCCCTTACGGAGTGCACTGATTGCGCGCTGGAACAACCGAAGGAAGCTCAAAGCCGATTTATTCCCGAAACAACTGTCTTGACTTGACAATTTGTCATTTTTTGGACAAACAGTTGACAGTTCACATAACCCTACCGTTACTTAATCTTGGAGAGACTGTATGTACAAGCTTTTGCCTGCGCCTTCGCTCGCGTATAAATATGATATCATAGCAGATAACATATACTACACTATGTCCTTCAGAGATAGATATAGTTGATGAAAGATTTTCTATATCGTGTCAAGGGTTTCAGAAATTGATTACCCTAAACATACAAACAAGTTTTACCGCATGAATATAGACTCAGATCGGTATTCTAAAACAAGACTCAAGTGCTGTTGGATCTCAGTTCACCTAATAATTATTTGAGGATATAATCTATGCTTCAAATGAATAAGTTATCGTGACTCGTGCTTAGTTCTCGAATATTATACATCTCCACTCAAACTCAGTTTGTAAGTTGTGACTGGGTGTCGTTTTGAAATACCGGCCTCAGAGTAGATAATATCCTGCGGTATAGAAATATGGCTATAGCTAAATAAATGGTATATCTCAAGTGTTTTCTTACAATATAACCAAGGAGTGTGCAACATCATCTTGTCCGTTATGTCTCTAGAAGCCCTGACCCAAATGGCTGTGAGTGAACGATCTTGAGCGAGTTGCTAACATACATCTCACGAGCTCACCTATTTGATTGTACACATTTCTAAAAGATTAGATAACGCCGCACTTTGTAAACTTAATTACACACACATATGTATGTATATTCGGCCATAAACTGCTTCTATAATATGTTTTATTCTAACGTATCTAGCGCTTATTCTTATGCAGCAGGAAGTGAGAGAATAAAATATTTGGGATTTATGTTGGATTATTAATTCGATAAATTGCTTAATATTTTTTTATTAACCAAATTGATACACTGGATAATGTGTTTACTTAATAGTTACTTAATCTAGATTCGATATGTACTCTACTCTAACTCTGCTTAACTAACATGATTATAAGCTTGCTGAATCTCTTGTTGGTGCATATGACGCACACTCTTCGATGTATCTGTCTACCTACTGTCTGCTTCTCTAGCATAATCGCGTTACGTAGTCTCTCTTTTGTATTCTCAGTAGATATAAAACATGGACATATTTATTAGGTACACATATCTAATCGATGTAATCCCGTAGATAACGTGACATGACAAATCCAATGAAGTCTGATTGAACCATTTTATCAGATCGACCATTTAATCTAACACTGTATATTAGCCAAAAATAGGTATGGGTCAGTATTATAAAGAGAGATACATTATTTGACTATATACAGAGAGAAAAAATACGAATACTGAAGGAGAAAAATAATATAAAATAAATAACAAGAATTAGAATGAATAAAAACTTGTCCCAAATTGTTGTCACGCGGGAGGGTGCCAAGGAGGCTGATAGCATCTGTAACCTGTATGTATTGTGGCGTCGAATGAAACGCCATATAGCTCTGAATACTATTTATTCAGTAATTATTAAATTATTTTAAATTAAACATTTTTTCTTCCTGACAGGAACTTTTCGTCCTGTCAACTCCCTGTCTCTTAATACATTTTTTTTTCTTTGTTTCTTATAATCGGCCAGTCACTAGAAGCAAGACCTTACAGTATGTATGTAAGGTATCGTTCAACATTTTCATAAGGTCCCACTTTCCCCAGTGTTTGACTGCAGCGAGTACCGTCGTCGGCACATGGAGCTGTACGGCAGTCATGACATCTTCCGCGCGGACAACCTGAACGGCTCCGCCATCAGGAGGCAGAGCGCTCGCGAAGCCGTCCAGGACGCTGTTCTATGCCTTAAGGACGGAAATAGTGTTGCTGTGAGTATATTCAACTCAATTTTGATTGTGCAACAAAGAATTCAAAGGCCTCCGCCAATAAACGAGACTAATGACCTGTAATGATTTTGATCGATCATTCGTCGAAATTTGTTTAACATAATATTCACGAGTCATCAAGGAAGAGGCGGATGTAAAGATCTCTGCGATGCAAACACAAAGGGACAGACACAACAGTACTGTTTACGTGCAATAAATAACATAATCATTCACTTCATTTATAAAATTAACCTACGGTCATTAACATACATGACCTTTGAAGTAATCCACTACAATAAAGTAGGTACGTCAAAAGTAAGTCTTATTTTAGGTTTAACACTAATCTGTTTCTCGTAGATATTCGATGGCACCAACATCACTAGGGAGCAGAGAAGGGAGCTAAACGATTACTGCGTCTCTGACATGGGATTTCGTATTCTGTTCATCGAGTGCGTCTGCGAAGATCAAGAGTTACTCGAGAGGAATATTATCGAGATTCTACACTACTCCGCTGACTACAAGAGCATGAGTGAAGTGGAAGCCGTAGATGACTTGAGGAAGAAGTTGGAGCACTACATGAGACAGTACGAACCTATTGATGCTGACTTGGAGAGCATAAGCTTTGTACGCGTTGAAAATATGGGAGAAACGGTCACAGCCCACAAGGTGGCTGGCCAGAAAGAATCCGGCATTCTTGGATACCTGTCAGGAATGAGAGGCCTTCCACAGACCCTGTATTTTACTCGGGTAAGTCATTGCGCATTTCGTAAAACTAATATTTTCTCGGAGTCCATATTTATTTTTGAAGACTGTGGTCATTATTTATACTACACGTGCCTATTTAAGATTGCGGATCAATAAACAAGTTCATTAAATGCAATTCCTTGATAGACTTGATGCTCGATTAAATCGATACATTGTTTATTGGACTGGAGCTTGTTATTTATAATATATTTATGTAAATGTCAATAAACTCGGCGTTAAATGTTCGTTCTTTGTTCCTTACAAGCAAATTTTGTACAGTTATTTCGACTTTCCTTATTGATATTGATACGAAGTCTTATCCGGGCCAACTGCGTCGAATCAGATTTTAACTTTAAGACAATTTCGCGTATTATTTATTAAACATCGTCTATTGCTCTTATTTTAATTTATATCGATTCCTAGGAGTTTGTAGTCTTACCACGAATCAATGTTTAAGATTAATTAGGCATTACATGTGTAAGTAATTATCTGGTGTTTATCTTCTGTCCCTCTGATGTCTTTAAATGATTCATCTTGAAATAAATACTTTTCATCGAACAACACAATCATAGACAGTATTTTTGGAAGGACTTCAAAAATAAAATGTATGTTCTATATTGTAGCGACCTCACGGCTACATAAACCAACGTTAGAAATCGACTAACTAGCAGGACAACATTCAACGAATGACGTCACAATCCTGCCACGCGCTAGCGAAGTTTTCTACGCAATTCAACATACATATACAAGTTTCCGACTAGAACAGTTGGAGCCGCGGTTCCCCAGGCACAACACCCGCCTGGCTGGAAGATCTTCCCTTTGCGGTGGCTGAGCATGATCACCTCGCTCGCCCCACACTGGTGACCCCGTTGCGTCAGTATTGGCGTGAACATCAGCAACCTTCTCCACCCCCATCAAAGTCTTCAGCAGCAGTCACACAGCAAGCCAGCATCGAGTATCAACAGGTCCAACTCAGCCGACTCACCGCGCTACTGGTCCTGGCACTCACCTCTCCACCGACTACATACGTCCGCCTCACACAGCCCACTTCTGGAGTCCATTCGGCATTGCTCACCGTCTTATCTCCACGTCGTACGCTTGCATTGAGATACTGGACTCAGTCGGCATCTAACGCTCAGTCTCGACTCACCGCAGACTTCGAAGCACACTGGCACTTGCAAGCATTCAAGCACTGACTGTAATCAAGCTCTGGATCGACCTCCGGTCTCGGGGGGGAGTGATGTAGCGACCTCACGGCTACATAAACCAACGTTAGAAATCGACTAACTAGCAGGACAACATTCAACGAATGACGTCACAATCCTGCCACGCGCTAGCGAAGTTTTCTACGCAATTCAACATATATACAAGTTTCCGACTAGAACAGTCGGAGCCGCGGTTCCCCAGGCACAACACCCACCTGACTGGAAGATCTTCCCTTTGTGGTGGCTGAGCATGATCACCTCGCTCGCCCCACAATATTTACGTTACTTACTGCGCACCACGTGTCGCCGTTTTGTCTGAATGGTTTGAAGCTAACTCCATCACTATATCTTTGATTTTAAAATAAATTTGATATAAAAATCGAAGTTGAATATGAACATTCAAACAATACAGTCGTGTTTCTGAAATTGGTTAGAATGTGATATGATGTGTGCAAAATAAATAAATTGTATATAGCATAATTCTAGTGAGGGTATAACTAATGGGTATAATCTTATAAGTTACTGTAATTTGCTAATTCTTATTTTTTTATGCGTAGTAGTTAGTGCTTCCATGTCCAAATAATAAATAACATATATATAACTTTATTTAGGTGCAACAATAAAATATAATGTATTGTTTGTGTCCTACCTCACTCGCACGTCCCGTTACTGTATTCACTTAGGCGGATACAGTTTCTTTATAAAATCTCACAGCTAGTCTAACTGACGTATTGTATTTCTCTTACCCAGCACGGCGAGAGTGAGTACAACGTAGTCGGGCGTATCGGAGGAGACGCAGAGCTGTCAGCCCGAGGCCAGCTGTATGCGCATGCGCTGGCCGAGCGCATCAACTCCCTGGCTGGCCGTGAACCCTTCACTGTATGGACCTCTGAGCTGAGGCGCACGAAGCAAACTGCCGCGGAAATACACGCCCCCAAGAGGGCTGTCAGAGCCTTGAATGAACTAGACGCTGTGAGTATTCAAGTTTTTAATCATGTTTACAGCCGAATACTGAAACGAATTTAGGGTCGACAACACGCAAGTGATACCCCTGGTGTTGCAAGAGTCCATTCGCCACGGTAATCGCTTACCATCAGGCGGACCGTTTGCTTGTTTGCCACCATATTGGTATAAAAATACAAAGTTTGGTGGTTCTCTGTTTGAAGCGTCATCAAAATACAAATTCGCATGTGAAATCGGAGGCATCTCAAAATTAATGTGGTATCAGAATTGGCGTTTCAGTATTCGACCATTAGGCTTATTTTATTTGTATGTAGATATACGTCTCACTGCTTATCTTTTAAATCCTGCGAATGAACAATAATATATTTTTTATCGGTGTTTTTCTTAATTTGATGAATAACATTAATGATATGTAGCAATTGATATCGATCGATAATACTCTGATATCACTTGTTTAATCTCGACTCATGCATATAGTAATAACAAAGCTTTTCACTTCTCATGCTCAAAAAGTTCGTCATTGTAACGTTCCAGAGCGGGAAAAATAGAATATCCTGTTCTAGGGGAAAAAGATTTTACTTTTTTAATTTTTGTCAGTTACTTATAAAAACGAAATTATTTATTCATAAATAGAACAAATATGAGTAAAGACTCTACTTATTACTGTTTTATAAAAAAGATTAATAGCTATTTAATTTTTGAAAATGGAACTACCAAAGCGGTGATTTCTTCGGAGGAATACGTGCATTGCGTTGCGGCTACAAAAGAAATAAAAAGTCATTGGCGCGAAATCTTTAGAATTTTTCTCTTATAACAAATTGAATTGGTAACCATTTTCGCATTCGTGTAGTGAAAAGCGCCGTACCTCAACCTCGAATACCATGGGTCACTTTAGCACCTTGTATAACAATTTAATATTTTTCCATGCAATCAACGACTTACGACGCAATGCAATATTGTAATTTGATTTTAACTATTGTATGATAATGAGCAATTGAAACGACATATGTATGTAATAAGGCAATTAATAGACAGTGTATCGAAAGTAGGTACATAAGCTCATATTTATTTTCCGTGTTCCTCTTTATAAGTACGCACGTAAGACACACCTTAAAATATGTGTTTGCATACAAAGCAACGATTTTACCATAGGGATAATTCTATTATGGGTTAAATTCCCTAACTGAAAAAGAAAACTATTTAGGTGTCAGGTGGCTTTCTTTCCAAACCGGTGGTAATTTAGACCTTCACAAGTTTGTGCCTTATTAGGGCCTAAATTGATTGGATATTATAGTTGGTATAGATAATGGTGTCGATTCTGTTGTTCAAAATTACCAAACTTAACTAATTTGACAGGTCTAAAAGTCTTGCTATCCCTTTCTCATGTGCGGGGTTAAATAAGTATGGTAATATTTTGCAGACCTGTCAAGTTAGTTAAGTTTAGTAATTTTGAACAACAGAATTGGCACTTCTATTTACACTGATGGTTCTTGTAGCAATCTACGTCCCTATTATGTGCGATTAAAAGATAAGAATATAAATAATAGAAATATGCATATTATGTGTTCGCGTTCATAAAAACATTATTGATGATGTCATAGTAGGTGATCGAATGACCCTTATCACAACGATAGTGATAATAATTATATTCCAACGCATTAGAAAACATGTTTTCCAACAAGGATATTACTAAGAACGATTAAAATTGCTTTGTTATTGCTCAATAAATTCAAGAAAATACGGATTCTTCGCAGAAAGATCTGAAAGAAATTGCAGAAAGCACTGGCATGTATGCCTAGGTGCTATAGTACTGTATTCTATGGAATAGCATAAATAGGTTCTGGGAAAAGAAAGTAATCGAAGTCAGTCCGCTGGAAAAATGATATTTTATTTCTTGCTTGACAAACAAGTATACGGCCCGTTGGATGGTAAGCGGCTACCGTAGCCTATGGACGCTTGCAACACCAAAGGTATCACTCGTGCGTTGCCGACCCTGCAGTCATCTTCACACCCTTCTTGAAGAACCACGTGCTGTACTCCTTTGGGAAAATATTTAGGTAGTTAATTTTCTGTCACAATGCCCGCAATAATTTGCCAGTCAATAGTACGTGACTCATACCACTGTCACTACACGACATTGATCTTAAAAATAGATTTGAAGCACTCGACACACAATAAGTATAACGGCTCTTTAATATAACGAGTTTCACTAATGCTGACAATCCGACAACAATATAATAAATTGTAACAGTGGGCAGCAAATAACAAAGATTAAACTGTCAAACAACTCAAAGTGGAATGAAGGAAGTCGTTTGAGAAACACATATAATATACAATATACTTTTCTGTAAAATTATGCCCGTTAGTTGTTATATAATCTGTCATCTGCCTTGTGAAATTGGCGGATAGCGCTCAGCCTACAACCGTTAGGGTCGCATGAAATTTTGCACGGGTGGTCCTTATGCAACGTAGGTGAGCACTAAAATGAATTTATTGACATTCATTCGACCCCTAAAGATATTACAAATTAGAAGTTATTATGTGTGGGTGAAACAGCCGGATGCAATATAATCTTGTAACCCTGTATGGTGTGAACGGCTCCAAGCTTAGTCAGTTTACTTATCTTTTACCTCGGAGTAGACCAGTAGCGGCGTTAGGGCCACTGACGTGACGCCCCGGGCGAGAATGTTGTGGCGCCCACTAAAGGAAATCATTGAGTATTTTTTTTTTGCTGAACCAATGTGAACTTGTATTAATAATTTAATATTTCCTTTAGCGTTACCGGCGCTTACGACACGGACGTAGAAAGCTTTGGACCTCATGTTAATTTATTTTAATTTTATATACATGGCAATATTTCGCGTCCTGGGCCGTCGCCCCATCACGTCCCCCAATAACGGCGGCACTGGAGTAGAATATTATACTGAAGAGCCATTCTTAAACAATAGCTTACTTTCTCACCTCCAGGGCATCTGCGAAGGTCTCACCTACGAGGAGATGCAAGAGCGGTTTCCCCAGGAGTTCGCATGGCGTGATCAGGACAAGCTGCGGTACCGCTACCCTTGGGGCGAGTCGTACATCGACATCATGACCCGGCTGCGGCCGGTGCTCTCGGCCTTGGAAGACGAACACAACGTGGTCGTGGTTGGCCATCAAGCTGTCCTCCGCTGTATGCTGGGATACTTCCTTGACGCTAAACTTGGTGAGTAGCGAGGGGAGATTTGGACTGCAATTATATAACTACTATAATAATATTACATATTCGTATTTATTCATACCACTAAGGTGGTGTAGGTATGGCCCATCTGATGGTAAGCCGCTAGCAATACCAGGGGTATTACTAACGAGTTGCCAACCCTGTTTTTGATGAGGACTCGTTGTGCAGCAGCATAACTACTAGCGCGTATCCTCGTAGAGCACTTCCAACCTTATTCACCGCAGAAACAACTCTACATCAAAGTAGTGTTATTTGACGGCGGTCTTCTGTAAGGTGGAGATACAGTCCCGAGCTGGGCGGCTCCAATTTTAATGGGAAGCCTTTTCGCCCTACCTCTCTTTTTAAGCTCGTGGTGTGACTATCACTATGCTTAAGCTTAGAAAAACTCATTGGCACAGGCCTGGGTTTGAAGCCGTGCCCATCAGATGACAGGCCGTTGCTTTAACCACAAGGCCAACTCGGCTATCAATCTTATATGTACATATCATCACGTCAAGTCCTTCACGGAGTAGGCACAGTAATTTGATGTTATCCATCACTTTTTAATAAATTTTCTGACACGTACAAGGTCGATTTAATTGATTATCTTATTTGGGAATAAGCAGAGATCCAATAGATAAATCTTACTCAAATCTTGGAAGTTGAGGACAGTACTTTCTTTGAAAACGTCAACTAACACAGCTTGCTTGTACGATGAAGCATGTATGTATAGGTTTATGTATGCATGAACTCAGATCGTGATTTTTATTGGCAACAAGAGGTCATGCTTATCGTGAGAGGTGATGATTACGTGGCTTTATGAGCTGATAAATGGGATGAGTTGAATCGGTGAACAATTTCCAATCACGCCTTGTCAGGTGGAGTAATGAGAAGTACAGTATCATTAGCCAAGAACTATTCTTTATACTTTTTTATGTTCTATTCATCGATATAAGTAACGAGCACGCAATTTAAAAATAATCAAACAAATTACTCGGTGTTTTTATGTGTTCAAGAGGAGAGCCAGTAAAATACTTACACCCTAGAACCAAAGCCGAATATTTTTTGTCTGATCAGTAATACGTCATATTCAAATATCTACAGTAACCGTAGCAAGAACAACTTTCGACAACGTATTCTAAAACATAACTGTGAAAAATCAAAATTTTCATACGAATCCATAGTTCCACTTTTCGACGGCACAGTGCTGTTCATTTCCCATAAAAAAATAGTCGAAAACGATACGAATACGTAGTCAAAAGTGTTCTTGCTATGGCTTAAGATTCATAGGACTCTGACGCTAGTTAGTCTATTGTCAGCATTATAGCGTCTGGCTGTTTGGTAGGTATGTAATATAAATAAGTACATATTCACAAAAAATCTATCAGCTGCTGGTTCCCATAGTTATACGCTTAGATGGCGCTATGTGTCACCGTCCAAGCATTATTAATGGGTATATTTACGGATGTTATGTTTAGCTGTACTGATAATAATAAAAATATCTATATTCCAGACGAGCTTCCGTACATGACCGTCCCGCTGCACACGATAGTGAAACTTACCTCTTACGGCTACAAGTACAAAGTGGAGATGACCAAGATGCCCGTTGACTGCGTCGACACACACCGCACTCAGCCTAAGGTAAACACATATTTCATTGGCATATTGTATTAGATAACCACTGGAAGCTGTTGAAATATAGACTTAGGTCCGCACGATGAGACACGTAATTTTGGAAAGGCTGGGTATATTCTTGGTAGAATCTTACAGTCAGGGCAGTATTTATTATTCTTGTATTGTCTCAATGAAATTTACAAGTCGAACTCCCAGGGGTCAGTCAACATTTTCCTACAAAAATACAGGCCCCCACTAGATGGAGCGATGTCCTGATAAAGGTCGCTGGCAAGCGTTGGATGCGGGCCGCATTGAATCGGTCATTGTGGAAATCTATGGGGGAGGCCTTTGTTCAGCAGTGGACGTCGATAGGCTGATGATGATGATGATGATGATTGTATAAATATCGTATATATTACATACGAAAATATTTGTGAGCTAGGTAAGTAGAACCAAACTCTTCGTTACCTTGTCAATATTGTATTAATGACCGTACAGGTTGTGGGCATACGACACGGTAGTTCAAGGAAGTCTTACAATCTTAGATAATTATATGATTCAAGATATTTTTAAATTTGTTATCATATTAGCCTTGATATTTTTTATCTCAACCAAATAGAAAAAAGAATAACAAAAGATTACCATCAGGATAATAAGTTAAGCCAGACCAGACCATCCATTTAGTTTATTGCAACATTTTCAAGAGTCGTCACTTGCAAATCAATATAATAATAATATTTATGCGACTCGACGCATGTACATATAAATGTATATGACTGATTTACGGCTCGTTTCTACGCAGCCTATCGACAATAAGCAATCTATTATTATCTTTCTATCATTGATTGGCCGCAAAAAGTGACCGGTACCTACCAGTAGGGAATATAGATTATGTGGTATTTGCTCGAACACAAAATACGATATTGGTCAAATGCAATATTATATTCGCTAAAATTGTTCCCTCACAGCCAGGTTTTTAATTAATTGGGTCTGGATTTCCTTGTTTACTTCCTATTTCTAGTAAACTTCATGGAAATTACCGTGAGAATGAAGCTAATTGATTTGTGGGAACATGAGACGGCGTGCCTTTGCACTCATTAAGACAAATTGTTCCCATTTGTGTCAATTGACTTACTAAACCTAAGTAGGCCTCCTCGACAGATTCAAAAGACCTTGGTGTGAATTTAGCTTCTATTAATAGTATATTATTTACGTCCGTAATTATTGTGTTGATTAACATAATGTAATCAAAACTTATTCGAGTTGATCCGATAGATATAGTTTATATTGAATAGCTATGTTGTTTATTACAAGACATCTATATATCTACTGTATATGTACAAGTATAAAAGGCGAGTTGACTGTCGATCTATCATCATCTCACTGATCATAATCATCGCACAGTTCAAACCACTAAACGGATTGCGCAAAGGCACGCAGTTATTAATTATGACGTAAATATCCGCTAAGAAAGGATTTTCCAGAATGAACCCTAAAGGGATGTAATGGAGGTCCTCCATACGAATACGGTGGAACAAGTTTAGATATAGTTTGTTAATCGAAATTTCACTTTAGTAAATAAAAAAGTAAATAGACGCTTCAGACTTTTTCAAAATAAACCTATAGGCCAAATTTTACGCGAGCGAAGCCTCTGACATAAGCTCATACATATAAGTATAATGGGTGATGTCACTAATAACCGATGAATAACAACGATAATGGAGTTTTTGGCGGGAATCAGGCGGAGCGGTTGAGATTATTTCCAGTGTGTCGTAAATTGTGATATAGTGATCTTTAATGTGTATTTTTGGTGTCGATATGTGCAGTAAAGTTTCATTTAGTGACTGCTTTATAGGAGCATTGGAAATAATGCCATAATACGACTTTTGGGTTAAGTGATTTATCATTTTGGTCAATAGGTTACCTCTAATCTAAAGGCGTGTTACGATCTGCTACTGCCGTGGGTTGTCTCCAGAAACTCCATTGGGCGTTAGAATGCATGACACTAGGCATTTTAATGCGGCAAACACGAGAAATTTTGCAACATGAAAATTCTCTAACACTCGACACTGGCAAAAATAGTCCCTGAAGGGATTGATTGCCATACTTAGGAAGAAGAAGAAGAAGAACAACGATAATTACGATTCACTTTGGATAATCTTCTTTAGTGTTTGTTCTGAGGGTCAATCACTACCGATTTAAATTAATTAATTATGATTTATTATGTTTATTTAAATATTCTTCTTCAAAATCGAATCATCCTCTTCAGCCCTTATCCCAAGTCACTTGTGAGCTAAACATATTTTCTTAAACGTGGCCTGCTATTCTAACGACGTATGCTCGAATCCCACCAGTCTGTACCAATGAGTTTAACTTAAGTGCAGTGATTAGTCACGCTACGAGCTTTACGGTGAAGAAAAACATCGTGAGGAAACTTGAATGTGGTGCATAAGAGACGGCGACGGACTCACCATTTGTCATGTTGGCACCAAATTATCTTCGGTAGAAAATGGTTATTGTAACACCTCTGCCTACCTCCTTGGGACAATTGTGGGAATGCGTGAAGATATTTTGTTTTTTTTTGTACAGAACTGCTCCATAACCCGCACCACGGCGGACGCGCTGGTCACCGTTCCTTCTCATTACGACACACTGCCGTCCAACTTGTGGCAGAACTCCGCCGAAGCACAACTTTAGGCGCTACGCCCCCGGCCCCCGCGGCCGTCGGCGCCTAAACTATACCACACCAGCATTACTAGGGTCTAACCCGCAGGTCACGTGATCTGGTGCTCCACGGTTGTGAAAAACCATGGATTTGTGACGCAATACGCCACTCCAAGACTTACAGCGCCATCTAGCGACTGTTTAGGCAGACTTTGGTGTGACAGTGTTACTAGTTCAAGACCACCTCTGAGTTCCTAGCCTTAATTCGTTCTAAGTATTCTTCAAACCCAAGTGTCCACAGTAAAATTATGACACTAAGATCTCCGATCAATGAGCTCAATTGAATTCGTACAAAATATTATTGTTTGATTGCATACTTTGCGTGTGTTGAATTTCTTCCATTTTATAATAAGACTGAGAGAAAGGATTTGTACCTATTCTGATGCCGTTTTCACCTAAACCAAACCATCGTATTCATTCATTGATTTGTGTTCTAATTTAAGTACTTTATGTAGCTACAGAGATAGTGCCCTATTCTTACTTTTTAAGTTAATTTGTTTATTATATAGAATTAATATTAGCACGTATGAATCTGAGTATTCACAAACTTACTTACAATTAGTTCTTTCGTTCGATTTTTATGGAATACATTTTATAACGTTTAAATCATGGTTAATTTGTTATATTATTGGTTATGTGTAGCTCTAAGATTAAGCTGAATCTACGAAAATTATGTTTTTACTTAATTAAGTTCACTAGAGTTGCTTTTATTATTACAGTGTATTTTAAGTAGTGGATTAAACTTAAAATCTAGTAACGTCAGCGTTAGAGTATAAATTCTTATACTCTAACGCTGGCAACAATTGTTTGTGCCATCCGAATGCTTACTTAGATCTAAAATACTTACTTAAAATCTTTAAAATAAGGCGATATTTTAATGTAGATGTTGAAATTTACGAAATACATTGATTAGGATCAAAGTGGTTAGGTTAGGTAAGGAACAGGTAATGGTAATTCCTAGTTGTAATGTCAATTTGACAGTCAATTAGAGTATGTTCGGAGGGTTAGGTCCTCAGAGCAATATCTAAGCTTTAGTTATTATTCTGAGGTTATAATATCCTGCATATTAATTACGTTTCATCTCTAGATCTTTAGAGCTCTGCCCGTTCTAGTGTCAACTTAATTTTTATTGTCTGTGCATGTATTTTTTATAATAAAACTATGTATAATAAAATATAAAAACTATTTTATTTATTCACAGTCAGTACCCAGGTGACATTCGCCACCAAAATAACATGAATTAATATTTATATAAATTAAAACATGTTTCGTAAGCATAAAGTTAAAACATGTATGTAAAAACGAGTCATCAAATCGGTTTAATATACATATCACAAACAACCTATTTCAAAATTGTATTCGAGCGGTAGTTACTTCCACAATGATTCCTCTCAACATAAAGTTAGCAAATATATTCCTAAAGTATTCATGTCTAAGGTTAAGTCCACAACTATATTAATCATGTGAGGATATTATTACGCAGTGCCATCTAGTCCCAAACTAAGCACAGCTTACAAGTTTCTACTCTGAAAGAAAGAGAATGAAAAGAAAAAAAAACATTATTCATGACTGACTACTATACATAAACATATAAGAAGGTAGGACAAGTGTAGAAGAAGAACTTATTATAGGTCGTTATGAAACAGCATGTGCTGGTTGTCGTGTAATTGACAACCAGGAGCTGATCTTCCGTACTCTGAGCTATGGGTATCGGACCAGACTATTTTTTTTTGTCGCAATAAATAATACGAAATAAAGTGATCCGTGGAGGGGGTCACGACCCTCAGTATTGAGGAACACGACGCGAGGAGGAGGAAATAAATAATACTCAGATCCAAGACAAACACGCATGTTACGGAGATCGAACCCGCGAAACCTGGCGTCACAGTTAATAGGACCCTTCTTACCACAAGACCAAAGGCGTCGTCAAAACGCCGTTATGTTATGAGTATTATTTATCTTTAACACAAAATATACGTTTTCCTTTTACGATCCGTGTCATGTCCCATCCAAAGAAATAATACGAGCTCGTACCATATATGAAGTCTGTAACATTTTTCATCAGCCAATACTAGTCAAACCTATTAATCTTACTTTCTACGCAAAGAGTATCCGGAACCGTCGGTCGGGCATGTATCAAGAGATTGATCGATGTTAAAGTAGCAAGAGTTGCGCAAGTCAAGAGTGAAATGTCGCTCGATACTCCGATAACCCGAAAGGGATTTGGTGTGATGATATGTACCTATGTAGTTATGATGTATGCTATAGTCGACCTTTCAAAGCACAGCACAGACACCATTAGAAAGTTAGCTCGTAAGTCTGGTTACTCGTTCGTTCCGAGGGTCATTACCAGCCAACGATCGATCAAGCCGAAGGTCAGTCGCGTATGCAGATTAGCATCAACGTACGATGTTGACGTTAAGCAATTAAAAAACGAATGTAACTATACATATTAAAATATGATCGTGATAGTTTGAGGTCCGTTGCTAGGTACTCCTTTTCCGGATCTCTTTTTAGTAGATTTTTGAAATGCCTTCTCTTTATGGTGATTTGCGCGTAGTTGTGGGCTGACATGGTCTTGGATAATGGTACAGAATACAAAATAAAAATACTTTCTTAGAATTTCCATTTGACCTTTAGCGATTAGATGACTATCAGCGAAGTAATTTGGGGACACCAGATGACAAAGGGTATGACAAACTAACTAAAGTTACCTAAACGATCCTCGGTAAAAAAAACGACAATCTTGGGAAGATCCTCGAAAGCCTGAGGCCTAAGCCCTTTTAAGATATAATACTGTGCACCAACTCGAGGGCAGCTGCGCTGCGGAATGCATCTCACAACAATATAATAAAAATACTACAGGGTCCTCCATTACATATAAGTTAGATTCACAATTTGTTTACATGGTCAATCCAGATAAGAATGATGAAAGCCGAAAATATTTGTTTCGTATATAGTTATACAAATATTTGATTTGGATATAGCAATGCAATACATACCTACATTACTTGTGTTTTAACTTAACTGTGTACATTTCACAGTGGAAAAAGAAAAAAACTTTACATTAAAAAACTATCAATACAGGTACGTAATGCACTTGTACATGTAAACAGGTTCCTCAAATGGTAAAATGGTAGGACGGACGGGGTCGTAACTTCATGAGACATATATGTAGTAATTTTGGGAACCGAACCCAAAAAACACAGTTACTCAGTACCCAGCTATCATTATTCACCTGCAGTGCCTTCATTAATTACAGATAACGGTCGATATTAATATAGAGATAACTAAGATAACCACTACTCATAAACTTCCAGCAGTCTTCATCGATCCTTACGTATTCAATTACCTTTACTTACTTACCTTTTTATCACGATTGATGTGCGATGTGTTCATTCATGGAAAATAGTTCCATTGATCTTGGTGAGAGGCGTTGCGCCTGCGACCGTGGCTTACTTCAGTGACAGATGGTAGCCGACCTGCCGACCCCAGAACCACATTGTCATACAAATCGCAAAGGTGCGCGCACGCCGAGCGTGGCCGACCCCTATTAGTTTCGTGTCTATTAATAAAAGGTGTCTAAACATTAATGATGTGATAATTTAACAGTATTGTGGTGAATTATTGTGTGTGTTTATTGTAAGGTAAGTTTTTGAAAACTTTTTTTAATTTTGTTACCATCATCAAAAAGTTTAAGCTATTGTAGGACTGCAAATAGAGCTACCCACATTGTTTTCGTATAATTTTATAAGTAGGTAGGCTTCTTCTTATAAATAATCAAATGGCTCCTTTTAGAATATTACTTCCCTATTTGAGAATACATAAGTAAAATATTGCTCATGTGCATGTGTGTATAGTTTTAATTCATCAGAAACACGCTAATTATTGTATTGTTTATGGTTAATATCGGCAAGTTCCGCAAGTAAATTACGTAGACAGACACCTAAAATGATGTGGAAAAGTTGATATTTTACATCGATGACATCATCAGATCTTAAACACTACGAAGTGACCATTTAAATCATATTAAAAAAGAAACTCTGAAGTCATTGTTTACATTGACTTGGTAAATTTAACACTTGGTTATGGGAACTAACTACTGCCAAGATGTTTATAAAACTTGTTTGTAAAACTATAATGTTAATAGCTGGTTAATAGACACATGTTTTACAGAAACGTAACTTTATTATCTACATTTGTTTGCTATCGTAAGACTAATAATAAGGAGCATTGGCTCATATCGGTAGTAACAGGCTTACCTTGGCTGCAAGGTACGAAATTAACAGCACACTGCAGTCAATTTATCAGTTCGGGGCATTCAATTAAGCTATTTTCTATCATAGAATAGAATATAATTTATTTTCTATACCACTTAGGTGGCAAGCAATCATACGACCCGCCTGATGGTAAGCGGTTACCGTAGCTTATGGGCACTTGCAACACCAGGGGTGTCACCCGCGGGTTGCTGATCGTAAATTTAATTATTTATAAATACCTACGTTTAATTAAGAATTTTATGTCATGGAATTACAAGATGTTAAAATATAAGACAATTTGCGCTATGATCAATAATAAGGCGTCCAAATATATAATTATAATATTATGATACGTCATCAAATGTTTATTATTATGATTATTTTAAATATACTAAATGTATATTGCGGAATATTAAATAGGCCAGTAAGTAGTCTATCTGGACTTGTGTGTTCCAGTTAAAGTTATCATCGATATGTAAATCTACACGTGTTAGTTTTCACTTCACATAGAGATTCTCTTTCACGATATTTTTTAATCCCGACGCAAAAATTTGGTGTTATAATTCTAACATGTGTATCTGTTGGGTCATGCTGTGGATGAACTAATTTTTATTTAGGTTTTTTGTTTCAAAAGTCTTGAGCTACGAATTTTAGGGGCTATTCTGGCTTGTTTTTGATTAAAATTAATTATATTCGAACAGTCAATAATTATTTGGTTTCTAGCCGGGAGCCAGTTTGTCATTAGTTTCAAATTATCTTTGTTTGTTGGTACGTATTATCAAGGTATTGAAAATGAGTGTACATCATCTGCAAATAATGACATAGGGTAACTATATAGTCGTATCTGTTAAGTCATTAATATAAATAAGGAACAACAAGTGCTCCATAAATAGTTCCTTGCGGCACTCCATATCGACCATATCATACAAAAGTCTAATTAGAAATGTAGTTAGGTGATTAACTGATTACCTTAGTCTTAGGGGAGATATAAAGGTAAGTTTAAATATAAGATTTTATTAAGTTTGACATATTTCCTCTGACATCATTGTTTTTGACCTTGTCTGTAAAGCCAACATGTTTAATAAATAATGTTTAATCTGTTTTGTGTCAATAAAATAACGTATACTTATCCAAAGGATGAGGTACAAGCGTATGTAGATTACGGCTCGTAATTGTAACTAGAGGCGTACCTATGCTACCTAGATACTCCGTCTAGCCTCCTGTTTTGTAGTAAAAGAAAAAGAGGGCTAGAAGTGGTGCTGGTCATCACATAAAGCAAAAATAAGTACATATCATTAAATTTATAGTTATTGATAACACTAGGCAGCCGTATTAGCCAGATATTTAGTTTGGAATCCGATGGCATTGTATGAAATGCCCGATATTTTTTATTTGTATTTGTATACTAATCATGTTCTAAGCAGTGTAGGTTCCTACATAGGTGCAATATTCTCTCTTTAAATTATTATGCACAGACGAATTAGATCATGTTCTTGATTGATATTTTATTTAGTACTTAGCTCAGTGTAGAAAATGGCGCCTATTCTGTTGTTCAAAATTACTAAACTTAACTAATTTGACAGGTCTAAAAATATTGCCATCCCCATCTAACCCCGCACATGAGAAAGGGAAAGCAAGACTTTTAAACCTGTCAAATTAGTTAGTTTAGTAATTTTGAACGACAGAATCGACACCAATATACAGCGTGTGTTTTTAATAAAAAAATGGAGACATTTTCCTGATATGTCACATCTTTTCTCTCGCTTTTCTGCAACCTGTGGAAATGATTTCCGGTTGGAGGTATGCTATAGGAAGCCGGGGAAGCGTTCGCTATTTGATTTGACCAATGAGCGCGCGCGATGTTAGTTTAAGTTAAGGTAAGATGTCAGATCTTACACATCAAATGCGACTACTTTAAGGCTCGCTAGATTAATTTTTATTGTGAAAGCGATGCGTAGTTGAGTATAGCTAGTAATAGTAAATATATAATATGAATGTAACTATCTTGTCAGAAACTATATTTAAATTACTAGGTGAAGGAAATGACTATGGTTTATTACATTCCAGGATGAACGAGCAGGACCTCATGGTGGCGCGAGCCCTTGCAGCGGAGTCCCGGGAACACTCTCCTGGCGGCTCCCCGGGACCGCTTAGGAAAACACCCCTCACCAAAGTCGTAGACAGACCCAATACTTTCAGGTATTAACAAAAAGAAATTTTAAAATATATTCTTCAATTCTTAATGAATTCGTTTCTTATTTACTTAATGAAATCAGTATGGACTTACTAAGGTAGCTTAGAAATGTCACGTAAAGATTTTATGTACTCAAATGCTTGTAGAAAGGTATTCGGTGTAATATTACTTTTATGTATTTAATATTACTTTTGAGTGAAGTGAATACTAGCATTCCAATCTTGACACTATTTTAAAATTGATTCAAAGGACTTGTATCCAAAATCGGCTTACAAAAAATATGTCAATCAGACAAATTGAGGGAGTTTTTGGCGGGAATCAGGCGGAGCGGTTGAGATTTTTTCCAGTGTGTCGTAAATTGTGTTATAGTGATCTTTAATGTGTATTTTTGGTGTCGATATGTGCAGTAAAGTTTCATTTAGTGACTGATTTATAGGAGCATTGGAAATAATGCCATAATACGACTTTTGGGTTAAGTGATTTATCATTTTGGTCAATAGGTTACCTCTAATCTAAAGGCGTGTTACGATCTGCTACTGCCGTGGGTTGTCTCCAGAAACTCCATTGGGCGTTGGAGTGCATGACACTAGGCATTTTAATGCGGCAAACACGATAAATTTTGCAACATGAAAATTCTCTAACACTCGACACTGGCAAAAATAGTCCCTGAAGGGATTGATTGCCATACTTAGGAAGAAGAAGAAGAAGAAGACAAATTGATCAGACACTGACAAATGACATCTGTCAAATGGTTAAACTGTAATTTTATGTCCTGAACCTAACCAATTTTTAAATTGTATTGAAAATAATGGATTTTGGTTGAATAGTGTAAAGAAAATGTATCATTTAAATTATAACTAAGATATTTTCAATGTATAGAAGAGGAACTCTGTAGTGTGTACGTGGTATAGTTAAATTATGTTATTAATATTACGAAGGATATTAAACTCAGTGCGCAATGAAAATGATTAGCGGTAAAAGTAGCAAAACGAAATATGCCTGCACTAGTATGGAGGCTGCTGATGAAGAAGAAAGGTACTGTCTATAAAACGTGCAATGTACATTCATTTCTGCATGTCGGAGAGTCGACATGCAGAGATTGTGACTAAATGATTAGATATAGGTTATGATGGTTGGGAAATGTTTGTTATTAAACTTTCCATTCGAGTTGATATCGAATAGTCACCGATTTATTTTCCAACCGAACTCCAGCTGAACTACTAGGCCAAACTTAATTTTTTATTCAGTCGGATGAACCATCAATCTGGTTTGTTTAGCAAAATTAACTCTTTTACCCAATGGCTTGCCTTTTTAACCTGTTGACTGACCAAATATTCTAACTTAGGCTATTTTAGGTTAGCTAACATAACACCCAATAAATTTTAATTTATCATTAAAGGTGAATACCATAGAATTTTTATACATACTTGCTTCTGCCCGCAACTTCGTCTGCTTTAGGTTTAAAATCCTAGAGGAACCTAGAATTATCCTGACATAAAAACATTTTCCCGGGATTGAAAGTACCCTATGTGTTAATCCCCATTATAAATATCTGTGTACATCATATTTCATCTAAATCCGTTCAGTAGTTTTTCATGAAAGAGTAACAAATATCCATCCATACATCCATACCCACAAACTTTCGCATTTATAATATAAGTAAGTTTAGTAGGATATATGGTCAAATGAGCATTAAATGAAGAATTAACTTTGAAAACTTTATCCTGCAACCTTAACTGTGAAGTTTGTAAATTGCCATTAGAGTTTTGAAAATATACCTAATTCATTACATATATATTAACTTGGCTAGGTGAATATTAGACAAATCTGGATAGGGCATGGAGCAGACCTGTCCTTGAGTTGAGAACATGTAAAGAAAATAAAGTACAATGCCCATGAGCCAACTGGACTAATGACCTTAAGTGTGTCCAGGTGGATACACTGTGCTGGTGACTGTATATTGTGGTATAAACTGGGAGAGGCCTATTTCCAGCAGTGGATGTACACATAACTAAATATCAGGGATGGCTACCATGCAAGGAGTGTGAATATAATATATATATAGTATCAGCCTTGTAACTAAGCAGTTCTATATCCAAACCCCCTAAGTAGGGAAGGATGTCCTTATAGGCTGAGTATGCCAAGACCATGACAGTAAAATTTAGGGGCGGCAAAACTTTGTGAGATTCTTTTTGTCACAAATCTGATGAATAAGAAGATGAGATAGAGAAAGGAACTCCTGAACAAATAACAGCTGCAATAAATTGAATTAAATTTGTTTAGTCAACAAATTGTACCTCATATTTGTACCTCAACAGTTAAAACAAAAAAACCTAAGTTATTGTTTGTTCATCCATTTAAGAGCTATGATGCCACAGTCAGACACACAGATACACACATTAAACTTATAACTTTTATTGGTCACAGATTACAAATAAACAAAATCCAAGCCGCTATTTAAAAGTAAAAAAAATATACTTTGTTATATCACTTTAATTTACCCTTGATACATTACATTTAGGATACCATATGCAATGGGCCATTACCTTTCAGGTGAACTTTCAGTTTGCCTGCCAACTTCATAGATTTAAAAAAGTTGGTACCTGAAACATATTTCCTTAGTGCCAATTCAATAGCACCAATAAAAAAAAACTTCAGTACTAGAAGTTATAGAAGCCGTACGGATATAAGCCTAGCTAGATCACTGCTTGTTCCACATAGTGGACCTACAATTGTTTGTTTCTGAGAAGCGTACAAGCGGGCAAGGCATCGCGTGACGTCAATCAAACCCACGCGTGCTTATGTGACACAAATAAAGCCAGATCAAAAAATATGGTGCCAGGCCTTACCCAGCGGAACGTTAGTGCGAGTGTGACTCACGCCAGTCACGCTGACCTGCAAGGAATGTAATAGTTTTAGGACAATGACTTCTGACCTACGCATTGCTATGATAGGAACAAATTACCAACCTAAATTATTAGGTCAGTGTTTTTACCTTTTTTACTAATATTATTTATATCTTAGTATGCCTAGTCAAATCTGAAAATATTTTATTGAGCCCTGAGTTTCTCATTATTTAAGCACACAAGGCCTGAAATGTAGTTTATGGTCACTGTGACCTTTGGATAGTGAAACTCCGTCCGTTGGCTACGGTAACCGCATACCCTTATGTGAGCCGTACGCTTATTTTCCATTGTAGTTTAATGTTTAGCCGGCTATGGTCTATATACCGTATTTTATATTTTTTTGCATTTTTACTGGCTATATTAAGGACAGTGGTGGCTTAAATATAATTCACCAGTATTTTTCAGTAGTAAGAGTGTGAAACGCGAGTTAATTAGTGAAAATTACTTTCATTTTCTGAATAAAGTGAATTGGTAGACTGTTCCGCGCCGCCGCCGCCCGACATTATTCGCTTGCTCGTTACTAATCCCCAGGATTATTTTCTCTACAACCATTTGCATCTGAAATTGCATAAGACAATGCTGTTTTCGCTTGTCCATTTAAGTAATTAATTAAAGTAAAAGTCACTTTCTATTCTGCTGACTCATTTGAATGAATATGTCTGAAAAAAAAAAACATTTATATCTCAATTATTCGAGCATTCGAATGCCTTAGACAGCCTTTTGTCATATGTGCGTGCGTGCGCATTAAATGTTTGAAGTGATGTATGTTTTCACAATGAATTGTACAAAATGCTTAATAATGGAACGGTGAGAAGTAATCTAAAAGTAATGAAAACTGACTGTGTTTAATAACATTACATGCGATCAGGTACACGCGATGTCACGCACTGGTCGCGGCGCCTCGCCTGCGTATCAAAATATTGAACATGAATTCCGAAATAATTGTGGGAAACAATGAGAAAGGTGCGATCAATCGAAGCGATAGTAGTGGGGCGACTGATTTAAGATCTGCGGTTTATTTATACGCCCTTTACTCCGTTACCAGTCAGGCAACGTTGGATTGCTCCAAATAGCATTGCGGTGTTCCAGGTACTTGATATTGGTACTGAACTCGTTAAGCGTTGTTTTAACCATCGTTTACTACGTTCGGTAGTGGTGGATTCAGAAATTGGCCAGACCAGTTACCAGATGTAAGGCTTTGCGAGGTTTTAAGACCACATCGGAAGAGCACCACGGTCATAAGCCATAATCTATTGTAGGTAGTAGTTTATTCGTTATCAGTGAACTATTATCATGTGTTCAGTATAGTTTAAAATCAAAATAAAAAATCATTTATTCAGTTTAGGCCCTAATAAGGCACTTATGTAGGTCTAAATTACCACCGTTCAATCACGTGTCTCGTGTAATGGCGATATTAATGATATGAATCACTTTAAATGATCGAGTAACGAACCTTTCCGAGAGGAACTAATTAACTTTTTAGCGGATTTAGTAAATGTTTTGTAAATAATAAAATGTTGTTATGTTTATTATAATTTCAGCGATAATTCGTCAATAATTGCAATCAGCAAACAGCCGACGGCTGCGTGTTAGTGGCGCGGACCGCGGTGCCGGCTGGCGGGAGCGGCGCGATGCTTGCAGCCAGACTGCCAGAGGCAATAGCATAGCAAGCAATAGGCAATCAGTCGGTCCGCAGTCGGTCGCGCGGCTCTTACGCGTTCTCACGTTGTTCTAGCCGGACGTGCAGCCGCTCGATTACCGCTCACTGTTTCCGTATTCCTCAATAATTCGCAACTCTCGCCCAGCCTTGCAATAATAAACGTCCACTCGAATATATCGCACCTAAACTAGCAGAAGGCTGTGATACCAAAACATCGAGGATTTCGAAACTTTACTTCATTATCGGTGCACGATAGTTCGCAACTTACAGTACTGTACATTAATTTATCGTAAGGAGACTTTACTTCAATTAGTTGATGGCTTAAATTGCGGTTTCCACGGTAATGTGATTGCAGCCTCAAGGTGACCAGAAAATCTTTAAGGAGTGGTCGTTTCAGTGATGTGTTAAAACTTTGGAGATAAATTGGAAACATGTTGTCTATGGATTCGCTGTGGTCTGGCCCGGAGAGCGAGCTGTCCTCGCTGAAGCTGTGCAAGGGAGCGGCTGAAAGGCCGGAATACCGCCACATGAGACGGAAGCCGTCCAAGAGCCTGATCCCACAGGCGCTGCTTCACACGCTGCCCGAGCAGCAACCCAGGAATCAAAGGAGACACAGGTCCGGCACATGGCCGTAAGCATTTATTACCACCTACGGTCTCCTAGGGCAACTTACACCATACACAGTAATTAGAAGCTTTGATCCTGTATTCAGAAAGGAACCGCGGCCTTCGCTCAAATTTGTAAATGTAAACTAAAATTTAACATTAAGAACAACCTATAATTACAATACTACTTACAATTTACTTATTAAATCCGTTGCACTCTGCAACTATCATAGTAGGTAGGTGTATTGTGCAAGCTCAATAATAGGGCAGGGACAAGATAAGCTCATTCGTATTCATTAGAAAATTATTTTGAAATATTATTTAACGACATAAACGTGAATGCACGTACAGTGATCGTCATTTGTTTAGATACTGAGAAGTGATTTGATGATTTCACAGAATACCTTGCTCACGTGATCACGTCAAATGCCGTTAGTACTCCCGTCTCAATGACGTGATTTGAGAAGCTTGCTCGAGAGAGACCTGCATAACAAGTCTTTTGAGTTGTACGTACTTACACTCTGTGTCAACGTTTCTCTTAATAATTTGCACCCACAGATTATATTACGAATGGACAGAGATTCCCAAAAGTTGTTAGTGTCTACGGATATCAAGTTTCGATTTCGTTTCGCCGTCATCGTCCTTTGTGACCTAGTGCGCGCTTACTAGTATGGTTTCACTTAGGTTTATGTGCTCCGACCCAGATAGTACATGATGCGTTGCGGCTTTTCAACCTTCGGTAACTTGGCTAATACTATTCGAATCACTTCTCCAAACAGTTGATAATACTCGATGATTACATAATCTTGTGCCCAACTGGACAATGATGTTCTATACTTCATAATAGCAGTGACATCGTCCTGTGAAAATATAGAAATTGGTACTTTATTAGGGAAAACGTTCTCAGCACGTAATTCTAGGTTATAAGTAGGCAACGTTAAAGTGGCATTTTAAGTAGGCCTACTTAATAATGATTAACATTTACTAATGAAAAAGCCACTATCGTCAGTGACAAGAACAATTTTATTTAAACTTGATCGAGGGACTGCTTTTTTGCTCGATGAGGTCATCGCTCCTTCGCCCCTTCAGAAATATTTGGCACAGCAGTCTGTTGCAACGATACAGGTTTCGATACTAATCAAGCTCGGTTTATAATAATACCATCAAATCATTATCACATACTTCTATTTACTTATATCATATAGATATAGAATCTTACGGTATAATTTTATCACAATTATGAATACGTATTTATTATTATGTAATAATTTAATTGGAACTGCACTCAGTAAGTTCGTTTGATCGTTCAATTATGCACATGATGTTTGATAGTCTGTATTTACACAGTATCTGTGATTTTGCCCATACTTTCTAGAGCTGTTTGTAATTAAATTTGAATCTATGCAGGTGGAACATTTTGGAACTGACATTAATTGCTTTTAATAGTCAGTGGACAGTGGTTCTGTCACTGGACAACCTACAAAATAAACAAACGTACTCTATTGTTGCTGCTCTATGTGGATATTACTCAATTCGTGCCGTTTCATGCAACATTAACGTGTTCCGGCAGTACCAATCCCTTTACAAGGTCGAAGTCGCTTCACTAACCCCATAAAATCCAACTACACACCCGATAAAGCGTCAAGTTCTTTTAGTTTATTTAATTAAGAATTTCAATATCATTCAGACGACCTGATTACTTATGGACCTGACTCTGGAGTACATTTCTTTCTGCAAAATTTGATGAGTCACCATCAGCATATAAATATGTGATACAATCCTCAGTAATACTAACTAGATATCGAAGGCATCCATCAAGATATGGGTTGAATCAGGCCGACCATTATCTCGAACAGTGTACGCTGTTATGTCATATTTCATATTCATACCAACTTTTATTATCCAACAAGTGTTGCGTTACGATGTGTGCTCTCCCTAGTTCAAGGTTGTACTTACAAGTTGGCAGCCACTTGTAAAGAGAATATGTACTGTACATTATATAAATTTATATTATAATAAGTATTTTTATGTATTATTCAATTTCTTTGTAGTTTTAACTGCACTGTACTCTATTTGTATTACTTTGTTTTCACCATTCGTAAGTACGGGTGAGAAATATCTTGATTCAATTAAATACGAAGTAAAGGTTAATATTTTTGCAGACTATTAGAATTTCACTTATCAAGCGTTAGCCGTAGTTTCCATTCGGTTCACTTCATGAACAGTTCACTACAGGTGTCTCTTCAATAGATCAGCCATGCTTAGTTTTTTACGATGAATCTCAGCAACAAGTACCAACAGATTATTCACTGTTTATTGTATTGCAGAGACCCTCATATAAAGTAACAAGAACTATTTGATTATAAAAGCGCTCTTATATTTCTTCAAGATGGAATTATTACTAAAACTATAATGGTTCCGTTTTGCCATTGGGCTACAGAACCAAAAAAATAAATAAGAAACGCTAAGCACTTCTCGAAGTGAAGACGTATTTCAGTAAATGTTCAAGATTGTTCAATTTTGATAGCGTAATCTATCGTATGTTATGTAGTTGTACCTTACGAAGACCTAGTATTGTTTTCATCATGTATTTTTTATTTTATTTTTGACTGTCATAGCTAAGCTCTTCTAGGCTTCATGATTGTACACTGTTATATTTTTTGTCTGGTTACACTACAGATTGATTGATTGTTTCTTTTATATCACGCAAAAAATCTAACCAACAATCCCACAGTGTGTATTGTTATATTGTCTTAAATTTCTCTTACGAGCTTGTTGAGAAATTGAAGAAAAAGTTCTATAATAAATAAAATATGATCTCTCTGAAGGAATATGAATATTTCAGTCACCGTAACCATTCCAAAATTATTAGTCAAACTAGGAACAAAGCCATAAGAATCTGCTCAACAATCTCTTCTCGCCGGAGCAGGGAATATTCTTGTAATCAGAATATGATATGACGTTATGATCGGCAGTTACCCAAAAAAGAACAGTCCTCAATTGTATCTAACGACATCGTACGATAACCAGCCGTTATTCGTCCATCGTTCTAGTTACGGTATCAGCGTATAGTCACTGCACTGAATGGCCAGTCGTACCATTGTGTCGCTACGTGTGAGCCATGAGGCCACCTAGCTCTACCGATAAATTGCGCGGTATATGTACCTGATACTTATTGATAGGCTTAAATATGATCTCGTTTGCATTACTTATAATTTCAAAATATTGCGTATCAACGTATTGACGTTGACAAGTAGGTACTCTATCTCCAGAATTGACTAACAAAGTATCTTACTTAACTTGTCTTCGCTTGTCAGCTATCTTTTAACAAAATTGTAGATTTTGCCTGTGATACCTTACAGAAGATAACAGACAAATAACGCTTCTCCTTTGTAGTCTTTTGTTTCGGTGACTCAAATTGCCAGTATCCCAGATCTCCTCGAAGAATTCTTTTCTCTTCATAAGAACAAGTACGTACGAGAATAAATACGTACGCAGTGCAAGTCGCTAACAGGAAGCTGTTGGCTGTATTTCTAATCTTTTGTTTTTTTATTATAAAATAAGAACACTTCTTCACACACTTCATTTACCGATGGAATAAAAATGTTTTGAATCCAGTCAGTTGAGATAAAGAGTTCTTGAATACGTAAAACCGGTCTTTGATTACTTTGACATTTGTGCATTTTATATTTTTGCAATTTATTTGCAAATATATTCGTGTATATGTAGTTACAAACAACTTATGTATAATCATGCCATATACATAAGTACAAAACAATATTAAGAATATCATAATCATTGTCTTAAAATGTTTAAACTCTAACTAAAAAGAAATACGCTGAGGCAATTGGCTGAGACCCCTCATGCTGTACTCACTTGGGAATATACATAGAGGTTATTCCGTGGCCTGAAGCGTCTGCAATTGGTCTGAACTCCATTACAATGTAGCACAATGCGAGACCATGCCGTCTGATAATAAAAGGCGTGAGGCTCTGTATTTCAATTGCTAATTGCATATTTAAACAATTTATCTGAGACTTTCCTACTTCAAGGGGTGGACATTTGACATTTTGTACAGCACCAGCGTAGCGGTTGTATTATCTTGGTACTACACCTATATTTTTGTTTGTGCCACAGGTTGTTTATTGATTTTTACTTTGTCCAGTTAGCCTAACCTAGCCTACTGTTTATTTCTCGGTTGCCATAGTAAAATCAGTCGATAGTTATTTTGGTGACCCGCGCCCACTTTTCGACACTTACATTACGTTAACTACCTGAAATGTTGAGTTCTCAATCTCATGTGTCAAAGCGTTATAGAAATATTGGACATGATCACACAAACTCGCCTATCTGGTGGCTTTTATAACTTATGCATATATTTAATTAGATAATTTAACACATTCTTGAGGGTATCATTCGTTAAACAAATATCATTTTATAGTCATATCCAAAATTGTATCTGCTTAGTCATCGTCACCATACGATGAACAAACATTCGAACATTTACTGATCTCGCATATTCTTCTATGATAAGAATTATTATTATTTGGTGAGATTACACAGAATGCTTTTTGAATTAGCTGTTTCCTACAATGTTATTGTCTCGCTCCATGGCTCATAGGAGCTAAAGATACAACTGCAGTGAGATAATGTTTGCAAGATAGACTCGCTCATAGTGATGTAACAGTAGACATCGCGTGACTAATTACATAATCTGATACCATATTTAATGTGGTCGTTAAGCTTTGTTCGACATAGGCCGGGTGGCGCGGCACCATGTCGCTTCGAAAGTGAAAGTTTTACAGTAGCCAAACGCAAGTATGGCTTACAGAAGTAATGAGTACATCGCCTAAGGCTGAGGATCCACCAAAGATGTGATAACCCGCGTAGCGAGGAATGTGTTTGTTAAGCACCAATATAATCACTTCATTTACCTAGCCTAACATATATCTGGGATCTCACGTGGGTTTTCCTATTAATATTGGAGCCGCCCGACTGGAGACCACCGCAGTGAAATAACACTACTTTGATGTAGTGTTGTGTTTCTGCGGTTTCTTTCTTTCTTTCTTTCAAGTAAGGTTGCCAGTGCTCCACTAGGATACGCTTGGCTAGTAGTAAAGCTGCTCAGTACAGTGACTCCTCATCGTCAACAGGGTTGGCAACTCGTTAATAACCCTGGTATTGCTAGCGGCTATAGGCTACGGTGACTTCTTACCATCAGGTTGGCCGTCAGCTTGTGTGCCACCTTAGTGGTATAAAAAAAAGCTTCGCTACGCATTCTCGCATCGCACTTTTTCCTCGCACAACACTCGTGGATCCGCAGCCTTAAGCTGGTGTACTCAGTACTGTGGCATTTTGACCGATGCGTGAAAGCTTCGCGGCTCATTACAGCTCATATAAAACCGGTATTCTGGAACATAAGACGATATTGTTGTCCTGTAAACTACTCCGTAGGTTTGGGATATTAGGTATTAACCATGTTTTAATTTATCAACTTAACTCGGTTTTTTTCTCGAACAACAACAATGAATTGGGAAATTGTAGAATTTGTAGATAAGTTATCACGCTCAGCTCACGTCCATTCCATGACACGATAATTTCTTACAGTAGGTACGATACGATAGTCATAATCAAAATTGGAACTTTCTCGATTGGTACCTCGTAATTTTATGACAAATTATTGATCACGACTACGCCCGCGTAGATTCAGATTAAAAATAAGAGTGGCACGCGGTTTTAGCTTAAGCGGGCTACACAAGTTCAGTTTTAATTGTACAGTTGAACTGTGTCTACACACGTACAGTTTAGATCGTCAGTTCAACTGACAACGTGTGTAGCATGCTTTATACAAGCTCCTGCCTACCCAACAGTAAAATAAATTCGAGAAACAATATTAATTGTCTAGCAAATAAAAAGCAATTTCCACAAACCCATGAGTTTCTTATATCATAATATATTTCCACCTCTGTCTGCGGTATAGGTGTTTGGTAGCAATAGTTAACTACTAGATACTCGTAACTCTAACTAAATACTCGTAACGAAAGATAATAACGATTAACATGTTAGCTGAAGTGTAATGAAGAACCACGACACTAAATGACTTTAGTCGAAAGAGGTCGGAAGATAAAGCATTCGATTTATTATGCGTTATCGATACAACTACACATTTACCTACTCGTAAAGGCTTTAAGGCGTCTTAATCTGTTGGCGTAGTCGATATTTTTTTGTATCAGTGACCTATTTCATGCTGTCAATTAGTCAGGTGTTTTTTTTATATAATTTATCCATCTGCCATCGGCTTTGGCTGGCCATAATCAGATCGCAATGGGATTGTGTCTTTACGGGCAGACACTCTATCGAGCGTCCTTTTTTACCCTTCATTATTTTCCGACTTGGGGGTTCAGCATCTATTAAAATTAGTCAGGTGAAGCTGAATCTGCTGCAGCTGAATCACCCCAAATTTATAGGACTACTATCCTATCCTTTGCTAAACTTTCTGCTCAGCATTCAATGCTTTATTAACTGTATTGGTTATGGACTTATTACTCATGATAAGCTATTCGCAAAAACAAACTTTTTGTTTGCTCAAGCGATAGGGAAATGTCAGACCAAAAACGTTATTAAGCTCTAGTTATTCAACTAACTAAAACTACAAAAATATTCTTATACCAATTATCGTCCCGTTAGGGCGCTGTTATTATTTCCGTGTCTGATAATAATAAACATAAATTGTCCATCAATCGGTTATCGGTGTCATGTTATTTGATAGAGATTCATCATCTATACCCAATTCATACTTCTTTTTAATTAAATCGCCTAATCAGTGAGATTTTCTTAATTCATTCGATGCGAAGGCTTCATCAGACGTCGTGAATCGTGATGAAACTGCGAAGCGATGTGCTACCAAAACTCGGTCAATGTTGCCGTGTTGACACCCAACAGTCGTAATAGACGATTGATTCATAATAGCACTACGTAGTTACCATCAAGTAGAAGCCTTGTCTTGTGATTATTTGTTTGGAAAAATTACCGCATTGACTACGCATCAGTATGCTTTAAATGTTCTTTGATTTTTTAATCATTCGCTCTTCTCAGGTGGCTTTTTTTCCGAACCGTGTGTAAATTAGTTTTAGACCTTTATAGGCTCCAGAACCCATGTTAAGGTCAGCGAAAAAATTACCAGAACAAACTCTCTGACATACGTTAAACCACTACTTTATTTTCTCTTATAAATATACTTATAAAAATACAAAGAAGTATAAAAAAGACACTAAATAGGTCGTACGTAGCTAACAACCTTCATATATGCCTTATTAGAGCCTAAACTGAATAAATTTTGAAGGCTGCCTGATTTATGGGCTGGATCAGTTTGCAGATTCAGTTCTACACAATCAAGTACTCAGATTTCCTTGGTTTTTGTGCAAAGTACTTTAATTTATCTTGTAACACTATTTACTTCTTTGATATTCGCCGGAATATCTTAAATTATCTCGGCCTTCTTATAGAAATAGATATGATTTTGTCTACATCCAAATCTAACTGCCGTTCAAAAGTGAACAAAAACTAAGTACCGGCACGGATCACTTTGCTGTAAAAAGTTGGTAAAGCCCAGCGAATACAAAGCGAATCGATGATTATGTCGGTCAGTGTCGAGACAACTCGGCTTTATAGTAAAGCCGAGTTGTCTCGACACTTCTCACTCGACACCGAGTTGAGTGTCTGAATCTTAAAATAATATTCCAAGCCGTCAATATTTCATATTTTTACACGATTACACTGCATGAGTGGCAAAACCCAAGGTTTCTCACCTTACAGAGCAATTGATATTCATAAATGCCTAATTTGCAAGAGGCGCCCGATAAAATCGGAGTTGCCGGACGGAGTAGTCGTGGTATTGTGGTTGTCGAGTATGTATACGATCGCGATAATCGCATGCGATCCAAGGTCAGAGCTGTCACTGGGGGGAGAGAACCAGTGGAGGCTTCTTCTTGGGTAGACAGTCATCGCGTCGCCGCACGCGCACCTCGTCGCCATAACTTATATAATCATCACAAAACAAAACAATGCTGTCAATTATGCTCAGTGGAAATACTCTGAAAGCAAAGCTATCGTTTTGTTGTTAAAGTTTAGTGACTTGTAAAATGTAAATTGTTCTTTTGATATGTTCAAAAAAGTATTGAGGAGACAATACTCTCACGAGTCTGGGAGGAGTGAGCTGCTTAGGGCAAAGGAAGAAGAATCTTTTGATCGCAGGTATGTTAAAATATTAGGGAAGGTGGTCCGGAAAATAGGTTCTTGAACTGACCCTTTTTCAAATACTTCATGTTTAAATAAGGCATTTCTCTGCCTTCAGGTAACTTTTACAAAATGGCTTACAAGTAGGTACGTGCACGTAATTAAGTAATAAAATGGCATTTATGAATGCGTTATTATATGTATGCCATCTGCCACGACATTATTAGGTAGTTTATGTACAGTTTTAATATTATATTTTATTGAATAGAATGGGACAATGAAATTGCAATAGAATAAAATGGTAATTTCAAGCGTTATGTTTGACGTTAGTCCCAAATTCCGTTAACAGGTAGCCGTATTTTTCAAGGTCCAGAAATAGCTATACAAGCAATATCATCAAGAGTTTTGTTTTATCTTTATCTGTTACTACCGACTTTTATCTTTCACTTGTTTTTGTTGTTCCTTGTTCCTCCAACGCGCGGTAACTGATCAACTTGGAACTGTTGCAAATGTAGTGGCTAAATTAACTTTGAAATTGCACTTATTATTTTAAATTCTTGAATATTTTTCTCTGTTAAAAATCATGTGTTTAATGATACAATGGCATATTATCATCTAATTAATAACCTGTTTTCTGAAGAGCAAAAATCTACGTCCAATAATTACCTGACAATCTCTAAGTGAACGTCTACTTGCCCACAATATTGGTATACATACATAAAACTAGATCGATGAGTGGTGACTTAGTGACTGGTAATGAAGCTATTAAAGTGAAGAGATTATAAGCGCATCCAACGAAGGTAATAGAAAAGCAAGTGCATTAAATTTAAGTGCTGTACAATTTAACACGAATGCTATAAATCCTAATGTGCGACCAAATCTGTAACCTACCACAAAAACACAAAATTTCCGAGGCAAAATAACAAAACTAACAGGTGTAAATGATAGGAATACAAGACCTGTATTCTACACAGTATTAATGAGGACTATCAAAGCAAGACATGATCAACGACTGTTCATGTCGAGTGTAGATGGCTTCGTTGATCATTTAAACAATGATTTTGGTATCGATAAAGTGTTATCGTTGCAATTTATGTCAACTCCTAGCTAGAATGTACAGGATTTTAGCTATTTAACATTAATGCAGAAGAAAATGGCATACAAATCATGCAATCTACGTGCCATAAGAATGTAGGAACTCGAACCACAGGTTACACTAGAACCGTTATCGTGCCGAAGAAATTATGTAGATGAAATTATAGTTTTGATCTTACCATTCCGGCCTTTAGACTATGTAGTACATTTTTACCTTGGTTCATTTACATTAACGTGTGTATACGAATAATTACGCCATAGACTAGCATTTAAAGAACACTATATTGCTTGTACGAATTACAATGTTTAAAAACGACGCTTTGAAAATCGTGACATGAGCTAGGTTAATGGGAATTATGATTAAGGTTACTCAGATGGCAATTAAAGTTTATATGGATGGAAACAACATGGGCTTTTTGCTCCAGAACAGTTGTTTTTGTGTTGTGTTTAGTGACTTTGGCTTTCATACTGGCGCTTCGTGCTCAGCTCATTAACAATGTCGATGAGGTTAATAATGAAGTTCTAGCGTATACATAATTGTATACTAATCCAATACAGAGTGTTTGGTTTTGAGACCTGACATTGGTGTCGATTCTGTTGTAGAAATCACTGGACTAAACTAATTTGACAGGACTAAAAGATATATTATTTCATGTGCGGGTTTAAATAAGGATGGCAATACTTTAATTCCTGTCAAATTAGTTTCATCATCATCATCATCATCAGCCTATCGTCGTCCACTGCTGAAAAAAGGCCTCCTCCATAGATTTCCACAATTACCGATTCAATGCGGCCCGCATCCAACGCTTGCCAGCGACCTTTATCAGGTCATCGGTCCATCTAGTGGGGGGCCGTCCGACGCTGCGTTTTCCAGTGCGTCTCCACTCTAGACCTTTTTGGCCCCATCGGCCATCCGTTCTACGAGCTATGTGCCCTGCCCATTGCCACTTCAATTCTTCTAATTCAATTCTTCAACTGGCTAATCCGCTGAGCTATGTCGGTAACTTTAGTTCTTCTGCGAATCTCCTCATTTCTGATTTAATCTCGCAGAGAAACACCCAGCATTGCCCTCTCCATAGCTCGTTGAGTGACTCTTAGCTTTCGAGGCCCATAGTGAGTGAACAAATTAGTTAAGTTAATTGATTTCGTCGAACATTATTAGCAACACTATCAATGTAGACCAGTAGTAAAGCAAGACCACAGTTACGTAAAACAAGAGATCGAAGAATACTGCATCTGGTGACTGATTCCTGGGATATTAGTCATAGAAGGGTCCGGTTTTGGGGCGCGTGGGGAGAAACGTCATAAGAATTTATCTGTAATGTTTTAATTTTCCAACTTTACAGCGGTTTGTGTTTGTAATAAAGATTTGTCTTGTAACTAGCTATTACATGCACGTGTACGTTTATCCGCATGAACTTCCGCCTCACCAAACACAGCGTTTGATTACTCACGTTTCAAGTGTAGTTACTACTCGTAAAAAGAGGACCACAGTCATCACATTAAGCATGAATGAATATACAATTTTAATAAGACTTAGCAAATGATCTTATCGTGTAAATCAAGAGTTCACATATGATCAACTAACTAAACACGTCATTGATAATGCTAATTGGTATGTTACATGCTTTGATTATATACTTGTATATGTGTTTGGGTTGTATAAACTGCATATATTTACAAAAATATTTATTTCAATATCAATAGTACCAGTTTACAAAAATATATTTAAATAAATATAACTGGTGTGGTACACATATTACCAAAGTTTATAGTGAAAGGTTACATACTGTCTCACCAGCTACTATTAGCGATGTCCATTATCGCGTAGTTTTCTTCTTCTTTCTAGCTATGGCAATCAATCCTCTTCAAGGAAATTTTTTACCAGTGTCAAGATTATCAAACTGTAGCAAAATTATCAAGTTCCTCAGTTGTATCTTGTGTTGCATTAAAATGCCTTTAGGTCAGAGGTAACCGATGGATCAAAATGATAAATAACTTCACCCAAAAGCAAAATTACACTATTATTCCCAATGTTCCTATAAATCAGACACTAAATGAAACGACTGCTCATAATGACACCGAAAATACAGATCAAATATCACTAAAGCACAATTTACGAGTCTGAAAAGAATCTCAACCGCTCTGCCTGATTCCGTCTTCTCCAAGGCAATTAAATAGACCATAGATTATAGAATCAATGCCATAGAGAGAGAAATACCTTTGTATATTAAATTTACAAATTAATATTAAATGTATGCTCATAATCCTTAATAAAACATCAAATATTTATCGACAATGTCTAAAAATGCGTCATGAAATTTTATTGACACACGATAATATGCCATGGTCGATAACCACGATAATTATTTTAAATTAACCACAATATTTTTATCAACACACTAGGCAGTTAAGCACGGAGCAGTACTATTTTTCATGACAGCCAGATTTAGAATTATAAAAAAATTAAACAGTGTTTTTCTTTACCACAGTTAAGGTAGGTGACTGCAATAGTCTACTATGAGACACGATGTAGACGAGAATCACTTTAATTAAAATTAATGTATTTATACAGTTTGTCAGGCATATGTCAGTCTGTTACGAGTTTTGGACGAAATTGTTTACTTATACGTTTGCGTCAAATATGTCGGAATAAATTAACTTTAAAATGGAGTATTCAGTTTGTTCAGGTAATTTACGTTGATTTTGTACGTAACCGATTTGATTGTGACGTATAATATATTGGTAATAAATAGTTAATTTATCGAAAACAATGTGGGTGATGATAATTATACTGAACTTAGGCATAAAAAACTAATGTCATTTTTATCCTAATACTACGGTTGCCAAGAAGTTTGTATAAAATTGTTGCGGACAATTTTATTTAGATGTAACATTTTATTTTATATATTTAATTTTGAAAGACCGATATTAACCTCTATGGCGTGGTCACGAGGTCGATCGATACCTATTTGATTATTTCTAATATGTAACACTACAACACCAGGGCCCACGAAGGTACTGTTTAATTAGCATTCAAGTGTGGACTTAATACAATTAGATATAAAGTTTAGTTTAGCATTTTCTGATAAAATGGACCGTGACTAAGCAGATTTCACAGATAACCGAAAACTTATGACTTGACTCATTATTTAATTCGTTTCGTTATTTATTACGTTTCATTGAAGTGTTTTTAGAAGTGCCGAGATTATTATTAATACGCTTTTATAAGCTGCACCTGTATAATTATATTGATAGAAAGATAATTAATTATACATTGATAGAAAGAGACATACAAGTGAAGCTAATAAAAGTTCGGCACTTACTAAAAACACGTTAATGACGTATTATAACGGAATTATAGATTTCAACGTAATTTTCACAATGTTCAAGCCGGCCGTTCATTGTGAACAATTTGCACCCGTACTTAGGACCGATGATGACAATACAATGTTTTCATAACTATGTTTTAGTACCCTGATTACGATAATCAGAATAAATACTTATTTAGCGTGTTTTTTTTAATTTATTGTTTTGTTGTTGTTTATATTTTTTAACTTACGCACATTTAATATGTGCCATTTCATTTCATGTAGCCAAAACTTTATTGTTGGAGTGTAAAAAAAATTATCAGATGTAAAATATATGAAATGTATATTGTATATTGTCCGCGGGTCGTGCTAACCCACGATTACAATTACATTGCATGCATAGGGTGCATACCTACAGTAGTTTGTTTCGTCCAGTCATTGAGGCATTGTATCACATTAATTACAAGTAATATTTATGTTAGGTCTTATCTTTAACTAATTTTGAAACATTGATGCCAATTCTGTTGTTCAAAATTACTAAACGTAACTAATTTGACAGGTCTAAAAATATTGCCATCCTTATTTAACCCCGCACATGAGAAAGCCATAGCAAGACTTTCTAGACCTGTCAAATTAGTTAAGTTTAGTAATTTTGAACAACAGAAACGACATAATTTTTTAAGTACCTAGATTAAGCTTATAACCGTAATTTTGTTATAACATCACAAAAAACAATATCTTATTTTGCTCTTAACTTTCGCATCGTCGTTTTCACGTGTTTACTCAAGGCGCAGAAGAAATTCGGTATAGGCGGTCACCCATCCAACACCTGGCCATTTTTAACGTTGCTTAACTTCGAAGATCGATTTACGCCGTGACCACTGCCACTTGCCCCCTCCATCCATACTAATATAAGATATATTAAAGTATGTTTGTTGGTTTTGTTGAAGATACCTGTATGGTAAAGAGTGTATTGGTTTTGTTGTAGGAGAACCAGGTCCCTGAACGCCCCGTCGCCCATCCAACAGTTCGGACCATGCGGCAGAATAATGAAAAACTCCGCAATGGTTATGTAAGTACACATTCATTACTCTTTGCCAATTAGAAGTATAATTTTAGGGTCGGTCGGAAACGCACTCGTGATACCCCTCTGGTGTTGCTAGTCTCCATAGGCTACGGTGACCGCGTACCACCAGGCGGGCCGTATTTATGTTTGCCACCTTAATGGTAATAATAATGGTGGTAATCTTGGGATTCTTTCAATAACGTACAGTATTTCAACCAATGCAAAGCAAGGGTACATGATATGGTTGAAAATTACAGGCAAATCCAGGACCCGGCGTCGCAGCGGCTCACGTGGTACAAGCCGCCGCTGACGGTGCTCGTCATCAAGAAGGTCCACGACGCCACAATACTGGCGCCCTTCGTGCAACTGGTGCATTGGCTGGTCCATGTGAGTCTCATCGTAGCTCTTCCCATTAATCCCATGGTGTACTGCGTACCGTTTTTTTTTTGTTGACGAGCGGGAAACCTTCAAAAGGTACCCGTCCTCTTAAGGGGAGCAGACGGGGTATGTGACATTTTGACTCACTAAAACCCCCCCGGTGGCCATCCTCCGTGCTATAGGAGGGCTCCGGCATCTCCAGTGGAACGCACCGGTGCCCTCCTGCACTTTGCCTGAGCACGTCCCGGGGGCAGCCATGTCGCCGTCCCTGGAATGTACTGCGTACCTACACTAACTGACCGTCAACCTAACAGTAGCCCTAGCAACAAAAACTTTCGATAACGTATTCGTATCGCTTTCGACAATTTTTGTCTGGGAAAATAAACAGCGCTGTGCCGGTGAAAAGTGGAAATAAAAATTTGTATGAAAATTTTGACATTTCGTAAGTGACGTTTATGAATGCATAGGTAATCGCAATTTAATTCTTGTGACAGATATTATAAATGCGTATGTGAATTTTCTCTCCTTCACTACTCAACGGATCATCATGAACTTTTGCATACACGTTGTGCAGGCTACATAAAAGGACATATTAGGGTCTAGAACCACGCGACCGTAGTTGGGTGTAAATGCTAACTTATTGTTAGAACGCTAGAGCTCAGATTCCAAATTGTTAGAATACAAACTCCTCCGTTGCTTAGGCACATTCCAATATCATATTTAATATCAAACTAGCTAGAAAACCCGGCGTTGCTCGGATCGCAACAGAATTTTTTTCCGCCCAAACTCATCCACTTTCACCCACCGTGACCAAACTCCCTTACAATTGCAGATCAAGGGCTATCTACCACTACAAACATGAGAGGGTGCTTGGTAGGAAGTGGTCATTAAGAAAACGCTGGACAAACCCACAAACATGGGTATATACATTGATTAAAGAGACAAAGCAATAATATTATTGTACACGTCTTCAACCTTTTTTAGCCCGTCCTGAGTTTTGAATACTAAGCGGTTAATATTGTTTTCTACTATCTAACAAATATTATGCACAAAGTGATCATTCGACCTCTGCGAGCTTATTTCAATGTTACCAAAACAACGAACTAATAAATAATAAGCACAAATTTATTAAATAACCTTCCCAATTATTTTTAAAGAGCAAATTTATGTGCAGTCATTTACATAGATATATGCTTGTTACATGAACTGCGTTGTTCATTGGACAACTTTTTTGGACTTCGTGTTTTTATTGCTACTGCGCATTTTGTAAATGATTGTTCAAATGTGTATACCTACATTTTGATTTCCTATATCTAAACGTGCAAAGCCAGGGCGGGTCCTCTAGTTTTGAATAATTCATTTGCGGTCATTAATTCTTATTAACTTCATAAAACAAAAGCCTACTAAATTCGCCGCTCTTAGAAATTTGCCGCCCTGGGCACTAGCCCCTGTGCCCCAATCATAAAGGTGGATATACACTACAGTATTTTCTCGAGCATTTCTATGTAATGTGACCTAATTATGAATGGTACAATTCAGGTTCGACAAAGGCTCAGTTTCCAAAGCAGGTCTCGACCTTTGGTTCCTGAAAAGGGGATACACTAGATTTAGAACATGTCATAGAGCGGCTCGTTGTTCTGTTACAAGTTAATGCTCCAGTCTATACTCACCTTGAGTCCAGCGCTAGCGAGCACTTAGTCAATAGATTGATTTGCGTTGTCGATCAACTTGATCTGGCGTAATGATAATAGATTTCGCAGTATCCCAGAGGTGAATCAACCCTCAGGCCCTAATTATAGCTTGTGAGTTGTGTACTCTAAATAGTGCAGTTGAAAGTGTGCTCAACCGCTTATAACGATGCAGCCCGATGTAATTTACATTATGTAGGTACGTTTGCATAGTCAGTGTTAATGTAGCCCTGAAAATGCAATGTACAAAATAAATAAAATTTAAGTTTGGTAATGTCAAAATAACTGCTTGTTTCTAAATGCGTATGAAATATATATATGGTAGTATATATGGTTACTTTTTCATCTGTGTCTGTTGGTTCAAGCTAATCACCGAATTGTCTGTACTGATTTCGATGCAATTTTATTGGTAAATTGCTGATGTTGGTAGGAATAACACAGAAAAGCTACTTATATTTTAGGTAAAACATTGGGTTTATGTAATAAAATAAAATTCAACGCGGGCGAAGTGGCGGGTGACAGCTAGAGTCGTTACTAAGACAAATAAATATTATCGTGTACCACACTCTATATACCATGTACGCTTGATTGCGGTATATATATATGTGTGATATATGAAACCACAAAATAAAACTAACATAACATAATTTTCGATTTGTTTTATGTGTCATTAATTAAACGTTAATAAAGTATGTAGCTGGGCTAGTCCTTTCGTGTCAATAAACGTTAATCAACTCTGTCCTACCATTCTGTAATTACGATAGTTAAAACACCACGTCTTTGCATGACCGATAACAATTCCGACCGTCCGCAATGAAACTATCAATATTACGTTCGATTGACCGATATATCAATATCTGTTTTATTTTAAGATTATTCGCTTCACATAATAAATCTTGAATTAATTATATAAATAATAATAATAATAATATAGCCTTTTATTCAGATCTCTTACAATGGTTTTTAAACTTATGTAAAACTATATAAACTTATTTTACTAACATATAGACTTGTTTAGCTAACATTAACTGTATAAACTTATTTAGTATATAACTTTAAAGACTTAAACTTAATATATATTAATAAAATTAAACTAATATTTGGTCCTTGGTTATTTTGCCAAGATCTGTTTGCCAGTCGGCAAAGGCCTCCTCCAACCTTTTCCACTGAATGAATTAATTATACGTATATATTTATTTATATCATATTATCATCAATAACGAAGGCTACGTTTTCATTATTTTCGGCATTATAATCTTTTCAAGTACAAAAATTTTTTTTTTTATACCACTTAGTTGGAAAACAAGCATACAGCCCGCCTGAGGGCAAGCGGTTAACGTAGTCTATTTAGCTTGCAATACCAGTACTTGTAGCCATGCTTACTACTGTATAATATAAATTATTAACGCTACAAAAGCAGAAATGAAAACAAAAGAAATGTTAGGGTATTAAAAAACTGACCACGTGACATCACGTAAAACTTTTTAGTTACTACCACGCGCGGATTGGCGACCCTGAAATATCCACATTTTCTGCCAGTAATTTAATTAGTACGCAAAAGGGTCTAACCCATATTCTGAGAACGTCGACTACCCAAGCTATAGACAGGATGTAAACCCACACCTGACGTCAATCAATTGTTCTCATTTGTATTGTTATGATAAATTATAAATACACCGATGAACAACATAAACGGAGGAGTTTTTGGCGGGAATCAGGCGGAGCGGTTGAGATTTTTTTCCAGTGTGTCGTAAATTGTGTTATAGTGATCTTTAATGTGTATTTCTGGTGTCGATATGTGCAGTAAAGTTTCATTTAGTGACTGATTTATAGGAGCATTGGAAATAATGCCATAATACGACTTTTGGGTTAAGTGATTTATCATTTTGGTCAATAGGTTACCTCTAATCTAAAGGCGTGTTACGATCTGCTACTGCCGTGGGTTGTCTCCAGAAACTCCATTGGGCGTTAGAATGCATGACACTAGGCATTTTAATGCGGCAAACACGAGAAATTTTGCAACATGAAAATTCTCTAACACTCGACACTGGAAAAATAGTCCCTGAAGGGATTGATTGCCATACTTAGGAAGAAGAAGAAGAAGAGAACATAAACGGAAAACCTGCGGGTTACTCGACAATACATTTGACATCACTCAAAATATAGATTGATCTAATATATATTTAACTTCCTAACAGATTTGCAACTCTGATATAATGCAAACTTTTTTTTGTTGATTAGTTTATTTTTGTCATAAACTCTTTAAGATCATTTAGCAGCACGTGTAGAATTCTATTGTATACTCTAAAATGACAACTGTATAAAAGTCTATTGTAAAAATAAATTATAATCATAAAAAATCACATTGTGTAGTTTCAAAAGAACTCCCGTATAAGTTGAGGAGGCAAAATTCGCGGTTCTCCCAATAGAGACAACCTAGGGATTAGAGGGCCAGAGCTATTCTAAGCGGGAAATTATTTTTATCGCGCTAGATGTGTGTGATGTGACAAGCATCCGTAGGCATCGGTAACCACTTTCCAACGGGCAGGTCACGATGCCATGTACTTTGCTTGCCAGTTGTTACCTTTATACCAAATAAATATAATATGTACGTCTTAGATACATATACATCATCAAGCCAAATCCCTCTCGGTGTAGGCAGAGAGTATAAACCGTATTTTATTTTCTTTGCAGGACAAAAGTATGGTAGTATTCGTGGAGGCGGCAGTTTTGGACGACATCCTTTTAGCGGAGTATGGGGATTTCATGTCGGTGCGGGAGAGGTTGATGACCTTCAGGGCGGGCACTGATGACCTCACGGACAAGATCGACTTCATCATATGCCTTGGAGGGGACGGCACGTTGCTGCACGCTAGTTCACTGTTCCAGGTGAGGAATCTATCATTACGAAAACTTATTTGTAAAAAGGAACCAAGTACTCTTGGGCTTTACAATACATCTTCTTCTTTGTAACTATGGCAAAAATTGTTCTTGTTTCTTTTTATGGTCAATTTTGCCAGTGTCCAGTGTAAGAGAATTATCATTATACTAGCTGTTACCCGCGACGACTTCTGATTTTTTTAAAGAAAAATTGCCTATATCCTTCCTCAGAATGTTATCTATCTCCTTGTTCAATTTTATTACGATCCGTTCAGCCGCTTAGTCCTGAAAAGGTAACAAACAAACAGAGTTACTTTCGCATTTATAATAGTTAATGCAATAGCATTTTGTTAATACGTCGTTCTCGTTTCCAGCAATCAGTGCCGCCAGTGATGGCATTCCACCTCGGTTCTCTGGGGTTCCTCACGCCCTTCGAGTTCAACAACTTCCAGGACCAAGTCATGAATGTCTTGGAAGGTAAACCACGCAATTTTTTTTTTTAAATATTTTTCCTATGGCACAATTACACTAAATTTAATCTTATAACTGTCAAATTAATGTTTAGTGCTGTCAAATCAAATTATTTAGGTCCTGTCAACCATTGAATACATTTAGTTTCCATGAACACAGAATATGGTAAATGTTTTAGTTTAGATAGGGAACAAGAGAATTGGCACCATATACGCGTGTCCTCAAAGTATTATATCGATCGTTCCAGGTCACGCAGCCCTAACTCTAAGGTCTCGCCTCCAGTGCCTGGTGCTTCGGAAGAGTCAGGAGGATGACAAGGAGAAGAAGAAGCCCACCACGATACTGGTGCTCAACGAGGTGGTGGTGGACCGCGGGCCCTCGCCCTACCTGTCCAATATAGACCTCTTCCTCGACGGCAAGCATATCACCTCGGTGCAGGGGGATGGTGAGTTGTGTGTACATTACTAGCGCCGTATAAGTTAAATACCTACAAAACACAAATTAATTATACATAAAAACCTTCCTCTTGAATCACTATACACTACCAGCCACTTCAAACCAAATTGTCTCTAGTCCATTCATTCTGTAAGAATTCGAATAAAAAACGTTTGTCTAAACTTGTTTCTCCATACTCTCACATGGCTGATTGTACTGAGCGTAACTTAGTCTACTGTTATTTTGGAAAAAATATTAGGGTTTTGTGCAACAATTAAAGAACCCATGAAATTGTGAACAAACTCGACACTGGCAAAATTATTTCTTGAAGAGGATTGATTGGCATAGCTAGGAAGAAGAAGAAGATGTGTGCGATGTGTGCAGGTCTGATAGTGTCGACGCCGACGGGCAGCACGGCGTACGCGGTGGCGGCGGGCGCCAGCATGATCCACCCCTCGGTGCCGGCCATCATGGTGACGCCCATCTGCCCGCACTCGCTCTCCTTCCGCCCCATCGTGGTGCCCGCCGGGGTCGAGCTCAAGGTCACCATGTTTTTTAAACACCCTTTAATAAGCTTAAGATTCCTCACAAGGGCGCAGTCAGCTTTCAAGCCAAGGGAGTCATATAGTCGAGGTCTAGTCAAGACACGCTCCAATAATTTCGATTAATGTTTATCCGAAGTTTTTTTTACCTCTAAATAATCAAACACAAATATCAACTTTGTTTTCTCTTTCGTCTTCTATCAAAATGATTTATGACTGCCGCCACTTGACTGAATAGACCCAGCCCAATTTGTTGGCCCTATAACCCGCCACCTTAGTACACTCTCTGTTCTGAACCGATGATAAATTTCGATTTTCTTAAGTGATAGCTTCTAACTTTATAAAAAAATGTTTAATTAGCCTTTGTTCGAATTGACCGGAAATTGTGAATGTAAAGTGTGATTGAACATCGATTAAATTACAGGCATGCTTTAATGGCGACTGCCGATTTATAATATATCTTTCATATTTTTACTCATTAAGCGAATTCAAAATTGTAGATCGCGCTATCCCCGGAGGCGCGTAACGCGATGTGGGTCTCGTTTGACGGCAGAAGTCGGCAAGCCTTACAACATGGAGACAGGTACGGAATCGACTCTATTGTTAGCACGATTTGTATAGGCCGCATGAATATTATTGTATATCTCTCCACACATACCCGAATTAAATGTACAACATTATATGCGGGGAATAAACACAATTTCTTTCGATCATAGAGCTTTTTTTATTGCGTTTTAATCGTTAAATCGTTTAAATACTTCAAATAAAACATGCGCTGTGCTGCGCTAAGGATTGCTAAGATTAGTGGGCTCTAATTTTTTCGACTCCTGACTTTTTAAACACCCAGTAGATGGGCTTGTAAGCAATACCACCCCAGGGTTTATGTCAGCACTTTAAATATTTCGTATATGGTAACCATATGTACACACGCGTCATTATTTGTTATTGTATTTGCAGTCTATACGTGACGACGTCAGTGTACCCGGTCCCCTCGATCTGTGCCCAGGACCAGATCTCCGACTGGTTCGACTCGCTGGCCGAGTGCCTGCACTGGAATGTTCGCAAGAAGCAAAAGCACTTCGACGAGCTCAGTGACGTCACACACTCCTCCTCAGACACCCTCGAGGAGCTCGACAATAACCACGATATGAGGCCTACATGACCGGAACAAAAAAATACATTTCGGTAATAACCGGTTTTTTTTCAGTCAGGATATTACACGGTCAAACTAAGTAGATTATAAATACTATATTTTTTTACACCGTACCTAAAATCTCCATCTTCGTTCTACCAACGCGAAATTGGCGAAATTGTGGCAACCCCGCTGATGCCATTCATAAAGAAGTTGAAGACTATGTCCGAATTCTGAGCTCAATTCTGTATAATACGTGAATTTGAGGTTTCGAACACAAGGCTTTTACTCAAAACTTTAATATGATTTCTATGTTCATACAAAATGCAATATGTAATTGAGAGATATTTATTCAGTATCAAGCTTTCCCAATGTGATCATTGGGAAAGCTTACTGATGTAAATATCGATCTAATTGTTGACGTGTGCTGTATTGACGGAATGAATATCAGAATACCAGTACTGTATGAATATTGCAATCATTTTTGGTAGCTCTTGGTTACTGCATTTTGCATGTTTTCATATATACTAGTTGATTTTGTGCAATTGATCGATCTTAAAGTGATTACGTTGAAGTTACACACGTTTGAAGAACTTTTGCCACCAGACTTAAATATAGAACAATTAGACAGACAATCATGAGATCTAATATGTATTTAAATCATTTCAGAGAAATGACCTTCAATATAATGCTAGTAAAACAAATTGATTGACCGTGAATGTCCCGTACGTGGAAAGTTATGGACAATGATTCTCTGTAGCTCTGTAGTATGTAACTGAATACAAGTGACGCGTCGTGAGCTGGACGTAATTTGTGATACACTCCTATTGATTCTGACATTCCCCTGGACAATAAAAATGTGTAATTTTGTTATGTCTTTCTTGGGTATGTTCGGTTTTTTTGTAGCGCATTAAGTAGGTATGGTATTATATTTGTCTCTCCCTTAATGGGTGAATGGGTGGGATTTATTACAATGTCTGTTTTGCGTTATTCAATTTTTCCTATGAACTGTTGATCGATTTCAATAATGCTTTCTTTATATACAACAAACCATTTTTTTGCTTTCCAATTAAATAGCCAACTACCTTAATGCGAAATCAAGTCGTTTGAAGCAATTGTAATAATATATATTGCCTTTTATACCTTAAATAGTGAGTGTTTTTCACTCTCGTTGAGGAAGCGACAATGAAGGTGCTAATTAAAATAATCCTGTGCCAAGTGAATTAATAGCTTATAGCCACCGGTGTTCAATAACAGTGATTATTCCTTTCTGGCCCGCTGAAGCTGTAGTGGGGCAGAAAGAAATGGGCGAACTGAAAGCACAAATTAGATAGCTAATATAGATTATCCTCTCATTTGATAAACATAAAAAAGGGAATAATAGCTTCGAAATATGTATATTTCTGGTGAGATAATTGTTGTTTACTCTAAACAATTGAAGGAATTACTGTAAAATATTCTATACAGTCAGTTCAATGCTTTGTTTCGTGAAAGTTAAAACTGAGATAATGTGTATATAATATGTTTTAATATAAATTATACAAATTTGACTTTTAAACTTTGTTGTTGTTTTGTTGTTGTTGTTTACCATTTTAATATTTATTGCTATTACTTGCTTCCTTTGGTTCCGTCTTATCACCGTAATGATTATGTACTCTGTGCGTCTTATCCAAACCTCTCAAAACGCTTGTAAGTCCGATGTTGATTGATGAATGAAAAGTATATATAAAAATACATCTCTATAGTCTGTTCTTTATCTGTACAATGCTAAAAACCCTATTATAAAGCTTGGCAAAAAGTCTAGGAACTGAACTAAATTTTTGACTACTGGCAACCTTCACAAAATGGAATCTATGTTGAAGATTACTGTAAATAAATCTTAGAATAAGGACTTACACAACCAATGAAGACTGTATAAGACTAAGACTGTATATTAATAAGGACTTCGGCGTGCTGCCACATAGAGTACATTTAACCACCGTGGGCTGCCATACGAACGGCACAGTGGTGTTCCTATTATTTTCTACTCTAATGTCAGACTGTATCGCAAAATAATGTTGAGCAATTTTCTACACTCGATAATGGCAGCATTATCGAATGTAGTCGTTGAAAAGGAGGGGTGCCATATCTAAAAACAACAGGCACTAGTCAGGTTAATGAAATGTCACTTTGACTTGACATGACAGACAGTGGCAGTTGACAGTTGTATACAAGAGCCAAGGTAGCGAGTTATAGTAACTACTTCATTCAACCATAACCTAAAAATTCTCAAACATAAACTCTAATTTTGGAAAAAGTGGTAACTAAACAAACAATAATTGTTTGAGAAAGATGTCAAAAATATCAACATTAATTAATTATGTAGCTCAAAGAGGCATATCTTTATCAGCTCCTAGAGAAGGTAAGAGGAATTTTAGGAAATTCGTGATCCCAAATAAACGAGGATCAATGCTACACAAGAAGCGACAAATGACTGATAAAAAAGAATTAGAGGTTGATACCCGTGGAACACGTACCGTAGGATACTTTCACAATGGAAGATTCATTACCGTGCCAGAGATGATTCCAGAATTAGTGGTACCAGACCTGACCAACTGCACTCTGAGGCCTTATGTGTCTTACAAAGCTGACGATGTGATTCAGAGTGAGTTTACGCCACAGCAGCTGTTCGATGCTGTTTACAGTAAGAAAATCGTCACAGACTACAAACAAGGCAAGCTTGATACAGATGGTAACGCTCTAGAACCTTCCGATGAAGAAAAATTGCAACCCGAAGAAGCTGTGGCCAGAGCCAAGCGGACAGGCTCAGATATATTCTAAAATGTTATGTATACATAATTTAATTTGTAGTCCCTTAGCATAGTTATCATTTTAAAATGTAAATAAAAGTCATAATCCAACTATATTGAGAATTTCAGTTGTTTTTACAGGTTCTGCCTTTTATCCTTATATTAAAAAGCTTCAACTATATAATAAAAATATAATATGTTAGATTAATATTATATTGGATCTTGTGATCCTATGAGGTACATATTTCCCTGCAGATATTTTATAAACTTACCCTACACTTGTACCGATATAATTATGACAATAAATATATGCTTGTTATCTTCTATATATAACTATTAACTGTTATCAATAGTTTTTATTCCTTTACCAGGCAGAGTACCAACATCATAGTATCAAAAATGTATGCATACAAAAAACTTGCAACTTGCATTATAATTGAGTATGGCATAGTAAAATATCTACTCTGAGGTATGACTTAAAACTATGACATAATAATATTATATAGGATAGGATACTTTTATGTTGTACTTCAGATTAAAAATCCATGTAGACAAGGTCACGATAAAGGCATCTAATTTAGGACTTATCCCAGACGTTAATATCTACATGTAACCAACGACAACATGGGGTCTAGTCAGATTGACCTGTAGTTTATCTCCACAAGTATTTCAAACAGCAACAAAATACATTATCATTCAAACTAGAGTTTCGCGCGGTTGTGTGGCGCGTGCGCTGTTCAATCCGGTCTTTCTGACATACACCTACATAGATAAACATAATGGGTGGAAACTATTCCGCTATGGATCCGATGGAAGTACCCGTCCCAGACTTACCGAAATTATTAGAAAGGGATGGATATTTGAAGCCCTACGAGCGAGAAATCCGACGCAGGTAAGTCTTATAGACATTTCCTAATGAAATTTGCTATTTAACTTCGGTAGAATCAGTCAAAAGTGGTAAATTTACGCTAACTTTGCATGAATTTAAGGTTAGCTGTTCGAGTGTCGAGTGTTTACTGTTTTACTACGGATGCAGCGCTGAAGCGCTTTCGAAATAAAAAGACAGCTGTGATACATTTCTTTTTATTCTAAGACGAGAATTTATCAATATCAATTTCTTTTTAATCTTTGTTTACGACTTTATAACATTACGTATCGTTTATCAAAACAGTGATATGTACAACTTGGTTACTTACTTGTATTACGACTATTTAATATGAATTGAAATAAATTAACAGCGCTACAAGCGCTTAGCTGACCTTCTCCAATGTCATTCATAAAGGTCGATTACTCTACTCGATTTTAAAAATGCATGCTTTTCGTTATGAGATTTGGTAGGTACTTTAAAATAGATTTTTTTGTCAGATACATTTGCCACTAGAACCTACGGTTGATATCAGGTTGAATCAGGCTAGACTTCTTTAGTTTCTTGAGTACCTTATGGTTTATTTATCTACATATTCATGAATTTATTGGTAGTAGAAGAAAGTTTTAACTAAAAGGTTGAAGGTAGATTAAAACATTATTTTAGGTAGGTATGTCTTGGGGCTATCCACACCTATGTGACATGTAGGTGCATAAGATCCGTAGTTTAATAAGAATAGTTTAGAAGGCTATATTAAGTAAAGTAAGTTCCCGTAGCACTGCTTTAACTTTACTCCTTGATGAGTGGGCAAACCTACTAAATAGGCAAAACTACGCGTCTCCTTTTTACACTTACTTTTTTTAATTCAAAAGTTATTCCAAATTTACAGATATGGGTGTTTCAAGGACCTGTGGGACCGCATCGAGTCGTGGGAGGGTGGTGTGGACGCATTTACAAAGGGCTACAAATACTTCGGCCCGCAGTTTAACTCGGATGGGTCGGTGACCTGGCGAGAATGGGCACCGGGTGCGCACTCACTGCATTTACAGGGAGAATTCAGTAAGTATCGACTACAAAACATTTTTTATTGCTTTTTTATCTCTCCATCGACTTGAATAAAAGATCGTTATAGATTTAGACGATACATTAATTGTCACATACCTACCCGTAAAGTTTTCTGTGATTTTAGCTACTTTTTATCCTGGATTAACAACTGGATCCGTCAGTCCCATGGGTAGGTAATGACGTCTTTTTCGGGCCTAAATGTCACTGACGGCAGGCTAGCTATTTCTAATTTATGGACGGAATTCGTAATCCCAATAAGTTTTGTGATAAGTCTGAATTTATTTTTTTATAGATTTATTGCTTTCCGTCTGTATGCCGAGTAGGTATCAAAGTCGATATGGTATAATTTTATGATCTGACTATGCATTATCTTTTGTGTTTTTAAATAGCCGTGGAAACAACTCCGTATCAGAAGGTCTATCTGGAAAAAAATACTGCTAATATCACCTACCTCTATCGCTCGAAAGTCGATTCTCTAAAGACTAGTCGCGGCGAAAATCCGATTGTGTCGAGCAAGCGAGATAAGAAACATTGAATATGAGTTGGTCACATCGTGGCAGGAGATGGTGTTGAAATAAGTGAAATAAGTTGAAAGTTATTTGATTCTTTCACTTTAATTATCTATGGTAACCTCCTAAATTAACTATAGGGAAAGAGGTTAGGAAGAGAGGAAGAGGAACTCATAAGTCCCTATAACTTAAATGTTCGCTGATGTAAGATGTTAATTTTACAGATGGGTGGAACTCTAAAAGCCACGCGTTTAAAAAGTTAGAATACGGCAAATGGGAGCTCCAGATCCCGGCGAATGCCGACGGCTCGTGCCCTATGAAGCACGACACCAGAGTGCAGATCATCGTCAACGACCACCTTTACCGGGTCTCTCCCTGGGCCAGCTACGTCAAGCCCTTCGAAGGGTTCACTTACCAACAATTCATTTACAAGCCTGACCAAGTAAGTATTCATATTGTATCTCATATTCTTATGACCTGGCCTGTTGGTCGGCACTAGATCTAACTAACTAAAGGTTAATACAAACCATCCGACCGTCGCAACCATTTTTAACAGGATCAGAAAAATAAAAAATCCTTGTTCGTTCCTCTGCGCTCCGTTATTATTACACTAGGTTTAACCCGGAGCGTCGCCTGCACGGTGTCTTCTATCCCTCGGGAACCACACAATTTTCCGGGATCAAAAGTATACTATATGTTAATCCAGCTTATAAACTACCTCGATTCCAAATATCATACAAATTCATTCAGCCATAGCCGTTGAGGCGTGAAGTGTACACACAAACTTTCGCATATATAATATTAGTGTGATTTCTCTCATCCGTTTGGTGTGTTTGGTGTCAGACTTTGGTGTCAACACACCAAAGTTGTGCGCGCCAATGTCAATTGCACTGCAACGTGTACCGGATACTTTTCCATTGGCAAATATGCTAGACTAAGTAGATCATTGGCTAGACTAGGTAGTTATTGTGATTTGTGTTGCATACCTTAATTGGGTAGGGGTGAAAATAATACTTACACTTTAATATATATCGTGATATATCACGGTCATGTCACGTATCAGAAACGTAAAAGACAGTGTCAATAACTGATTGTTTGGATAGTAAGGTCAAATGATACATTTCTTATCGTTATCGGGAGAACAGTGTTTTAATATTTGTCCCCCAAGTTAAATAGAACATCATTATGTACTTATTACATAAAAATGCGTAGTATTATTTAAGGACTAGCTTATTTCCCCGCGACTTCGCCCACGTATCAACATAATATATAGCCTATGTTACTCAGTGATAATGTAGCGTTGTAACGGCAAAGGAATTTTTGAAAACGGTCCAGAAGTTTCGGTGCCTATTCAATAAAAAAAAAAGAATAAACAGATAATCAAATAGTGTAGATAATGGTTAGCCTACCAACATGTACGTATGGATTAAATAAACTTAACTATTTTTTATACCTGCGCTACTGCGGCATCATCTTTAGAGGGAACTAGAGTTTTGGTGCGAGCTAGTGAATTGCGTACAAATGTTAACAGACCCTTATAATATTCTATCCGTGTGGCCGTTTGTCACGTGCTTTTTTGCAGAAACAATGCTCTGCGTTTTTTATCCAACATTGAATTATCTTCCAGACCTACCAATTCAAGCACCCCAAAGTGAACAAGCCAAAGTCCCTCCGAATTTACGAGTGCCACGTTGGTATCGCCACTCCTGAAGGGAAGGTCGGCACCTACAACGAATTCAGAGACAATGTTCTGCCCAGGATTAAAAGACAAGGTACCTTTACTAAAATAACTTGATATCCAGTACGGTAAGATGATCGAGATGGCAATAAAGAACGTATAATACCCCTCGCGTGATGGTAATCGCTAACTGTAGCTAATCGCTTGCAATTCAGAGATATCACTTATTCGTTATACGAGTATTTCAAATGTTTCAGGTGAGCGTAGTGGTTATGTACTCTGTGTTTCAGGTTACAATGCTATTCAGCTCATGGCGATTATGGAGCATGCCTACTATGCCTCTTTTGGTTATCAAGTCACAAGTTTCTTCGCAGCCAGCAGGTATTCATAACTTTTAGTACATATCTCAAATGCATATAATGTAGGGTTGTCACCAAGTTTACCTACAATTATTAAAGTTATAATTTGTCAAATTTGAACATTTTTTTTTCCGTTAAATCATCATTAGATGCGAGTTTCTTTTTTTATCCGCCTAGTCTAAAAAGTATTTAAAATATTAACGTTACTTAATTGGAACTAAGAATTGTATTGTTTTGATAGGACTTATTTCGATCTAACAGCGCTAAAACTTAATTTGACAGCATTAAGCTTGAATTTTGTGTAAATTAGGCTAGTGTCTCACAAGAGAATTGACACCATAATCTAAGTCCTTACTACTTACTTAGTGGTAACTTTACGTAGTGGTAAAAAAGTGGTGATAATCCCCAGTCGCTACGGCACCCCATGTGAATTGAAGCAGCTGGTTGACCGCGCCCACGAAATGGGTTTGTACGTGTTGCTCGACGTGGTACACTCACACGCTTCCAAGAACACGCTGGACGGACTCAACGAGTTCGACGGTACCAACTCCTGCTTCTTCCACGACGGAGCCCGAGGCACACACACCCTGTGGGACAGTAGACTCTTCAATTATTCCGAGTAAGTTTAGTATTTAAAACTAAACAGCTGTACAATTCAAGAGAGAAGTATTTAAAAACAAATGAAAACTCGACTGAAACAAATGAAAGTTTACTTTTAAGTTAAATAACTTAAAAGTAAACTTTCCGTTTCAGTCGAGTTTCAGTAGAGTCGGAATAATTCCGATGAAGTATTTATACCAAAAGAGGTGCGCAAGTCAAGAGTGAAATCGCGCTTTATACTCTATCTACCCACTTTTTGTTATGTTTGTTTGTGAATAGTTCTATCTGTTTTATGTTGATGGTATTTTTCTTCATTTTCAGAACTGAAGTGCTGAGATTCTTACTGTCAAATCTGCGCTGGTATCAAGAGGAATATCAGTTTGATGGGTTCAGGTAAGTGTCCGAAATATTTATAAATACATACATATTATAGTTTTCTGAAATTCGGTTTCTGTTATACTAAGTTTTTTCGGATGGTCAGGTTCGACGGCGTGACATCGATGCTGTACCACAGCCGTGGTATCGGGGAAGGCTTCTCGGGCCACTACGACGAGTACTACGGCCTCAATGTGGACACGGAGGCGCTGGTGTACCTCATGCTCGCCAACCACTTGACTCACAAGCTTGACAGCAGAGCTATTACCATTGCCGAGGTTTGTCAGCTCGTCCGTACTGGCGTGACTATAGAATATTTTCAAACTCAACATGTGTGAGTGCGCCGCACCCGTGTCAAGTTTTCCGAAACACAAGGTGTGTGTTTTCAGCAGTATACGTGATTTCTTGGCAGCAAACCAGCATATAGCTCGTCTGATAGCAAGTGGTCATCCTGGCTTATGGCCGAATAAATTGCAATTTATTCTTACTACAAAGCTTGGCTAATATAAACTGTCTACTTTACACCCGGTACGGGAAAAAACTTGAGAAGAACCGGCAAGAAACAGGAAAAACAGGCCGGTAGTTTGATCTTAGTTCATCTGATTATAACTTAAGGATAGAATCTATAGTTCAAGCATATAAAGAATCTTTATTCGAGTTTGTTTCTATAATCTAGTTTTAAGTCGAGATTCGTTACTGAGCGTCGTTTTAGAATACCGGCCTCTATGCTCTTTACAGACTTATTTAGTTCCATCTGTCCAGTATGTGTGTGTGTAATAAAATCTTGCAAGGTATTTTTGACCTACTTCCTAGTGTCCGATTGAGCTGAAATTTAGGATATTAAAAGCTTTTTTTTTATAACACTAAGGTGGCAAACAAGCATACGGCCCATCTGATTGTAAGCGATCACCGTAGCCTATGGACTCTTCAACACCAGGGGTATCACTCGCGCGTTGCAGACCCTAAGAGCTTTTCTTAGCCCACTTGTTTCAAGTATAATTGTGTATCAATAATATATTAAAATGTATGGTCAGGACGTGTCCGGTATGCCGGCGTCGTGCAGGCCGGTGGCGGAGGGCGGCACGGGGTTCGACTACCGGCTGGGCATGGCCATCCCGGACATGTGGATCAAACTGCTGAAGGAGCAGCGCGACGACGACTGGAAGATGGGCTACATCGTGCACACCCTCACCAACCGCCGCTGGATGGAGGGCACCGTCGCCTACGCCGAGAGCCACGATCAGGTAAATATTTTTGATAGGACTATAGACATAGACTGCTGTAGACATAGATAGGAGAGAGGAGGATAGACAGCTGGTCAAGTTGTTAGTATACCTGACTTCTACGCTAGGGGTGGCGGGTTCAATTCCGGCTGAATAAGTATTTTATCAGCTGCTGTTTTCCATAGTACAAGCTTTGCTTATTTTGGGGCCATATGGCGCTGTGTGATAATGTCCGAGCATTATTATTAATCCCATTATTTATTTACTTTCTTAGGTCTTTTATTACAATATTTATTGCTTAAAAAATATTACTAAAATCACCTAACCTAGTGAGCCACCAGTCGTTATTGAAGTGAAAACGTATTTAAAAATATCAAAACGAAAGCTACATAATTTAGCATTATCATTATCATTTATATCATTTACATAATCAATAATTATAATATGCTTTATTTATGAATGGAAACAGCTAATGTTCGGTATACATCACTCCTATCAGAAAAGTTTGAGGAGCAAGCGTTTGTCATGGTATGGGCATGTTATATGCGGAGGAATGAAGTTAACGTGGTAAGAAAGGTTTTATGTATGAATGTCGATGGCTACATGGGTCGAGGTAGACCTAAGAAAAGATGGATGGATCATGTGAAAGATGACATGGCCAGAAAGGAAGTGAATACAGAGATGACGGCTGATAGAGAAGGATGGAAGAGAAATATATATTACGCCGACCCCAAATAATATGGGATAAGGGCAAGAGAATGATGATGACATCTTTCCTATCAGGCCCTAGTAGGGGACAAGACGATAGCGTTCTGGCTGATGGACGCGGCGATGTACACGCACATGAGCACGCTGAGCGAGCCCAGCGCCGTGGTGGAGCGCGGCCTGGCGCTGCACTGCATGATCAGGCTCATCACGCACGCGCTGGGGGGCGAGGCGTACCTCAACTTCATAGGTACGCAAACATTGCCTTATCCAAATTGGGAATGATTTCATGGGTAATCGCATCTCTGGGACCAGTGAGCTTATTCCCTACGCCGATTGCGATTGATCTGACGTAAAACAACATTATATGGTGGTTTTGATTACACAAGCCGCCATGTTTTCCTCCGTTGATCTAAAAATAACATCACAGGTGTCGATTCTGTTGTTCAAAATGATTAAACTTAACTAATTTGACAGATCTAAAAAGTCTTGCTATCCCTTTCTCATGTGTGAGGTTAAATAAGGATGGCAATGTTTTTAGACCTGTCAAATTAGTTAAGTTTAGTAATTTTGAACAACAGAATTGGAACTAATATTAGCAAGCAACCGTCGCAAGGAATAACTGGTCTCTGAGATGGCATTGCTGATGTCACTGAAGCCCATTAGGTTGCTAGCTGCCCTTGCCGAGAACTACAGTAGTTAATATTAATGCAAGTCATGTATATATTGCCAAATTTTATGCTATCGAAATTTTCGATTCTGTATAATTCTACCCACATAAATTCTAAAATCATTCTCCTTTTGGTGCACTCGGGCAAACATTTTGTTTAATAAATATAATAATACGAGGTCGTCTGACATGTGTTGCTAGGAAACTAGTGATTAGATTGTGTAACTTTTGTAGGAAACGAGTTCGGTCACCCGGAATGGTTGGACTTCCCGCGCGCTGGCAACAACTCGTCTTACCACTACGCGCGCCGCCAGTGGCACCTCGTTGACGATCAGAACCTCAAGTACAAGTATCTCAATGACTTCGACAAGGATATGAACGCGCTAGAAGACAAGTATGGCTGGCTCAGTGCAGATCCTGTGAGTATTTTATCGAGATATTATTATTTAATTTATTAAATAAACTTTATAAAGTTGAATGCAACTCCTAGCTGATGGCGACTTCCTGTTAAAGCTTTTACACATTTCTGTCATTTCAAAATCATTCATCAAAATTCATTATTTACTTAGGCAAATATATGTTTTACCAATTCTTTGTAATGTGGTTCATAATGAGTACCTACTTAATTCTGTTTTTCTATCTTAAAACTGATTATCTTTTTACAAAAAAGCAGAAATGCGTGCCAAGTATGCTGGCAGCATTGCCACGCTGTATAGCAATGCTAATTCTCTAAGCGAGATATGTTCAAACAGACCTGTCACGAGAGGCCTCAGCTAGCAATTTTTTTTACAGGCCTATGTATCATGCAAACATGAAGGCGACAAAGTGATAGCGTTCGAGCGAGCTGGCTTGCTGTTCGTCTTCAACTTCCATCCTAGCCAGAGCTTCACAGACTACAGAGTAGGGGTCCACAGCCAGGGGACGTACAAGGTAACATGACAAGCAACAACTTGACACACTGTCTACTTATCGATCTATGAATTCTAGACTACAAGTACCTTTTGAAAAGATTTTGTTGCCAATTCTCTTATTAGACTAAAACTAAACTATATATACCCTATTATATATATTTATCATTTGACAGGACTTAATGTGATTTTGACAGCACTAAGTTAAATTTTATTTAATTTGTCAGGGCTTATGAGATAGTGGTGTCGATTCTGTTGTTCAAAATTACTAAACTTAGCTAATTTGACAGGTCTAAAAGTCTTGCTATCCCTTTCTCATGTGCTGGGTTAAATAAGGATGGCAATATTTTTAGACCTGATAAATTAGTTAAGTTTAGTAATTTTGAACAATAGAATCGGCACCACTATCTCATAAGCCCTGTCAAATTAAATAAAGTTGGCACCATTGACAGGACAGAGCTAAAATTTTGTTTAATTTAAGCTAGTATGTGACAAGACAAGAAAGGTACTATTTGGCATCAATATTTTAATTGGTTGCAGGCTGTGCTGTGCTCAGACAGCAAGAAGTATGGAGGTTTCGGTCGCGTGGAGCCTAATGGTAATGGCCATGAGACACAGGGTATGCCGTGGGGCAACAGGAATGACTCTATTCAGGTAACTAGCATATATACACTTACATAATCTGGCCATGGGCATAGACTAATGAAATATTATATTGTTTTCAGGTTTATATCCCTTGCCGCACTGCTATTGTTTACGCTCGTATAAATTGAGGATTGTTATAATAAAATTAAAATAAACTTTAATGATGGTACCTACAACTCTGCATTTCCGAATTTGATAGGTATGTATAAAGATTTCATTGTTTTTTAAATTTATATTGTTTAAAAAAATATTTTTGTAAAGGTTTTTTAAGTTTGGCCAAGTGATAAACAGTTTATGTAGAACAATAATTATATTTATAAGATATAAACATTTGTTACATATAAAATAAAGATCTGTTAAACATAAGGATAACTTATTACCTACTATGGGACACCTATTAGTAAATTATTTTTGGGAGTACAAGAGAGAGGTTTTAATCTTGAAAGTGTGACTTTGTACCCAAATTCTTCAGCCAAGCGGGCTCTGTCAGAATCTATGACAGCCATGCATTTTGCTCCTCGAATTGCCAGTGGGTGTTCCTTGTGGGTCTGATCTGCTGCATGGCCAATGCACAAATATTGGTCTATGGTCAAATTACTAAATTTACTGCTCCTTGGATACACCAGCCTGTCAGTTGCATGAAGGGACCCATAGCAACAGGGACACAACACAAACTTTGCGTTGGCCCTCAAACATTTGTCCAAAACTAAGTCACTTGCGATACCACAAGCATGTAATGCTAATCCAATGTCAAACTTTCCAATGAAAAAGTCCAAATTACATTGGAAGAAGAGAACATTCTTCAAACCCATTTCATGTACTCTAGTCCTTGCTCTGAGCAGTGACTGTTCTTTGTTTTCAAGTAATATTACAGTGCACTTTGGAAGTAAATGAGCAACTAAAATTCCTAAATGCCCGCTTCCACTGCAAAAATCCACAATCAAATTACCTTCTTTAGCTACTTTAAGTACAGATAAAGCTAGGTTTTCTAATTGCTGTGATTTCCTAGTCACCCTCTCGTCTGGTAAGTGACCAGCAGTTGGGTTTGCTCCATCAGGAATTTCGTCCCAATTTATTGAAGAGCCAACTTCATTTGTGCTGATATCTAGTTCCATTCCTTCACCGAGACAACCTAAAGCATTCTCAATGTCTAATTCTTTTGTGAACAGCCTTTTCTTAGGATTGTGTCTCTTGGGGTCACATTTGTAGAGGCTTACATCATCTGTTGTGGGTACAACTATGTTTTGCAGATCAATTGGCTTGATTTGTAACTTTTGAATTAGATGAACAAATTGTTTTAGCTCTGGTAAACTTGTGACGTTCTGATGCCATTGGTGTGTCAAAGGTAAGAGTGATGCAAAAGTATTAGCCCCAAATGCTTGGACTAGTATATGATATGATGGCATTAGTATAAGGTCTGCTAATGTCAAGAATGGCCCTTCAGCATACTGATGGTGGATGTTTAAATCCTCTATTTTAACTGATGAATCGATTTGTAATTCCTTCTTGATGTTTGATTTCCACTTCCTAGTTTTGGCTACTCTTGGTTTATCATCAGCATTACCACTATTATTAATATTGTCTGCATCAATATGACTGTTTCCTTTAGTCATAACATCCTTCTTCAATTCTCTAGCAAACTTGTAAACATTGTGCACTCTGACTGGTTTCTTCAAGTGATTCTCAAATCTCACCAGGTTTAGGGGCAGTTCCAATAATTTTTCGCTGTTCAAAACTTGTTTTACGGATGTAAGGAGTTCAACTTCACAGAATTTAGTCCATATTGAAACTTCATTAGGTGCTTGGAGGCAGCTTTTTCTGAAGCCCAGTAGGCCTTCCTGGTGTTCTTGTGGACTCTGAGGCAGTGTTCTATATTTACAAATATGCCTCGCAACTGCACACAAGCCAGTAATTATTGTATCCTCATACATAACCACTGGGTACAAGCAAGAAGCAACTTGCCATGGTACTTCATTGACACATACAAAGTTCAGATGCTCTTCACTCAGTACTACAGTAGCCTTGCATTTAGCTTCTGTCTGACACACAGAAACCAAATTTAATGTTATCTCTTTAGGAAAACAATATTTATAAATGCAGTAAGTGATAAAAGATTCTAAAGGAAATTGCACAGCAACAGATTTTTCATACTGCTCTTGAGATGAATATACCTCCAAAAATACTGCATTAGCCATGTTTATCACAGAGTACATAACCAATTAACCACTACGTTATAATGTTTATCACAGTATTATGGTAAAAAACCTAAAAAATTAATAAAAACAATACAATTTCCGGCAAACCACAGAGTACATAACCTTTGACTCTAGCGTCTCTCTCTAGCACGCCAAGAGAATACAACCGCTACCTACCGCTACGCTAGACTAGCACGCACACTGCAGTTCACTGCACACCAAGAGAATACCAACATGTTTGTGTGGTACTACTCGGAATAACAACAAACGTGGTGGTTATGTACTCTGTGATACAAAAGCTCGCTGTCGGTAGAAGAAATACATACGCTACGCTAGAGAATGAATGAATTTGTTGTTGAATGAACTGACGTCTTTAAAAGCGTAACGGTTGTATTCTCTTGGTCTTTAATCTACACACCATAAACAATAGACTGAGTTCTGAGTAAAGTTCCGATAAGAACATTTAAATTCTATTGTTGTGCAACCAAACTCATTGGTGGTTTCAAAATATTCGCAATATTTCCAACATGACGAATATTATGTGTTGAAGGCTTCTAAAAATTTATGTTCAGATTTTGATCTACACACCATAAACTAAATTATCTAGCTTAAAAGACTCGTTTTCTAGTCATAATCAAAGAACAAAACAAATTAAAATCGTTTGATAGGACAGTAGGTACTATGAAATCTTTTTGAATTTGTACTTTGGGCGCACACTATGTTTAATTATTACAAATAGATAAGTATAAATATATTTTACTTCTATTAATTTTATGCTTGTGCATTAAAGAAATGAGTTTAATTCGCGTTTTTAATTAACGTATAAGTTTTACCTAGTATATTATCTGCTTTGAGGAATAAGGTTCAAATTCGTACAGGTGACGTGGGACGCAAATTTCAGTGTTTTCATTTATTATTATAATTAATTTTAGAAGACATTTTACTAATTTATGACAAATTAACCTCAGGTTTTTTAACCTATTACTGGATATATTGTTTTATTTGAAAAACATACGTACAATATATATTATACGGAAAATTTTATAATAAAAAATAACTAGGAATCCATGTAGCGACCTCACGGCTACATAAACCAACGTTAGAAATCGACTAACTAGCAGGACAACATTCAACGAATGACGTCACAATCCTGCCACGCGCTAGCGAAGTTTTCCACGCAATTCAACATATATACAAGTTTCCGACTAGAACAGTCGGAGCCGCGGTTCCCCAGGCAAAACACCCGCCTGGCTGGAAGATCTTCCCTTTGCGGGGGCTGAGCATGATCGCCTCGCTCGCCCCACACTGGTGACCCCGTTGCGTCAGTATTGGCGTGAACATCAGCAACCTTCTCCACCCCCATCAAAGTCTTCAGCAGCAGTCACACAGCAAGCCAGCATCGAGTATCAACAGGTCCAACTCAGCCGACTCACCGCGCTACTGGTCCTGGCACTCACCTCTCCACCGACTACACGTCCGCCTCACACAGCCCACTTCTGGAGTCCATTCGGCATTGCTCACCGTCTTATCTCCACGTCATACGCTTGCATTGAGATACTGGACTCAGTCGGCATCTAACGCTCAGTCTCGACTCACCGCAGACTTCGAAGCACACTGGCACTTGCAAGCATTCAAGCACTGACTGTAATCAAGCTCTGGATCAACCTCCGGTCTCGGGGGGGAGTGATGTAGCGACCTCACGGCTACATAAACCAACGTTAGAAATCGACTAACTAGCAGGACAACATTCAACGAATGACGTCACAATCCTGCCACGCGCTAGCGAAGTTTTCCACGCAATTCAACATATATACAAGTTTCCGACTAGAACAGTCGGAGCCGCGGTTCCCCAGGCAAAACACCCGCCTGGCTGGAAGATCTTCCCTTTGCGGTGGCTGAGCATGATCACCTCGCTCGCCCCACATCCATTAATCGGCACGCGGACGCACAGCAGGACGGTAATGTTGCGCGCGTAAATTCGGCGCCGTAATGGTATATAGAAAATTATAATTTTTCATCGAATAAAGAACGATTCGAACATATCAATTTCACTAATTAATTAATTTAATAGTTCGAAAATCCATACAAAATACTACGTTTGATGTTTTGATATGGATTAAAGGTTGTTGCAACCAAGCCATCAAAAAAACTATAATATTATGTCAAAATGTCAAAACAAAAACCAATTACCTAAATTACATTAAATCCTTGGATTTAACCCGAATCGGCTGAGTGAAACTGTTTCTGAACACACATTTTAACGTCTATAAACTATCATCTAGTACGTATAATTACTCGATACAAGGAAAAATACCTAATTTTATATTTATTTATTATTTTCATCTTGTTGAGTATTTGAATCTTGAAAAATGTTGGAGGTTATTAATGGATTCCTATTAGTTTATTTTACAATATTGTGTACATTAAGCGCACTAGTGCCAAATTTAGTAAAACCGGTAAGTAACATAATTCCGGTAACCGACATAATTCCATGAACTATCAATATTTATTTTATTTAAAATAATCTCATGAATCATTATTGAAACTTTTTTTAGATTGTAGCATGCTTCAGTAAGCCATCCAACGAGGAACGGAATGTCTGGTCGGAAATTATGAAACTCAAAGCTGAACAAAAGCATATATCAATGAAGGATGAATTTGCAGCTTATTCGAAGATTCAACGCAGAATCCTTAAGTTGGAGGGTTACCTGAAAGACAACTCACAGACTCGAATGAGTAAAACTTTGGCCATTAAAAGTTCCATACAGATTATTCTACAAGTTGTTGTTGGCTTGTTAACCATAGTGTCTGTGATCTGGTTTCGGCGGGAACCCATTGTAGCTTTGAAAGGAGATCTTTTTCCATTTGAAACCATCTTACGGTACCCTAGTGCTATGCCCAACGCAATCTCTACGCATGTCTGGGTAATAATATCCAATCTTTCTGTAAGAACTCTCTTCAAACCTATACTTACTTAAATATTTTCAATGTATTTTTGTACCATGGTAATATTAAATTTTGTGATGATATCATCTACCGATGTTTAGTAGTATACACTTTTAATTCACACTTAATGATATAGGTCCGGGCAACTGGACCTTGCAATTATACCACGAGCCATGGCAGAAATTAAAGACATGCTTCATATAATCATTTATTGATTAAACAAATTAATATAATATTTATACTCAGTCGAATGATTCTTCTAATATAATGTAACAAACATACAAAGATCTACTTGTAGTGCTGTAAACTGTTATTGTTATTACTGAAATCAAACACTTTTATGCCAATTCCCATACTCTATAAAATTACTCTTTAGACCTTAAAATATTAAATTAAAGAACAATATAAAAGTTACAAAACACATTGGTATTGAAATGACCATAATTTCCAATTACGTTTCTTAAACAATGGGAAAATTGAAATACAATTCCCTTTCACATATTATAAGGCGTACTCAAAAATATGAAGCAGACAAATGCTCATTAACATTAAGCAATGTAGTTCCACTAGTATTAACAAGCTTTATATCACAGCATATTCCATACTCATTGTGTGCTTTATGACTATTGAATTGTAGTTGTGTGAGGTGACACTCATGAATATTAGTATTTATTTAAATTTATTTTGCATAGAACACACATCTCCCTAATTAATCTGGTTTTATATTTGGCTTCACTATGTCTACCTTTACGTCTTCAATGTAATTTGTAAGTCTATAAATTCTTTATATTGTGAATTATTTTAGAGAACATTTAGTGACTGACTATATCTTAAATCTTGACAGTTATTGGTGCCAATTCTGTTGTACAAAATTACTAAACTAATTTGACAGTTCTTAAAGTCTTGCTAACCCTTTCTCATGTGCGGGGTTAAATAAGGATAGCAATACCTTTAGAACTGTCAAATTTGTTTAGTAATTTTATACAACATAATAATAAGGCTACACTTTCCTTATTTTTAAAATAAGATAATAACAGGCACAGGAATAGCCTCTTAAAAAAAAAAACTGTGATAAGTATTGTGATCATCTCATATTAGATAGCAGAACTGAGGATATCCACATTGATAAATGTAATATTTTTGTATACTCACATGTAAAGTTCAATAAGATATTTTTTTATACCGCTATGGTGGCAGACAAGCCCGGCGGCCCACCAGATGGTAAGTTGTCACCGTAGCCTATGGACGTTTGCAACACCCTTGCGCGTTGCCGAGTTTTGTGCTTCAGAATTATTTTAAGGAATAGAAAGCAAAATGCTAAATAGGCGTCAACACCTATCTATATACATAACATATTTAATATACGTGTGCTACTATGAAACTCAACAAACTATTACATAATATACTAACAAATTAAAACAAGTATTGGCAAAATTATTAATTATGTTAAGTCGAATTCAACACTACATAATGAAAAGTCAAGTTCTGAGTAATAATATACCTCAGAATAAGAACGGGCTCGCTAAATAATATACTGATTAGTGATAGTCGACTCGATAGGTAGGAGAACTTACGTCAAATTACTTTTTTTTATATTTTTGTGCGTTCAGCTAAATTTGTTAACGAGTGTATGTACACAAAACTACCTACCGTCTTTATAAATCTTCGTGGAAATATGGATATTCTGAGACCTGTCTACCCTTTGATGAACCTTTTGGAAAGGCGTTCGGATGAAGAACAACCACAATTAATTTCGAAAAGTATACTTTGTAATTATAGTAGTTAACATAGTTTCTTTAAACACTGGCAATATGATTAACAGTACAATAAAATTATGAAATGTAACTTAAAACTGAAATTTCACTCACTTGTGCGAAAGTAAAATAAGACAAATTTATGTTTTTTTAATAGAAGCCCTGAGTTAATTTGTTCTTTTTATATAAAAAAATTAAACATGTAAAACAGGGCTCTACAAAAATTGGCGTTGATAATATGTGATATAAATTTAGTTTGGTTTATTACTTTTATTAGTTAATTTTATTACACTGTCTGTCCCGCCAAAATAGTAATTTATAACTTACAGAACATCTAGTATTATTTTAAAATATTCAGGTCACATAATGACCATAAAACAAATACCAAACTATTGATCAATTCAGTCACTTTCCTACACTTAGCGTAACCAAATAAAAATCTACTTTCGAGGATTTTATGTTCCCAAAAATTGCCACTTAATTTGGCATAACAAACAAGCTTCTGATTTCTCAGTCTCAAACTATTTAATGACAATAAGCCAAAATTGCTACCACTTATGGACTATACCTATCTGGTTTCGCGTTAGAAATTCATGGCCACATTTTCAATGAAACGTATTTTTGGTTTCTCTCTACTAACATGTTAAAAAATTATAATAAAAACTTATTACCGCTATTGACTGCTATCACTGTCAATATGAATAGCTTACTTTTATAGTTTTTTTTTTTTCTTCCTTGAGTTTGTGGCCAGTCTTCTTTGCTATCGATGCTCTATTTAGAGCTCGCAAGTTCAGGATCTAAGGTCTTCGGGGTTTGCGCGTCGGTTCGCTTGCATGCTACTCAACGTCGCGAGTTTCGACCAAGGGTAAGCTTCTGGAGCCGACTAGGTGTTCTCGTAGAAGGAACTGTTGCAGTGGGTGGTCAGGAGGTACACCACTGCTTCGTAGGTGGACATCATGATAGCCGTGTTGGGTATCTGACGGACTAGTTGCGTTCCTAGGCCCCTGCAAGAGATATAATACAAGATTAGATGATCAGCGTAATGTATCAAATTTATCGTATTGTATTACTGTAATCATATTTTCTGTAAACCATTCATTCTCTTCTCGCAGACATCCGAAGAAATTCTTACATTACATTCTTGCGCAGATATATCAAATCCAGAATTAGAAAGAGCGTTAGGTTTGGACCATCATAAGGGAAAGCGCTTACGATGAAACTCATTTTTTTGTATATAATATTTCTTTTCCTCAGAAAATTTTACCTATTGCTTGTTAAAATTTTATACTTTTGTATCTTTTGTTGGAGATCCTTATAAATAAAATTTGACGATTTAGTTAAAGGGACAGAAATCTGAAATCTTTATGAAATTGGTTTTCATCGAATAAAATAGACCGAGCAGTATCGGTCACGTCTTATATAGATATAGTCGGATGGCGTCAGAACGATTATTACTTTGTTTGTGCCCGTGGGTTTGGTATCATCAAACAGATATAGAAATAGAAATATTTTATTGTGTAAAAAGCCAAATGTTACAAACAAGTTGTTGGAGCACCCTTTTAAGTATCATGAGACACCTGTGACAGAGTAGTAGAGACATATATTCAGATTTGCTTTTAAATCTCATTCGGATGTGACTTCTAATATTCGACTGTGAATATGGAGTCAGAATATTCATAATAGTTTACGAGAGATTTCTTAGTATTGATAATAAATTGAAAACATAAACCACTTGCGTAGTAACAGCGCATAGATACAAAAATATTTATACGTATAATATAATCAATCCGTGATTTAAATATGACGTCACTTATAGCATTATTTGGTGACATCAGTGGTACAGTCAATACGGGCAATCTGACTTAGATACCAACTAAGTCATGAGTAGAAGACTCACGCAACTATATGAAGCGTCGGTCGTCCAAATACAATTTCTCATGTAAAATGTTGTACTCGACATTTAATTGCCATCTGATTTTATCGGCGATTCAATAATCGGCTTTAGGAGTATGACTTCACTAAGTGTTGCAAGTACGATTCCAGTATCAGGGCAAAACGGCAGTATTTGTGTCTGGGTATTTGTTTTACAAATAAAAGTATTTAGTGCCAAATGTCTCTCGGTCGCACCAATTGGCCTGCGCTAGTTTTCCATTCAAGGGTTAAGTAATCTATCGGTTAAGAGGTTGGCCTTAGTAAGTAAATGTTTTATTTAATTTGGTACCAGACGGCACAGTGTGATGATTATTATCATTGGTACCTGTAGACTCCGCGATATCCCTCCTCCATCCACACCGTGTGAAGTGTCTGCCAAAACTTGCGGTATTTGTCGCCTTCTTCTCTAAGACGTGTTCTTGCTACCTCTGAAAAAAAAACAAATTGTTCATACAAATTTACGTATAAAGAAGAAATTCTTTGTATGATACTGGTAACATACGTTTGCCACTTGAGTAGAATAAAAACAAACATATAATGTTTCATATTGTGGTTTCACAAGAGAGTACAACAAGAGATTCTTCAAAAACGGTGTGAAGGAAATTGCAAGGTCGGCAACACTCGAGTGATAGTGTTGCAAGCTTCCGTAAACTACGGCAACCGCCTACCATCAGGCATTTTTGCCACCTCTCTTTAAAATTGTATAGATGACCAGACCTGTCTTCATCTTCTATAATATAAAAATGAATCGCTGAATGTGTTGCTAAGCTCAAATCTCGAGAGCAGCTGAACCGATTTCGCTAATTATTTTTTTAGAATATTCCTTGAAGTACGAGATGGTTCTTACGGAGAGAAAAACTTCTAAAAGTCTAAAAACGGGTAGACTAAATATTTGCTTAATGTCTACACGTGCGAAGCCGGGGCGGGGCGCTAGTTTATCATAAAATTGCCAGGATAACAAAAAAAATGTCTCACCATGTGGATATGCAATGCAAGAAGCAACCGTCTTAGAGAAAGCGCCGGCGGCCATGAATTCTAGGAAGTCTTTCGGCGAGCGCTGATCTGGAGGGATACCGTCGGCGCTCCTCGCAGCCATCAGCCTCGCCTTCACACCCTCGTACAACACAAAATGGACGACAGTCTCACTGATGCCCATATACGAGGCCGTTATACCCTTGTAGAAACCCCTAATACCCTGAAAGTATACATAGATTGAAGCCTCTAAAACGTAACACATACGTATACATGTAAATACATGTTATGTACCATTTTAGTATATATCCTTTTGATGCACTGCAATGCCGACACATTCTGCCCGTCTAATTGTAAACGCGTCTTAACAAACCATATAGGGTTGGTCATTGTGCAAGACACGAATCCTGAAATATTTATATTAACGTTGTTTATTCAGTCGGAGATCTTTACTAGAATAATTAGTGTCAATTGACAGGGGCGTACGATAAAAACAATGTATTCATTGAAACGTGTATTTTATGAAGTTTACAATGTAAGTTCATACTTGTTACATACAAGAGAATTTGGCCCTGAGTCGGCTATTGCAATGGAAAACCAATCCCACACAACATCACGTTTTCTAATATCCTATTACAAATCAAATTAGGAAACTGACAAACGTTACATATTTGTCAAAATACCATTGGTAGTCAATTTAAATGACAGACTCAAGCCAGAAGTGTTATTTCAAGACACTCGAGATGATATTACCTGCAGCACTGGCTGCGGATAGGTGCACAATGGGCGTGTCCGGCGGGATGTTCTGGTTCAGTATAGTCTTCGCTTGGGAATATGTGCAGAAGTATATAGCTCTTGACGGGGCCACACCCACTATGTTAGGGCCGAGACCTTTGAACAACGCCTTCGGACCTTCAGTCTGAACTATGTGTCTGGAAAATTTAAACTGTTATCAGAATCCACCTTTGCACCTCGCACAGCGTTAATTTTGAAAGTAACAAGATTGTATTATCTCCGCTTATGACGGTGACGTAAATGGGTATCTCTTCCATGGAGATAAAGTGTTACTGTCAACATACACCTAAATATATCTCAACTGCTTAATTGAGGTCAAATGTTAACCTCGAGCGACGCTAAGGATCTTGCCTTAGTTCAAATCGGAGCTTTGATCGAATACGACGATGGGTTCTAAATGTGAAATGTCTAAATATAAAGGCGAGCTGATAAACAAGCCGCCAATATCGCACAAGCCGGCTAATCTTGAAATACTCCTCACGCCAAAGGGGTCTAGCGAAGCCGGCCCACGAACGGCTCTCGTGACGATCGTCCAACGCAATGAATTTCTTATCTATTAACATACACTTGATAACCACGCTGGCTGTAAGCAGTTTGAACTTGTACTATTTGCCGGATTGTTTAAATATAAATTGTTAAATCTCCATTTGAACAACACACATTTCAAGTGATTTTCCATAAAACGCTTACTAGCGCTCAAATTTTACAAATCTGCACGGCACTATCAGTCATAGATCGATAAGTTCATGTCTAGCTAAGGTTCACTCGAAGGGAATAGGCCCACGCACGCAATGGCCGCAAGCCAAAACTTCGGCGCACACAAACAACACATATAACTACAACACACTGCACTCAAAACGGAAACACAAATAAACGTTCAACATCTGATTAATACAGCTATGAATAAGTTGCATGTTCTAGCAACTTATACGGAAGGATTCATTCGGTTTGGATTCATGTGGTCCATATTATGGCGGACAAGCACGGTGTTAAAGACTTGCCATGTATCTTACCTGATGCACTGTATTAGGCTCATCCTGGACGCGATCCTGGCGTGGCCCGCCCTCGCACACTGCTGAACCTGACAATTGTACGACATCAGCATGCGATCTGCTTGCTTGCTGTATGCGAACATCGCGCCCATCGTACGTCTGTAGCCCCATTTGGCCTCCTGCATTATAGGGCCAATATTGTGGTTACCATCGCTTGTGTCAAGCTTGCATGCGGGTTACGTATGATACGTGAGAATTTGTGTATGATCTACTCCAAGGACGAATAATTGTCAGTTCCAATGTTAATTGAGTCGGAACACTAAGTGCAAATTAAAGCGACTATCAGTTAAAATGTTTTTGATTAGTTGGACACGCGAGACTATCGCCATAATTGTATAGGTAAGACGACCAACAACTAACTATATGTCATGTGTCTCATCTACGTATGATCTATTCTAATAAATTTATGTCCGCGAATGCAAGGAGTACGAAGGTACGTGTTATTGAACTTTACAATTACAATTAACAACATAAAATATTAATATTTGTATGCAAAAATAAAATTAGCGACAAAAAAATTATCGCTTTACACAAGTGATGGAATCAATATGTACCTCAATGAACGAGGGGCTAATGTTTCCATACCGCTATAGATAAATGCACATCAAAATAAATAGTACATAGAAAGATTTATTCGTAAATTCCCTTTCGTTACGAAATTATCTTACAAGATAAAAAAGTATCAATAATACTTTAATTAAAGTGATAAGAATACTTTACTATATTAATATAGGATAGCTTAACAATGAGGCATTTAGATTGATTGAATTAATTACACATATATTTGCAAGTTCAGGATAGGTAAGGTAGAGTATGCCAAGAGAGGGCGAAATAATATTTTGTTGTCAAGTTCTCATGATTATTTTAAGTATATTTAAACTGACGATAGTAAAACCAAAATAAGTTGATAAACGTAAAATATGTAATGTAACCCTAGAGCACGATAAGCAACAGGTCCGACTTGGCTTGGCATGTAGATAAAAGGCACGGCGAGTGACTATGATAGATGGAAACAATAGATAGGTAGTCTGCGTGAGGCTCATAAATCACCATTACATAATCTTTTACCTGTATATATCTTATAACTCAGTAATAGTACATCGACGAGACTACGCGATTTGAACTTGTTTATCTACCTCGGCGTTTCAGCCAAGATGCAATGGCCGTGGTCGCAATCTGAGTCAGAAAACACTTTTTTTTGTATATATTGCTATGCGTACATCGCGAACTAAAAATATTCGGAGATACCATTGATGGGAATTTTACTCATCAATGGGGATTTATGCGATTGAATTTCCCAAATCCCCATCAATGGTATTCGAGGAAGAATGAATTAGTGGACAAAATGATCACAAATCGTGATGTGAGTTGAATAACCCACCCAAGAGAGCAACTCTGATTATTACTGCGTTGTATTAATTTCACTGATATAGAATGGAAGAACTACGCACCCAAAGAATCCGTACGACAGAAACCTAATCAAATCAAATCTATATAAGATGAAATCACTTTTTACCATATCAATATGTGGACATGTACTAGAGATAAATAAATGTTCCAAAAATATAGTGATATTTTATGCATTTATTAAGCGATTGGCGTTCGTATTACGTATTAGGCGTCTTGAACGGCCTTGGAACTTTAAGCTTCATTACATCTTGACATTGTGCAAGGGCATTACTTATTACGAAGCAATTTTCATGATTGGTTATTGCTTGTATTCTGGTAATATCAAAGGCATGATAAGTAATCACAAACTGACTGAGATGTGACTGGACATAGCCAGGATAGAAACAGAAGAGGACCAGCGATTTTAAGCAATTACCAATTTCCTATATGGTATACACTTTAAAATTCGTAACAAAATATGTGGGGATATCATTGCTTTATCTGGGTGTCATATATAATACATGGGCATTGTTTCAAGTTTTTTAACATACTTCCCGTTTTAATGTACTATTAACGAAAGTAACTTATTGTGCCCGTATTTGAATGTTTACGGGTCGGCGAGGAAGTCGGTTTCGATTTCAGATGAACGATGAATAATGAACTCGGCTCGGACCATTGCACTTGGCTGTTTATTTATAAACATCCTTGGCATATTTACAGCAAGTAGGCTGAGTATAAACGAGAAACTTTTTACTTTGGAAATAAGACACTTTATCTACAGAACTTGAAATCTTAACATCTGTTTTATCAGAAAGTCAGTTAATTCTGTTGGAAAATACGAAACAACATTTCAAATTTCACTACTAAGACATATTTTTTATTTTGTTTTATTATGTTTTTTGAAAACAAAGAGTAAATTACTAAATTATATTTTTTTGTAAATCAAACACCAACAGGAGTATAGGAACAAGGTGGTAAACACAGATACCTAACACATTTTGACAAAGATATAATTTCGATGGAAGATATAAAAATAAAGACACCAAAAAACAAGCAATTATTGTTGGCTGTCCTATAGGTTCTTGGACATATGCCAATACTAGGTCACTAGCTCAGATATTTATCTTTGATTTGTAGATCGTTATAAATAAATGTTCTATAGATTTATTAGAGTACTATAATTAGAGCCTGAAGAAAAACAAGATATCAGAGTTGATAGTGATGATTCAAATGAAAAAGGACCATCAATTACATAGTCTGAAAGGAGCTGTGAACTAAATTGATTACCGTGATAACTCGAGGAAATTGTGTACTTAATTAGATGAAGTTGAAGAACCTTATGTTTGTCACAACACACGCGCATCTGATGGAAATATTTCAGAATATAACTATATTTACGGTAATTTAATAAGCGACTTACATATTGCAGCTCCCGTTAGTAATTGTGTATTTTTTTTAATGTAGCTGGAATATTTTTTTTCTATTCTTAGGTCTGTATCCAATTATCCATATATCTATACTAATATTTAAAAGTTTTCGTTTGCTTGTTTGTTTGTATGTAGGGACATTCCCAGGACTGCGCCGGTTCAAATTTTTTTTTAGTAATATAAAGCTAAGGTTTCATTTAGATACAAATGGGCTTAGATAATAAATGGCACGCGAAACAAGTTGCGACTAGCACCAAGTATTGTAAAAAAAGTTTGAAGACGATATTCTAATTCTCAAGGGTTACTGACCCAGAACTAACTGGTTCAGTGGTATTTCTGTTATCCTCAATTTCGGCGCATGTATCATAAAATATGTAAATAATCCGTAATTGCAAAGAAGTAAAATTCAGTAGTCTTATCTACTCGCTTATACCCATACTAGCTGTTTCCCCGCGACTTCGCTCGCGGACAATATAATATATAGCCTATGTTACTCAGTGCAGTGAAAGATTTTTTTTAAATCGGTCCCGTAGTTTCGGAGCCTATTCAATACAAACATACAAATCTTTCTTCTTTATAATATTAGTATAGCTAGATTGATTAGTGCTTGTGCTACGCAATCAGTGTAAATTAAAGTATTCACCCGTAAATAGTACACATCGAGCTTTAGAAAGAGATTATCGGCCTTCACCTTTGTAGAGCGATATCTCTGTCAGTCACATCCGTGTAATTTTGTTGTCTCTTATTTTGTCAGTCACAAGCACAGACATAACGCTCAACCTATAGGACTGCCAACGGTCTACCTCGACCCCTGTGGATGGGTACAGGGGTCGAGGTAAACCTAAGAAAAGATGTATGGAATGGACTGTGTTAAAGATGACATGGCCAGAAAGGAAGTGAATACAGAGATGACGGCTGATAGAGAAGGATGGAAGAGAAATAGATATTGCGCCGACCCCAAATAATATGATAAGGGCAGGAAAATGATGAAACACAGACACAACCCTCTGCAAAACTAAAGCTAGACAGTCTCTTTCCAAATATCGATATGTATTTATTTCCACCAAGTAGGTAGATACCTACTGTCCAGAATGACAGTATCTGCAATGATAACAATGTTTACACTAGCTACATTTTCTTCTATTTATAAAAAGTTATATTTAGAATAAAATGTCCTCGTGTATTTAAGGCGTTGAACGGCTACATTTTCCTTTCCTTCGTTTGTAATTTGATAGTTGACGTGTCTATCTCAGGATGTGGGGCTAACAACTCAATATTCGAGATTCGGCTTCATCAGCCATCGCATCTCAGGGTCCAGGCCCTCCTGGATGGATCCTAGATACGCCAATGGACCTAATTTAAATTCTTATGTACATGCACTTGATCAGACAACATGTGTAGCTGGAAAACTTATGGCGGTTGTATTCTCTTGGACTTATGCTTTGAATGAAAATTCACCGGACTCAGAAGTGGTTTTTGTTTAAATTTTTAAAGTGTAACATGAGTGTAACGGCCATTTTCAATATAATTTCCGTTTAACTATCGACACGTAACAGTAAAAAGACAGAGATAGAAACATTTTATCGATAGCCGGCTTGGGTACATTATAGAAATCGTAAAAGTAAATGTATTCAAATGCGTTAGCGAGCTTGTTATTATTCTGATTTTCAATGTTACTGAAAAACTCAGAAGAATAACTAAAGATCGCTAACAGCTGAAAAAAGATATGACATTATGGTATTGCTAGCTACTAAAATCAATAAGCTTCGAAGTTTTGAATTTTTTTGATTGATTGATTTGATTGACATCAATACGGTTGACTTAAGAAGGTCTCATAGCATACTTATTGTATTTGTATTCTGTTTGGTCGGTCTGAGCATTTTAAGAATACACATTTATGCTCTATTGATACAAATAATAAAATAAAAATATATCTGTCTGTGATTTCAAATTACGTAATAAACTCAACCATGACCATTGATTTTTTTTGTCAATTTGTTCAAATAGGCTGATCTGATTTTTATAAAACTTTCATTGACAGAGCAGTTTTTAGATAGCAATCTAAGCACATTTTATTACGAAAGAATAATAGGTGCCAATGACGGCATTAAGAAAATATATCCAATGACTTTGGTGAATCTTCCAATCAAATATTAACTAAATCTGCTTAGCTTTAAAATTTAGACTTACCTACTTAATCAAAAATACCTTCAATATTTCTAGCCTAATTTGCCAGGTAAAATTGTGTATTGTATTAATGGGATATGTTAATAAATAGCTTGTTTCTCTGAGGTAGATAAGATAGAGAATATAGAGTTAAGTTTTTTATTGGTTCTGATCCTAAATTTAATACATGCAGACAAAAAAAAACATCTTTATGGATTGATAAAGCTGTTAGCATAGGCCATTAGTAGTATGACCACAAAGGAGGGGCACCTATTGATTTATAAAAAAAGGGGGTTTCTGATAATATAATATTGCCCTGTTCACAACATTCCATTACATTGAGTTTTGATAGAATAATAGAGTAATAGGCACAATAGAAAAAGGCGAAGGTTTGTAATAAGCATTAAGATGTTTTGCATTGTTAATAAACTGCTGTAAATCTTCCTACTAATAAATAAATAAATAGGCAGGCACATTATTTTATTCTGGTAAAAATGCAATGACTAAATCATATGTGAGTTGCTTATAAAGAATTATGAGTAGGTATTATCTCTAATGTACCTGATGTTTTGGAATCTTAGAGCAAATTTTCCTAGCATTTGCTGTGTGACCCGATGGAGGCGGCTGAGACGGAGGCACTCCCACACCTTTGGAGGACTGAAGACGGGTTTTGACCACTTCTAAAGGGCATGTTACCACAGCCCCTGCAGTACCGGCAACTCTAAAAAAATATATTATATTTGCAATGCATGCTGTTTTTTCATTTTATCCATACGAACTAAAAGCTAATAAAAAGGGAGGTAGGACGATTTGGGATTTCCGGTGGGTTATCCCATTTAAAATTGGAGCCGCCCGACTGGGGACTGTACGTCCGCCTTACAGAAGACCGCAGTAAAATAACACTACTTGATGTAGTGTTGTGTTTCTGCGGTAAGTAAGGTTGCCAGTGCTCCACAAGGATATGCTGGGCTAGTAGTATTGCTGCTAGCACAGGGAGTCCTCATCAACAACATGGTTGGTAGCCCGTTAGTGATACCCCTGGTATTGGTAGTGGCTATAAGCTCAGTGACTGCTTACCATCAGGTGGGCCGTATGCTTGTGTGCCACCTTAGTGGAATAGAAAAAAAAACATGAGGAATACATATTTTGAAAGAAGATTATTACTATCAAAACTGCAAATAGGAAGTTAAATCAGCAGTTGGTATTGATATCAGAAATATAATCTTTATCAACATTTTTTGTAAGTCCTTGAAAGGGAGTTTTATCACTTATGATATAACCAAGTATTATACATTATTGATGATTTAATATATAATTTATTATACAAAAAAAGATAGTTTAGTTTTGTAAAATGTATATTATAAAAGAAAAGTAGAAAGGTAAGAGTAACTGAAAGTAAACTTGTGCAATAGATCAAGTTGCACAAGTTTCAACTATTATTGCACGGAATCTTTACATTGAGTTAGCAATATTTATTTAAAAAATCTGCCTTGCAGTGATAGTTACAAATTACTGTATTTTTTTACTGCCTTATACAGTAGAAAATTCTGAATAATGTCAATAAAAAAAAATGAATAAAGTAATGTGAAATGCACATATTAATCAAAATATTGCTGCTATTACAAATGGATTCTGAAACTTTACAATTCAAATGGTTTGATCAGTGAGGTAATTATCTACATTTACTGTTTTACTGTACATGCTTCATGTCAGTCAAAAGAAATACTAAGAAGCTAGTGTTGTTTGTATAATTGTTTTAGTTATAAAGAGGTGTGCAAAAAGTAGCACATTTTTTACTAACATTGCCCACCAATGTTTGTGTTGCGTAGTAGTATGTACATACGTATACGCATAGTCAGTTACCTAGAAATTCTAAAATAATTAATGTTTACGAGGAGTGCCCATAGAGAATTTGTTTACTGGTCGTAGTTCAAGGACAATTGGTTATTTTCTTGTTATTATAATCTATTTTCGCAAACTAATAGTATTGTTGTTGTAAAGCTGAATATAAAGCTTCGCCACATGTGCCATTGGCATGCAACTAGATTATGATAATGATAAGCAGGCTTATGTGGTAAATGATAATAATGAAGTGATAACTGATGACCACCCGCGGGAGTCGGAACTCACCCTCCGGCCACCAGATGTATTGCTGTATCTTTCTGAGACATTTTAGCGCCTCACCAGTAATTACATGACTGCTAAGTGCCACTGTCTATAAATAAACAAAT